>JANUWF010002342.1:2400000-3110000 GCA_026120185.1 Voacanga thouarsii
TGCAGGACAACTCGAATTTGCCACACAAAGCAAAAGATCCAGGGAGTTTCTCTATTCCATGTTTAATTGGCACTTTTCATGTCTGTAATGCATTGGCTGACCTAGGTACTAGCATTAATTTATTGCCATATAAAATATTCAAAAGGCTAGGCCTCAGAGAACCACAACCCACTAGGATGAGTATTCAACTCGCGGATAGATCTATCAAATATCCTAGGGGCATAATAGAAGATGTGTGGTAAAAGTTAATAAATTAATATTTCCAGTGAATTTTGTTATTCTTGACATGGATGAAGATTCCAAAGTTCCATTAATCCTAGGTACGCCCTTCCTCGCTACAGCAAAAACATTAATTGATATTCATGGGGAAAGATTGACACTTAGGGTTGGGGATGAAGAAGTAGTCATTCAAATCCACAAAAGCATGCAACACCCTTTATCTTCTGATGATTCCTGTTTAAGAGTGGATATTCTTGACGAGCCTATGTCTGAGTTGATACAGGAATCCGTTGAGGAAGGGTTGAGGGAAACAACAATGGTGTACCCAGAGGAAGTTCACAATGAAGATGGGGAGAATAAATTGAAAATAGAAAAAAATAGTTTAGGGAGAATGAAATCATCTATAAAAGATCCTCCCGAATTGGACTTAAAAGACCTACCCGAGCACTTGGAATATGTGTTCTTGGCTACAGAACGTAAGTTGCCTGTCATCATTGCCAAAGATCTCGATCCAGAACAAAAGACCAAGCTAGTAAGTATGTTGGGAAAATATAAGGGAGTGATAGTTTGGAAGATCACTGATATTAAGAGCATTAATCCATCCTTTTGCACACATAAGATCTTGATGGAAGAAGGTGCAAAACCCATAGTGCAACCCCAACGTAGGTTGAACCCATATATGAGTGAGGTGGTAAAAGGTGGGGTGGTTAAGCTCTTAGATTCAGGCATCATTTACCTTATTTCTGATAGTGTGTGGGTGAGTCCTACTCAAGTAGTACCAAAGAATGGGGGAATGACGGTGAGCCCCAATGATAAAAATGAGTTAGTCCCTATAAGATTGCTCACGGGTTGGCGGTTTTGTATAAATTATAGGATGCTTAACAAAGTCACTAGAAAAGATCACTTCCCTCTTCCTTTTAATGACCAAATGTTAGAAAGGTTAGTCGGACATGAGTATTATTGTTTCTTAGATGTCTGGCTACTTACAAATTCCCATAGCTTTGGAGGACCAAGAAAAAATCACTTACTTTTGCCTATCGTCGGATGCCATTTGGTCTTTGCAATGATCTTGGAACATTCCAAAGATGCATGACAGCGATATTTGAAGGACTCATGGGGGACATCATGGAGGTATTTATGGATGATTTTTCAGTTTTTTGGTGATTCGTTTGATTTGTGTTTATCTAATCTTGAAAAGGTGCTAGCAAGATATGAAGAGATCAACCTCATGCTTAATTGGGAAAATGACACTTTATGGTGCAAGAAAGTATTGTGTTGGGGCATAAAATTTCAAGAAATGGTATAGAGGTCGATAGGGCCAAAATTGAAGCAATTGAGAAGCTGCCTCCTCCTACTTCGGTAAAAGCTATAAAGAGCTTTCTTGGTCATACAGGTTTCTACAGGAGGTTCATCTTAGACTTCTCAAAAATTTCAAAACCTCTTACCTTTTTACTTGAAAAAGATACTGTGTTTAATTTTGACGAAAAATGTCTCAACACTTTTACAATACTTAAAGAGAAGTTGATTAATTCACCCATTCTAATTGCATGTGATTGGTCTCTTCCCTTTGAACTAATGTGTGATGCAAGTGATTTTGCGGTTGGTGCGGTCTTGGGACAAAGGCGGAATAAGCACTTCCAACCTATATACTATGCAAGCAAGACTTTGACGGAGGCACAAGAAAACTACACAATAACAGAAAAATAATTACTTGCCATAGTGTTTGCCTTTGATAAATTCCGATCTTACCTTATTTTGTCCAAAGAATTTGATTTGGAAATTAGGGACAAAAAAGGTGCAAAAAACTTAATTGCGGATCACCTATCAAGATTGGACAATCCAAATTTGGAATCCTTGGTAGAAGAAGACATCGATGACGCTTTTCCGGATGAGCAACTTTTGCTTATAGAAGGTGAGAGTCCAAATACCCCATGGTTCGCCGATTTTGCTAACTACTTGGTTGCAGGAATTACTCCAAAAGACCTCACGATGCAACAAAATAAAAAATTCTTCTCCAAAGTATGACATTACTTTTGGAAAAATCCATATTTGTTTCAGTGTTATACGGACCAGATCATTCGTAGATGCGTGGACTCTAAGGAAGGAGAGGATATTCTTAGACATTGTTATGAAGGCCTTGCTGGAGGCCATTATCAAGCCAACAACACTGTACGAAAGGTGCTTGACTCCGTATTCAATTGGCCCATATTGTTCAAAGATGCCCACAGGTTTGTCCAAAGTTGCGATAGATGTCAACGTACAGGTAACCTTTCTAAATCTAACGAAATGCCATTACAAAATTTTCAAGCTTGTGAAGTATTTGACTATTGGGGAATAGACTTTATGGGACCTTTCCCTAGTTCTTTGGGAAATAAATATATTTTGGTGGCAGTAGATTATGTTTCTAAATGGGTAGAAACCCAAGCTTTACCTACTAATGATGCAAGGGTTGTGGTAAACTTTTTGAAAAAACTTTTCACCTGTTTTGGTGTGCCTAAGGTACTCATTAGTGATAGGGGGGCTCATTTTTGTAATGCACGAATGAAAAAAGTTTTCATACACCTACGTGTGCACCATTGGTTGGCTACCCCTTATCACCCCCAAACAAATGGACAGGTTGAAGTGGTTAATAGAGAACGCAAACGAATTTTGGAAAAGACTGTCAACCACACTTGGAAGGATTGGAGCTTAAAATTAGACGACATCCTTTGGGCATATAGGACAGCATTTAAGACACCGATTGGCATGACTTCGTTTTGATTAGTTTTTGATAAATCATGTCATCTACTAGTTGAAATTGAACACAAGGCTTATTGGGTGATAAAACTTGTGAACCTTGATCTTGAGTCAGCTAGAAAGCCCAGATTGCTTTAACTCACAACCTTAGAGGAATTGCACAAGGATGCCTATAATACGTCACTACGATATAAAGATAAAGTTAAAATGTGGCACGACAAGCATATTACTCGACAATACGACTTTGAGATAGGTGATCAGGTATTGTTGTTCAATTCTCGCCTACGACTTTTTCTAGGAAAATTGAAATCACGGTGGTCAGGACCATACACGGTATGTAAGCTACTCCCCTTTGGCACCCTGGAAATTACTCACCCTACTTGGGGAACTTTTAAAGTCAATAGCCATCGGGTGAAACACTATGTTGGTAGCGTTATTCCAACCACGAATCAAATAGACATGCTCTTAGAAGCTGACCCATAAAAGTCTTAGGTTATTCTTTCTTTTGTTTTGATTTATTTTCCTTTTCTAGTTTTTACGCTTTGGTGTGTTTTTTTTTGTATTTTTCTTTTTAGGTACTTTGCACTGCCTCATTCTTCAAAGCATTCAGATATTGTACAACATAATGCCAAATGAAAGGAAGTTTGTTTTTCTTATCTCTTCTCCTTTATATTTTTGGTCCCATGGTATTGTTTGTTCTTGTTCTATTTATTTGGCCATTGAGGACAATGTCCAGTTTAAGTGTAGGGGAGTGATTTGATTGACAAGTCTTCTATACATATACTTTAACCTTCTTGGGAGCAAATTTTTGTGCGAAATTTTTCAAATTTTTTTGATTTTTTTGAGATTTCAAGCTATATTTTTAATGTATGTCTTTATGATGGATTATAGAGCATATGTTCTAGATCATTTATAACTTATGCATGACTTTTTGCATGCACTTGGATGAAATAGTTCTTGATATAATGCTTTACATTGTTCTTAAACCTATTTTTTCTCTAAAATTCATGGAGCATTCTAAAGCTTACTTGAATACCTTTTGAGACGAAATAAGAAAGACAATCATGATTTAACTTGGGGGATGACAGTAATAGGCCTTCTTTGGATAGTTTGAGTTTTTCAAACCTACCTATTTTCATATTATCCCCAGTACCTATTTTGAGCCTAAATTGTTGTTTCTTTCATTAAAACCCGTCATAATATTTTATCCATTGCTTGGTGCTGAGAGTTTGAATAATTTTCCAAATCTTTATGCTCTTGATGGATGAACGTATATGTATGAGAATGTTGAGGAAGAATGTTGGGATAAAGATCATGACTTGTTACTTTCAGTTATGGATCAATAACAAGTTGAGCTGGAAAGAAAAAGAAAAGAGAGAGTGAAAACAAGAAAAGAAAAGAAGAGTAGTAGTAAATGAGGGAAGAAAGCAAAAAGCTGCTAGAAAGAATGAAAGAAGTGAAGTGAGAAAAAAAAAAACAACAACAACAACAGTAGTGAGAGAAAAGACACATTGAAGGAAGAAGAAGAAAAGAAAAGATCACAAAAGGGATGGTGATTAAACTGTAAAAGTTAAGTTCATAATCTTTGACATCATTGCTGGAAATTTGAGTGATCTTGTGAAAGAAATAGAAAAGAGTTGATGAAAAGAAGAGTTGAAAGAAAAAGAGAAAAAATGCAAGATTTGCTTGAGTAGAGTTGTAATTGCTATATAAGGTTATGGTTTGTTTGATTTTTGGAATAGGAGAGTAAGAAAAATTGGAAATTATTGATTCAATTTGTTTATAATTTTCTTGCGAACTCTCAATTTCTTTGATTTTTTATTCTCGTATATCCTTCATTTGATAAGCTACATTACAAACATTTAGCTTTACATCACAAGCTTAAAAGTCCTACTTGATCTAAGTAGAATCATGATATGTCTCGGATTAGTGGAGAGAGTGTATGAAAAGTAAGCATATGGAATGCATATTCTTTTTAAACTAAATTCTTTCCAATGTTTTGAGAGTAGTGTGAAGTATTGTGATGGTTCTACTAAGTTATTTATCACTAACACAAGTCTTGCATTGGTTGTAAAAGATGTAGTGTCATGTGTTTTATATTCTTGAATGAAGAAAGCATTGAAGATATGGTTTTGAAATTGATCGAGTGATTTGTTAAACCTTGTGTTTTCCTACTTATTCTTGATACTTTGCTTGAGGACAAGCAAAGAGTTAAGTGTGAGGGAATATAATAGGGACTAAATTAGTCATGTTTTTCCTAATTATTTGAGGTTCATTTGTAATACATTTTGTTCAATAACTAGCCATATTCCTTCATATTTGAGATTTTACCATTGGAAAGGTATTTTGTTCTTTATTTCAGATTTCTAAGGTAAAATAAAATAAAAACGTCGCAAAATAGAGGAGATGTGGCGTCGGCTAGAGCTCTAGAACTGGCGTCGACCATGCATTATTGAAACGAACTTCGAAGCGACAGAAAAATTGGTAGAATAGAGCAGAACAGAACCAAGGCAGCCGGCTGTGAAGCTAGAACCTGCACCGGTTACATTCTGGAACACATTGTACAAAATTCGGAGAAAAATCGGCGAACGAGTGGAGAAGCAGAACACAACCGGCGCCAGCTCCGAGAGTTAAGGCAGCGCCGGGTGTGCCCTGAAGCCAAGGCAGTGCTGTGATTTTTCTACGCGATTTTTGGTAATTTGAAGAGTTTTAGTATCTTCCAACTTCTCCTCGGCCAAGAACTTTGTACCTACGAGTTTAGACACTTCCTAAGCCTATAAATAAATGAAAAACACAAGGAAAAAGGTGAGAATTCATTGATTATCATAGAAGGTTACTCAATCAAATGAGGAATTCTTCAAATTCAAAGAGGGTTGTATAAGATGGTCTTCAACGAAAGAAGAAGGAGGTTTGTCTATGAGTGCTTTCTTTTACTTTGTTTTCTTTTTCTTGGACAATGATATGTTAATTATTTTATTATAATTTGACATTGTTTTAGATATTCATGATATTTAAAAGTATTTGATCTTTTGATTAATTGATTGTTTTTCTTAATATTTAATTACTTGAACTAATTACGAGATTGGTTGATTATTACTTTTTATTGACTTGCTTGAAAAAGGGGTTGAGGGTGATTTCAATTCATTGGTTTCATATTTGTTATCTCTTAACTTGCTTGAAAAATGGGTTAATTACTAAGAATTGGTAATTAAAGATTAATTGATGTCTGTCAAAATATGAATTTGTTGGTTAGTTTCATGTTTTAAGTTTGCCAGAATATGAAAATTTAATCAATGATTATGTTCAATGCATTTTTTGGGTAAGACTAATTGAGACAGAACATGTGATACTAAGCTACGTAGAAGATAGGAATTCATGAATTGAAAAAGAAGTAAGTCTATCTTAATCCTCCATGATGTCAAGAGAATAATTAGTTATGATAATGGTTGAATTCTTTAAGGTCATATTTGTCTAAAAAATGGTTTGAGTTACATTTTCTCCATCCTTGACATGTATATATTTTAATTTTGATTTTGATTTTATTTATTTTTATTTTTATTTATATTTATTTTTCACTTTATCGAGTCGGTTAAACAATGAAAGAAAGGTAATTAATGTCTACTTGTTCTTTGAGGATCGACACTCGTTTGAACCCTATGCTCAGTTAATGATAAACACGCTTACTCATATGTGTAATTTAGGTTGAACTTTTTAATATAAACTTAATTGGGAATGTGCTTAGTTTTTGTATGATTTTTATACTCAAGTCCAAACACATCACTCTCAATAGCTAGCCATGGTTTTCTTCCCCAATCCAGACATGGCTGTTCTTCATCCAACCCTAGCTTCTTTTTGTTTGTCATAATTTCAACTCCTTGAATATACATGAGTAGATTCTTATCTGCTCTAGCCTTCTTTGGTTAAAGTTTTCACCAACATTAATCCTACACAAAAGTACATCAAAGTGAAGGGAATCAATAGCCATTTGAACTAAAAATCAACATAAATATATCACAAATGACTACAAAATATACATCTAATTAATCCCTATCAATAACCATCTCATATTCAATTGGTCTCAGTTCATTTCTTTCCATACAATTCATTCACTTTTTCAGTTATGCAGTGCATTTAATAAACACAAAGTGTTCAAAATAAGGCTCTAGGTACATTTCTTGCCAAGGGATTGACCACAAGAAGAGATAACTTCAAATTCTTAAAAGAAATCTAAGAAAATGGACAGAATAGAATAGGTTTTGGTTAGATGAAAAGATAACCTAATGGAGCAAATCCTTCATTATCCAAATTTTGTACTCAAGTTGCTTAAGTCCTATGACCAATTTCTCCACAATTTAAAAAAATTATAATATCATATATGTAAAGTATAGCATTATAAAATCAAATCAATAGTATTTAAGAAAATGAAATACCCCACTACATTCCAAATATAGAATTTGAAAGATAAAGTATCCAATGTTAAAAATTATATAATATCCCATGTATTGAGAAAAAAAATGCTTAAAAAAATGAATAAATCTAGATTAGCTAATACATAGTTGAACTATATTTGCCAGATTTCATTCAGATTCTATAATATTTTGACTACCTCCATTAATAACCTTGCTTGAATGTTCTTGTTGGACAATAATAGCTAAGTAACAAAATATTCAAATAGAACAACCTTGACATTATGCATGTATAATATACCATTTTAGCTTAGTTTAAGCAATATAAGATAGGATTAAATAAAAACCCAGGCTTAGTAAAATATACCATTTCAATTTAGTTTAAGCAATGTAAGACACGTAATCAACCGAAAATTAGCACAACCTCACCTTTTTCAGGGGAGCCCAATTAAATTCTTCAAAAGATCCACTTTCAATTAGCAACAAGGAAGTTATAAAGAACAAGTTAAACCACATGGAGAGCTACTGTCACAAATTTGCTAAACTTTCCAAATTGGAAGTGAAGGATTACTCAGCAGAATAGCCAATTAAGACAATTTTATTCACTACCCCCATCTACATTTTGGGTCCACTTCATACTTAGACATATAGCAAAACAAGAGGATGTTTATTTGAATAGAAGAGAAAATAAGCTGTTGGATTAATGAAAAAGAAAAAGAAAAAGGAGTTTTAGAGAAATGATTGAAAACATATGACCTGTCAAGTTTAAAATGTATTTTCCTTGCACTTTTTCCTTGATTTTTACTTATCTTCAAGAAGGTCTAAATCAGTAGTTTCTCTTGACTATGGTCTAAAAGAACAAAATTTGGGAGAGAGGGAAACAATAGGGAAAGGAAAGGTACACTGTAGTAATCAACTTATAAACTTGTTAAATTGAAAAATCATATGGATTTCTAGCTTCAAGAGTTGTCACTAAATGAGAGGATGAAAATTATAGAGAAGCTTCAACATTCACACAAAAGAGAATGAAAATTATATAAATGATTTAGGAAATCAAGTCATTATCTATATGGCACGTAAATGAGACAGCCCACAAACAGAATCTAGAAGGATTAAAATAATAAAAAGGACATCGAAGATAAAATATATAGTATAAACCCATAAACCATACTCTATAACACTTTAAGATGACTTAGACAAGAAGAATAATAAAGAGAACACTCGAATGAGCTAAACCTAGAACAGAGTTTAAGCAAGATATATTCATCACCAAAATTATATATTTAATTCGTGCAGGTATGTAAAACTAGAAGGCATCAATGACGCCAAAACCAGAAAAATGGTTTCTTAGAGTGGTATAATGAAAAACCCATCATTTCCTATGCATCAAAGACGGAAAACAACCATTTCCAGCTACGAAAATTAGTGAAATAACACAAAATTAAGGCCTAAAACTTCAAAATGATGCTATAAATACTGATTCATACCACAATGCTCTTTTATCATGTTTTTTTTCAGAAGGCTAATGAAAGGTGATAGATTGTTCAGATTTTGGGAAAATGTAGTCTTATTCTTAACCCATTTCACACTGTATACTACGAGATGCCCCCAGCAACCCATCAAAGCATCTGTGGTTTTTTCTCTCTCACATACTTATGCACACCTCGACATGAAATGAGGCAGTGGTAGAAGGGATCTCCGGCAGAGAAAGGATTCCCCGACAGCGGCTCAGCTAAATAGCGGCGGCAGTGCAGGACGCTACGTGATGGCAGATCAGCTTTTGTTGAAGAAAATGGAAGGTAGCTTGCTTACTCTCAGCCACTAACGAACTACTTACTGTGGTAGGCTGGCGATCTTTTTTTAAAAAGATGGCAGCTGAGAGGAGAGAAAATAGGTGGGAAGAATGGCAGTTGAAATGAAGAAGAAAATGGTGACTAAAAAGGACTTTGGAAATGTGGAGGGGCTGGCTAGTCTCTTGAGATCTCCGAAAGGCTGCTTTTGTTATTTGCAGTTCAATTTTGGCTTTGCAAGCACACCAAAATAGCAGAGTAGAGACGGTGGTTTAAAGAGCTTACCGCCCACGTTGAGGCTGCAGAGGAAGAAGAGTGAAATTAGGGCTTGCAGAGGAAAAGGGGGAAAGAAGCTCTCTTTTCATAGAAAATGCTACTGAAATTTTGGTGGGAAATTAGAATTTTGGCTGAAAAAATTTCAGGAGGGATATTTTTTTTCTTGACAATTTTTTTTTTTATTCCATCCAAAAAATAACATTGGGCAAGAAATAAGGAGTTAAAAAATTTTTGTCAGCATTTTGACCCAAAAATAATCAGAAAATCTATGAAGTTAACCCTCATCGTAAAAATGCATATTTGTTGAGTTGTTTTATTTTAACCAAAAATTATTTTTAAATTTATAATTTTTTGATTATTTTAGCCCTCAAAAAATATTATTAAAGTTTAATGTTGATTGGATAAATTTCATTGGGAAAATTAAATTAAAATCTAATTTTTGATCAATTATCTTTGATTGGAAATAAGAACAAAAATCTTTGAGTCACCATTTTTTAAAATTTTTTTATTTTATTTATAATTTTTAAATTTTACTCTCACAATTTTATTATTCATTAAATTAGAGGAAATTTTATATTAAAAGATGAAATATTTTGATTAAAATTTATTTAAATAAATTGGATCAAATCTTCGTCAAATTATTTAATTATTTGTATTTTACTAAATTTATTAATTTACAATTAAATATAAATTTTAATAAAAATTTTCTTTAAAGATATTAAAATTAAATTCATTTTTAAGATGTTAACAAATTTTAGTTAAATTACACTACATTAAAAAATGTTCTTAATAAATATAATTTGTTATAATAACATTTATAAATAAATGTAGCAAGTAACGCTAAAATAAATGTTATAATAACATTCTTTTATAAGTGTCATTTTAAAATGTAGCTCAAAATTCAAATATTTTGATATTTATGTCAAATGTTACATAGGCTTACTTTTATTCAATTTTGTATGACATTTGAGAATATGTCGATACAAAATGTTGTAATAATACTTTTGAAAGCTTGTGGTTCTAAGGGTTTCTTTTGAAAACTTTAGTGACTTAAATATAATTATCTAAATGAACTAAGTTAAAAAATATAAAGATTGAAATAATTATTTTAAAAGTTTATTTGTTTATTTTTACACTTGGCTCATTATTTTTCAAAAGATATTTAAAATAAGTTGTGCTTAAAAAAATTTATGGTCGTAAGGGTTTCTTTTAAAAACTTTAGAGACTTAAATATAATTATCCAAATGAACTAAGTTAAAAAAATATAAGGATTCAAATAGTGACTAAATGCATTAATAATTAACTAATATATGACCTTAAGTCTCAATACACTTACATATAACTTGAAAATATATAAATTTTATCTATACAACAACAACAAATTAAGCCTTAATCCCGAGAAACTTGGGATCGGCTACATGAACCAATTTCAGGCAACTTTTGGTCATTCACATGGATCCTTTCTCGTCACTTCCTTCTATCGACTGTCATACTCTCATCCAAATCTAACAAAGACATATCTATCCTAATCACCTCTATCCATGTTGTTTTAGGCCTGCCTCTATCTCTGTCTAATCTATCTTGCCTCCCTCTCTCAATCGCCCTAACAAGAGCATCCCTTGGTGTTCTATGTATATATTTAAGCTAACGCAGGTGACTTTTTCTCTTTTTTTCCTCAATAGATGCCACTCTCACTTTTTCCCTAATGGTCTCATTTCTGACTCTATCCTTTCTAGTATATCCACACATCCACCGTAACATACGCATCTCAACTACTTTTATTTTTTGAATATGACACCTTTTAACTGTCAAACATTCCTTGCCATATAACAAAATAGATCTTACAGTCATTCTATAGAATTATTATAAAGTTTATCTATAATAATTACAATTTATATATGTACATGTGTACAAAAAAACAAAATGTGATATAGTAATTAAAAGTATGGGATAAAAATAGTAACTTTACTAAGTATTTTTACTTTTTATATTGAAAACTTGTTATTTTTATAATATTTGTTATATATGATATAAATTTAAAAGTTTATCAATTTGAATATAAAATTAAAAAAAATCAAATTTACGAATATATTCACAATTTATATGCATTAATAAAGATAATTCTTATTTAATTTTGTATTATTTATAGTAATTACTATTTATATATGTGCATCTATATAGAAAAACATAAATACGATGGAAACACATCCTACACATATACATGATGCCTATATATTTATGTTATCATACAAATAAAAGTAATAACTTTTACATTATGATAAAGAGAATAACAATTATATCTATTAATAAAATTATGTGTACAGATATAATATAATTTGTTGATTGTTAAATTTAATACACCTAATTGATAAATCATTTAATGTCTATTTAGTTATGAATATTTACATAATTAAAAAATTATGAACCGAGTCTTCTAAATTCAAAAGTATTTATTATATTAAAAAATTTATAACTAAGAAATTTGTTGTATAACTAAAGGTATGAAAAAATTGCTTACTTTTATTATTAATTTAAAAATAAAATTTATATCATTTAGGAATATATGTACAGAATAATTATATACTCTGATAAATAGAAGCAAATTAAAAATGAAAAAATTTTAAAAAAATAAAAGTGATAATTTTTTTACTTTATGACATGATTTTTTTATTTAAATCAAAATTTACAAGTTTTAGAAGTGTATTTCATATAATTGTAATATTTTGTAAGAAGTAAATAAATATAATATGTGCTTCCAATTTACACAAACAACGACGTAACACAGCGGTTGGAACACTGCGCCTCTACAATAGAGACACAGGTTCGACTCTTGTTCACGCAGGAGAGGGGAAGGATTTTCCAGCACTGTGCCACGTGTGTAGTGATGTGGCATCATGTGGCCGCCACGTGTTTTAAATTAAATACCAATCGACTAGGTTTACCAACTGAAACAATTTGGTTGGTAGTCGGTCAGTAAATTTTTTAAATTAAAATACCAATAAATTACCAACTGAATATATTACCATCTGATATATTTCGATTATTAATTGGTCGGTAAAATTTTTAAATTAAAATACCAACCGATTACCATCCGATTACCAACTGAATATATTACCAATCGATACATTTTGGTTAGTAATCGATCGGTAAAATTTTTAAATTAAAATACCAACCGATACATTTCGGCTAGTAATCAGTCGATAAAATTTTTAAACTAAAATATCAACCGATTACCAATTGAATATATTACCAACCGATTGTTATCGATTGGTAATCAGTTGGTAAATATTTTTTCGCCAAATTACCAACTGATTACTAACTGAATCTATTACCAACCAATATATTTTGGTTGGTAACTAGTTGGCAACATTTTTTCCATTAAATTACCAACCGATTACCAACTGATAATATTAATAACTGATTGTTATCAGTTGGTAATCAGTTGGTAAATATATTCCCGCCAAATTACCAACCGATTACCAACTAATTACCAACCCATTATTTACCATCCATTATGTTTATTAGTAAGTGGCTGGAAAATTTTTAAATTTTTTCAATTTTCATTTCGGTTAGTAATTACCGTCCGAATGTGGTTAGTTGGTAATAGTTAGTTGGTATATTACATTTTTCTAGTAGTGTAATATCTTTTAGAGTTAAAATTTATGAGATAAATGCTCTAGGTGGCAGATGAGCTAGTATTCTAGGAATATTTATTCTTTTGATAGAATGAAAATAAGGAAGTGAGTATTATTCTAAAGATATTAGTTTAAATATTTAAGTAGATAAATTGTGTAGGAGAAAATTAATAACATAAAGAAACTAGAGAATAATTCCTAGGTTTAATCTTTAAGAAATATAAGGAAAATAAAAACTCCTACCTTGTAGGAAATTCAACCAAGTGGCGGCTAAGGTAGGAATTTTGGCCAAGAAGGAATAGAAAAAAAGAAAATAAATTGGTAGAGTTAGGATTCAAACTCAAGTCACCAAGAAATAATTATCAAACCTTAACTAGTAGACCACAGTTACTCCTATGTTTATATTTCCTAATCAAATTTCCTTCATTCTCAACCCAAGCATCTTATATGCTCATAAAAATTCTAAACTTAAAATAACTCATTTTTCTCAACAAAAGAGCATCATTAGTTCACTAAGCAAACTAAAACACAAATAAGCATACAAAAAAATATGCACCCACATATTCACACATCCATCAAATACTTAGAGATAACTATATTATAATTTCATATGCACATACAAAATGTCATTCAATGCTCACATTCCCCATGTACTAAAGGTAGGGTTAGACGGGGCATTACACAGCATGGAGGTCATACTTCATGGCACAGTGTATCAACATAATAATTCTAACACCATCATTTTGTTTCATGATTTCAAAATACTGCGCTTCAATGATGACGTGCAAGTTAACTTTCATGGTATTATGTAACGTCAGATCTCAGAAAAATAAAACTGATTTCTTTCTTCTTTTCCCTCAAAATTCTTTCAAACCTTTCAACGACACAAACTTTTCCCTCTCAATCCTTCATTGCCGTGCAGTTATCTACTTAACCTATTGCTTAATTCTCTTGGTACAATCACATTTCTCGTGAAATTTGAAAAATTTCTTCAGTTCAAAATCACTCATCTCTTTCCCTTTTTATCATGGTCCATTACAAAACCAAGTGATCCAAACTTGTCAATCAAGCCCAACATTTTTAATCCATACGTTGCAACTGAAGCACCCTATTCCATCTTAGAATAGAATAATTATTTTGAGATCTCATACCTCTCAATTCTAGTTTGTTGATCAAACAATTCTCTTAGATGAAAGATGATAGGATAGGCATCTATATGCTCATGCTGTTTTTGAAGTTGAGGATTCGTTGATACATATGATACAAGATGCTATGTCACTATTCTCTTGGTGCCTGTTATAGACTTCATGCTTTTTAGCAAGATCATCAACTGCTAGAGCTAGTAGAATAAGAATATCTAACATGTAGAGCAACTTTTTAGATTTGAGAACAATTCTCAAATTCCTATACAAGTCCATAAAATTTATAACCACTCTTAAGTTTATACAAGGCCATAAACTATGCATATGCACATGAAATACATTTAATTAGGTCTTTAATTAAACTTATATTTACACGACTATTTTACTCAAATTAATAGTCCCCACTACAGATTGGGGAAAGCCCGTTGGAAGCTTTTCTAGTGGATCAGTATCCAAATTCCTTACGAATGACCTTGTGTATGTCAAACAAACCACTCTTAAGTTCAATGATAAGTATCCAATACCAATTGCATCAAATGTAACTGCCGAATCATTGAGTGATTAATGTCTTTTAATCTTAAAGCATTTACTACTAACTTAACCTTGCCTTTAATATTCTTTATGCTTGGGTGTGTCTAACTGAGATAAAGATATTAGTTATATCCAACCTATTAATCTGGAATTAAATTCCATAGTTTGAATATGCTAAATGGTGAGTAGGTTTGGTTATACCCAACAACCTAATCTCGAAAAAGAACGCTCGTTCTTACTATATTAATGGAAGGTATTAAATTTAATATTGTTTGATGGATTTAATTCTTTAATTAATGTCTTATCACTTGGCTTGCATAATTCTCCATAATCATCATGCATTGACATAAATGAAGACTCAGTTACATGACTTGGTTATAGAGTTTACTAGATTAATTTACTTGCGCCAAATAAGAAATTAATTTTATTCAAACCTATGTGTTCATACATGTTTAAGAAGAAAGTCTTACCATCTTCTTACTTCGTTCTTGGTCGCCTCTCTGTAAGCTTGAAAAATAATTTCTATTCCTATCTAACTTATGTAATCTGATTACATAAATTCCTAATGAAGAAATCTCGAGTTACAGTCAAGGGGATTTACATGAGAAAAGAAATTACAAGAGAATTATAGAAAAATGTAGGACTTGCAAGCCTAATCTATTCATAAACAAAGCAGTAAATATGTAATACCCCTCCTTGTGAATCCCGGTGAATCCTTGTGAATAGCATTGGTAAAGTATGGATAGATAAATTGGTGAAAACTGAGAATGAGTTATCTAGAAAAAGGTTAGCCAGAGAGCTATTCCGTGAGTCAAAAATTATCCATTGTTTGCACATGTTCTTCTTGTTATATTGATGTGAATATTTAAATCTATTTATATGTTGTTTTTGGCTACATATGCTTGTTTATTTAGAAAAGGAATAATGAATTATGTGGCAAATGATTTAATTAGCATATATTTCTATTGTTAATATATATAAATATATATTATATTATTTAATAGTAGTGAATTTTTAATTAGAAGGAAGGATGGCCCACTTATTTATTACCAAGTATATGTGGTCTAATAATTTTGTTACAACTTATATTATAGGGTAGCCCACTTCATTTGTTAAAGACTTTACATATTTTAATTATCATATTATATATTATTAATTTTATATTAAATGTAGATTAAAATATAGGTGGCCCACTTTAATTCTTGTGGTGGCTCACCTTAATTATTTCTTATATAATCTAAAATATTGTATTGCTTTCTTCTAGATGTTAGAATTTTCTATATTGTTTTAAGAGCTTCTAAAGACTTCTAAAATATTCTATTAATTTCCTAAAATATCTACTTTTTCCATAAGCCGCTAAAAGCTTCTAAAATCTTCTACTAGTTTCTAAAACCTTCTATTTTCTTCCATAAACTTCTATTACATTTTATTACATTCTATAACTTTCCATAACCTTCTATAAAATTTTATTATATTATCTTCCATAACCTTCCATTAACTTTTACTATATTCTATAATATTTTAATATATTCTTTAAACTTCCATAATATTCTATGGTTTTCTCTTAAGTTCTATAATGTTCTATTAGCTTTCTTTAGGTTCCAAGTCATCACTAGTTGTTAGGAGACGCTATAAATAGGAGTTAAGTATGGCAGACAAAAAAAAGGAAATGAGAGAGAGAAAGCAGTCAAGGGAAAGAAGAAAGGAGAAAAAAAGGGCAAGAGAGAAAAAGAAAGAGAAAGAAAGAGAGAGAAAGGGAAGATGAAAATGGTTAACAAGTTGAAATCTTGGTGTGTTCATACAAGAAGGTAAAACATTTTCCTTTCGTGAATTAAATTTATTCTAAGCATAATAGAGATTATTGTGATGCATACTGGGTGGTGAAACATGTATACTTGAGAAGAAATTGTAGTGAATGATGTGTTGTGATTTGTGAAGTGGTGATTGGTTGGTAGGAGGAAGAGGGATTGCTGAAATTTAATATTTGATTTGAAGTTATATGCATATATAAAGTAGATTACATTGCTAGTCACTTGGTTTTATTATATGATTATGTAAGAGTAATATTTTTATGTTATACATATATGTGTTAGTAGCTATTTGCTATGATGTTTGTTGATGAAGTATAAGGTCAGATAGGAATTGAATATTAGTATGATTAGGGTATAGGAATAGTATATGATGGAATGAATTATATGATTTCAATTGTTGATAGAGAATTGATGTAAATTCAATCTATGTATTAGACATCGTGGGAGGTAAATGTGTGGAATTTCTGACTTAAAGACAAAAAGTTATCTTTTGCTAGGACTTAAGGCAAGTCCCAACATCTCAAAATTATGTGTACGATGAATTTCTTAAGGTGATTTTATATGCACATGAAAGTTATAATTTTAGAAATGAATATTTTATGCAAAATACTAGCAAATGAAAAGTAGAAGCATGTTCTTTATTAAAAAGCTTGATATGATATATTAAAGAAAATAAATTGTTAGTCATAAATATCATTTATTTATGATGAAATGAATATAAAACCTTGCATTATTTTGTGGCTAGCATATAGGATTGAAATGATCATGCATAAAATGAATTGCAAAACCCATAGAATGATTTTGAATGTAAAACCCTGTAATGGGTGATATATTTATAAAGAGATATGAATACATGGAAATATATAATATTTTGAATATTTTCAGGGAAGTAAATATTTTGAAAAAGGGTTTAGTTTTGAAGAATATTGAGTTGTGTTGAGATGTTACATTGATCAAGCATTGAGTACTAGCGAGGCCTTTGACCATTGTACTAGCTTACGTTAGAGATAGATGGTCCCAAATAATCTGATCAGTTCTGGGATTCACCCTATTCCAAACGAAGCAACATGACATTGGAATTTGTTGTCCACAGTTAGCAACACATTTTTAGTAGTAAAAACAAAGGTCGGGCATAGGGCACCTGTGCCATTGAGGCTGACCTTGAGGATGGTAAGAGTGTGATTGATTATGGTGTACGCACCATGTTAATCATGCATTTTATCGTGTTCGTAGAATTGAGATCTTATGGCGTTGATGTTTTCGGCTGGACTGACATCTTTTCGTGTGATGTCATGGGTTTTGAATATGGAAAATTGTATTTTGAGAATACGGTATGAATTATTACTAAAAGTTTAATATCATTGTTATAAATAATGCCATAATGTTATGAGATATCATATTGGCACATTGTTCCTGAAAAGAAAGAGAAACTTGTTTTCAATAAACATGTTATCATTTACATACTTAACATCATTTCAAATACACTAAGCATCCATCATGAAAAGTGTTATTGTTAAAATATTTACATAGCACACTATGGCACTTATTGAGATTATATCTCACACGGTTTTATTCATGTTTACAGGAAAACTTGTATAAATTTTAGATTTGTATAGACTCAAGACCCAAAAAAGGATAGTTGATGTATTTTGAAACTATTTATAATTTGTATTTAGGTTTTATAAAGCAATGTCCTAGAAGACTAGTAAAGACTTTTGCTGACTTATGTAATAAGTTTATAATTAAGTTCCTTTTGGAGCCATTTAAGTTACTAATTTTATCTATCTATTTATTTAATTATTTAGTTATATAGACCCCTTGTCTTTTAGATGGGACGGCATGCGCTACTTGCCAGGCCCTTTAGTCGTAGGGTGTTACAAAATATGCATGACGCAAGATTAAATTTGGTCTTTAGTCCATAACCAAGCCACCAGGCCAAAATATGCTTAAAATATACTCATGAAATATACACATGAAATATAAATTCTAAAATCATTATTTAAAAAAAAAAAGTTAGTCCCAAAATCAAATTTTGAAAAACTTTGGCGTCCAAAAATCAAAATTTTGGAAAAATTTTGGGTCCCTTTTGAAGAAGGAAAAAGTTCAGTGGGTTAAAAAGAAAACCAAAAAAAATTCTTTTTAAAATTATCCAAGCCTGTGACCGACTTTGTGCTAAGCCAGCTGCGGCTTTACAAAACCAGTTACTGCCTTGGGCCTTTTATGCTCAAGGCGATCGCCAACTTTTGTGAAGCCCGCCACCGCCTCGGGCCAAAAATAATTTTTTTTAAAAAAAAATCAAGCCAACCACTGGCTTGGTCTTTCGTAGTTTATTCGACCATTAGCTTTAAGTAAGCCGGCTACTGATTTGCACTTCCAAACCAAACTTTTTTTTTCAGCTGTTTCCTTTTTTTCTATTAATTTTATCTAATTTTTTTTCAGCTTTCCAGAAACAATTTCTCAAGCCAAAATTGATTTTTAGAAACTTAAGTTAATTTGTATTAATTAAGTTATGGTTATCGTCACAACAAATCCAAAACAAAAACCAATACAAGATCAAAACTGATAAACCTTAGAGGGGAGTGAAAAAGGTTTGGGGAAAATAAATAAAAAATTTCAAAGTCTTTTGAAGACAAAAAAAAAAAAAAAAAATTCAAAAATGTGTGTGTGTGTGCTGAAAACAGTTTTTTTGTGCAGTTTTAAGTGTGTAGCCAAAGATCTTTCAAAACTCCACTAAATGATGAGAAGAGAGACTATACTAAAGATGCACAGATAAAGCATCAACAACCATTTCACCCTACTGCATAGATTTCTTTAATCAAATTAGTGAATACAAGGAAGAATGTAATGTTTTTAGATCATACGAATAGAAAAATCGCAATCATAAATTTAAGAATAAATGCAAGAGAATAGACCCATTGATTTATAGTGGTTCAATCCTCAAATAATCTACATCCACTATCTTAAGCACACACTTAAGGATTTCAACTCAACCACTAAAACCCTTTTTCCAAATTAATGGTGGTATAGGAAGGCAATACTAATATTACAATAGAGGGTTACCACACTTGGTTTTACTCCCAACATCTATACACCTAACAATCAAGGCTTACCCCAACTGGATTTTACTTCCCAAACCTTAATTTAATTCAAATTAAAGAGAAAATGTAGAAATAGATCATAGATTTGAGCAAACATAGACAAACTAGAGTACCTTTACTTTTTTATCTTTAGAACAATAGATCTCACTTTGAAGCACAATGTAGATGAGGGATTTTTATTTTTTAAGAGTCTTAGGATGTTTTTGAAAGTGTTGGCACAAACTCTTACTAAAAATCACGTTTAAATGGTTTTTATAGGGGCAAAAATTAAAGCTCCAACAGTTAATTATTGCTATCAGGTTTTGCAAGGATTTGGACTCACACGGTTAAAAACTATGCATCCGAAAGGTGGGTCCAAAAGTTTACTTTATACTGAAATACACATTTTAAAATTATGTAGGCTTTGGTCTTGCAAGATAGAGAGTTGTGCATCCAAATGTGCGTCCAAAACAACACTTTGTGGTAAGAAGTATATTTTGAACAACTTTAGATTTAGGTACTTAGGAAACATACTTTGGATGGGTGTTTTGGATTCAGAGGTCTGTCCAAAATAACTTAACCAAGTTCTTATAAAATTAAAAGCTATTCTTCTAAAATTCTTTTTATGATCAAAACCTGAATTAAAAATATCCTCTTTTTGAAATGACTTTGAGTGCTTCAATATAAGTAAATTGAGCAAGGTCATGAGATATGGGAAATACAAGTAATACCTTAACCATAATTTCTTAATCTATAATTCTTCAAAAGTCTTCATGGTATGCAACTCCTTTAGATAGAATCTTGACTTAATTAATCCTTCTTAGATTTCATCATCTGTGAATTGCTTTGTAATCCTATTTGTAAGACTTTAAAGAACCGTGATCAGACATGCCACAATCTAAAAATTCTATCACATATAAATCGTACATGTTAGTCCACATCAATGTTTATCATTTATCAAAGCATAGGAGAAAGCCCTTTAGGCTAACAATCGCCCCCTTTTTAAATGATGACAAACTTGATGGTTGTGACAAGGAAAACAATGTAAGCTTGTGTGAACATATTAAACCAAAAGATATAAAAGTTTATATTCATTTGATGCACAATCTCTCAACATAAAGCTCAAAGAGTGATTATGAGATAAAATTAGAAAATTTTAAGCATAGTCTCATAAACGCTCAATGTGCCTACAACCTTACCAATCTTTGTATCCTCATTCTTTCCTTGAAAGGACTATTTCACAAGGAAATAGCCAAGTAATGGTTATTAGACATAAAATATGTTAGCACAAAGATACAATGCAAATATATATATATATACATATGGAGGTGTAGAAGATAGAACATATTTATTAATGCTCCCCTTTTCTATATGCATATGAGCAGTAGATAGAAAGATACTTATAACATTATGCATTAGTAGATAAAATTGGTTTTATGAGGTTGGCAAAAAGTGCGTAAAAAAAAATCAAGACACAACCTTTGTAAAAACATTTTTGAACTGGGATTTTGGATTTAGAATTACTCCCCTTGTGTCTGTGTAGAGTCCAAACAAAATCTCACAAATTTATGATCAATCCCAATTTCATTCCTCCTTATCCCCCCCCCCTCCTTTTGTTTTCAGTAAAAAAGGAGTTAGAAGCAGATAAAATAGATAAAAGTGATAAACAAAAATAGATAAACAACTGAAGCAACAATAAGTACTTGCAGCATTAAAACAGATACAAAGGTATTCATGAAAGAATAAAAAAAAATTGATAGGAGGGACATATCTCTTGGTGTTTAGGGGAGGGGAGGGGTCAGCCGACTTTCTTCATGGTCTTTGACACTATGTTTGTTGGTGAAGATTGCCATATCTCTCTAAATCACCGCAGTGGCAAGTTGATCATTTGCACTACTATTCTTGTGTTTTCTAGCTGGTCTGTTGGATTTCTTTTTGATTACTCCATATTTCTGTTGGCGCCCTAATGAACTACCAGGTGCAGCTGGTTTGTCCTTCTTAGAAGCAGCTTTATCAGCAGTGGGTGCAATGGTTGTGGCAGTAGTAGGTTCTTTAGTTTGCTAAACTGGGATAGCATCAACACCAGTATCCTTCTCTGTTGAAGGGATGACAGTTTCATGCTCTTGCTCCGGTAGAGGGGTTTGCTGTAATACCCTATATTTTAATTTTGACTAGCTACTACTTTTAATAGAATGATCATTTGTATCAGTAGCCAAAACAAAAGATGATCGTTGTAATGAGAAGAATATTTCGGTGTAATAAAAATATATAGGGACCCAGATGTAATTTTGAATTTGTTCTACCCGTACCCTAAATTTTCTAAAAGCTCCTACTTTTAATAAAGTAAGAGATTGAGGGTACATTTAGAAAAAAAATTCATTAGTGCGAAGAGACGAGCATTTTAATGCGAATTAGGCTATTTTGTGTTTTGGGGGCATGTTTTGTAATTTTGATCGCAAATAGGATTTTGACTGCAAATTTTACAAAATTGAGAAAGAATTGAAGATTTTGAATGTTACCAGTGAATTCAGTGGAATTTATAGAATTTATTGGCGAAATATTTTTCCACTTCGGACTCGATTTTGGTCATTTCTGAGAAAAATAAAAAATGCAGTAAAAAATTTGGATGTGTGGCTTCTTGTGATTGGTGGCCAAGGACATGTGTCAACTTATGGGAGGATTCATGAAATATTCATGCATGCAAAGTTTCTTAAATAAGTTCTACAAAATAATTAAAAAATATGCAAAAAAATCGAGGTCGCGACACGTGTAAAGTAGCCACCATGCATTTAATGAAATAAAATGTTATTGGTCTTCATTTGTACCATGAATGGTGGTGGATTGAGGCTGAAAACTGGCCAAGAGCATAAAAGAAGAAGGAAGGAGTAATAAGGGAGAAAAGAAAGGAAAAATCAAGGAAAAATAGAAAAAAGAGAGAGAAAGAAAAAGTGTGTGTGTTTCTTGGAGTAAGATCAAGCTAAAACATCCTACATACAAGGTAAAAGCCTATAATTCAAGAATTAAAGTTATAGATTTCATTACGGTGATCATTTTGGTATACATTTTAATAAGAAAACATGGGATTGATGGTTGTGATTTAGATTAAAAGTGAACTATGTGAACTTTTATGTGTGTAGGTGTGTGTGTGGGTTAGAAGATGGTTTTATATGCTATATTTTATGTGGTGAATAAAGGTATTTTATTGGTGATTTAAAGGGTTATTTATGGTTGACGAAAAAGTGGTGAAAATTGGAAAAACAAATCTTTAATGGAAATAGAACTATAGCTATTTTTCATTCACGCTGGTGATTACATATTGTTCAAAGCATGAATTTGGTGACCTATTGGATCTGGAAACATGAAGCATTAAAGGTGTTTTGATGGAGGATAAGGTGGATAAAAGGTTGTATAGATGTTATAAAGGAAGGAGAACAAGATGGTAATATTATTTTGTAAAAATAGAATTAGTACAACAAAAATTCTGGGATCTTTTTGGCCCAGTAGTTTCTGGACGGTTTTGTGGATGTGGAAAAAGAATCCATAGAAGCTTAGGTCAAGGTCTAACGAGCATTTTGATATAAAATGGAGCTCAATTGGATCTGTAAATCAAAAGTTATGCACAAAACAAAATAATGTGACGAACGGGAGAAATGCAGAATTTTGGTTTTAGCACAAGTGAACTTTAAGGAATTGTTTGTATGACTTTGGGAACAAAAAATGGTGGGAACATGAAGAAGATTTCATGTTCATGAAGAATAGATAATATAGAAATGGGAAATGGAAGAATTGAGCAAGTAATATACATATACGTACACGTTTTGCTCAAAAAAGGAAAAATGAAGAAAAAAGGACAATGAGAAATTTCCTTATGTTTGTGTTGACTAAGTATTGGTTTGAACCTTAGAAAATCAAAATAAATACAAAATGACGTTTAATATAGGTTATTTACATTAAATGATTGGTGACGGGTTAGGTACAATATTCGAACGACATGAGCTATTTAGGACACGAGATAAGTCCCACTAAATTTCTAAACTTTTTAAATGCTATTATGCTTTCCTTTTGTGAAATAACACCTTATGTACCATTTTGAAATCCCTGGTTTGATTTAAAGTTTTTCTGAGCAAGAAAATAGTGTTTTGCCATGTTGAGCTGGCATGAATATCATAATTGGCTTGAAAACCTTAAAGGATGACAAAAGCATGTATTTTGTAAATCTAATCCTTTTGGGATTAAATAATTGGAATTTTAAAATATGATAATTTTTAGAATCGGGTATTCAAAAAATGACCGGAATGCCCTTATTCGAATATTTTATGGAAGCATAATTAGAAACTTTGAATCTAATCCTCTTTTCGAGTTAGAATTCTGAAATTCTTGAACAAAATTCCTTTTGGAATTGGGTATGGGTAAAATGACCTGGATACCTTTATTGGAACATTTTATGATGTGAAAAAGACTTTTTATCCTTTTTCGCTATGGATTTTGGAAACGATCTCTTGGTTTGAGATCTATTTTTTGAAAATGATATTTTGGCCCCAGAAAATGTTTTATTTATATTCCTTCGGGAATAAATTATTTATTTGGCCTTTTGAGCCAATGGAATTGGTACTGGTCTTGTGAACTAATGGAAACATTGAGTACTCAGTAAAGACTTTAATCTTTATACTAACTCATATTAGAGATAGACAATCTCAAGTAACCAGGCTAGTTCAGGGGATTGTCTTACTCCAAACAGGGTGATGAGACAATAAGATGAGTCATCTTGGCTAGCCTTTTAGTGCCTGGCAATTGTTGTGCCTTGTGTGCACTTTGACTTGGGTTGTTCATGGGTTGGGTTGGACATTTAGTGTTGTTCAACCCCTTGCTACCACGATGGTAATTGACGTTAGGATTGGGACCTCTGGGCTTATGGTAGCAAGTAAAATATTATGAATTACTCAGTATTGTGCTTGTTTTCACTTACCCTTTTGACAATGCACAGTTGAGTACTAAATGCTTGTGTCCTTAGTACAATAAAACTGTGATGTCGAAGGCGAAGCCTTGTGAGATTTGCACGTGGGTCGACCTTCTATTGAGATAAGTGCCTGCATTTTGGAAATTGGGGCAAGAACTATGTAATCAAATACTATTTTTCCAAATATGTTTGAAATTCAAACAAACTCCTTCCTAGTGAGTGGCAGAGTTGTTTTTAGTGGAAAATTATAATATTTTTCCCGTGATGAATTCTTGAGTAAAATTCAAAATAATGTTTTTAGTGGAAAAATACTTGTGCTGACTTGATTTATAAAGCACTAGCACACACTTGGGACTCACTGGGTGATTTCCACTCACACGTGTCTTTTATCTTATTTTAGGAGTAGTTGTTTGGATAGAAGTGATACCATAGTATAGGTCCGATTACTTCCTCTTTTGCTTATGTATTTTACATTATTGATGTAGTACAGATTACCAGATGTATAGGACCTCACTCTTGATATATTACATCATACTCGTATGGTTATAATATATTAGTCTGGGATTTTTTTATTTATCAGTTGTCATCGTTATAAAGACCCCTTGTTTGGGTAACTGGACGGGGCAACACCCGATTTATGGTATACTTCTGTTGCTATTTATGGTAAGGGTGTTACATTTTCTCTTTTGAGATAGCTATAGTTTTAGATTGTTTCCCTTCCACAGTGGTTAATCTTGTTCCCATATTTTGCAGTTTAGTCTTAACTTCTACACTTAGATCATCAAATTCGGCAGATAAGAGATTCAGAGCATTCAGAATGCTCTGTGTCATTCCATTTTCTTCAGTCTTCTGCTTGCATATACTAGAGGATTTTTCTTGAATTTTAGCTTTTCTTTTCGTCCCAACCAAGGCAGCATGTGCAGATTTCTTTCCTTCGGTTTTAACCATAACCAGTTTCTCCTTTTCTTCTTTTGTGGCTTCGTTAAGCAAGGTCCATTAGTTGTCCATTTGGATAAACCCCATTTTTCCAAAAGAATCTTTGCCGTAGACATTAATCTTAGAGTGCTCAGGGGCAACCAAACTCAGATCAACATTAAAATGCTTAAACCTCTTGGTTAGAAGATTCCCGAAAGGTAAATCTTTATTTGAGGTATTCGGAGACCGAATTATCAATTTTGCAACAAAAAATTGAAAATTAATTGACCTGCCCTCTGATCAAGGCAATATTAACATCATTTGCATATTACTCACAAACGTTTTATGCCCAAAACTCAATATTACCATAGTTGAAACCATATGGTAAAGTAATCTGTCCATTCCATTTAGCCATTTGGTATTGTGGTTACTTGAATTTTTGACACTTTTACCACCAGTGAATTTACTCTTAAATCTCCCCAATTCAAACAGATCAGAACTCTCAGGCAATTTATTCATCTCGAAGAATTGTATCCCACCATCTCTAACATAAAAAATTCTATTCAGCATTCGGTGGTCAAACTCAAAATTCATACATCCAACCCGAGATATGTACCATTGCACCAAAAATCCATCTCTTGTTTCCTCATATCTTCCTTTTCTTAGATTGGAATAAAATTCCCAGACCAGAGTCATGTATAGCTTTTCATTTATAGATAATATTGTTCCCCAGCCAATCGATTCAAATAAATTCACAATATTTTCATAATTAAAAAATGCTTCCGCATCAACCTGGTAATCCTACAACAATAGTTCTATTCCTAAACACCCGATCATTATATTCAGACTTACATTTTGGATCAAGAAATCGGGGTACCTGAGTATCCGTACTTTCCTCATCCGATGGTTGTTCCGATGAGGCGGTTTGAGAAGTAGGTTCATCGATAGTAATTTTGTTGGCCTTTTTCTTTGCAAGCATTTGAGTGGTAGCAACTGATTTCTTTATTACAGATTTGTTTTTCTTGGTCTCTTTTACTTTTAGTGTTGGGTATCTCAGGCTCGTATCGTATACGGCGCAGCAAAAAATAAAATGAGATACCCTCCCAAGACCCATCTATGTGTGAAAAATAAGACATAATGATAATAAAGGTAACAACTTTTACCTTTGGGTGATTGTCCGAAGAACAAAAATTTTCTTCTTCAAGTTGAGGAGCAATTTAGCAATCCTCTTGTGTAAACTCCACGAGAGTTGGATGTCTAACCACTATAATTATAGTGTGTGATTATCTTTAACAGTAATCCACACAGAGGAATACTCAAGCACCAAAATTTTCTGTGCTAACAGAAAAAGATGGTGGCTAGGGCTGTTTTCGTTTTTAGCAAAATGAGAGAGAGAGAGAAGAAAATGTTTGTTTGTTTGTTTTTTTTTTTTTTTGTGGCTCCTATTTTCGTGTGAATCACCCTTGGATTAGGGTTTCAAGCATATCCAATATATGTTCCAAAATCCACTAAAAATCTGAAATTCTAAAACAATTAGAATTTCGTAATTGTAATTGGAAATATTAAGTTTTCACAATTACAACTTGGACCACAAATTATAACTAATTATAATTTGTCCACAAAAACTTCTCTTTCTCGCAATTAACCTCATTATGTTATCAAATAACATATTGAGTATATAATCCTCTATTGTGTGTGACTTATTAGGTTTCCCAGTCAATTGGTAGCGAATATGAATTAATCCAAACGTCTTTGAGATTAATAATCCATAATTAATTAGAATTAATCATATTAATTCTAATCAGGATTGGTTTGTTAATTCATCAATTAATAAACCCATATTCCCAGATCATAAGCGGTATTTAGCAACACATCATGACCACCCAAGAGTTCAGGAAGTCAAGTGGCTTGACATGAACCCTTCAATAACAAACTTCAGTACAATTAACTCCTTTCACCATTCAATATCTCATTCAGTTTGGAGTACGGAATTAGTGACAACTTCCTCCAGAATTAATTCTGACCCGAATACAATAGTACTTATACCAGGAACCCACTACTCTAGATGTGTATCAATTGGAACTGTTTCTAATACACAATCGCCTTGGCTAAGGATTTTCCAAGTAGTAATTCCTACAAGTGACCGTGAGATATTCGCTCCTACTATTAAGAGTGGTGAATCCTTTATTGACCCTCTCAACTATTTTCATTTACCTCACAATGTACCCAATATCCATCCCATAGGCGGCCCTCAATCGAGCTCTAGAGATTGGAATCAAAGTACAAAGCTCAGCAAACAAAGTCCCTTAGAGATCTCAAGTCTAAGGATACTTTCACATTTGCTATATTGAGATTATATCACTGGCACTAAATAGTTATCCATGTGATTATCTCAAAGCTAGGTTATCCAATGAACTTATTCCATTAACAAGCATCCATGTGTTAACTCTGAGTATCTCAATACTCACGGTTATGAGAACCACCGCCTGATCAAATCAGTAAGTCTAACACATGCTAGTCTTAATGCATTAAGTATTAACACCATCCAGTGTAGTAGAAATCTTATATCATGATCTCTATCATGATTTCCTTAACACAGTGTTGTACTAGGGACTTTATCGAATAGTTATATTACTTAAAGTAAACAAAAGAAACTGTAAGATAAATAATATCTTTTATTAAAATAAAATGTGTCATATACAATGTACAAGTGATTACCTCTAGGGCACAACACTAACATTTAGTTCGGTCCCTTTACTAGATTTTGGAAGTTTAGCCATGGCAGATGAAGCTTGAGGGTTTGTTTTGTTTGGTTTCATTGAGAGAATGACGTTGAGGTATTGGAGTAGGTAAGTTCAATCATGTACATTAAAAAGGTGATTTTTTAGGGATTTGAAAAGATATTTTGACGGAGAGAGAGTGTTTGCAACTAGAATGGACAAAAGACATAGATATTTAGAATTTTAAAAAAATTTAAAAAATTTTGGCACAAATATTGTCCATCCGATTTGCCTGTCCAAAACATATGTCACACGTGGCCATAGGATGCTGCGATTATGGACTGGGAACTCAGTCCAAAATGCCCATATGATTTTGACATAGAATATTTTGGCTTGAGAGATAGTTCTGGTGAAAGGATTTTGGATTCATTTTGTCCAGACATGGCATCCAAAAATCTCTATTCAAAATTAGAAATCTTCAGGAACATGCAAAAATAAACAACTAATTCCACCAAAATCATTAGTGACATAATTTGGTAATTCCCAATCCTCTTCCTAGATGATTGAATCTATCTTCAGTTAGTGGTTTGGTGAATATATCTACAAGTTGATCATTAGTAGAGATGTATTCAACATAAACATCACCCTTCAGCACACGATCTCTAATAAAATGATGTTTAATCTCAATGTGCTTAGTTCTTGAGTGCTGAATAGGGGTTTAGTTAAATTTATATCACTAGTGTTATTAAATAGAATAGGAACACACTTAAAATTAAGACAAAAAATATGTTTTATCCATAAAATTTGAGCACAACAACTTCCGCGGCTATATATTTTCCTCCGGTTGTTGAAAAAGACACACAAACTTACTTCTTGTTGTACCAAGAGACTAAAGAGTGTCCAAGAAATTGGTAATGCCCACTTGTACTCTTTCTTTCAACTTTACAATCTACATAATCTACATCCGTGTATCCTATAAGATCAAAAGAGTTAATTCAAGAATACCATAGACCATAATCATGTGTCTAAACCAAGTATCTAAAGATACGTTTTACAGTACATAAGTGTGATTCTTTGGGGCAAGATTGGAATCTTACACAAAGATAAACCAAGTACATGATTCAGGCAGCTAGGAGTGAGATATAGAAGACTTTCAATCATACCTTGATACTATGATTCATCTATCTTCTTACCCTTTTTATCTTTGTCAAACTTTAATGATGTGCTCATAGGTGTACTGATTTTCTTTGCTTGGTTCATTTCAAATCTTTTGAGCAGTTCTTTAGCATACTTAGCTTGATTTAGGAAGATCCCATTCTTGATTTGCTTAATTTGTAAACCGAGAAAGAAGTTGAGTTCTACCACAATAGTTATTTCAAACTCTTCTTGCATAGTCTTTGCAAACTTCTTACATAAAGATTCTTTAGTAGCTCTAAAAATAATGTCATCACTATATATTTGAACAATTAAGAGCTCATTAGAATTTTCAGCTTTGATGAACAATGTAGTGTCAATCAAACCTTTTGAAATACCTTTTAAAAGAAGAAAGCTACTAAGTCTTTCACACCAAGCACGCGGAGCTTGTTTTAAATCATAAAGAGCCTTGGAAAGCTTAAAAACATGACTTGAAAAATGCTCATGAATAAAACTAGAGAGTTGCTCCATATGTACTTCTTTGTCAATAAAACTATTTAAAAAGACACTTTTAACATCCATTTGATAGAGCATGAAACTTTTAAAAGATGCAAAAGTAAGCAACATTCTAATATAGTAATAGGTGCAAATGTCTCATCATATTCAATGCCCTCCTCTTGATTGAATCCTTGGGCTACAAGTCTAGCTTTATTTCTAATAACAACACCATGCTCATCAAGTTTATTCCTAAATACCCACTTGGTACCAATCACGGGATGATCAAGTAGTCTAGGAACAAGTTTCCAAATGTGATTTCTTTCAAATTAGTTCAATTCTTCTTGCATAGCCATAATCTAAAAATTATCACACAAAGCCACATCAATGTAATCAGGTTCAATACTTGAAAGTAAGGAAAAATTATCAATAAAGTACCGTCTGATTTTGATACCACTGTTTGGATCTCCGATAATTCACTTTTTTGGATGTCTGATTTTGTACTTCCATTCTTTTGGTAAGCTTTGATCAACATGATCTTCAGTTCTTTGCTCACTATCTTCAACTTGTTATTCCTCCAATTCTTCTTATTTGGTATGGTTGTCAAGTGATGGAGCTTTGTGATATTCAATGCCATTTTCCTTTGAAGTACCTACCTCATCGTCATTTTTTCTAGAGGAATATATATTAGACTCATCAAATACAATATGTATGGATTCTTTCACACATAGAGTTCTTTTATTATACACTCTATATATTGGGTATCTCTCACGCATATCATATATGGCGCAGCAGAAAAATAAGAACAAGATACCATCCCAGGATCCGCATATGTGTGGAAAACAAGACATAAAGATAAATGTAACAGCTTTTTACCTATCTTTGATCGTGTGGAAAACAAAATATTCCTTCTTCAAGTCGAGGCGCGATCTAATAATCATCTTGATCAAACACCACGAGAGTTGAACATCCAACCATTATAATCACAGTATGTGATTATCTCTAACAGTAATCCACATAGAGGATACACTCAAGCACGAAGTTTTTTGTACTAGCAGAAAATCTAAGTGGCGGCTAGGGTTACTTGTTTTTCAGAAAAACAACGTGATAGAGAGAGTAGAGAAGAAGTCGTTTGTTGCCTAGGCTTTCCGTGAATCCAACCTTTGCTAGGGTTTTGAGTATGTCATACATAAAAACCGAAAAATCCTACTAAAATTGAGAATTCTAATCCTATTAGAATTGCCTAATTGTAATTGGAAACATCAAGTTCTTACAATTACAATTTGGACTATAATTATAACTAATTATAATTTGGCCACAACAATTTTTCTTTCTCGTAATTAACCCTACTATGTTATCAAATAACATCTTGAGTATATAATCCTCTATTGTGTGTGACTTATTAAGTTTCCCAGTCAATTGGTAGCAAACATGAATTAATCCAAACGTCTTTGAGATTAATAATCCATAATTAATTAGAATTAATCCTATTAATTCTAATCATGATTGGTTTATTAATTCATCAATTAATAAACCCGTATTCTCAAATCATGAGTGGTATGTAGCAACACATCATGATTACCCAAGAGTCCAGGAAGTCAAGTGACTTGACATGAACCCTTCAATAACAAACTACAGTGCAATTAACTCATTTTACCATACAATATCTCATTCAGTTTAGAGTACGAAATTAGTGCCAACACCCCCCAAAATTAATTCTGGCTCAAATACAATAGTACTTGTACCAGGAACCCACTACTCTAGATGTGTATCAATTGGAACTATTTTTAATACACAATCGCCTTGGCTAAGGACTTCTCGAGTAGTAATTCCTACAAGTGACCGTGAGATATTCGCCCCTACTATTAGGAGTGGTGAATCCTTTATTGACCCTCTCAACTACTTTCGTTTACCTCATAATGTACCCAATATCCATCCCATAGGCGGCCCTCGATCGAGCTCCAGAGATTGGAATCAAAGTACAATGCTCAGTAAACAAAGTACCTTGGAGATCTCAAGTCTAAGGATACTTGCATGTTTGCTATATTGAGATTATCTCATTGGCACTAAATAGTTATCCATGTGTTTATCTCATAGTTAGGTTATCCAATGAACTTGTTCCATTAACAAGCATTTATGTGTTAACTTTGAGTATCTCAATACTCACGGTTATGAGAATCACCGCCTGATCAAATCAGGAAGTCTAACATATGCTAGTCTTAATGCATTAATGATGTCTTGTCTCATTAATACTATGACTAGAGACAATTTAAGTACTAACACTATACAGTGTAGTAGGAATCTCATATCATGATCTCTATCATAATTTCCTTAACACAGTGTTGTACTAGAGACTTTATCAAATAGTTATTTTACACAAAAGTAAACCAAAAAAAAAACTGTAAGATAAATAATGCCTTTTATTAAAATAAAATATGTCATATACAACATACAAGTGATTATCTCTAGGGTATAACACTAACACTATATGCCTTTTTGTTGGAAGAGTATCCAAGAAATATAGCCTCATCCGATTTACTATCGAATTTGCCAAGATTGTCTCGAGTGTTGAGAACAAAATATTTGGATAAAAAAAAACTTTAAATTGTGAAATAGATGGGACTTTGTCAAAAATGAGTTCAAAATGTGTTTTCTTAGAAAGGGCTTTAGCATAACACGATTCACAATATAGCATACTGTATTCACAGCTTCAGCCAAAAACTATTTTGTAAGGGAGTTTTCACAAAGCATTGATCTTGCCTTTTCTTGCAAAGTCCTATTTTTCCTCTCAACTACACCATTTTGTTGAGGGGTTTTTGTTGCTGAAAAGTTATGAGAAATACTATTCCTATCACAAAATTTTGTAAGCTCATGATTGCAAAATTCTCTACCATTGTCACTTCTAATTGAAATCAATTTGCACCTAAGGGAATTTTGAACACGGTTGAGTAACTTTGAAAGTTCATTGAATGCTTTATCATTTTGTGCAAGAAACAAGGTCCAAGTAAATCTCGAAAAGCCATCCACTAATACATAAGCATACCTCTTACCAGCTTGTGGTCCTCATTGGTCCAAACAAATCCATATATATAAGTTCAAGAGGTTTGAGGTTAAAATCATTTTCTTGGGTTTAAAGGATGTTTTGGTTTACTTTCCAAATTGGCAAGCATCACACAATTGGTTTCTCTCAAATTTCATTTTGGACAGTCCTCTAATAAGCTCTTTTGAAGATAATCTATAACCTTCTATGCCAAAGTTAGTCATTACATCATTTACAGAAAGACATTTTATATCATGAGCAATAAGGTCATTAAGATATAATAGATAGACATTACCAGTACAGTTTGAAACAAAAATGAATTCGTTACTAGAGTTATCAATAATAGTGTATGAATCTTTCTCAAATTTAACCTTACAACCATTGTCACACAATTGACTAATAGTAAGCAAGTTGTACTTCAATCCATCAATAAACAATACTTGCTTAATAATAGTGGAAGATCCTTTACCAATATTACTTATACTGAATATTTTTCCCTTTTTCTGATCTTTGAATGGGATAAATCTATCATTTGTGGCTTGAATGTCTTCCATTAGTGCTGCATATCCCGTCATGTGTCTAGAGCATCCACTATCCAAGAGCCACTTTATGGGGCTTACTTTTTTGTGGCAAATGTACCTATACACATGATAAAAGAGTGACTTTTGGTACCCATACTTTCTTAGGTTGATAGGGGTTAGTAATGATTCCTTTAATTCTACACACTGTTTTCACATCGAATTTACGTTCTTCCTAACATGACACCTAGATACTTTGTGTTAATGCTTAGCACAATATGTGCAACAAATATGAGTCATATATGAAGAATTAGCTTTCACAAAATAAGATTTGTAATTTCCAACTATCACATGTCTATAGTAGAGACCATTTCTGTCCCTAGCTACACGTTGCACTCCAAGAAATCTATTTAGATTGTTTTTGCCATTTGTGAACTTCTCAATGTATATAGTAAGATCATCAACTCTCTTTTTCATGTAATTAAAATCACTATGCATAATTTCAAGAGAGAGTACTTTGTCACACAAGCATTTGCTCTCAAGTGACGTACAATGCACAGAAGTTGAGATAAAATCCTTTTCAATATTTGAACAACTAATAGAATGAATTAGAGCTTTGTTCTTACTCAACAGCCTAGCATTGTCATCTAACAAGGAATCAAATTTCATTTTTATTTCATTATTTCTTTTGGACAGCTTTTTAAGTTCATGGAACATGTTAACATGAAGCCCATTCAGATCATTAGAATTTTCACAATCAAAATCGTGTAATTCAAATACAGAATTGAAAGGAGTAGGATTTACCTTATCTTCCATGGTCATGAAGTATATGTTAGTTGTTTCAGTTTTAGATTCACAATTTTCTTTAGTTTCAGATCTATCTTGGTGCTAAGTCCCGACAAGTCCTTTTCATTTCTTTATTTTTATGTCCTTTTTTTTTTTGTTCTGCTTGACCTCCCTTTCATTAGCTATTAAACAATCAACAACAAAATGTTCTGTACTCTTGCACTCATAATATTGAGGTTTGAAGGATGAAGTTTGTCTCTTCTTTTTGATAAATTTCTTGCATTTTCTAAAGTTACTTTCTCTGAACATTTTCTTTAATTTTTTAGCAACCATGGCTAATTCTTCAGTATCTAAATCAGTGCTATGGTCACTTTTATATTGTTCACTGTTAGCTTCATTATCAGTAACTTTTAAGACAATTCCTCTTTTGCCTCTATCATCATTATCCTATTTTTGAAACCTTTTCAGTTTCATTTCATGAGCAAGAGAGATCCAATCAATTCTTCGGTTGGTAGGTTTTTCAAGTCCTTAGATTCTTTAGCATCCAAGGTCTTAGGCTGCCAACTTTTTGGTAAAACATTGAGTATTTTGTGTTTTACTTTCCAAGGAAATAGATTTTCCCATATACCTTTAATCCATTTATAATATTTGTAAATCTAGTGAATATATCAGTTATGTTCTTATTTGATTTCATGGTAAACAGCTTATAGTCACGGACTAAGAGTCCTAACTTTGATTCCTTTAATTGATTTGTCCCCTTATGAGTGACTTCAAGTAATTTTCACATTTCATAGGCTGAATCACAGCCACTAACCTGGTCGTATTCGTTAGCATCATGGGCACAACATAGTATATTCATAGCATGAAAATTCAAGGTCATTTTTGAAGTGTCTTCGTTGTCATATTCATCACTCTGTTTAGGCTCTTTTCTACCTTCGATAGTTTTGGATGGGATAAATGGTCCCTTTTCAATTATATTTTATAGCTCAAAATTGATTGAGTATGTATAGATCTTCATTCTATTTTTCTAGAAGGTATAATTGCTTCTATTGAGCAATGGTGGTTAAAGACCCTTCAATGTACGGTAGAGATGAAGTGTTTGCCATCCGAATCTTTCCTATAAGGCTGTTTGACCAAAAACATTGTAGACCACGCTCTGATACCAATTGATAAATCTTAGAAAGGGGTGAATAAGGTTTATGATAAACAAATGTAAATTTTCAAAGTCTTTTGAAGACCCAAAAAAAAATTTTGAAAATATGTGTGTGCTGAAAACAGATTTTCTATGTAGCTTTAAGTGTGTAGCCAAAGAACTTTCAAAATTTCACTAAAATGATGAGAAAAGAGACTATATTAAAGATGGACAGATAAAGCATCAACAACCGTTTCACCCTACTACATGGATGTCTTTAATTAAATCAGTGAATGCAAGGAAGAATGCAATGTTTTCAAATCATATGAACAGAAAAATCACAGTCATAAGAGAATAGACCTAATGATTTATAGTGGTTTGATCTTCAAATGATCTACATCTACTACCTTAGGCACACACTTAAGGATTTCAACTCAACCAATAAAACTATTTTTCCAAATTAATGTGGTATAGGTAGGCAATACCAATACTACAATAGAGGGTTACCATACTTGGTTTTACTCCAATATCTATACACCCAACAATTAAGGCTTACCCCAAATGGGTTTTACTTCCAAAATCTTGATATAATTCAGATTAAAGAGAAAATGCAGAAATAGCTCCCAGATTTGAGCAAATATAGACAAACTAGAGTACCTTTACCTTTTTACCTTTAGAACAATAGATTGCACTTGAAGCATAATGTAGATGAGGGATTATTATTTTTCAAGAGTCTTAGGATATTTCTGAAAGTGTTGGCATGAACTCTTATTGATATCGCATTTAAATGGCTTTTATAGGGGCAAAAATCAAAGCTACAATGCCCAGTAACGACTAGTTATTCCTGTCAGGTTTTGCAGGGATTTGGACTCACACGGTGAAAAATTGTGCGTCCGAAAGGTGCATCCAAAAGGGTACTTTATATTGAAATACCCATTTTGAAATTTGGTAGGCTTTGGTCTTGCAAGATAGAAAGCTGTGTATCTAAAATGTGCATCCAAAACAACACTTTGTGCCAAGAAGTATATTTTGAACAACGTTAGATTTAGGCACTTCGGAAATAGACTTTAGATGGGGTTTTGGATTCAGAGGTTCATCTAAAACCACTCAATCATGTTTTTATAAAATCGAAAGCTTTTCTTCTAAAATTCTTTTTATTTTCAAAACCTAGATTAAAAATATCCTCTTTTTGAAATGACTTCGAGTGCTTCAATATGAAATAAATTGAACTTATGGTAAAGAGACATAGGCAATACAATTAATACCTTAACCATAATTTCATAGTCTATAATTCTTCAGAAGTCTTCATGGTATGCAACTGCTTTAGGTAGGATCTTGACTTGATCAAACCTTCTTGGACTTCATCATCTATGAGTTGCTTTGTAATCCTATTTGTAAGACTTTGAAGAACCGTGGTCAAACATGCCATAATCCAAAAATTCTATCACATATAAATCACACATGTTCATCCACATCAATGTTTGTCATTTATCAAAACATAGGAGAAAGCCCTTTGGGCTAACAAAAACAAAACAAAGCCCACATAACAACAACCACAAAAACAATTTCGAAAACCGTAATACTCGTGACATAATTTCAAAGACCCAAATTTATCCACGAAACTATTTCAAAACGCAAACAAAATTCATAAAACACATACGAGATGGCTCTAATACCATTGTTGGATTTTGATCACGCAAAAAGAATTTATGTGCAAAGGAAAATAAAACGAAATACATGCAACATGATCACTTGTATATAATTAAATAGGTAAGAGAGAGAGAAAAATTTATTACATGTAAATTATAGCTTTTAAAATTTTTCCCCATGCATAGAACTCTTCCGGAAATTTGTTCAAGCCGTGAACTATCAAATTCCAAGAGTAAGAATTTCTCTAATATTAATCCACATGAAGAATTGTACTCAAAACTTGGTGCTAAAAACCAATGCTAATAAGTTTTATTTGGCAGCGGTAGGGACTAATTTCATTTTGGAGAAGAAAAGAAAAACTCCAGTTTTTCTTTATGGAAATAGCTACTTATTTTCTCTATATACACAACACACACATTTTAAGCTTTTAGTAGCTACATGAAAATTTTCTAAACCGCTTAGTAAATAATTAATAACGCTTTTCCTTTCTGGACTTGGGATTTCCAAATTTCCATTAAGCCCATAAGCTTCATTAATTGCAATTTATCCCCTAGAATTATAACTACTTTATAGTTTGCTCTCGTAATTATTTCTTCTCACAAATTAACCCTATAATATTATAATATGATATTTTGAGTACCAATTTCTCTATTATATGTGACTTATTAGTTTTTTTGGTCCCTTGGTAACAAAATTTGAACTAATCCTAATCGTTATAGGACTAGTAATCCTTAATGATTGGAATTCATATATTAATTTTAATTAGAATTAATTTATTAAATCTATAATTAATAAATTCATATATCTGCATATCATGAGCAACATCTAGCAATACATCAGGACCACCCGAAAGTCCAAAAGTTAAATGGCTTAATATGAACCTTTCAATAACAAAATATCAGTGCAATAAACTCATTTCATCATCCTATATCTTTTTCAGTTTTGAGTATTGAATTAATGCTAGCTTTTTCTAGAATATTATTAATTCTAGTCCGAATTAATTAGTACTTGTTCCAAAATTCATTACTCAATATGTGTATCATTTGAAACTATTTCCAATATATAGTTGCCTTGGCCAAGGACTTCTTGAGTAATAATTCCTTAAAAGTGGACATGAGATATACTTTTTTACTATTAGAAGTAATGAATCATTTGTTGATATTCTCAACTATTTTTGTATATTTCATATTGTACCCAATGTGCTCCCTATAGGCTGTCTCGAGGAAATTCCAAGGATAGGAATCAAAGTATAACACTTAGCATACAAAGTATCTTAGAGATCTCAAGTGTAAGGATACTTGCGCTTTTACTATAATAAGATTCTATCATTGACACTCAATAGTTATCCATGTAATTATCAAATATCTAAGTTATCTAATGTACTTGTTCATATAACAACATCTATGTGGTAAATTTGAGTATCACAATACCCACGGATATGAGAACTACCGCTTGATCCAATCAAGAAGTCTAACACATGCTAGTCTTGGTGCGTTAATAATGTCACGTCTCATTAATACTATGACTATGGATAGTTTAAATACAAGCACTACATAGTGTAGTAGGAATTCACATCATAATCTCTATCATGATTTCTTTAATACTGTACGTTGTGTAAGGGATTTTATCTATTAGTTATATATATAGCTAATATATATATATATATATATATATGTATATGTATATATATGTATACTCACACACACACACAGATATGAAATAAATAAACTAAAAGATAAATAATGTATTTACTAAATAAATGTGAAAAATACATCGTACAAATGAATTGGTTCTAGGGAATAACTCTAAAAAATGCATTTTAATTTAAACAAACATAGGGTGGTTGCTTGTATATTTTGCTCAACAAAATATGATAAAATCACTAGAGAGGTTAAATAACCATGTTTCATGTAATAGACAAACCACTTATTGATCTTTACAAAACAGGTGGACTATGAAACCCTACATTACAGTCCCTTGCCATGAAACCGTGCATCATGGTAATGCACTGTAAGACTCTACAACATAGTGTAGTGGGTGATCAACCTACTGGGTGAGATACTCCTCCATTTATTACATAACTTACAAGTTATCCAACCTCGGATAACAATTCCCACTTGGAACTGGTTACTAGCTCAGACCAGACTGATTTACTCAAACATGCTTGCATGTCAAAATCCCTAAAATGCAATGTCTTGTCATCACATAAACAACATAACAAGACCATCATAGCAACTAGTTGATAAGAATAAATAAGTAGAATAATCCTTCTTATATAAGTGGAATTTATAGGTAAGTTAGCTAGATATAGTTTCAATATACCTATAGTATGGAGGGAATTTATAGATATATTCATTCTATAACCTTACCCTAAGCATCTACATCCATCAATGTATATCACATTGCTAGCAACAAGATTCCAACACATTCAAATCACAAGTTTCAAGTATGGCAAATTCTAGCGTGCTTATCTCCTAAGCGATCAACAACCCATTACAATTCACGCATAATGCCATAAACCCAATCAACAATACTGTCAGACAAAATTCCACCTATAACATGAAAGTATAATGTTAATCTCTAATTGGAGCATAAAACATACTCAAAAATCGTGTAGTGAATGATTTAAAACATAAAGATCCAAAAGTCCTAAAACTATAAAATTTGAATAGAGTGGCAGAGATTTAATTGCGAAAGGACATGATAGGGCCTAAATTTACATCTCTTATTTAATTAAGGATTTTTTGTGATACTTTTGATATAATAACTAGGTATATTCCTTCCTATTTGATATTTCACTTATAGAAATGTTTTTCTGTCATTTTATGCAAAATAGGTAAATTTAGAGTTAATTGAAGAATTCCAGTGAAGTTCTACCGCTAGGCCAAGAAGATTGACCCAATGCCGGGCCAAGTCTGGAGAAAGAATGAAAAATAGAGAAAACTGAAATCAGCTGAAACAAAACAGCATAGTCTTGGCATGAGGAATGCATGTCATGAGAGGCTCCAACAAGGAAGAGCCGCGGCTCAGCAAAGAAAGAAAGAAAGAAAGCAGTGAATTGGGCTCGGCTTGCATCTTTAATTTTATTTGGATGTTATTATTGGATTTATGATTTTGAATTAATTTAGTCCTTTGATCAATTGATTATTATTCTTAGTATTTGATTACGTGTTTTTATTAAGGAATTGATTGATTGATTCTTGTTGTTAATTTGTTTGAAAAAGAGGTTAATAGTGGTTTCAATTCAATTAATTTTATATTTGTTATTTCTTAATTTGCTCGAAAAATGGGTTAATTGTCAAGAACTAAGGTAATCAAAGATTAGTTGATGATTGCTAGAAGACAGATTTATTGGCTAATTTCATACTTTAAATCACCTAGAACATAGGGATTTAACTTGGGGATTGATTTTTAATGTATCTTTTGGGTAAATTAGTTGAAACAGAATATGTTCACTAATTTCACTAGAAGATAATGATTCTATGGATTACAAACGAAGTGAGTCTATTTTAATTCCTTCATGATGCCAAGACAATAATTGATTGTGATAATTGTTAAATGATTCATGATCATATCTTCAAGAATATTTGTCTAATTGGATATTCTTTCATCATTGAGTTGTATATATATATTTTATTTTTATTTTTATTATTTTATCACTTTATTAGGTCGATTAAACAATGAATGAAAGGCTACTAATGGTAGTTGTTCCTTGAAGATCGATACTCGTTAATTCCCTATACTATACTTGCGATGAGTATACTTGCTCATATGTGTAATTTGGAGATTAATGTTTTTAATTAAAACTTGGTTAGGGATGGATTTAAAATTATATAAATTTTCTACACCTGAATCTTACGTATCAAGTTTTGGCGCCGTTGCCAGGGAACAATATCATGAAAGCTTAGATGTCATTGATTTAGCCATATAAATATGTAAATAGGTGGACACATATTAATAATTACTAACTTGTTTTTGTATGGTTGTATATATTGTTTATTTACCTATTTAATTTTACTAACTCCATGTTAATGTGAAATAATTGTATTCGACTATTTGATAATTTTTACATCATAAATTTTGAGTCAATACTAACTCTTTTTATTTTCAGGCTTGGATTTTGCTTATGTTACACTAGACTGACACAATATTTTAGACGAATTGAATTGAATTTATTTTAAAATAATTTCTAATTTTAGTTTAATGTCTAATTTATGCAATCTTATTTTACATGTATTGTGCTCATGCATTAACTTAGGATAAGTTTTTATTTATGCATTTATTTTGTTTTTATATTAAAAGAAAAAAAATATTTTTGTTTTGACTGAAACCATTCCCGCACCCCATTTTTTCTTTCCTTTTCTTCACATTTTCTTTTTCTTTTATTTTACTTTTTCCTTTATCTTCTTTTCCTTATTCTTCCTAGATTCCTGTAAATATGTAAATATTGCTTTTAGGTGCCATGTAAATAATTTAATTTTTTTGTTGTATTATATATATATATGTATGTATATTATTTTGAAAAAAATTTGTTGTGAATAAACCATATTTAGTGTACTATAATAATTGTTGTTGTTTTTTTATTAGTTGTTAAATATTTCATATTAGTAATACTAACAATAATAATATTTGTTCTTGTACTCTGTAATTAGAATATATTGTTGTTTTTATTTTCTTAGTATTATTGTAATAGTTTTATTATTCCATATAATAATAATAATAATAATAATAATAATAATAATAATAATAATAATAATAATAATAATAATAATAAGTAATAAGAGTTGTAATTTATGTTGCTATATCATTGTACAATAGTTCTTTTGTATACTTGTACTTGTTTCGTTGTTTTTATTGCTAATTGCTGGAAAAAAAAAATCTGTCGGTATACTATTTAAAAAAATAGAAAAGAAAGAAATATTGTATTGTCATTATAATTTTTTCTTCTAATTTTTGTGTTTTTATTGCTGTGTTAATATTAATCAATAACTATAATAAGTGACATTGTATTTAATTGTAAAATATATTGTTGTATTTAGGTTATTATTTTCTTGTATGTTATTTTGTAATTTTACATTTTTTTTGTTTTTTGTTGCAAAGCATGCTTATGTTGCTTTATAATATATATATATATATATATATATATATAAGAAAAAAAAGAAAAAATAGATGTACCCGAGCACGGCTTTCGTAAGGCCATGCCCGGCTTTGATTGTTTTTGTATTATAGCCAGCTGGGGCTTGATGAAAGCCCCACTAGGCTTTGTTTTGTGATGTTATTTAAAAAAAATGGAAAGCCTTTGGCTAGCCGCTAACAAAACGGAAGCCGAGCCTTTTTTTTTTCCCCCTAATTTCCTTTTTCTTTTCCTTTCCCATTTCTTCTTCTTTGCTCATCTTCACCAGTTGTCTTCTTTAAATTTTCTAAGCCTGTTTGAATTTTTGGAATTGTTTATATTGGAATTTTTTATATTTAATTTTGAAAAAAAAAATTTACTCGACTTGGAAATATAGTTGTTGATTTTTTTTTTAGCTTTTACAGCCTATGCATTTTTCTAAAATTTTTGACTTCATGTTGATTTTGGCTAATTTGTGAGCTTACTGTGATATTATCTTTGTGTTTAATGGTGTTGTTGGAGTTAATGAAATTGAGGATTGGAATTGTTCTATTATGATTATGGTATGGCTCTGTGAAAGAAATTGTTGTAGGAACATTTTTTTTTTTTAGAGTGAGTTATTTGGAAAAACTTTTGAAGTGCTGCTCTTGAGTTTCATTGCAAATTTCATTATTAAGAGTTGTGTTTGTTGTTGTTGTTGAGTAAAACCATCTATGACCAACAAGCAGCAACACGATGTAATTTTGTGTGATATCAAGCTCAATCAAGATGAATGTGATCACTGGCGCCACTTTTGAGATCAACATGGAGGACCAAAAAGCCCGTTTGGAAGATCTACTTCAGGGGGGTTTTTAAGTGCTTTGTTTATTTTTCTAGTTTTATTTTTCATTTAGTTTGCTTTTATTTTTTTAATTTTCTTTTAATTTCTTTTTATACTTTTATTTGTTGTGTATATCTTTCTTTTTGTAGGTTTATTCACCATTCTCTCGCTGACAATAATTCTTTCAACTTTTTGAAGGATGAAATTCACTTTTCTTGGAGCAAATCTACCTTGGGGAGTATTATTTTCTTTTCCCTCTTTATCTTTTTGGTCCCTTGGATATGTTTTACTGTTATATTTTAGGCCATTGAGGACAATGTCCAATTTAAGCGTGGGGGAGCGAATCAATGCTTTCTCAAGTGCATCATTTTGAAATTAAATGGATTTTCTTAAGACTTTGGGACAAAATTTTGAAATTGAAAGTTGGTATGAAATTGTTTTGCCTATGATAAGGTTATGATTTTCTCTTTCACTTTAGATATGAATTTTTCATTCTAATTGGTTGGATTTGCATTTGGGTAAAATTGTGCATTAAGCTAAATATGTTAAATCTTGGCAATTTAAGTTAATCTTGGTTACATTTTAGTATTTGAATTTTACTTTATTCTTTATGTTTGGATATGATGATGTGATGAAATATGGGAAAAGTTGTTGATTAATTCTTGATCCATAGTTCTCTAAATTTGTTTAACTTGGAGTTGTGAATAAGGATGGTAAGAATTGGAAAAAAGGTGCAATTTTCTTTTGGTGAGCTAAAAAAAATGAGTGGAAATATTTGTTTATTTTTTTGAAAGAAAATGATTTTTTTTGAAAAAAAATGCTTATCTTGATTAATAATAATAATAATAATAATAATAATAATAATAATAATAATAATAATAATAATAATAATAATAATAATAATAATAATAATAATAAAATGAGAAAAAAAATTCCTGTTGAAAAGGGGGTCAATACGTAGAAAAGTAGCAAGTATTATTTAGTGCACCTTCTTGAGGCTATCCCGAAGGTAGGAAGCAAAGAAAAAAAATGTTGATGACAAAAGGGGGGGGAGCAATACAGTTAGTGAAGAGAAATCCACTTTCTTGAGGTTAATTCCCTAAGTCATACTGAAAAAAGTGAGTGTCTCCTTATTTTGTTACTTCAGGTTGTGCAAATTTAATTCTATGAGTTTTGAATTGGTTAGACCACTTGACTTATATGATTTGTGTTATCTATATCTTGGCTTGAAGGATAAAATTTTTTTCTTAAACTAAAGTATCAACTTGTTTAACTTAATTTTGAGGGTCTTGACATGTTGATTTAATGTATGAGTTTACAAAGATTTTTAAAGGGTTGAATGAACGACATATTTATATCTAATGTTGGAAAATAAATTATGACTTTGTTGTGAATGAATTTGAGAAGAGCTAATTTGTTTTGTGTGCTTTGTCTTAAGTACTTTGCTTGGGGACAAGCAAAGATTCAAATACAGGGGAATGTGATATGGCCTAAATTTACATATATTTTCCTAGTTAATTGAGGATATTTTGTGATACTTTTGATATAATAACTAGTCATACTTTTTCCTATTTGATATTTCACTTATAAAAATATTTTTATGTCATTTTATGGGAAAATATGTGAATTTAGAGTTAATTGAAGAATTCCAATGAAGACCCAATGTCAGGCCAAGATGACTAACCCAATGCCCGGCAAGTCTGGAGAAAGAACAAAAAACAGAGAATGCCGAAATTAGCTGAAACAGAATAGCACAACCGTGGCATAATGAATGCATGCCATGGGAGGCTCCAACAAGGAAGAACCATGGTTCGGCTAGCTGCGGCTTAGCAAAGAAAGAAAAAAAAGCTGTAGCTCGAGCTTGGCTTGCATCAGCTTAGGTGAGCCAATTTCAAGAGGAAGGAAAGAAATGAGCTCGCGGCTTACCAGGGAAGAAGGTGTCAGCGGCTTGGCAAGGGAAAAATGCTTGGCTTCGCGGCTCGGGCAAGCTAGCAGCTTGAAGAAGGAATATGTGGCTCGATGGTTGCGATTCAAAAATGGTTCAATAAGGAAGAAAAAGTGAAATGGATTGAAGTCTTCAATGGCTTTTCAATTTCATTGGCTTCTTGGCTTCATGGCTTTGACAAGGAACATGGCTCAAATTATCTTTATCTTTGGCTTAGTGAATTAGTTTAAGGCAGTGGACTTGGCGGAACTTGTACAGAATTTCAAGAATCCTATTAGGAAATTACTTATTTTGTATTGCAAAGCTTTTAGGAAATTTGTATGCTTATAAATTTTGTCTATTCATGTTAGAAAATGGTGTGCACTACATGGAGACTTATAAAAATATTAAGAGTGCACCATATTTTCTCTAGAGAAATTTATCACTCAAGGAGCATTGATTTATGAGGAGTTTTCATTAGAAGTTAAAATGCTTGTTTATGAATACCTATCTCTTTCATTTGTTTTCTTTTTCTTGAACAGTGATGAGTTTAATTCTTTAATTTTGTTGGGATGTTATTCTTGGATTTATGATTTTGAATTTATTTAGTTTTTTGATCAATTGATTATTATTCTTGATATTTGATTACATGTTTTTATTAAGGAATTGATTGATTGATTATTCTTGCTAACTTGCTTCAAAAAGAGGTTGATAGTGGTTTCAATTTAATTAATTTTATATTTGTTATCTCTTAGCTTGCTTGAAAAATGAGTTATTTTTCAAGAACTAGGGCAATCAAAGATTAGATATAAATTCATTGGTTAATTTCATGCTTTAAATCACCTAGAATATAGGGATTTAACTTGGGGATTGATTTTTAATGCATCTTTTGGATAAATTGGTTGAGACAGAATATGTTCACTAATTTCACTAGAAGATAGTGATTGCATGGATTGAAAATGAAGTGGGTCTATTTTAATTCCTTCATGTTGTGAAGATTATAATTGATTGTGATAATTGTTAAGTGATTCATGGTCAGGTCTTAAGAATATTTGTCTAATTTCATATTCTCTCATCCTTGAGTTGTATACATATTTTTATTTTTTTATTCTCTTATCACTTTATTAGGTTGGTTAAACAATGAATAAAAGGTAACTAATGGTAGTTGTTCATTGAGGATCGATACTCGTTAATTCCTTTACCATACTTGTGATAAGTATACTTGCTCATATGTATAATTTGGAGATTAATATTTTAATTAAAACTTGGCTCGGGATGAATTTAAAATTATATAATTTTTCTACACCCGAATCTTACATGTCAGCACAATCTTGGCTCAGCTTGAGTAGTTCATGAGTGCGCTGCTTAGAGGTGATGCTTTCTATAACTGGCCTTGAACAAATCAAGTAATGAGGTTAAAGCATGGAAGAAGAATCGAAACAATACTTGTGTTAGCTTGTGCTAGAAAACAAGGGGTAAAAGGATTCAAAAGTTAAAGAAAAAGAAGAGGGAGATAGAGAGGTAGCCAAGATGAGAGATGGTAGAAATTTTGGCTACCGATTTGAGGAGAAAATAAGGGAATAACCCCATGATTATGGCCAGCTAAAATGGCTGAATCTATGGGAGAAAAATTAGCTAAATCTTAGGGAAATTTTCAATTGTGAATTTTGGTAAGAAAAGGAAATAAGGATTATAATTTATTTTGATGGAATATGCTTCCTTTTTAAATAATGAACTGGCAACTAGAAAGGGTTGATTATGGAAAGTAAACCTTATTCAATCCAAGAATATTATTTTACTAAGAAAAAGATAAGTATAATAGCTAATTGCCAAAACAAAGCATATAGGATATGGAAACTTGAGTAAATAAGAAAAAAAGAACTATTTATTAGGTGATATATATTTGGAAACCAACCCTCTTAGAGAAATTGCTCCCCAAATCATGGAATTTTATCCCCCCACATATGGAAATGGTGGCTAAGCTAGCATTGGCTGGCCAAGAAGAGAGGTAAAAGGGGGGGAAAAAAGAAGAAGAAATTCATGAAAAGGGTAGCTTTGGAACCACAATCATCCAGCTGGGGTTTCCATGCTCTATCCATTAAACAACAATGTTCTAGTGTCCCGTCATAGCACTAAAATTCTTAAGCACTAAAACCTTCTTCTTAAGTTCTCTTTATAACAAAATAAATAAATAAGATAAGCTAATACATAGTCAAATAATGTAGGCTAGCCAAATAAAGCATTTTAGTATAATGATAGCTAATTTAATTACACATGAGACATTTATATATATACCATGTATATTATAAACATTCTCAAACATATAACACGTATTGCTCAAAGTAATTCAATGCATGATTCTAGGGTGACTCAAGGAGGGGTTTTAGATCTTCCTCCTCTTAAGGGAATTTTATCTCGAAATTCATAGTGTCTTACCTTTAGAGTAACTTTGCGTATTTCTTCTTCACCCACTTTTTCATTTCCCATGTTACATTATTGTCCCATAGTGCTTCCAGACAAGCTTGACCATAGGTGTTTGCCTGTTCTGGAGCACCTTGATACTTCAGTCTGCTATTTTGATTGACTTTTCCTCATAGTTTAGATTCAGATCTAGTTAGAGAGGTTTGCTATTGAGCACGTTGATAGGGGCTAAAATCATCACTATCTTTCTAGTTACTTGAGGTTAATTTGAGATAATTTAGCATTAATAACTAGGTATATTCCTTCCTGAAAAACCTTAGAGGGGGGGGGGGGTGAATAAGGTTTTTGGCAAGCAAAAATTACTTTTCACGATTGTCTAAAATGCTGAATAAGGATGATCACCAAGATACTTGGACTGACTTTATAGATGCATAGAAAGCTATCCAAGTACTCATAGATGTATATTCAGATTTAGACAGTGAAAGATCATAAAAACGAAATGCATGAACCACTGAAATAAAATGAGATAAGAGATGTATAGTGGTTCGATAACAATGATCTACGTCTACTACCTTAAGCCTCACACTTAAGGATTTTCAACTCTATTTCATTAACCTCACTTAATGAAACAGCCACATACAAGAGAAGATCACCACTCTAGGTTTTACACAACCTCTCAAACACATCAAGGCTTACCCCTATGGGTTTTACACCACAACCTTGAACATACACACAATAAGGCTCACCCCTATGGGTTTTACACCACAACCTTGAACATACACACAACAAGGCTCACCCCTATGGGTTTTACCACACAACCTTGAACATATACACAACAAGGCTCACCCCTATGTGTTTTATACCACAACCTTGAACATACACACAACAAGGCTCACCCCTATGGGTTTTACCACACAACCTTGCACTCACAAACAGAGAATATGAAAATCAATAGAACAGAGATAAGCTCACTTACTTGAGCAGATATTCTCTCGGATACAAGCCACAAAATACTTTTATCTTTGATACACAATCAACTCACTTTGAAGCTTAAGATAAAAGGAGATTTTTGAAAATATTGAGCAATAGTGTTTCTAAGATGAATGTTTCAAAAATCTTGCTTGTAATATTGCTTTAAGGGCTATTTATAGAGTCAAAAAGTGAAGTGCTAACGGTCATAAAAAAACGGCTATAAATTTTTCTGTTTAAACTCATCCGAGTTTTGGACGAAGATGCATCTAAAAGTTAAGTCCAAAATGGCACATCCGTGACGAACAATTTTCAACCCGATTTACAAGATTTTGGATGAACCTTTTGGATTCAAACTGTACCATCCAAAATTCTGTAAATTTTAAAAACTTTGAAAATCATCTCCTTTCAAGCTTCAAGGTAAATTCAAATGAATCAAAAGATAAGAGGACATAGGAAATAATAAATATACCTTAATGAACACTTCCTAGTCTAATATTCTTCATAAAAAGTCTTCTTGATGTATAACTCCTTATACTTGATGTTCCATTTGATATTTCATTCTTGAAATCAGTGATGAAGGAGTCGCCAACAATTCTTATCTGAAGACTTTAGAAGAACAAATGTCAATTATGTCTTATCACAATAAATTTGACATGTTAGTCCATATCCATGTTTGTCATAAATCAAAACATAAAAGAAAGCCCTTAGGGCTAACAATCTCCTCCTTTTTGAATGAAAAGTGATTAGTGTATACTTATTCCTTTGAGGATCGATACTTGTTAATTCCCTATACTATGATTGCAATGAGTATACTTGCACGTATGTGTATTTTGGGATTAATGTTTTAATTAAAATATAACTAAGGGATGTGTTTAAATTCAATGATTTTTATACATCCAAAATTTATGCATCATGTTTTTTGCGTAGTTGCCGGGGAACAATATTATTAAAGCTAGGATTTCATTGATTTGACCAATGTTTATATGTTTATATGTCTATATGCCTATATGTAAATATGTATATATGTTCTTTGTGTAAATGGATGCTATATTTGTTGTTTGTAATATTGTATGACTTAATTGACTAACTTAGTTCATGTTGTACTTGTAAATCCACTGACTTTTGTGTCTAGGTAATTTGTGAATATATCTAATGTGTGTATTTTTTTTTTCTATGATTTGTTTTTCCCATTTTTTCTTTTCTTTATTTTTCTATTAATTTTGATTTGATTTTTATTTTTCTTTGAGCACAAGAATGACATCGTCAAGGACAATTACTTTTGGACAGAAGATAAAATGAGCTACAATAATGAGAATTTGGCAAATTTGCAAGTTCGGATTGATGCTTTTTGTGAGACGTTACCTGAAGCCTCAGTGCATTCTTTTGTCGCCAATACAAGGTTATCTGTTAAGTGGCATGAAGACGCATCCCAACGAATGAATTCTACAAGAACAAAACTAGCGCAGTTGGTTAAAGATGCCCTAACGACCCATACACTTGAACAAGAGAATCCCTAAGGAAATGAGAGAAGATATGAGGAACATTTGCCTAATGTGGAAAGGGAGGTATTCGATTCTCCTTGATGTGCTAATAATTCTAATCTCTCTTTGTTCCATGATTTCTTAGGTCCTCTCCTTTCTTGGAGGACAATGGTATGGCTCAAGGAGTTGATAAATGATTCATCATAAAAAGTCCCTGAAGGATAGTGACAAATTCTACCATTCACCCCAATTTTAGGGAGGTAACTTGGTATTTTTAGGTGGGTTGAAATGTAAAAATTTCTTGATCCCATCTTTAAAATCTACACTACTAGGTTCAAAGGGAAATTTTAATTGTGACAAATCTTTTAAAGGGATAAGTGGTGATTCTCATATTTACACACTTTTTAGATATAATTTACATCTTTGTGTTGGAAACTTGATCTGTATGTCTAAAAAAAAGTGTTACGAAAGAGGGGTCATGCATGTAATTCATTGCAACTATTATTTTTCATTTACCCTCTCTTATTTCTACCTTCATTATGCCGACCTTTTTCAATATGCATTTGTGCCTTTTCCAAAGGTTTGATGAGGAAGTATGATGAGTGGAAAGAGTTTGAATTTTTGTTTTGTGCTTGGTTTTGTTAAATGTTTGGTTTTTCCTCTCCCAAATAGGGAAAATATTTTCTAGTTTAAGTGTGAGGGAGTTAGTCATGTCTTTATTTGCTTTCTTAGGATTTTTAGTTTGTTGTCTTTTATTTAGGCGTGTCTTTCTTTTGCTAGTATTTCCCTTGTGCTTTTATTTATGTTTTCTTCTGTAGGTCGGAATAAAGTCCTCTTGGATAAGCTCTTTTTTCTTTTCCAAGTTCATATTATTTGGAGCTTATTACACTTAGGGAGTATTGCTTCACCCTCTCCTCCTTTATCATTTTTGGTCCCTTTGGAGATGCTTTCTTGTGTTAATTTTTGGCCAATGAGGACATTGTCTAGTTTAAGTGTGGGGGTATCAGTGGTTTGGTGATATTCTTTGTCCATATTTTTATCAATTATTTTGATGTTTTCTTAGTATCAAGCTAAGTGTGTGGAAGTATTTTCTTTTCTCTATTCTTCCCCTTTATTTATTTTAGTCTCATTGGCTTTGTTTTCATTAGTATATTTTTTGCCATTGAGGATAATGTCCAGTTTAAGTATGGAGGGAGAGTTTAGCATTGAAGATACTTTCCGTTTATACACATTTTGGATCACTTTTTCTGAAATTTTTAAAAGCTTTTTGTGATTTTCATTACTTTAGCAAGGTTGTAATTATCTTTCTTACTTAAATATGAGTTTTGTCATTCATTTGGTAGATTTTTATGAAATTGGTTTATTCGATAGGATATGCAAAGACTTGAGAATTTGGATTAATCTTGTTTATGCATTAGTATTTAAATATTATTTGACTCATCTAGTTTGAATATGAAAAATATGATGAATGTAGGAAAAGTTATTGACTAACTATTGTACTATGGGTTTAAAACTTTGCTTGGCTTTGAGTTGTGATAAGGAATGTGATGAGAAAATATATTTGAGTGGAAAGATTGGGAACAATTGTGAAATATTTTGATTGAGAATTGATGATTGAGAAATATGAGTTGATTGTTGTTTGCTTGTTTATAGGGGCCAATACGGATAGTGAAGAAATATTCACTTTCTTGAGGCTATGAATTCCTGAAAGCAAAAGAGAGGAAACATGTTGAAAAATGATGAGTGATGACTAAAAGGGGGCCAATACACTGTGTGAAGAGAAATTCATGCACTTGAGGCTATCAATTCCCTAAGTCATTGAAAATTTTGAGAGAAAAAAATGGGAGTGCTTTCCTTACATCATGACATAAGTTGTGTAATTTTTGAATTTATAATGCTTGCATTGGTAGATAGCTTGACTCATGTAATTCATGTTATCTATGTTTTTACTTGAATAGTGAAATAATTTTCTTAGACTAAGGTATAGACTTGTTTAATTTGACTTCAAGAATTTTGTGATATATTATCAAGTGCTTCAAATTGTAATTGTTTTCAAAAGGTTGGATGAATGACAAAAGTTTTATCTAAAGGTTGAAGAGAAGTTATGAGCCTTGTTATGCTTCAAATTTTTGGAAGAATAAAAGCTTGTGTTTTCTTGATTATTTTCTTAACTTAAGTGTTTTGCTTGAGGACAAGAAAAAATTCAAGTGTGGGGGTATATGGTAGGGGCTAAAATCATCACTATTTTCCTAGTTATTTGAGATTAATTTGAGATACTTTTGATGTAATAACTAGGCATATTCCTTCCTATTTGATATTTTACTTGTGGAATGTATTTTTGATGAATTTGTGCAGAATTGAATGGATTTTGAGCAAACAGTACAAAATTCCAGCATGCACCTGGTGCCAGGTCCAATCTGGAAAAACAAAGAAAACAGAGCAACGTTTAGGGAACAAAATAGAATGCACCTAGAGCCAGGTGGGTCGAAGCAACTTGACGCCAGGTTTGGTCTGGATGCACGTGATTCTATGCGAGATTTTGGTATCTTTTAAAGGATTTTGGTATTTTTCAAATCTTAATTGGCCAAGACTTCTCAAGTAACGAATTTTGGCATCAAAGAAGCTTATAAAGATAAGAAAAAACACAAGGGTAAGAAGTAAATCCAAGGATCTAAACTTTCAATCATTCAAAGAAGAAGAGATTTATTATTCAAGGAATGTTATTCAGAAGGTTTCCAAAGAGAAGAAGGAGGGTTGTCTATGAGTTCTTTCTTTTACCTTTGTTTTTTTTTTCTAGAATAATGATGTAATTAATATTTTCATTGTAATTTTTCATTATTTTAGGATTTATGATTTTGTGTTAATTTAGTTATTTAATCAATTTTCTATCATCCTTGGTATTTGATTACTTATTATTGGTTATTGATGCATTTTCTTCTAATTGACTTAGGAAATGATGTTAGAAGTTCATTACATTGATTTCGTATTTGTTAAATCTTAATGGACTTGGGAAACAAAGTTAAGATTAAAGAACCTAAGTAATCAAATATTAGTTGATTTCGCCTAGAGTATAGGATTATTGACTAATTTCATGTTTATTTTCACCTAGAGTATAAGGATAATTTATGAGGAATTGAGTTTAATGCATCTTTTGGTTGTTTTGGTTTGGTTGCGAAATTTGCTAATTTAATCAAGATATAGTGATTCTATGGATTGGAAAAGAAGTGGAGTCTATATAAGTAGATTAATGACTTGGGAAACGATTGAATTCTACTTTATATTCCTTTATGATGCCAAAATGATGATTAATTGAGATAGTTGCCAAGTATTTCATTATCATGTATTCTAGGATAGTTGTCTAAATTGCATATTCCTACACCCTCGAGTTGTACCTATTTCTTTTTATTAGCCTATCACTTTATTTGGCTGGTTAAACAATGAATGAAAAATGATTAGTGTGTATTTGTTCCTTTGAGGATTGATATTCATTAATTCCCTATACTATACTTGCGATGAGTATACTTGCTTGTATGTGTATTTTAGGATTAATATTTTAATTAAAACATGAATAAGGGATGGATTTAAATTCAATGATTTTTATACACCCAAAATTCAAGCATCACACATGATCCGAGTCAGATTGCTATTTCTTGAGTGATGATATATGGAATACATTGTGTATTCCAGTTAGGCCATCCGATAGGTCTACCTGGTATGCCACCAATCCAATCCTCTCTCGATCAATAGAAAAAGCCTTGTGAATCTTAGACTAATTTTTCCCCTTTTCAGATACTTCAATATTCCCCAACTCGTAGTTAACTTCAAGAATGTCCGATCCTCAACCTAAAATTCCAATTCTTATTTCTGTTATCTACATAACTTTTTTGTCTACTTTATGCTACCTTTAGTTAGTTCCTCCCTTATCAATTTCACTTTATCTGTCATCTCTTGAATGTAGACTTCACCAGCTTTGGTGATTTACCTGTTTTTAGTCCAACCCCAATACAATATTACCTTATATTTTCATCTACACATAGCTTCATATGGAGCTATCCCAATTGAGTATTAATTACTATTATTGTAGGCCAATTTGGCATGCGGTACACTATCAATCTATTTATCCCCAAAGCCTAAAATACAAGCCCTTAGCATGTCCTCCAAAATTTGTATAACTTTTTCTGATTGCCCATCCATCTATGGGTGTGCTGTCGAGCTAAATTTCAGAGTCGTCCCAATTGACTCTTGAAATTTCACCTAAAATCTGGAAGTGAAAATCGAATTTCGATCAGACATAATACTAGTCAACATTCTATGTAATCATACTATTTTCCATGTATAAACTTGAGCTAGTTTCTCCATCGAGTACTTATATTTACTGAGATGAAGTACTCTGTCTTTGTTAGCCTTTCCACCACCACCTATATGGCATCTTTTTGGGACTTGTTATAGGAAGTCTTGTAACAAAATCCGTAGTTGCCTCCTCTTATTTCCACTCAAGGATTGGCAACGGTTGTAATAGTCCAACTGATTTCTTATGTCCTACCTTCTCTTTCTGATAGGTCAACATATATTATACCACATCCCTCTTCATTCCTGACTACTAAAAAACTTTCTTTAGGTCTTGGTACACCTTTATTTCTCCTGATTAAATAGCATATCTATATTTGTGTGCTTCTATAAAAAATCTTTTTCCTTAGCTCTTTATCATCATGTACACATATTCTATCCCTGAAGTATAATATTCTTGTCTCATTTTCTTGAAAATCTACATATCCTCTAGTAATTTCTTTAGTTTTGAAAGCCTGAAATTCCTAACTATTTTGTTGAGCTTCCATAATCCCTTACCACAAGTCAAGCTTAAGGTAATGTAGATTTTCCTGCCTTGAACCTCTACTCCTCGGGTCAGCACTTCCTGTAACTTCTGTATTTCCTGTACCCTCAGCCTAGCCATCTCCACCTTCTTACTCAAAATGTATACCACAACGTTGGCCTTTCCCGAGTGATAATATTCGGGCATCAATATTCTTCTAGAAACTTCATCCACCTTCTCTGCCTAAGATTCAGGTTATTTTAGGTAAAGATGTACTTTAAGTTCTTATAGTCTATGAACACCTCATACTCCACCTCATATAAGTAATAGTGCCACTTCTTAAGTGTAAATACAATCGCGATAACTCTAGGTTATGTGTCAGATAGTTTTCATCATAAGTTTTAACTTACAAGGGGCGTAGACTATGACTTTATTGTTCTATATCAGTACCACCTCTAAACTTTCCTTAGAGGCATCTGTGTACAAGGTACACGACTTTCCTTCTTTTAGTAGGCTCAGCACTGAAGCTGTCATTAATCTCTTCTTGAGCTCTTGGACTAGTAATATTTTTCCAAATAGCCTCTCTTCCTACAGAAATAATAGGAGGGTAGGTTGGGTGTAGAGTTCGTTGGAACAATTTGGGGTTGTTTCCCCTTATTTCCCGCTATTGGTAAGTATGGCGCTTGCTTGGGTTCAACCTCGGAGGGTATGAAGTTCTAATAATCATCCGATTTTAGTCTTCGTTCTCGATCCGAGTGGCTACATCTACCACCATGGTATATATAATAGAAGGGAAAGGTGCTAGGGCTCTTCTTAATTCTTATCTTAAGTCCTTCACGAAGTGATGTGTTCGGTTTTGCTCGGTATCCACTAGTCGTTTGAAGTATTTGGAAAGCTGATTGAATTGGGTTGCACATTGGACCACCGATATATTCCCTGTTTCAGGTTTTAGAACTCGTCCTCCTATTTTTCTCAGAAGGTCTTGATAAATGTGTTCCAAGTCAATTCTTGCCCGGTTCATTTCTACTCTTTTTGGACTCGCCACTTAATGCAAGTCCTCTCAGCCTAAAGGCAGTGAACCATGCAATTTGTTGTTTAAAGTACTGTAATATGGAGAAAATATCTTCTATATGTGTAATACATTGCTCCACCTTCTAATCCTGCTCTGCTTCTCTATAGAAGGTGGGTAGTTGAAACTTCAAAGACCTATCTAATGCTTCGTCTACTCTTCGGGAATTTTTCTTTTTCTAACAAGGTGGCTTGACCTATAAACACCTCTTCCAACCCAACCCTTTCTTCCTAGTTAACTTCTATACCTTTCCTCAAGATAGAGGATGGTGCAGGCATGAATTCTAGGGTTGTTGGCCTAATTACACAGTTTCCTTGGACATAGGTAGACATCCAATGCCATAGTGCGATCTTTAGTATACAAGTATTATTGAGGGGAGTACGAGTAAAAGGATAAGCATTCCACAAGTACATACATTGATCATGGTGGTGGTGAAATTTTTGTACAAGTGTTACTTCACAATAACTTCTAACCTTTAATGCATAAGTAGTGAATGAGAAGGTAAGTATCGTAATGATCATGCATATAAGAAACACATTTATGTCAAAAAAGAAGTGGATACTCGAAAGGATCCTTATTTTATAAAATATATTGAAACATAACATAGAAGGAAAACATGAATCAGTTTCAAACTAGGCATATTAAAAGCATAGAATGGGTAGAACTACACTACTCATACTTCCCAACAACTACTTATTATCAGAGTCAGAAAAAATGATTACCTCCGTAGGTTTCTTGGATGGGTCTATTGGTTTAACAGCCTCTTTGGCTTTCTCAGTACTAGTCCCTACGGGGTAGTTAGAAGTAGGCTCGTACAACCTTCCCCCAGTACTCCCCGTCAAGTATAGATACTTAAGAAGCCCATACTCATCCACCTCACCCATGGGAACAAAGCTCAAGGTATTAGCCCCCTATCAGGCCTCTTAAGATCAGTTTTAACTTTTTCATTCCCTTTTGATGACAATAACCTAGTCTTTTTTGGTAATTTCCCTATGTGTCCCTCAATAATTCTCTTGAGTTTAGTCACTCCAAGGTTTCTTTTGTTGGGATCATAACTGCCTACAAATTCAACCTTTTTCATCAATAATATGATACTTAAGCAGGTTCACTCTTGATGATTCTAGGAAGGAAAGATCATCAAAAGGTTGATCCAGTACAGATGACCAACAAGTGTAGGGGACTATGGACTTGGGGGCTGTAGCAAGTGTTCTAGTCATCCGTACATATAAACAAAATTAGGTCAGTATCAAATTCTAACACTTAAAGTAATAAATACCAAAGACAGAAAGTAAAGCCTAAACCTAGGCTCTAATATCACTTGTAACAACATACTACTATAGGACTCGAAAAGGGTTCGGGATGTTGTCCCCCATAGGATTAGGGGTCTTTATAACTAGGTAAAAGTGAAATGAAATAAGTAAATTTGAAACTGAACATAACCCATTAACACTTATACAGGTCTTAGGGGTTAAAACACAAAAAATTACAAGTATTCAACATTAATTCATAAATAAACAATAGAATCTAGATCTTGAACATTATTAACACCCTATTTTGTTTAGATTAACACTTCCTAAAAATATGATAGAGAAATGTGTGAGAAGTATTTCTCAGTAAGTCTCGTGTGTGCTCATGAAGAGTTTGAAATGCTTTCATGATGTAGGTTGGAAACTTTATAGGAAATATTAGAAGTAATCTCACGTTAATCTAAATGACATAGAGTAGTCACTTGTATATTTTGCTCAACAAAACACGATAAAATCAATAGAGAGATTAAATAACCATGTTTCATGTAATAGACAAACCACTCATTGATCTTTACAAAATGGATGGACTATGAAACTCTACATTATAGTCTTTTGTCATGAAACCCTGCATCATGGAAATACATTATAAGACCTTGTCCTACAGTGCAGTGGGTGATCTGACCAATTGGTGAGAAACTCTACCATCTCTCACCCAACTTACCGCTTGTCCAATCCCAGATCAAAGTCTCGATTTGGAATTGGTTGCTAGCTTAGATCAACCTAACTTACTAGTACGGTTGCCCCTTCTAGAAAGGGATCATCCCCCAAATGTGGCCATCTGCCAAAGTACTCACCCAATCCCTCAAGGGCTAGTACTAATAGTCTACCTTTATTGAGTACTCAATGTTTATTCTATTCAAAGTCATTCTTAAAGTAAATGGTTTCAACCAACTTAAGTATACATACATGGCGAAATGTAGAAACCAAAATCTTATTGGTGAAAACTTGGTTTTGTTTTTGAAAGTTTTGTATGATTAAAATATCATTTTGAGCAAAAGAAAAGTTTATCCATGTTTGCATATCAAAAGTCAATTTTCTTGGCAAAATATTCAAATGGCAAAGAACTTGCATAAATAGAGCATTATTTATCAAAAATCATGCAAGGACTTACCTGCTCAATTCTACTTGAAAATGCTAGCTATTAAACAGATAAGTCTGGTATCTCCACTATAACACCACAATACCTACGTATCCTAAAAGGAGCGGGAATGTCACTCCATCTTTAGGACCAAGGGTCTTTATAACTAGATGAAAGGAAATTAAAAAAAAAATACACTAAGTTCCAAACTTATTTCAATTGAATCATTATACAAGTCTCCAAAATTATTCAAATAAAGTTTTGAAAAGACTATACATCAATAGCAGAAATAAAATCTCTAATCTTAAGGTAAGCTCAACCTACAAAGCTGGATCTTCCAAAAAAATATGATACAAAACATGGTGAGAATTACTTCTCAATAAATCCTATATGTGCTTATGTCAAATTGAGAAATATTTCCTGTATGCAACTTTAAACAAGATTTAGAAAAGATTGCAAGTAATATCATTCTACTTTTGAAAATAAAGTGGTATTTTGCATTAATATTTCTCAACAAAAGTGCACATTTAGAAAGGAAATAACCACTCTAAAGTAAAGGAGACTATGAAATCTTGCATCATAGTCGTAGCCATAAAATCCTACATTATGACTACATATTGTGAAACCCAACATTACAATACAAATGGGTGATTGGCCCACTAGATGAGATACTTCTGCATCTCTATACCCTGACTTATCGGTTGTCTACTTCTAGGAAAAGTAGTCCACTTAGACTAAGTTGCCAGCTTGGACCGGCTTGGTCAACTAAGACTGATGCCTTATTCCAAAAGAGATTATCTCCTGATGGAGGCCTCCACCGAAAGACTCATCCTAGCTTCCCAATACTAGTCTTAGCTAACCTACCCTTATTGAGTACCCAACACTATCATTGCATCCCAGAAAAATTTCTCAAAGTAACTTTTTGTTTGGAAAATTGCAATCATGTTTAACTATTTTTAGTTGAATATTTTATTCAACAGAGTGAGTATTTTAGTTAGAAACTTTAGTTTGAGGCAAAGTTTAGTTTCAAAAAGTAAAAAATGTATATGAACAAAAGAAAAAAAAGAAATAACCATAGTTGCATTCTAGATACACATTGTCATTTCATAGCAAAAATTATACTTAACTTACAATATTTTGTTTATCTAACAAATAAAGGTTATACAAGGACTTACTTGATTCTTGTCTCATAGATAAAGTGTCTTGATGTCATGACCAAAGAAACCTAGTCTTGTCTAGGGAAAATACAAGGAATAAGCCACCAACTACTCAACTACACTCATTCAATACTTATATAACATGAAAATATTTCAAACCAAATATTGTCTTCATCCTAAGCATGTCATGCCAAATATAAAATCATATCCTCAACTCTAAGCATTCAAACAAGTATACCACACTCAAAAAATTCGTAATGATAACAATTCTAACAATAACTACCAAAGACGTTAATATCCAATACTTATTATCATAAATGAATACTAGAAATAATTTTCAATAGATAATAAACAATGAATTATAAACAATATGGCAATATATAGTATGTACTAAATATTATCAAATAATATACTACATATTATCAAATAGTTTTAAAATATTAAGTATTTAATTAATAGTAACTAAATAATATCAATTATAATCTAAAATGGGAATGTGAGCATTTATAGCTAATAGCTATATTTCTCTAGTAGAAGATAACATAAGGTAATTAATCTATTTTAGTATGTAATAGTTAATTGATATACATGTATATATTAAATATTAATAATGAATAAAAATTCATAAAATAGTAAGTAATCAATTCATTCTAAATATTATTAAGCAGACAATATTATTTGGTATGTAGACTTATTAAAAGAATGATATTAGCAATAAGAGATGAAGTTGATAACTAACTTATACTAGTTATCAATAAGCTACAATTAATAGTTTTTAATAATAGCCATTAATTGTAACAATAAGTGTATAAAAATAGTTTACTGTTAACAATATCATTTAACGATAATTAATATAGATTGCAATTATCAAACGTATAATAATAATAATCTTAGTAATAATAAATAATTATTTTATAAATAAGCTTTGGCAAAAAGAATGTAACATTAGAATATTAACCAATAATATTAAATATCTAGCAATATTTGGTATTACATACCCACCAACCAATATAAACCTATATACTTGAGTTTATATACAACAAAACTGAAGAAAAGAGTTATTAAGGTTTACTTGTTTTGTGAACTGGATTGCTATGTGAGATCTTGCATGTTGTTTTCATAGGGTGCAGAGCTGTAATTTCTTTTGTTGAAAGTCATCCAAGCAAGAAAAAGAGAAAGAAAGAGAAAGAAGTGAAATGTGAAGATTATTAGTTACAGTCCCTAGAAATGGTAAAGAAAAGAAAGGGAAATAGGAGATAAGCGAGAGATAGAGGAAGACAAAAACAAGAGTGAAAGATTTGTGTATATCTTCTAGTGTCTTTGATCTTTGAATATGAGGTTTTTTTTAATAGTTTTATTGTTTAAAAGCTAAAGAATGAAATTTGGATGGTGTTCTAGATAGTTTGGTAGGTTTTGGAGTGAGTTTTAGTGATTGTATAAGTTCAGAATATTAAAGTTTGTGAGTGTATGTTCTTGGTATTCTTGGGATTTATAAGGAAGATTTAGGGAGAATGGAAGTGCTTGCTAGAGGATTTTGGTAGCCAAAGAATGTTAATGAATGAATAAAGTAAATTTAGGGTTTCTGGTACTGTTCTTGATAGTGTTTTGGTGTCTTAGGAGGATTTCCCGAAGTGAATCTAAGTTCTTAAGTTTTGAATTTAGATGGGAAATTGAGGAAACAAAGGCGGTCTAAAGCGATGGTGATTCTATGATGATAACCGAGAGTGGAATATATTGAGATGGAAAAAAGAGTAGAGTGATGGTATCCCATTTTCCCCCATTTTCCATATGAAATAACGAAGTCTGTTGTAGTCTTCAAGATTTCTCAGTTGTGATTATCAGAGAGTAAGTTGATTCCACTAATTTTCTAGGGTTTGAATTCTTAAATTTCAGAAGTTGAAATATAGATAAAATTGAAGACGTTTGAGGTGTAGCCAAGGAGTTTGTCTTTGTTGCCATGGTAGAAAAGGGAAGAAGAAACTAAGCTTCTAGATATAGCCAGTCCATGGCTTGGTTGAAGCCCGTCCAAGGCTTCATAATTATAAGTGCAAGGCGGTCCAAGACTTAGAGAAAAAAAAGGGTGAAAATGAGAGAAATAGAAGGTGCAAGGCTAGTATAGGTTGTCCAAGGATTGAGAAGGAAAAGAAAGAAAAACAAAGGAAAAGGTGTCCAAGGATGCTCTAGGCAGTCTAAAGCTGGAAGAAGAAAAAAGGAGAAAATGTAAGGGGAATGAGGTGTAAGGATTCTAGAGGCGGTCCAAGGATAGCCGAATTTCATGTTGGTTCCTGGGGGAAATTGGAAAATGCTCCGATTGTTAGGAAACAGAAAGAAATCTAATGGTTGAAGCTTAAGGAATTCGAATGACTCAAGGTAAGAATAGGAATTCTTTCAATTGCTAACTGATTGCTAAAAAACGAATACCAATAGTTCTTAGGAGTACTTTTAGGCTTCTAATTTCAAATTCAATGTTTAAAATGCACTGGATGCAAGAGCAAATAAAAGTGCTCCTGTGAAGATTGCTTCAACTGTCAAAATGGAAGGTGAAAGAAGAATATACCAGTCCTTACAAAAATTAAGAAATGAAAAGGAAACCTTAATGTGTCTAAAGTTTAGTAGTTTCATATTCTAAAGATGAAAAGAAACAAAATGGTTGATACACAGACTCAGTGGAAAGCAATATCTTAGACAATAGAGTGAACAAAGATAAAACAAAAAATAAGGCTAAGAAATGGGATTCAAACTCAAGTTGTTAGGATATAATCACTAAGCTTTAACCACTTAACCATAACTCTTGCGTGTTCTATCTTCCAAAATTTCCCACTTCTACTCAACGTCAATGCTAACTATATTTTCTATTTCTAACATCTTAACCTAAAAATCTTCCCTTCCCAAAACAAAAATTCCTATTCTGCACACTTACACAACAGAAGCACAATTAAGCAATATAAAGCCCATAAAATCCTTTTGAAAAACAAATGTACAAATGATATGCTACATAATGCAAACCCTTTTCCTATCTTAAGGGTGGTTTTAGATGGGGTTTTATATCCTCTCCTCCGTAAGAGAATTTCTTCCAAAAATTCTCGATGTTATACCTTGTAATAGATTGGGATACTTCTGTTTCACACATTCTTCTATCTCTCAAGGAGCATCTTAGATAACATGATGTTTTCATAGAATTTTCACCATTGGTATTTACTTGTTACGAAGAATCTTGATGTTTCGGTCCAAAATCTTAACAGGTTTCTCTATATAACTCAAATTAGTTTGCAAAACCAAAGGCTCATCTTTCAGTACATACACTGGATCAAGATTATATTTCTTCAGCTAAGATATGTGAAACACATCATGTGTTTCTGTTAAACTATATGGTAAGCCTAAATTATAGGCGGTAGGCCCTATCTTCTTAATAACAGAAAATAGTCTTAAATACCTCGGACTTAATCTACCTCTTCTTAGATATTTCATTATTCCTTTACTAAGAGTTAACTTCAAGAATGTCTAACTACCAGCTTGAAACTCAAATTCTTTCCTTCTATTATCCACATAGCTTTTCTATCAACCCGATGCTGTCTTCATTCTTTTTCTTATCATATTCACCTTATCTGCCATTTCTTGGATACATACCTCATCGGACTTAATAATCTGTTCATCTTCTATTCATTCCTAATACTACCTCATAGTTATCCCTAGAAAAAATTATAAGATCTCCCTTAAGATTCTCTTTCCCTAACTTTATATCATAATTCTGCACATACCTATATGCTTTCCTACTATTATTCCCAAATAAGTACTCACCAATTGGGAATAAGGTAGTCCAATCATGTCGCAACCCAAATAATATGCACAGTTCTTCTTTACGTAACATTGCACTGATTCGAGGTCTATTAGACCAATAATAGAGTGGCCTTAGAAGGGAGCGTACTTTCAACTACGACCCCCTCCATTCTATCCGCCTCCTAATTCAAGGCAAACACCCTCACCTTCACTTGATGTTTCTATCCTCTGCTACCATACTTTCCCATAGTTGCTTCTTTATTTCTGCCAGTAGGTTAAGCGGGGAGCCCTTGACCAATCCTTAATGGTTTAGGATAGTTGTTCCAGAGGTAAGTCGTATTCCTACAATTATAGTATCTTTTGATAGCACTTTTAGACCAACAATCCCTCTCCACATGACCTTGCTTGCCATAGTATCGACAAGTAGGCAAATTTTGTACCAGACTAGCTGTGAAGTGTGTGCTTGTTTTCCCTTATTCTACTACTACTGATCAGCGGGTCACTTGTTGGTCAGCTACCTCTAAGGGTGGATTGGTGGTTGAAAAGTTTTCTAGGCTATCCTATTCATGCCCTCATTCTTGGTCCTTGTAGCTACAACCATTGCTACTAAGTAAGTAGTCGGTGGAAAGGGAGCTTCTCAGCTCTTGTCTCTACCCCTTAACAACTATCTAGTCCTGTTCTATTCGGTGTCAATCAATCTTTTACAGTATTTTGACAGCTGATTGAATTGTGCAACATATTGGGCCATCAACATGCTCCCCTATCATAGGTTTTGGAACTTGTCTGCTATTTTTTCCACTATCCATTATAAAATGTAGTTGGCCCTAAAAGCCTCAATAAAGTTGTTTCGGGTCCAATCCTAGTCAATCATCTCCTAATTTTCTTGTATGTGTTGCCATCATGCGTGGCTTGGTCCCCTCAACCTAAAGGCTGCAAACTTGACCATTCTTTTCTCGGTGTTCTGCAGATTAGCGAATGTCTTCTATCTATTCAACCCATTCTCCACTTTTTGATCTTGTTCCGCCTCTCCTTGGAAGGTGGGAGGTTAAAACTTCAGGAACCTCTCCATGGCTTCATTCTTACCCCTTGGTGTCTTTTGCTCTGACAGTGTTTGCAGAATCTCTGTCATTTGTTCAAGGCTTAGCCTAAAGTCACATCCATGGGTGCTTCTGATTCCATCTCTTGCTCAAGTTCATATTTGCCTCCCTCGTTTGGTGTTGATAGTTAGGTAGCCTTATATTCAGAAGCCATCAGTTCTAGTATAGAGACTCTTCTGCTGGTTGTAGCAATACGACATTTTGTGGCCATTCTATTAGCAATGCAGCAATAAGATGAGTTTGAAATAAAGTATATAATAGGCCATGTATTTATGCAAAATCTCATTATAGATTGCATAAAGGTTTATGCACTATACTAAACTTATAGATTCTATCAAATATTTAAGAGATAAAATAAACATTTAATAAATGAAATATCAAAGTAAATTTTGCATAAAAAGTGGGATACACAAAGGTATTCTTATTTCAAAACATAAAAATCCTTTTAAAAGAAATAACTAGCATAGCATAATTTTCCCATCACTAAACTTATTGCAATAACTAGAAAAGCAAATGGTCTTCAATTAAGAAAGAATCCATAACCTTCTACTCTTCATCAAAATCTTCAGAATTAACTTCATATAACCAACCCTAAGTGTTTTTAGAGAAGTCTATTCCCGCGTTGTCATCAAAACTAAAAGTCATAGGTTCCTTACCAGGACTCCTAGAACCCTTCCCAACCTTAAAATAACTTGGTTGGGGTACATCAAGGTGCCTTGGTGGGGATTCATACCCTATCTCTCCTGAGTCATCATTATCTGTAGTTAAATCAATCCCTGGAATAGGTGGGATTAGGGCAAACTCCATAATATTACCATCATCCTCACTATTAGACACAAGATCAATTACAACTATAGGTAGTAATTCAACAATTTGAATCTCATCTTCATTGTTTTCCTCCAAGGGTGGTTTAGGTTCAAGCTCAGAGTCAATTGATGGTAGACTGAGTAGTTGAATATGAATTGGTGGATACCAAGGTTTGCCGTTCATGGTCTTTCTTGTGGTTCTATACATTCTAACCATCCTAAAACATGAACAAATTAGGTTAGTAAAAGATAACAATTCTTAAAAAAATAAATCTAAACAAAAGTATATATGTTGCCTAAAGCTAAGATCTAGTACCATTTGTAACACCCCACTACCTATGTACCCCAAAAGGGGTGCTAATGTCTCTCCGTCCTAAGGACCAGGGATCTTTATAACTAGGTAAAACGAAATTAAAAAAATAAAATAAGTTCAAAACTTATTACAACTGATTCAATACTTACACAAGTCTGCAAAAATATTCAAATAAAGTATTGAAAAGATAATACATCAAAAGTAGAAATAAAATCTCTAATCTTAAGGCAAGCTCAACTTTTAAAGTAGGATCTTCTTGAAAATATGATACAAAACATAGTGAGAATTAATCACTTCTCAGTAAGTCTTGTGTGTGCTTATGTCAAATTGAGAAAGTTTCAAATATGCAACTTTAAACAACACTTGGAAAAGATTGCAAGTTATATCATTGTACTTTTGAACATTAAGTGGAATTTTACATTTACATTTCTCAACAAAAGTGCATATTTAGAAAAGAAATAACCACTCTAAAGTAAAGGAGACTATGAAACCCTACATCATGACCGCGTATTGTGAAACCTAGCATTACAATACAAATAGGTTAATGGTGCATTGGGTTAGATACTTCTCCATCTCTACATTCTAGCTTACTAGTTATCTATTACCGGGAAAAATAATCCACTTGGATTAAGTTGCTAGCTCGAACTGGCTTGGTCAACTAAGAATGACACCTTGATCTAAAAGAGTTTACCTTTTGATGGAGGCCTCCACTAAAAGACTCACACTAACGTCCTAATGCTAGTTTTAGCTAACCTACCCTTATTAAGTACTCAATGTTATTGGTTCATCTAAGGAAATTTCTCAAAGTAACTTGCCGTTAGGAAAATTGCAATCATGGTTAACTATTTTTAGTTGAATATTTTATTCTAAAGAGTGAGTATTTTAGTTAGAAACTTTTGTTTGAGCAAAATGTTTAGTTTCAAAAAGCAAAAGAATGTTTATAAACAAAAAAGAAAAGAAATAACCATGGTTGCATTCTAGGCACACATTGTCATTTCATAGCAGAAATCATACTTGACTTGCAATATTTCGTTTTTCTAACAAATAAGTTTCATACAAGGACTTGCTTGATTCTTATTTCACAAATAAATTCGCCTGTTGTCTTGATCAAAGAAACCTAGTCATGTCAAGGGAAAATATAAGGAATAAGTCACCAACAGTTCAACTACACTCATTCAATACTTATATAGAATCAAAATATTTCAAACCAAACATTGTCATTTCCTAAGCATGCCATGCCAAAAATAAAATCATATCCTTAACTTTTATTGTTCAAATATGTATACCACACTAAAAAATAGTAAGGTTATAGTTCTAGCAATAACTACCAAAGACGTCAATATCCCCTACTTTTTATTATAAATGAATTCTACAAATAATTTTTAGTAGACAGTAAAAAATGAATTATAAATAATATGCAAAATATATAGTATGTACTAAATATTATCAAATAATTTTAGAATATTAAGTATTTAATTAATAGTAACTAAATAATATCAATTATAATATAAAATGGTAATGTAAGCATTTACAATTAATAGCTATGTTTCTCTAGTAGAAGATAACATAAAGTAAGTAATATATTGTAGTAGGTAATAATTAATTGATATACATGTATATATTAAATATTAATAAAGAAAAATATTCATTAAATAGTAAGTAATCAATTCATACTAAATATTATTACGTAAAAAATATTATTTGGTAGCTAGACTTATGAATAGAATGATATTAGCAATAAGAGATGAAGTTGATAACTAACTTGTAGTAGTTATCAATAAGCTACAATTAATAGTTTTTAATAATAGCTATTACTTGTAACAATAAGTGTATAAAAATAGTTTACTATTAACAACATCACTTAACAATAATTAATATAGTTTGTAATTAGCAAACGTATACTAATAATCTTAGTAATAACAAATAATTATTTTATAAATAAGCTTTGGTAAATAGAATGTAATAATAGAATATTAAGCAATAATATTAAATACCTAGCAATATTCAGTATTACATACAATACCCACCAACCAACATAAACCTATATACTTGAGTTTATATGCAGCAAAGCAGAAGAGAAGAGTTAACAAGGTTTACTAGTTTTGTGAACTGGATTGCTATGTGAGATCTAAGATGTTGGGTGCAAAGCTGTAATTTTCATTGTTGAGAGTCATCTGAGGAAGAAAAAGAGAAAGAAATGAAATGTGAAGATTATTAGTTAAGGTCCCTTGAAGTGGTAAAGAAAAGAAAAGGAAAGAGGAGATAAGCGAGAGATAGAGGAAGACAAAAAGAAGAGAGAAAGATTGGTGTATACCTTCTAGTGTCTTTGATATTTGAATAGGAGGTTATTAGACTGATTTTGTTGTTTAAGCCAAAGAATGAAATTTGGATGGTGTTCTAGATAGTTTGGTGGGTTTTGGAGTGAGTTTTAGTGATTGTATAAGTTCAAAATATTGAAGTTTGTGAGTGTGTGTTCTTGGGATTTCTGAGGAAAATTTAGGAACAATGGAAGGGCTTGCTAAAGGGTTTTGGTCGCCAGAGAATGTTAATGAACGAATAAGGTGAATTCGGGGTTTCTAGTGCTGTGCTTGGGAGTGTTTAGGTGTCTCAGGAGGATTTCTAGGACTGAATCAAGGTTCTTGAATTTTGAATTTGGAAAGGAAGTTGAGGACACCAATGAGGTTTGAAAAGATGGTGATTCTATGATGATGACCAAGTGTAGAATATGTGAAGATGGAAGGAAGAGTAGAGTGATGGTGTCTCAGTCTTCGAGTGAAATAATAAAGTCTATTATAGTCTTCAGGATTGTTGATGATGATCAAAGAGTAAGCTAATTCCACTGGTTTTCTAAGGTTTCAATTCTTGAATTCAAAAGTTGAAATGCAGAAAAAATAGGAGATGTTTAAGGTGTGGCCATGGAGTTTGTCACAGTTGCCATAGCAAAAGAAGGAAGAAGAAACTAAGCTTCAGGATATAGCCAATTCGTGGCTTAGTTGAAGGTAGTGCAAGGCTTAGACAAGGCAATCCAAGGCTTAGAAAGGATAAAGGAAGAAAATAAGGGTAATAGGAGGTGCAAGGCTGGTATTGGTGGTCCAAGGATTGAGAGGGAAGAGAGAGAAAAAAACAAAGGAAAGGCTGTCCAAGGATGCTCTAGGCGAAAAAAAGAATTCTAGAAAGGCTAGAAGAAGAAAAAAAGAGAAAATATGAGGGGAATGAGGGGCAAGAATTCTAGAGGTAGCCCAAGGATAGCCGAATTTTAGCTTGGTTCTAGGAGAAAATGAAAAATGCTCCGGTTAGAAATAGAAAGAATTCCAATGGTGGAAGCTTAAGGAATTCAAATGACTTAAGGCAAGAATAAGAATTCTTTCAGTTGCCAATCAGTTGCTCAAAAATTGGAATATCTAAGAATTCTTAGGAGTGCTTTCAGGCTCCTAATTTCAAATTCAAAGTTTAAAATGAAGTGGATGCAAAAGCAAATAAAAGTGCTCTCGTGGAGATTGCTTCAATTATCGAGATGGAAGGTGAAAGAAGAACATATCCTGGCCGCCCCATGTCGCAGACCCAGGAGCGTGACTATGGGCCTGCTAGCACCCACTGTCAATTACGTGGCCACCGTCCTTACTAGGCCAAAATGGATATCTGATAGGGGCTAAATTAGTCATATTTTTCTTAGTTATTTGAGGCTCTTTTGTGATACATTTTGTTCAATAACTAGTCATATTTTTTCATATTTGAGATTTTACCCTTGGAAAGGTGTTTTGTTCATTATTTCAGATTTACAGGTTAAAATGAAGCAATAACGTCGCAGAACAGAAGAGAGGCAGCGCTGGCTAGGGCTCTAGAACTGGCGCCGACCATGCACTGGATTGCACGAACTTCGAAGCAACAGAAAAATTGGTAAAACAGAGGGGAACCGGCGCCAGCTCCAAGAGTCAAGGCGGTGCCGTCTGGTTTTCATTGTGAAAAATTCAGAGAAAAATCGGTGAACGAGTAGAGGAGCAGAACACAACCGGCATCGGCTCGGAGAGCCAAGGCGGCGCCGACTGTGCCTTGAAGATAAGGTGGTGCTTGATTTTTTCTACGCGATTTTTGATAATTTGTGGAGTTTTAGTATCTTCCAACTACTACTCAGCCAAGAACATTGTACCTATGAGTTTGGGCACTTTCTAAGCCTATAAATAGATGGAAAACACAAGGGAAAAGGGGGAGAATTCATTGATCATCATAGAAAACCACTCAGTCAAAGGAGGAATTCTTCAATTCAAGGAGGGTTAATGCAAGAAGGTCTTCAAATGAAGAAAAAAGATGCTTGTCTATGAGTGCTTTCTTTTACTTTGTTTTCTTTTTCTTGAACAATGATATGTTAATTGTTTTATTGTAATTTGACATTGTTTTAGATAGTCATGATTCTTAGAGTTATTTGATCTTTTGATTAATTGATTGTTCTTCTTGGTATTTAATTACTTGGGCGTATTACGAGATTAATTAGTTGTTTATTTTCATTAACTTGCCAGACCAAAGAGGTTGATAGTGGTTGCAATTGATTAATTTCATATTTATTGGCTGTTAACTTGCTAGACCAAAGAGGTTAATTGCTGAGGATTGAGTAATTAAAGGTTTATTGATGTTTGCCAGACCAAGGATTCATTGATTAATTTCATGTTTTAAATTTGCCAGACTAAGGAAATTTAATCAAGGATTGTGTTTAATGCATCTTGTGGATGAATTAGTTTAGACAGACCAAGTGATACTAATTTATCTAAAAGTTAGTAATTAGTTGAGACAAACCAAGTATTGCTAATTTATCGTAATCCTTCATGGTGCCAGGAGAATGATTAGTTATGATAATAGTTTGGTACTTTAAGATTATGTTTATCTAAACAATGGTTTGAGTTACATACTTCTCCATCCTTGACATGTATATACTTTTATTTTATTTTTATTTTTATTTATTTTTCACTTTATCGAGTCGGTTAAACAATGAAAGAAAGGTGATTAATGTCTACTTGTTCCTAGAGGATCGACATTCGTTTGAACCCTATGCTCAATTAATGATGAGTACACTTGCTCATATGTGTGATTTGAGTTGAACGATTTAATTTAAATTGGACTGGGAATGTGCTTAGTTTTTGTATGATTTTTATACCCAAGTCAGGACACATCAAGTTTTTGGCGCCGTTGCTTGGGAACAATAGCATGAAAGCTTGGATTTTGTTGATCTAACCATGTAAATATGTAAAATATGTATAATTGTTCTTTCCGCAAAAAGGTGCTATCCTATCTTTTGTATTTCATGTATTCTTGTACAACCTTATAACCTTACTTACTAACTTTGACTATGTTTTACTAACTAACTTCGTACTCTTTTAGTTTGGTTTTAAATAATGAATTTTGTGTCTAACTCGCTTCTATGTTCAGGAGAAATGGTGAATTGGAATCATAGGAAGTTTAATGAGGGGCAGTACCCCTATTACGCTTCAGAAATAACACGTGTAGCACCAGAATCAGCAGAGCTCGAAACTATAATTGGAAAATTTACTGTTCATGTCACGAGGCATTTCCAAGAAATAGATTCCACCTGTGAGAAATTTGAAGCGATGATCCGCAATATGGAACAACAAATCTGGTTTTTTTACGGACATGGTGATAAAATCTCACGAACTAACCCCAATAGCTAGTGAGGAAACAGCTGCTATCACATTGCGAAGTGGAAAAGAGTTGCCAGACATTATAGATGGCAACCGGCGCCGGCTGGAAGAAGAGAACTAGCGCCGGCTATCCGGTAACCCCGAGACCCAGCCACCCAAAACTGAATCGGGGCCGGCCGATGCACTGGAACCGGCGCCGGCTAAAACATTTAAAAGGCTAGCCTAGGAGAACCACAGTCCACTAGGATGAGTATTCAATTCGCGAATAGATCCATCAATTGTCCTAGGGGTATAATAAAAGATGTGTTGGTAAAAGTTGATAAATTCATATTTCTAGTGGATTTTGTTATTCTTGACATGGATGAAGATTCCAAAGTCCCTCTAATCCTTAGTAGACCTTTCCTAGCTACAACAAAAGCGTTAATCGATATTCATGGGGGGAGGTTAACACTTAGGGTTGGGGATGAAGAAGTAGTGATTTAAATCCACAAGAGCATGCAACACCCATTGTCTTCTGATGATTCTTGTTTAAGAATGGATATTCTTGACAAACCTATTTTTGAGTTGATGCAAGAATCCATAAAGAAAGAGTTGATGGAAACATCAATGGCATATCCGGAGGAAGTCCCTAATAAGGATGGGATGAATAAATTGGAAATTGAGAAAAGTAGTTTAGGGAGAATAAAATCATCCATAGAAGATCCTCTCGAATTAGACTTAAAAGACCTGCCTGAATATTTGGAATATGTGTTCTTGTATAAAGGAAATAAATTGCCCGTGATCAATGCCAAAAATCTCAATGCAGAACAAAAGACCAAATTGGTAAGTATGTTGGGAAAACATAAAGGAGTTATAGCTTGGAAGATCACTAATATTAAGGATATTAGTCCATCCTTCTGCACTCACAAAATTTTGATGGAAGAAGGTGCAAAACCCGTAGTGCAACCCCAACGTAGGCTGAACCCACATATGAGTGAAGTGGTAAAAGGTGAGGTGGTTAAGCTCCTAGATTTAGGCATCATTTACCCTTTTTCTAATAGTGTTTGGGTGAGTCTTACTCAAGTGGTACCAAAGAAGGGAGGAATGACGGTGAGTCCCAATGACAAAAATGAGTTAGTCCCTATGAGATTGGTCACGGTTTGGAGGTTTGGCTTCGATTATAGGATGCTAAACAAAGTCACTAGAAAAGATCATTTCCCCCTCCCTTTCACTGACCAAATATGGGAAAGGTTAGCCATGTTAGTGTTGTGCCCTAGAGGCAATCACTTGTACATTATATATGACATATTTTATTTTAATAAAAGGCATTATTTATCTTACAATTTCCTTTTGTTTACTTTAAGTAATATAACTATTCGATAAAGTTTCTAGTACAACACCGTGTTAAGAAAATCATGATAGAGATCATGATAGGAGATTCCTACTACACTAGATGGTGTTAGTACTTAAATAGTCTCTAGTCATAGTATTAATGAGACAGGACATTATTCATGCGTTAAGACGAGCATGTGTTAGACTTCCAGATTTGATCAGGCGGTGGTTCTCATAACCGTGAGTATTGAGATACTCAAAGTTAACACATGGATGCTTGTTAATGGAACAAGTTTATTGGATGACCTAACATTGAGATAATCATATGGATAACTATTTAGTGCCAGTGATATAATCTCAATATAGCAAGCGTGCAAGTATCCTTAGACTTGAGATCTCCAAGGTACTCTGTTTGCTGAGCTTTGTACTTTGATTCCAATCTCTGGAGCTCAATCGAGGGCCGCCTATGTGATGGATATTGGGTATATTGTGAGGTAAACGAAAGTAGTTGAGAAGGTCAATAAAGGATTCACCACTCCAAATAGTAGGGGCGAATATCTCATGACCACTTGTAGAAATTACTACTCGAAAAGTCCTTGGCCAAGGCGATTATGTATTGGAAATAGTTCCAATTGATACACATCTAGAGTAGTGGGTTCTAGGTACAAGTACTATTGTATTCGGGCCAGAATTATTTCTGGAGGGAGTTGGCACTAATTCCGTACTCCAAACCAAATGAGATATTGTATGGTGAAAGGAGTTAATTGCAATGAAGTTTGTTATTGAAGGGTTCATGTTAAGCCACTTGACTTCCTAGACTCTTGGGTGGTCATGATGTGTTGCTAGATACCGCTCACGATCAGGAAATATGGGTTTATTAATTGATGAATTAATAAACCAATCCTGATTAGAATTAATTGGATTAATTCTAATTAATTATGGATTATTAATCTCAAAGACGTTTGGATTAATTCATTTTTTCTACCAATTGACTGGAAAACCTAATAGGTCACACACAATAGAGATTATATACTCAAGATGTTATTTGATAACATTGTGGGGTTAATTGAGAGAAAGAGAAGTTGTTGTGGATAAATTATAATTAGTTATAATTTGTGGTACAAATTGTAATTGTGAGAACTTGATATATCCAATTACAATTAGGGAAATCTAATTGTTTTAGAATTCCATATTTTCAGTGATTTTTTCGGTTGTATGATTATATAACTGAAAAACCCTAATGGTGATTCACGTGAGAAAAATAACAGCCACTAAAACCTTCTCTTCTTCTTCTTTTTCTCTCTCAATTTGATCTTAAAGAGGAACCCTAGCCGTCACTTAGAATTTCTACTAGCACAGAAAGCTACGTGCTTGAGTATTCCTCTGTGTGGATTACTATTAGAAATAATCACATACTGTGATTATAGTGGGTAGACGTTCAACTCACGTGGAGGTTGATCACGAGGATTGCTGGATCACGCCTCAACTTGAAGAAGAAAATTTTGTTCTTCGCACATCACCGAAAGGTAAAAGCTGTTACCTTTACTTTCTTTATATCTTATTTTCCACATATAAAAGAGTCCTAGGAGGGTATCTTGTTTTATTTTTCACTGCGTTGTATAGGATACGAGCCTGAGATACTAAACAGTGGTATTAGAGCCATGCTATGTGTGGTCTAAGGACATTGTTTAGGCATGAAAAACTATTTTCGTGTTTGTCTTTGTTTGCTGTGAAAATCGGTTTTACTCGAGTCGAAATCGTTTCAATTCTTTTGTGTTGGGTCCGTAGCACAATATGATTGTGTAAAAGTCACAGCGTATTTTGAAAAGATGCTTTCTTTGGTGCTGAAAATTTCTATAGGAAAAACGTTTTCTTGCAACATGGATGTTGCCCTCAGTTTCATCTTAATTTTCTATTTTGATTTTGTTTAAACTAACAAATTGGTTATTGTTTAGAGCTTCAAAACTGAAAATACTGCTGAGAATTGTTCTCACTAAAAATTTGCAGAAGAAGAAAGCACCAGAAATTGTTTCTGGAATTGTTTTTGAAAATCGCCGCCATTGTTGCAGAACACAGGCGGCGCCGGCTCCGGCCTCCAAGCCAGCGCCGGTTCCATTCTGTTCACGATGTCGGAAAATCGTTTTTGGAAGATAAAAATTTTTGGAAACCAGAACAGAGTCTGTGTCGGCTCCGGCTTCCAAATCGGCGCCGGTTCTGCTCTGTTTGCAACCTCTAGTATTTTTTTAAAAAAAAATTTCCCAAACAGAATTTTGAAAGGGAAAATCTTATTTGATGAGAAACGGGACCCAAAAGCATTTTCTCAAAATTAGTTTTGAGACAATCAATTTTGTTCTTCAAAATAATGATTTTGAAAATCTAAAAGTGATGTATTCTCAAAAATGGTGATTTTAGAATTTCTTTTATTTTTCCAAAAATAGTGATTTTGGAATAATAAAAGTATATGTTTATTTTGTTTAAGCATAGTTAATGGCATGGTGGATGGTTATGGACTAAAATCAATTATATCTGTTCATGCATTTTACAGTTTTGGTTTTTTTGAAATAAGGCCTGCGTGTCCTGTCTTCTCTAGAATTTTTATGTAATTCTCTTCTCATATAATTCCCCTCGAATGTAACTCAAGGTTTTCTCTCTTTAGGAAATTATGTAATTAGTTTACATAGGTTAGATAGGAGTAGAATTATTTTATTCTGGAGATGGCAACCAAAACAAGGCGAGGAGGTAAGACCTTCTACTTAAATCATGCATGAACACATAGTGTTAACTATATTAATTTCTTTTATGGCTCAATGAAATTAATTTAGGGTAAAGTCCATAATCATACCACGTAATCGCTTTATTACCATGATTATCAATTATGTGATTTATTAATTATTATGCATGTCATTCAACGAAATCACTAAAAGGAAGAAATCCCTCAATTAATATTAAACCTAATTCCTTCCGTTAATGTAGTAAGAACGAGAGTCCTTTTTCGAGACCAGGTTGTTGGGCAAACCCAAGCCTACTTGACATTGGGCATGTTCAAGCTGTGGAATTAAATTCCTGATTAATGGGTCGGGTTTAACTAAATTCTTTATCTCGATTGGGCAAACTCAAGTATAATGAAATTTAGAGGAAAAGTTGGGGTAGCCCAAAAGGCTTTACGATTAAAAGCTGTTAATTACCCAATGATTCCGTAGTTACATACGATATAATTGGTATTGGATACCTACCAATGAACTTAAGGGTGGCTTATTAGGCAAACCCAAGGTTATTCTTGAGGAATTTGGATACCGGTCCACTAGGAAAGCTTCCAACGGGCTTTCCTAAATCAGTAGTGGGGGCTATTGGTTTGAGTAAAATAGTGGAGTAATAATGCGCTTAATTAAAGTCTGAATTATTTGCATATCATGTGCATATACAAATAGCTAATGCTCTCTATCTTTACATCTAGGTCACTTGCATCATGTCAACGAATTTGAACTTACGTAGCATTTTGAAAACCAACAAGTTAACCGAATCAAACTATCTTGACTGGTATAGAAATTTGAGAATCGTTCTCAAATCGGAAAAGTTGCTCTGCGTACTATATGCTCCTATTCCACCACTACTAGCCTAAGATGCTCATGCTGATGAGCATGTTGTCCAGAAGAGGCACAAGGAGGATAGTGATACAGCATCATGTATTATGCTGGCATCCATGACTCCTGAGTTACAAAAACAGCACAAGCATATGGATGCTCAATCGATCATTTTACATCTTCGAGAGCTGTTTGATGCCCAAATCAGAACTGAGAGATATGAGATCTCGAAGCAACTATTTCTTTGTAAAATGGCAGAGGGTTTTTCTATGGCCACTCATGGGCTGAAGATGCGGGGCCTGATAGAGAAGCTTAGATCTCTTGGGTTTGCAATGGATCATGACTTAAGTGTTGACTTAATTCTACAATATTTGCCTAATAGTTTCTCACAATTTGTGATTGACTATCAGATGAACAAGATTGAGTCCACCATTCCTGAATTGATCAATCTTCTCAAAATTGCAGAGTCCTCCATGAAGAAGGATTCCAATGCGGTTTTAATGGTAGAATCTTCCTCTTCTAAGAAGAAAGTTCAAAAGAAGAAGAAGAAGCCCAAAGGTGGTGTGAACAAGAAGGACGCAGCTACCAAGGGCCCATACCATCATTGTGGGAAGATGGGCCACTGGAGGCGCAACTACAATGCCTACTTGGAGACCAAAAAGGACAAGAAACAGAAGGAGAAGCTTACAAGCACTTTTACTTCTTCTCCAAGTATGTTTATGATTGAGATAAATACTGCCTTTAGAAATAAGATATGGGTATTAGATACCGGATGTGGATCTCATTTGTGTAATAACTTGTAGGGGCTAAAGAGCAGTAGAAGGCTAGAGAAATGCGACATGGACCTACGTACTGCAAATGGGGCAAAGGTTGCTGCACTTGCTGTGGGGATATACGAGCTGAACCTGTCTTCGGGATTAATTCTAGAACTGCAAAACTGTTATTTTGTACCATTTTTAATGAAAAATATTATCTCAGTTGCGTGTTTAGACTTATGTGGATTTCATTTAATATTTAAGAATAAATATTGTTCTTTTTCATTGAATGATATTCATTATAGGTCAACAACTTTAGTTAATAGTTTATATGTTCTAGACTTGGACAATCCAATTCTTAATATAAACAATAAGAAGTAAAAAATAGATAACTCTAACACCTCTTACTTATAGCACTGTCGTTTGGGCCAGGTAAAGGAAAATCGTGATTCTAAGTTACACAAGCTTGGTAACTTAGAGTCATTTGATTATGAATCATATGGCACATGCGAGTCTTGTTTACCAGGTAAAATGACTAGAACTCATTTTCTAGGAAAAGGAGAACGGGCCAAGGAGTTATTAGAACTCATACATTGTGATGTGTGTGGCCTAATGTCAATACAAGCAAGAGGAGATTATAACTATTTCATAACCTTTATCGATGATTTCTCACGATACTGGTATTTGTATTTAATGAATTACAAATCTGAGGCCTTTGAAAGGTTCAAAGACTTCAAGAATGAAATACAGAAATAACTTGACAAAAGTATTAAGACTCTATGATCTGATTGAGGAGGAGAATACTTGAGCCAAGAGTTTCTAAGTTATCTTAGAGATAATGAGATATTATCTCAATGGACTCCGCCACATACACCTTAACATAACGGTGTATCTAAAAGAAGGAATCGAACCCTTCTAGACATGGTACGGACCATAATTGCTTCTGTAGACCTACCAAAATGGTTTTGGGGGTATGCACTAGAGACTTCTGTTTATATACTCAACAGAGTTCCGACAAAATTGGTTGATACTACCCCATTTGAGATGTTCTTTGGTAAGAGACCAAAGTTATCTCACTTGCGAGTATGGGGTTGTCCTACCTTTGTTAAAAGGCCACAGTCGGACAAACTTGATAGTAAGTTTGACAAGTGTTTGTTTGTAGGACATCCGAAAGAATCTTTTGGATATTACTTCTATCTACCCTCTTAAAACAAATTGTTTGTTTCGAAGCATGCCGTCTTCTTAGAGAAACAACACTTGCTCAAGGGGGACAGTGGGAGTAAGATTGAACTTAGTGAAGTTCATGAAGATCAAACAAAGGAGGAACAACTGTCTAACCCCCCATCTTTTGAGAGAAAAGATGAACCTTCTAATACACAAGAACCTCGTAGATCTAGTAGGATACGTGTGGCACCTGAGAGATATGGATTTCTCATTAGTGACCACAATGACGTATTGCTCATAGATGAAGATGAGCCTACTACCTACAAGGATCATTTGAATAGTTCAGAATCTGGCAAATGGCTTGAGGCCATGAAGTCAGAGATGGATTCCATGTACGACAACCAAGTATGGACTTTGGTTGATTCACTCAAAGGAATTAAACCTATTGGGTGCAAGTAGGTTTTCAAGAAGAAAACAGACATGGATGGTAACTTAGTTACCTATAAAGCACAACTAGTGGCGAAGGGTTATCGTCAACAACATGGTATTGACTATGATGAAACCTTCTCGCCAGTAGCCATGTTGAAATCCATCAGGATACTCCTAGCCATTGCTGCTCATTATGATTATGAGATTTGGCAAATAGATGTGAAAACAGCTTTTTTCAATGGATGTCTGACTGAGGAAGTGTATATGACACAACCTGAGGGTTTCACATCCAGTGATGGCACAAAGGTGTGCAAGCTGCAAAGGTCCAATTATGGACTTAAGCAAGCTTCTAGGAGTTGGAATATCCGTTTTGATGAAACAATCAAAGAGTTTGGTTTCATTCAAAACATGGATGAGTCTTGTGTATACTAGAAGGTTAGTGGAAGTGCAATCGTTTTCTTACTGCTTTATGTAGATGACATATTGCTAATAGAAAACGATATACCTGTCTTGCAAACAGTTAAAATTTGGTTGTCCAAATAATTCTCCATGAAAGATCTTGGAGAAACAACCTATATTCTTGGAATAATGATCTATAGAGATAGATCCAAAAGGTTGCTTGGTATTTCACAGTCTTCATACGTAGATAAAGTACTAAAGAGGTTTAGCATGGATCAATCTAAAAAATGGATTCTTACCCATGTCACATGGTGTAAGTCTTTCAAAGTCGATGTCTTCCAAGACACAAGTTGAAAGGGATCACATGAGTAAAATTCCATATGCCTAGGCAGTTGGATCTATTATGTATGCTATGATATGTACTAGGCCCGATGTATCTTATGCTCTCAGTTTGACGAGCAGATACCAATCCAACCCTGGTTAGGGTCATTAGGCGACTATAAAGAATATCCTTAAGTACTTACGAATGACTAAGGATATGTTCTTAGTATATGGAGAAGGTGATTTGAATATAAATGGGTATATCGATGCCAGTTTTCAATCTGACAGAGATGATTTCAAATTACAATCTGGCTACGCGTTTACGTTGTGCGAAGGGACAATAAGTTGGAAAAGTTCCATACAAGAGATTATTGCCAACTCTATGACAGAAGCTGAGTACATAGCCGCTTCTGAAGCAGCTAAGGAAATCAAGATAGAGAAAGTTCTCATAGATGAGAACTTAGTTGACCCGCTTACGAAAGCACTATCCCAAAAGAAACATGATTGTCATGTTGAGTCATTCGGTATTAGATACATGAATAATTGCCTCTAGTGCAAGTGGGAGTTTGTTATTGTTGTGCCCTAGAGGCAATCACTTATACATTGTATATGGCACATTTTATTTTAAGAAAAGGCAATATTTATGTTATAGATTCCTTTTGTTTACTTTAAGTAATATAACTGTTCGATAAAGTCTTTAGTACAACACTGTGTTAAGAAAATCATGATAGGAGATTCCTACTACAGTGGATGGTGTTAGTACTTAAATAGTCTCTAGTCATAGTATTAATAAGACAAGACATTATTAATGCGTTAAAACGAGTTTGTGTTAGACTTCCAGATTTGATCAGGCGGTGGTTCTCATAACCGTGAGTATTGAGATACTCAAAGTTAACACATGGATGCTTGTTAATGGAAAAAGTTCATTAGATGACCTAGCTTTGAGATAATCATATGGATAACTCTTTAGTACCAGTTATATAATCTCAATATAGCAAACGTGCAAGTATCCTTAGACTTGAGATCTCCACGGTACTTTGTTTGCTGAGCTTTGTACTTTGATTCCAATCTCTGGAGCTCCATCGAAGGCCGCCTATGGGATGGATATTGGGTATATTGTGAGGTAAACGAAAGTAGTTAAGAGGGTCAATAAAGGATTCACCACTCCAAATAGTAGGGGCGAATATCTCATGGCCACTTGTAGAAATTACTACTCGGAAAATCCTTGACCAAGACGATTGTGTATTGGAAACAGTTCCAATTGATACATATCTAGAGTAGTGGGTTCCTGGTACAAGTATTATTGTATTCGTGCCAGATTTATTTCTGGAGGGAGTTGGCACTAATTCCGTACTCCAAACCGAATGAGATATTGTATGGTGAAAGGAGTTAATTGCAATGAAGTTTGTTATTGAAGCATTCATGTCAAGCCACTTGACTTCCTGGACTCTTGGCTGGTCATGATGTGTTGTTAGATACCGCTCACGATCTGGAAATATGGGTTTATTAATTGATGAATTAATAAATCAATCATGATTAGAATTAATTGGATTAATTCTAATTAATTATGGATTATTAATCTCAAAGACATTTGGATTAATTCATGTTCTCTACCAATTGACTGGAAAACCTAATAGGTCACACACAATAGAGATTATATACTCAAGATGTTATTTGATAACATTGTGGGGTTAATTGAGAGAAAGAGAAGTTGTTGTGGACAAATTAAAATTAGTTATAATTTGTGGTACAAATTGTAATTGTGAGAACTTGATGTTTCCAATTACAATTAGGGAAATCTAATTGTTTTAGAATTCTATATTTTCAGTGATTTTTTCGGTTGTTTGATGATATAACTGAAAAACCCTAAGGGTGATTCACGTGAGAAAAATAACAGCCACCAAAACCTTCTCTTCTTCTTCTTTCTCTCTCAATTTGATCTTAAAGAGGAACCCTAGCCGCCACTTAGAATTTCTACTAGCACAGTGAGCTACGTGCTTGAGTATTCCTCTGTGTGGATTACTATTAGAAATAATCACATGCTGTGATTATAGTGGGTAGACGTTCAACTCACGTGGAGGTTGATCACGAGGATTGCTGGATCACGCCTCAACTTGAAGAAGAAAAATTTTGTTCTTTGCACGATCACCGAAAGGTAAAACCTGTTACCTTTACTCTCTTTATATCTTGTTTTCCACACATAGAAGAGTCCTGGGAGGGTATCTTGTTTTATTTTTTGCTGCGTTGTATAGGATACGAGCTGAGATACTAAACAGTGGTATTAAAGCCTTGCTATGTGTGGTCTACGGATATTGTTTAGGCATGGAAAACTATTTTCGTGTTTGTCTTTGTTTGCTGTGAAAATCGTTTTTACTCGAGTCGAAATCATTTCGATTCTTATGTGTTGGGTCCGTAGCACAATATGATTGTGTAAAAGTCACAGCGTATTTTGAAAAGATGCTTTCTTTGGTGCTGAAAATTTCTATAGGAAAAACGTTTTCTTGCAACATGGATGTTGCCCTTAGTTTCATCTTAATTTTTCGTTTTAATTTTGTTTAAACTAACAAATTGGTTGTTGTTTAGAGCTTCAAAACTGAAAATACTGCTGAGAATTGTTCTCACTGAAAATTTGCAGAAGAAGAAAGCACCAGAAATTGTTTCTGGAATTGTTTTTCAAAATCGCCGCCATTGTTGCAGAACACAGGCGGCGCCGGCCTGCAAGCTAGCGCCAGTTCCATTCTGTTCGCGGTGTCCGAAAATCGTTTTTGGAAGATAAAAATTTTTGGAAACCAGAACAGAGTCTGTGCCGGCTCCGGCTTCCAAATCGGTGCCGGTTCTGCTCTATTTGCAACCTCTAGTATTTTTTTAAAAAAAAATTTCCGGAACAGAATTTTGAAAGGGAAAATCTTATTTGCTGAGAAACGGGACTCAAAAGCATTTTCTCAAAATTAGTTTTGAGACAATCAATTTTGTTCTTCAAAATAATGATTTTGAAAATCTAAAAGTGATGTATTCTCTAAAATAGTGATTTTAGAATTTGTTTTATTTTTCCAAAAATAGTGTTTTTGGAATAATAAAAGTATATGTTTATTTTGTTTAAGCATGGTTAATGGCATGGTGGATGGTTATGGACTAAAACCAATTATATCTGTTCATGCATTATACAGTTTTGGTTTTTATGAAATAGGGCCTGCGTGTCCTACCTTCTTTAGAATTTTTATGTAATTCTCTTCTCATATAATTCATCTCGAATGTAACTCAAGGTTTTCTCTCTTTAGGAAATTATGTAATTAGTTTACATAGGTTAGATAGGAGTAGAATTATTTTATTCTGGAGATGGCAACCAAAACAAGTCGAGGAGGTAAAGCCTTCTACTTAAATCATGCATGAACACATAGTGTTAACTATATTAATTTCTTTTATGGCACAAAGAAATTAATTTAGGGTAAGGTCCATAACCATACCACGTAATCGCTTTATTACCATGATTATCAATTATGTGATTTATTGATTATTATGCATGTCATTCAACGAAATCACTAAAAGGAAGAAATCCCTCAATTAATATTAAACCTAATTCCTTCCGTTAATGTAGTAAGAACGAGAGTCCTTTTTCGAGACCAGGTTGTTGGGCAAACCCAAGACTACCTAACATTGGGCATGTTCAAGCTATGGAATTAAATTCCTGATTAATGGGTCAGGTTTAACTAAATTCTTTATCTCGGTTGGGCAAACTTAAGTATAAAGAAATTTAAAGGAAATGTTGGGGTAGCCCAAAAGGCTTTAAGATTAAAAGCTGTTAATCACCCAATGATTCGGTAGTTACATACGATGTAATTGGTATTGGATACCTACCAATGAACTTAAGGGTGGCTTATTAGGCAAACCCAGGGTTATTCTTGAGGAATTTAGATACCGGTCCACTAGGAAAGCTTCCAACGGGCTTTCCCAAATCAGTAGTGGGGGCTATTGGTTTGAGTAAAATAGTGGAGTAAAAATGCGCTTAATTAAAGTCTAAATTATTTGCATATCATGTGCATATACAAGTAGCTAATGCCCTCTATCTTTACATCTAGGTCACTTGCATCATGTCAACGAACTTGAACTTACGTAGTATTTTGAAAACCAACAAGTTAACCGAATCAAACTATCTTGACTGGTATAGAAATTTGAGAATCGTTCTCAAATCGGAAAAGTTGATCTGCGTGCAATATGTTCCTATTCCACCACTACTAGCCTAAGATGCTCATGCTGATGAGTATGTTGTCCAGAAGAGGGACAAGGAGGATAGTGATACAGCATCATGTATTATGCTAGCATCCATGACTTATGAGTTACAAAAACAGCACAAGCATATAGATGCTCAATCGATCATTTTACATCTTCGAGAGCTGTTTGATGCCCAAGCCAGAACTGAGAGATATGAAATCTCGAAGCAACTATTTCTTTGTAAAATGGCAGAGGGTTCTTCTATGGCCACTCATGGGCTGAAGATGCGGGGCTTGATAAAGAAGCTTGGATCTCTTGGGTTTGCAATGGATCATGACTTAAGTGTTGACTTAATTCTATAATATTTGCCTAATAGTTTCTCACAATTCGTGATTGACTATCAGATGAACAAGATTGAGTCCACCATTCCTAAATTGATCAATCTTCTCAAAACTACGGAGTCCTCCATGAAGAAGGATTCCAATGCGATTTTAATGGTAGAATGAAGAAAGTTCCTCTTCTAAGAAGAAAGTTCAAAAGAAGAAGAAGAAGGCTGCCATGAAGCCCAAAGGTGGTGTGAACAAGAAGGACGCAGCAACCAAGGGCCCATACCATCATTGTGGTTAGATGGGCTACTGGAGGCGCAACTGCAAAGCCTACTTGGAGACCAAAATGGACAAGAAGCAGAAGGAGAAGCTTACAAGCACTTTTACTTCTTCTCCAGGTATGTTTATGATTGAGATAAATACTGCCTTTAGAAATAAGATATGGGTATTAGAGACCGGATGTGGATCTCATTTGTGCAATAACTTGTAGTGGCTAAAGAGCAGTAGAAGGCTAGAGAAAGGCGACGTGGACCTACGTACTGCAAATGGGGCAAAGGTTGCTGCATTTGCTGTGGGAATATACGAGCTGAACCTGCCTTCGGGATTAATTCTAGAACTGTAAAACTGTTATTTTGTACTAGTTTTAATGAAAAAAATTATCTCAGTTGCGTGTTTAGGCTTATGTGGATTTCATTTAATATTTAAGAATAAATATTGTTCTTTTTCATTGAATGATATTCATTATAGTTTAGCAACTTTAGTTAATGGTTTATGTGTTCAAGACTTGGACAATCCAATTCTCAATATAAACAATAAGAAACCTAAAATAGATAACTCTAACACCTCTTACTTATGACATTGTCTTTTGGGCCATGTAAACGAAAATCGTGATTCTAAGTTATACAAGCTTGGTAACTTAGAGTCATTTGATTATGAATCATATGGCACATGTGAGTCTTGTTTACCAGGTAAAATGACTAGAACTCATTTACTAGGAAAAGGAGAACGGGCCAAGGAGTTATTAGAACTCATACATTCTGATGTATGTGGCTTAATGTCAATACAAGCAAGAGGAGATTATAACTATTTCATAACCTTTATCGATGATTTCTCACGATACGTGTATTTGTATTTAATGAAATACAAATCTAAGGCCTTTGAAAGGTTCAAAGACTTCAAGAATGAAACAGAGAAACAACTTGGCAAAAGTATTAAGACTCTAAGATCTGATCGAGGAGGAGAATACTTGAGCCAAGAGTTTCTAAGTTATCTTAGAGATAATGAGATATTATCTCAATGGGCTCCGCCACATACACCTCAACATAACGGTGTATCTAAAAGAAGGAATCGAACCCTTCTAGACATGGTACGGACCATGATTGCTTCTCTAGACCTACCAAAATCGTTTTGGGGGTATGCACTAGAGACTTCTGTTTATATACTAAACAGAATTCCAACAAAATCGGTTGATACTACCCTATTTGAGATGTTCTTTGGTAAGAGACCAAAGTTATCTCACTTGCGAGTATGGGGTTGTCCTACCTTTGTTAAAAGGCCATAGTCGGACAAACTTGATAGTAAGTCTGACAAGTGTTTGTTTGTAGAATATCTGCAAGAATCTTTTGGAAATTACTTCTATCTACCCTCTTAAAACAAATTGTTTGTTTCGAAGCATGCCGTCTTCTTAAAGAAGAAGCACTTGCTCAAGGGGGACAGTGGGAGTAAGATTGAACTTAGGGAAGTTCATGAAGATCAAACAAAGGAGGATCAACCGTCTAACCCCCCATCTATTGAGAGAAAAGATGAACCTTCTAATACATAAGAACCTCGTAGATCTAGTAGGATACGTGTGGCACCTGAGAGATATGGATTTCTCATTAGTGACCACAATGACGTATTGCTCATAGATGAAGATGAGCCTACTACCTACAAGGATCTTCTGAATAGTTCAGAATCTGGCAAATAGCTTGAGGCCATGAAGTCAGAGATGGATTTCATGTACGACAACCAAGTATGGACTTTGGTTGATTCACTCAAAGGAATTAAACCTATTGGGTGCAAGTGGTTTTTCAAGAAGAAAACAGACATGGATGGTAACTTAGTTACCTATAAAGCACGACTAGTGGCGAAGGGTTATCGTCAACAACATGGTATTGACTATTTTGAAACCTTCTCGCCAGTAGCCATGTTGAAATCCATCAGGATACTCCTAGCCATTGCTGCTCATTATGATTATGAGATTTGGCAAATAGATGTGAAAACAGCTTTTCTAAATGGAAGTCTGATTGAGGAAGTGTATATGACACAACCTGAGGGTTTCACATCCTGTGATGGCACAAAGGTGTGCAAGCTGCAAATGTCCATTTATGGACTTATGCAAGCTTCTAGGAGTTGGAATATCTGTTTTGATGAAACAATCAAAGAGTTTGGTTTCATTCAAAACATGGATGAGTCATGTGTATACAAAAAGGTTAGTGGGAGTGCAATTGTTTTCTTACTACTTTATGTAGATGACATATTGCTAATAGGAAACGATATACCTGTCTAGCAAACGGTTAAAATTTGGTTGTCCAAATAAATCTCCATGAAAGATCTTGGAGAAGCAACATATATTCTTGGAATAATGATCTATAGAGATAGATCCAAAAGGTTACTTGGTCTTTCATAGTCTACATAGATAAAGTGCTAAAGAGGTTTATCATGGATCAATCTAAAAAAGGGATTCTTACCCATGTCACATGGTGTAAGTGTTTCAAAGTCGATGTCTCCTAAGACACAAGTTGAAAGGGATCACATGAGTAAAATTTCACATGCCTAGGCAGTTGGATCTATTATGTATGCTATGATATGTACTAGGCCCGATGTATCTTATGCTCTCAGTTTGACGAGCAGATACCAATCCGACCCTGGTGAGGGTCATTGGGCGACTATAAAGAATATCCTTAAGTACTTACGAAGGACTAAGGATATGTTCTTAGTATATGGAGATGGTGATTTGAAAATAAATAGGTATACTGATGCCAGTTTTCAATCTAACAGAGATGATTTCAAATTACAATCTGGCTACGTGTTTACGTTGTGCGAAGGGACAATAAGTTGGAAAAGTTCCAAACAAGAGATTATTACCAACTCTACGACAGAAGCTGAGTACATCGCCGCTTCTGAAGTAGCTAAGGAAATCAAGATAGAGAGAGTTCTCACAGATGAGAACTTAGTTGACCCGCTTACGAAAGCACTATCCCAAAAGAAACATGATTGTCATGTTGAGTCATTCGGTATTAGATACATGAATGATTGGCTCTAGTGCAAGTGGGAGTTTGTTAGTGTTTTGCCCTAGAGGCAATCACTTGTACATTGTATATGATACATTTTATTTTAATAAAAGGCATTATTTATCTTACAGTTTCCTTTTGTTTACTTTAAGTAATATAACTGTTCGATAAAGTCCCTAGTACAACACTGTGTTAAGAAAATCATGATAGAGATCATGATAGGAGATTCCTACTACACTGGATGGTGTTAGTACTTAAATAGTCCCTAGTCATAGTATTAATGAGACAGGACATTATTAATGCATTAAGACTAGCATGTGTTGGACTTCCAGATTTGATCAGGCGGTTGTTCTCATAATCGTGAGTATTCAGATACTAAAAATTAACGCATGGATGCTTGTTAATGGAATAGATTCATTGGATGACCTAGCTTTGAGATAATCATATGGATAACTATTTAGTGCCAGTGATATAATCTCAATATAGCAAACGTGCAAGTATCCTTAGACTTGAGATTTCCAAGGTACTTTGTTTGCTGAGCTTTGTACTTTGATTCCAATCTCTGGAGCTCCATCGAGGGCTGCTTATGGGATGGATATTGGGTATATTGTGAGGTAAATGAAAGTAGTTGAGAGGGTCAATAAAGGATTCACCACTCCTAATAGTAGGGGCGAATATCTCATGGCCACTTGTAGGAATTACTATTTGGAAAGTCCTTGTCCAAGGCGATTGTGTATTGAAAATAGTTCCAATTGATACACATCTAGAGTAGTGGGTTCCTGGTACAAGTACTATTGTATTCGGGCCAGAATTATTTCTGGAGGGAGTTGGCACTAATTCCGTACTCCAAACCGAATGAGATATTGTATGGTGAAATGAGTTAATTGCACTGAAGTTTGTTATTGAATGGTTCATGTCAAGCCACTTGACTTCCTGGACTCTTGGGTGGTCATGATGTGTTGCTAAATTTGGAATCCTTGATAGAAGAGGACATCGATGACGCTTTTCTGGATGAGCAACTCTTGCTCATAGAAGGTGAGATTCCAAATATCCCATGGTTCGCCGACTTTGCTAATTACTTGGTTGCAAGAATTACTCCAAAAGATCTCACGATGCAACTAAAGAAGAAATTCCTCTTCGACGTAAGGGATTATTTTTGAGAAGATCAATATTTATTTAAGTGTTGTGCGGATCAAATCATTCGTAGATGTGTGGATTCTAAGGAAAGCAAAGATATTCTCAGACATTGTCATGAAGGACTTGCTGGAGGCCACTACCAAGCCAATAATACTGCACGAAAGGTGCTCGATGCCGGATTCTATTGGCCCACGTTGTTCAAAGATGCCCACAGGTTTGTCCAAAGTTGTGATCAGTGTCAACGTACAAGTAACCTCTCTAAATCTAATGAGATGCCATTACAATTTTTTCAAGCTTGTGAAGTATTTGACTATTGGGGGATAGACTTCATGGGACCTTTTCCTAGTTCTTTGGGGAATAAATATATTTCGGTGGCAGTGGATTATGTTTTTTCTAAATGGGTAGAAGCTCAAGCTTTACCCACTAATGATGCAAGGGTTGTGGTACAATTTCTGAAAACGTTGTTCACTCGTTTTGTTGTGCCTAAGGTACTCATTAGTGATAGGGGGACTTATTTTTGTAATGCACAAATGGAAAAAGTTCTCAAACATTTAGGAGTGAACCACAGGTTTTCCACCCCCTATCATCCCCAAACGAGTGAACATGTTGAAGTGGTTAATAGGGAAATCAAAAGAATATTGGAAAAAACTGTTAACCATACTAGAAATGATTGGAGTCGAAAATTAGACGACACTTTTTGGGCATATAGGATGGCTTTTAAGACCCCAATTGGCATAACTCCTTTTCAGTTAGTCTATGAGAAAGCATGCCATTTACCTGTAAATATTGAGTATAAGGCTTATTGGGCTATTAAACTTGTTAATCTTGATCTTGAGTCAGCTGGTAAGTCCAGATTGCTTCAACTCACCGCCTTGGAAGAATTGCGGGCGGATGCTTATAATAGTTCAATACGATATAAGGAGCGGGTCAAAAGATGGCATGATAAGCATATCACTCAACAACATGAATTTAAGAAAGGCGATCAAGTGTTGCTCTTCAATTCTCATTTAAGACTTTTTCCAGAGAAATTGAAATCAAGATGGTAGGAACCCTACACGGTGAGTAAGATATTCCCTTTTGGCACTCTTGAAATCACTCACCCCACTAGGGGCACCTTCAAAATCAATGGCAATCGCGCAAAATACTATGTGGGCAAAGGTCTTCCCAACACCGAGCAGGTGGAGATGTTGTTTGACGCTTCCACGTAGAAATTTTTGGTTTATCATGCGACGGTTGTTCGTTTGTACTATGTTCTTTCTTTTGTTTTTGCTTTATTTTATTTTCTAGTTTTTATGCTTTGGTGTGTTTTCTTTTGTATTTCTTTTTAGGTACTTTACCAATGCCTCATTCTTTAAGCATTCATCTCTTGTACAGCACAATGCCAAACGAATGGAAGTTTATTTTTCTTATCTCTTCTCCTTTATATTTTTTTGGTCCCATGGTATTGTTTGTTCTTGTTATATTTATTTGTCCATTGAGGACAATGTCCAATTTAAGTGCGGGGGAGTGATTTGATTGACAAGTCTTCTATACATATACTTTTGCCTTCTTGGGAGCAAATTTTAAGCGAAAATTTTCAAATTGTTTTGATTTTCTTTGAGATTTCGTGTTATATTTTTAGTGCATATCTTTTTGATGGATTATAAAGCATATGTCCTAGATCATTTATAGCTTATGCATGACTTTTTACACGCACTTGGACAAAGTAGTTCTTGATCAAATGTTTTGCACTGTTCTTAAACCTGTTTTTCTACTAAACTTCATGGAGCATTCTAGAACTTACTTGAATATCTCTTGAGGCGAAATAAGAAAGACAGTCATGATTTAACTTAGGGATGCCGGTAATAGGCATTCTTTGAATAGTTTGAGCTTTTCAAGCCTACCTATTGTCATATTACCCGTAGTGCCTATTTTAAGCCTAAATGGTTAATTTCTTTCATTAAAACCCGTCACAATATTTTGTCCATTGCTTGTTGCTGAGGGTTTGAATAATTTTTCAAATCTTTATGCTCTTGATGGATGAAAGTATATGTAAGAGAATGTTGAGAGAATGTTGGGATAAAGATCATAACTTGTTACTTTCAGTCATGGATAAATAACAAGTTGAGCTGGAATGGAAAAGGAAAGAAAAGAAAGAGAAGAAAAAGAAAAGAGAGATTGAACACAAGAAAAGAAAAAGAAAGAAAGAGAAAGAAAAAAACTTATTGAAAGAAGAAGAAAGAAACAATCACAAAAGGAATGGTGATTGAGTTGTAAAAAGTTAAGTTCATATAAAGTACTTGACACCATTGCTGGAAATTTGAGTGATCTTGTGGAAAAAATAAAGAAGAGTTGATGAGAAAAGTTGAAAGAAAAAGAAAAACTGTAGGATTTGCTTGAGTAGAGTTGGAATTGCGTAATAAGGTTATGGTTTGATTGATTTTTGGAATAGGAAAGCAAGAAGATTTGGAAATTATTGATTCATTTTGTTTATCCTTTTCTTGTGAACTCTCAGTTTCTTTGACATTTGATTCTCCTATATCCTTCATTTGATAAGCTACATTACAAGCTTAAAAGTCCTACTTGATCTAAGTAGAATCATTATGTGTCTCGGATTAGTGGAGATAGTGTATGAAGAGTAAGCCTATGGAATGCATATTCTTTTTGAACTAAATTCTTTCCAATGGTTTGAGAATATTGTGAAGTATTGAGATGGTTCTACTGAGTCATTTATCACTAACACAAGTCTTGTATTGGTTATGAAAGATGTAGTATCATGTGTTTTATGTTCTTGAATGAAGAAAGTATTAGAGATATTGTTTTGAAATTGATTGATTGATTTAACCTTGTGTTTTCTTACTTATTCTTGATACTTTGCTTGAGGACAAGCAAAGAGTCAAGTGTGGGGGAATATGATAGGGGCTAAATTAGTCATATTTTTCCTAGTTATTTGAGGCTCTTTTGTGATACATTTTGTTCAATAACTAGTCATATTCCTTCATATTTGAGATTTTACCCTTGGAAAGGTGTTTTGTTCATTATTACAGATTTTTAGGGTAAAACGAAGCAATAACATGGCAAAACAGAGGAGAAGCGGCACCGGCTAGGGCTCTAGAACCGGCGCCAACCATGCACTGAATTGCACGAACTTCAAAGCGACAGAAAAATTGGTGAAACAAAACGAAACAGAGGGGAATCGACACAGGCTCCAAGAGTTAAGGCGGCGCTGGCTGTATTCTGGTCTTCATTGTGCAAAATTCAGAGAAAAATCGGTGGACGAGTAGAGAAGTAGAACATAACCGACGCCGGCTCCTAGAGCCAAGGCGGCGCCAGCTGTGCCCTGAAGATAAGGCGGTGCTTGATTTTTTCTACGCGGTTTTTAGTAATCTGTGGAGTTTTAGTATCTTCCAACTGCTACTCAGCTAAGAACATTTTACCTACGGGTTTAGGCACTTCCTAAACTTATAAATAGATGAAAAACACAAGGGAAAAGGGAGAGAATTCATTGATCATCACAGAAAACCACTTAATTAAAGGAGGAATTCTTCAATTCAAGGAGGGTTGTGCAAGAAGGTCTTCAAATGAAGAAGAAAGAGGCTTGTCTATAAGTGCTTTCTTTTACTTTGTTTTCTTTTTCTTGAACAATGATGTGTTAATTGTTTTATTGTAATTTAACATTGTTTTAGATAGTCATGATTCTTAGAGTTATTTGATCTTTTGATTAATTGATTGTTCTTCTTGGTATTTAATTACTTGGGCGTATTACAAGATTAATTGGTTGTTTCTTTTCATTAACTTGCTAGACCAAAGAGGTTGATAGTGGTTGCAATTAATTAATTTTATATTTATTGGCTATTAACTTGCTAGACCAAAGAGGTTAATTATTGAGGATTGAGTAATTAAAAGTTAATGATGTTTGCCAGACCAAGGATTCATTGATTAATTTCATATTTTAAATTTGCCAGACCAAGGAAATTTAATCAATGATTGTGTTTAATGCATTTTATGGATGAATTAGTTGAGATAGATCAAGTGATGCTAATTTATCTTAATCCTTCATGGTGCCAGGAGAATGATTAGTTATGATAATGGTTAGGTACTTTAAGATCATGTTTGTCTAAACAATAGTTTGAGTTACATACTTCTCCATCATTGACATGTATATACTTTTATTTTTATTTTATTTTATTTTTCTTTTTATTTATTTTTCGTTTTATCAAGTCGGTTAAACAATAAAAGAAAGGTGATTAATGTCTACTTGTTCCTGGAGGATTGACACTCGTTTGAACCCTATGCTCAGTTAATGATGAGTACGCTTGCTCATATGTGTGATTTGGGTTGAACATTTTAATTTAAACTGGATTGGGAATGTGCTTAGTTTTTGTATGATTTTTACACCCAAGTCCGGACACATCAATATCCTAAGTTGATAATGGATACTTAGACCTATCTTTATATATCATTCAAACTTCTCATTCCAATCTTATGTGGGATTAGGGTATCACACAGCCAGTCCTTATGAAATTAAGGAAATGAAAGGAAGACCTCAGTATGTCCAAAGTTTAGTAGTTTCGTATGCAAAAGATGAAAAGATATAAAGGCTTGTATTTAAAAAATGGTTGATACACAGGCTTAGTGCAAACCAATATCTTGGGCAAGAGAATAAACAAAGTTAAAAATAAAAATAAAGGCTAACAAATTGGATTTGAACTCAAATTGTTACTATATGATCACTAGCTTTAACCATAACTCTTGTGTGTTCTATCTTCCAAACTTTTCTATTTGTATCTAACTTTAATGCTAACTAAATTTACTATTTCTAAGATCCTAATCTAAAAATCTTCCCTTCCCAGAACAAAAATTCCTATTCAGCACACCTACACAATAGAAACACAATTAAACAATTTAAAGCCCATGAAATTCATTTTAAAAAACAAATGCAAAAATGATATGCTATATAATGCAAACTCTTTTCCTAACTTAAGAGTGGTTTTAGGTGGGGTTTTATATCCACTTTGTCTAATAAATTATATAAAGGAATACCCTTTTAGTTGCTATTCAATTAGTCTATTAATAAGCTATAAGAAAAACCATAACACTCAATTCCCTACAACAGATAGTGAAACATAAAACCCATATTGCAATAGTTAACTTAACCAAAATGTATAATTATATATGATAATCATACATTCAACAATAATTCTCTAACATCACAACTGAGCATCATATTCACATTGCAGTAATCATGCCCTCTAACATACTTGTATGTCAATTCCCTAAGATGCTATGTCTTGTCATCATATAAACAACATAACAAGACCATCATGATAACTACCTCATAAGAATGCATAAGTAGAATAATCCTATTTACATAAGTGGAATTTATAGCTAAGTTAACTAGATCTAGTATCAATATACTTATCAACATGAAGAGAATTCGTAGACATGTTCACTCTATAACATTACCTGAAGCATCTACATCCATTAATGTATATCACATTACTAGTAACATGATCCCAATACATTCAACTCACAAGTTTCTCATATGGAAAACTCTAGCATGCTTATCTCCTAAGCAATTAACAACTCATTACCAATTCATATATAACCCTATAGCCCCAATCAACAATACTTCAAAGACAAATTTCCACCCCATGACATGAAAGTAGAACATTAATCTCTAATTGGGTCTTAGAACATACTAAAAAATTACATAGTGCAACTAAGGATTTAAAACCATTTAGGATTTTAAATTCCTACAACAATAAAATTTGAATAGAGAGTGGTCAAGATTTACTTGCGAAAGGATAATCTTGGTTTGGCTTGAGTAGTTCTTAAGTACGCGGCTTGGAGGAGATGCTCTTCGTGACTAGCCTTGACAAAATCAAACAATGGTGGCAAAGCATGAAGGAAGAATCGAGACAATACTTTTCTCAACTTATGTTAGAAAAGAAGGGGAAAAAGGATCCAAAAGTAAAAGAAGAAGAAGAGAGACATAGAGATAAAGAGGTAGTTAAGAGGAGAGATGGTAGAACTTTGCCTTATCTTGAGTGCTGTAAGCCGAGAGTGATAGAGCTTGGGGTTGCACTCGATTTCTTGAGAAAAATGAGGGATAAGAGTATCTTGGCTTGTGTGTGTGAGAGTGGAAAAGAGTGAGACCAAGAGAGTGGTGTAGCCTTTTGTGTGTCTCGATTTTAGGTAGGAAGGAGAGCAAGAGATTTTGGGCATGTGTTAGAATACTGAATCCATAAGTAGGAAAGTGTGTGTAGGTTTTATGTTCAAGAGAAGGAGTAAAATGACCAAAAGATGGCTTCGCATAGAGCTTTAGGGATTTTTTTTTCCTTCATAGAGGAGGAGGCCGAATGTCTCTTGATATTGTGCATGTCTTAGTTTTGTGTAGGCTAAAAGAGGGAATCTGAAATCCTCTTGAGAATTATGTTAGTGTTGTGCTCTAGAGGCAATCACTTGTGTCATGTATATTGCATATTAAATTAATAAGAGGCATTCTTTATCTTTCAATTTGATTGTTATATCTAAACATGTGTACAAACCGTTAGATAAAGTCCCTAGTACAACACAGTGTTAAGTTAATCATGATAGAGATCATGATGTAAGATTCCTACTACACTATGCAGTATTTGTACTTAAATAATCCCCAGTCATAGTATTAATAAGATGGGACATTATTAATATGCTAAGACTGGCACATGTTATATTTCTTGATTGGATCAAGCGGTGGTTCTCATATCCGTGAGTATTGGGATACTTAGGATTAACATGTGGATGCTTGTTTTGGAACAAGTTCATTGGATGACCTAGCTACGAGATAATCACTTGGATAACTATTTAGTGCCAGTGATAGAATCTCATTATAGCAAGTGTGCAAGTATCCTTAGACTTGAGATCTCCAAGGTACTTTGTTTAACGAGCGTTGTACTTTGATTCTAATCTTTGGAGTCTTATCTAAGACTGCCTATAGGATGGATATTGGGTACAAGGTAAAGCAACGATGTTGAAATTCATAAGAATACTCCTAGCCATGGCCGCTCATTACGATTATGAGGTCTGGCAAATGGATGTGAAAACAGCTTTCCTTAATGAAAACTTGATTGAGGAAGTGTATATGACACAGCTTGAAGGTTTCATATCCAAAAATAGCATAAATGTGTGCAAGTTGCAAAGGTCCATTTATGGACTTAAGCAAGCATCTAGGAGTTGGAATATCCATTTTGATGAGACAATTAAAGATTTTGATTTCATTCAAAACATGGATGAACCTTGTGTGTACAAGAAGGTTAGTGGGAGTAAAGTTGTTTTCCTATTGCTTTATGTAGATGACATATTGCTTATAGGAAATGATGTTTCCACTCTTCAATTAGTGAAGATTTGGTTGTCCAAGATGTTCTCCGTGAAAAACCTTGGAGAAGCAACCTATATTCTGGGAATAAAGATCTATAGAGATAGATCTAGAAGGTTGCTAGGTCTTTCACAGTCTACATACATAGACAAAGTGTTGAAAAGGTTCAGCATGGATCAATCCAAAAGAGGATTCTTACCTATGACACATGGTGTAAGTCTTTCAAAGTCGATGTCTCCAAAGACACAAGTTGAATGGGATCACATGAGTAGAATTCCATATGCTTCGGCAATTGGGTCTATCATGTATGCTATGATATTTACTAGGCCCGATGTATCGTGTGCTCTTAGTTTGACGAGCAGATACCAATCTGATCCTGGAGAGGGTCACTGGGCGGCTGTAAAGAATATCCGTAAGTACTTACGAAGGACTAATGATGCATTCTTAATATATGGATATGGTAATTTACAAGTAAGAAGGTATACTGATGCCAGCTTTCAATCCAATAAGGATGACTTCAAATCACAATCTGGCTATGTATTTACATTAGGTGGTGGGGCAGTTAGTTGGAAGAGCTCCAAACAAGAGACTACTGCCGATTCGACTCATCGAAGCGAGTACATAGCAGTTTCGAAGCAGACTAAAGAAGCAAGTATGGATCAAGAAGTTCATCACTGAACTTGGAGTGGTGCCCAGCATTGTTGATTCAATACCTTTGTATTGTGACAACAATGGAGCCATTGCACAGGCAAAGGAACCACGGTCTCATCAACGATCCAAGCATGTACTTAGACGCTATCATCTGATTAGAGAAATCATAGATAGAGGAGATGTAAAGATAGAGAGGATTCCCACGGATCAGAACATAGCTGATCCACTCACTAAGGCGCTTTCCCAGAAGAAACATGATAAACATGTTGAGTCATTTGGTATTCAATACATGAATGATTGGTTCTAGTGCAAGTGAGAGTTTGTTAGTGTTGTGCTCTAGAGGCAATCACTTGTGTCATGTATATTGCATATTAAATTAATAAGAGGCATTCTTTATCTTTCAGTTTGATTGTTATATCTAAACATGTGTACAAACCATTACATAAAGTCCCTAGTACAACACAGTATTAAGGAAATCATGATGTGAGATTCCTACTATACTATGCAGTGTTTGTACATAAATAATCCCCAGTCATAGTATTAATAAGATGGGACATTATTAATACGCCAAGACTGGCACATGTTATATCTCTTGATTGGATTAAGCGGTGGTTCTCATATCCGTGAGTATTGGGATATTCAGGATTAACGTGTGGATGCTTGTTTTGGAACAAGTTCATTGGATGACCTAGCTACGAGATAATTACTTGGATAACTATTTAGTGCCAGTGATAGAATCTCATTATAGAAAGTGTGCAAGTATCCTTAGACTTGAGATCTCCAAGGTACTTTGTTTAACGAGCGTTGTACTTTGATTCTAATCTTTGGAGTCTTATCTAAGACTGCCTATGGGATGGATATTCGGTGCAACGTAAAGTAAACGAAAGTAGTTGAGAAAATCAATAAAGGATTCACCACTCCTAATAGTAGGAGAGTATATCTCAAGGCCACTTGTAGAAATCATTACTCATTAAGTCCTTGGCCAAGGCGACTATGTGATGGAAATGGTTCCAATTGATACACATATCGAGTAATGGATTTCTTGAACAAGTACTAAAATATTCGGGCCAGAATTAATAATATTCTGGAGGGAGTTGGCACTAATTCCATGCTCTAGACCGAATGAGATATTGTATGGTGAAAGGAGATTATTGCATTGATAATTTGCTATTGAAAGGTTCATGTCAAGCCACTTGATTTTCTGGACTTTTAGGTGGTCAAGAGTCATTGCTAGATGTCACTCTTGATATGCTAAATATGGATTTATTAATTAGAGAATTAATAAATTTAATACTTTATTTTATTAAGGATTATTAATTCTAATATTATTAGAATTAATTCATATTATGCTACCAATAAGACCAGGAAACCTAATGGGTCACACACAATAAATGTTTGAATGCTCGAATATATTATTTGATAATATTGTGGGGTTAATTAAAAGAAGGGAATATATTTATAGGTGAATTATAAGTTTGTTATAATTCATGGGACCTAATTGTAATTAAGTAAACTTCAAGGACCAATTTGTTGACAATTGGACGTTGAAGGACTAAGTTACAATTTACGGTAATTATAAATCTATAAATATAAAGAAACGGTTTCCTTAGGGTAAGAGACACAGACTATTCATGCAATAACAGAGAAACTATTTCTCTGCCTCTTTCTTGATCAAACCCTAGCCTCCTAAATTCTACTAGTATAGAATTGTGAGATTGTGAGCGTTCAACCTTGTGTGGATTATCATTAGAGGGAGTTCTTTCTTGGACTTCAGTTAAGCTGCTGTGAACCGGTTTTGTGATCTGGATTGCACCTACGTTCTTGGAACAAGAAAAATTTAAATTTCGGCTTCAAAAGGTAATATAAGCGTGATCTTCTCTTTTTCCCGTTTCTACTGCAAACCCGTGTCCATGGCTTGGATTTCTTGCTATTTTTCGTTGCGTTTAATTTTTTTAATTAATTTAGAAATTCTACATATGTGTGATTTTTGTGCATAAAAGGAGGGAGTAATGGATGTGATTTGAATTTTGAGGAAAGGGGTAAATGGTAGTCTACCTAATTCGAAGAAGGAAGATGCTAAACATGGTTGCCTAATCAAAATGGAATTGGAAAGAGAATTATTTGATCTTGCATTATTAGAGAAATTTCCTATTCTTCCTTTCTCTTTCCATTTCGGCTAATCTAAACAAAGAAAAAAGAGAGCTTTTCTTGGAATCTTGCTAGCTAATACAAGAAGTTAATCAACTCCCACTATGGTAATTGGGTTTGGTAATTGATTGAATAGATTTAGGAGTTCAAAATTCAAATTGGATGGGAATGAAAGGAAGAAGGAAATGGCTATGGTAAGTAATAACTCCTAAATACTGTAGTTGCCATTTGAAGCTAAAAGATAGGGATTTTAATTGGTATAGTTGGCTGCCATATGAAGAGGGAAAGAAAAATGGAAAGTATATGTATAGGGAGAAACAAAATATAATGAAGGAGAAATTTAAGGAGTTCAAAATTCAAATTCCATAGGAAATAAGGTATGTACATCCAGCTTTGGTATCCAATATACATATCATCAATTTTGGCTGCCAATTTGATTAGAAAATAAGGGAATAATCCCATGATTATGGCTGGCTGAAATAGCTGAATCTATGGGAGAAAAATCAGCTAAAACTTAGGGAAATTTTCAAATTTGAATTTTGGTAACAAAAGGAAATAAGGATCATAATTTATTTTGATGGAATATTCTTCCTATTTAAATAAGGAAGTGGTGGCTAGAATGGGTTGATTATGGAAAGGAATCCTTATTCAATCCAAGAAAATTATTTTACAAAGGAAAAGATAATTATAATTGCTAGTTGTCAAAACAAAACATAAAGGATATGGAAACTTGAGTAAATAAGAAAAGAGAATTATTTAAGAGGTGATATAAATTTGGAAACCAAGCCTCTTATAGAAATTGCTCTCTAAATCATGGAATTTTATTCCCCCATATACGGAAATGGCAGATAAGCTATCATTAGCTGGCTAGGAAGAAAGGTAATGGGAAAAAAAGAAATTCATGCAAGAGGTAGCTTTCGAACCACAATCATCCAGCTAGGATTCCCATGTTCTATCCATCAAAATACAATGTTCTAGTGTCTAAACACTAAAATTTTTATGTACTAAAACCTTTTCCTTAAGTTCTTCTTATAACAAAATAAATAAATAAGATAAGCTAATACGTACCCGAATAATGTAGGCTAGCCAAATAAAGCATTTTAGTATAACTATAGCTAATTAAATTACACACACACACACACACACACACACACACACACACACACACACACACATATATGTAAGGTGACTTTAGGTAGGGTTTTACACTACCGCTCAACTACCATTTTACTACTTTTCTTAATCCATTGGCCCAGTAACCGTAGGAAAACAACTTCTTAGAAGCTTTCAAAACTGTTATTTGAAGACTTCAAAACATGACCATACTTTGAGATGCTATTTCAGACTAAGCAATGAAAAATCTTCGTGCTTCAATTAGGTGAGCACTAAACTTCGGGAGTTTTGATTTTACTTTTGATCTACTATACTGAGCTATATTGTTATATTGAATCGTGGTTGAGTTGATTGAATTAGTTGAGAATAAGGGATTTTAAATTGTGTTGTCATTGTTAAGCTATGTCATTGATTGTTTTGTTATATTGCTGTGTTAAATTGTATTGTGGTTGAGTTGATTGAAGTGGTTTGGTATAATTGGTTGAAGTGATTAAAATACTTGATTGGTGAAGTTTGGGATTTTTAACTTGGTTTACCTTGTTGACCACTATTGGGAGTGAGATTGTCATGGATAGGAACATTGGTTAGCTATGACTATAGCTATGATGAGAATGAGCAGAGGTGGCTCAATCCCAATGAATTTAAAACTAAGACTAGCTTGGCATCTCAACAGCCATGACACAATAGCACTAGCCCCTATAGGCAGAGTCTTCTCGAGCTTCACTACCCAACATTGGACGGCCTACTATTATAGTAGACTTCTAGGTTGAGGTGCGCATATATTTTGCTATCTTGACCATGGTGATGGATGCCCTTAGAGCTACTATTGCTTAATAGAGCCAAATGATCATCCAACAACAAGGGATGATCAACAGTTTTATGGAGCTAGTGGGGAAGTAAAATCAGCCATCCTTGACCTCAAGGAGAAGCTAAAGCAAATTTGATGCACACAAAAGGATATGAACAATACTTTGGAGACTTTAGGGTGAAAGCAAGATGGAGCTAATACCTTTCCCAGACAGATGTGGGATTGCCTGCAACAGTCTAGTTTTATCATATACCAGGAAGTTGGTTCAAGCCGTCAGGGAGGCTATGGACATTGATAGTCAATGATAGGGATAGGATTTATTTTTCTGTTATGTTGTATTTAGTTTGTATTTTATCATTACATTCGACATTTTGTTTTATTTTCTCTACTCAGTATTTTATTTCATTGTAGATGATTGTAGATGTACTTTCTGTCTGGATGATCTCTTCTATCTTCTAATGAGCAATTTGGATTTCTATTCATACTTGGGGAGTACTATGTTACTTTTCCTCTTTTATCTTTCTCAGTCCCATTGCATTCATTCGTATTGCATATTTGGTTAGCCAATGAGGATATTGTACTTTATAAGTGTAACACCCCTACTAAAAGTAACAGCGAAAGCATAATAAAATCGGGTGTCGCCCTATCTAATTATCCAGACAATGGGTCTTTATAACGAAGACCTATAAGTAGTAACCAAGGCCCAAACTGATATAACTAAATCATAGTGATGTGGTCATATACATATATAACATGTAGTCTCGTACATGCAAGCGTCATATTAGATCAGTAATAAAGTACATAATCAAAAGAAAAAGCGTCCAGACCTAGACCACTGTCACTGTGGTATTGTTGATGTGTTGGGTATAAAAATTGATACATTTAGATTTAGGTATAAAAATCATACAAAAACTAAGCACATTCCCAATCAAGTTTAAATTAAAACGTTGGACCCAAATCACACATACGAGTAAGCGTACTCATCATTACTGAGCATAGGGTTCAAACGAGTGTCGATCTTTAAGGAACAAGTAAACATTAATTACCCCTCTTTCATTGAAGTCCGTGCATCCAGTGTACAGCCGACGCCGGTTCCAGGCTTCCAGTTGGGGCCGCCTCTGCTCTGTTTCGCGATGGTTTTGCTTCATTTTACCCAAAAACCTGAAATAATGACCAAAATACCTTTCCAAGGGTAAAATCTCAAATATAAAAGAATATGACTAGTTATTGCACAAAATATATTACAAAAGAGCCTCAAATAACTACGCAAAATATAACCAAATTAGCCCCTATCATATTCCCCCACACTTAGCTCTTTGCTTGTCCTCAAGCAAAGCATCAGGAACAAGTAGAAAAAATATAAGGTTTTACTCACATCACTCAATCAATTCCCAAAACATATCTTCAATGCTTTCTTTACTTATGAACATAAAACATATGATACTAAATCTTTCACAGCCAATGCAAGACTTATGTAGTGATAAATGACTTAGTAGAACCATCACAATACTTCACAATATTCTCAAACCATTAGAAAGAAGTTAGTTCAAAAAGAATATGCATTCCATATGCTTACTTTTCATACACTCTCTCCACTAATCTGAGACATATCATGATTCTACTTAGATCAAGTAGGACTTTTAAGCTTGTAATGTAAGACTAAAGGTTTGTAATGCGGCTTAGCAAACGAAGGATATAAGAACATCAAAAGTCAAAGAAAAACTCAGAGTAAGCAAGAAAAGGGTAACTAAAATAAACCTATAATTCCCAACTCTTCTTGTTCTCCTATTCCAAGAACCAATCAAACCATAACCTTATATAACAACCCTTACGCATTTCAAGCAAATCCTGCATTGCTCTTTCTTTTTCTTCTTCTTCTTCTTCTTCTTTCACCTCTTCTTATCATCAATTATTTTCCTCACAAGATCAATCAATTTTCCAGCAATGGTAGCAAGTATCTTATATGAACTTACTTTTACAGTTCACTCACCATCCCTTTTGTGATTTTTTTCGCTCTTTTTGTCTTCAATTCTCTTTCAATTCTTTCTTTTTTTACTCCTATTTTTCTTTTTTTGCTACTGTTTTTTTCTTTTTTGTTTACTTTTCTTTCTAGCAGCTTGTTTTCTCTCTTCACTCGTTTCTTTTCTTCTTTCTCATCTTTTTTTCAGCTCGCATTCTTTTCTTTCTAGCAACTTTCAACTTCTTCCTTTCATTCCACTTCTTCTCTTTTCCCAGCTCCAATTGTATGTGATCCATGACTGAAAGTAACAAGTCATGATCTCTTTCCCTGCATTGTTCTCAACATACATACACTTTCATCCGTGAAGAACATAAAGATTTGGAAATTATACAAACTCTCAGCATAAGTAATGGACAAAATATCGTGACGGCTTGTAAAGAAAGAAATCACCAATTTAAGCTCAAAATAGGCACTAGGGATAATATAGCACTAGGTAGGCTTGAAAAGCTCAAACTATCCAAAGAAGGCCTATTACCGTCATCCTTAAGTTAAATCATGAATGTCTTTCTTATTTCGCCTCGAGAGGTATTCAAGTAAGTTCTAGAATGCTCCACGCATTTTAGAGAAAAAAAAACAGGTTTAAGAATAATGCAAAGCATTTGATCAAGAACTACTTTGTCTAAGTGAATGCAAAAAGTCATGTATAAGCCATAAATGATCTAGAACACATGCTCTATAATTCATCATAAAGACATGCACTAAAAATACGGTGTGAAATCTCCAGAAAATCAGAAAATTTTGAAAAATTTTGTTCCCAAGAAAGCTTCTCCCAAGAAAGCTAAAGAGTATGTAGAAGATTTGTCAATCAAACCACTCCCCCACACTTAAACTGGACATTCTCCTCAATGGCCAAATAAATAGAACCAAAACAATCAATAACAAGGGAGCAAAAAGAAAAAGAAGAAGAGATAAGAAAAACAAACTTCCATTAATCGTGTTGTACAAGAGTGGAATGGTTGAAGAGGGAGGTATCCTCAAAGTACCTATGCGGAGTCGTAAAAGAGCATGTCCACCTATTCGGGATGTGGAAGACTACCACCCGCATAACGTTTCACCCGATGGCTATTAACTTTGAAAGTTCCCCGAGTGGGGTGAGTAAGGTCTAGGGTGCCAAAAGGGCCGATCTTACTTACCGTGAATGATCCCAACCACCAAGATTTCAACTTTTCGGGAAAAAGCCGTAAATGAGAATTGAATAACAGGACTTGATCACCTATTGCAAAGTCATGTGGTCCAGTAATATACTTGTCATGCCAGGATTTCACTTTTTCTTTGTACCGGAGTGACATATCATAGGCATCTTTTTGCAATTCCTCCAAAGCTGTGAGTTGAAGTAACCGGGACTTCCCAGCTGACTCAAGATCAAAATTGACCAGTTTTATTGCCCAATAAGCCTTATGTTCAATTTCCACTGGTAAGTGACATGATTTACCATATACTAACCGGAACGGAGTCGTGCCAATTAGTGTCTTAAAGGCTGTTCGATATGCCCAAAGGGTATCATCTAGTTTTAAACTCCAATCCTTCCTAGTGTGGTTGACAATTTTTTTCAAAATTCGTTTGAGTTCTCTATTAATCACCTCAGCCTGTCCACTTGTTTGAGGGTGATACGGGGTGGCCAACCTATGGTGCACACCTAGGTGTGTGAGGACTTTTTTCATCTGTGCATTACAAAAATGAGTCCCCCTATCACTAATTAGGACCTTAGGCACACCAAATCGAGTGAAAAGTTTTTTCAGAAATTTAACCACCACTCTTGCATCATTAGTGGGTAAGGCTTGGGCTTCTACCTAATTAGAGATATAATCCACTGCCACCAAGATATATTTATTCCCTAAAGAACTAGAAAAAGGTCCCATGAAGTCTATGCCCCAACAGCCAAATACTTCACACGCTTGAAAAATTTGTAATGGCATCTCATTAGATTTAGAAAGGTTACCTGTACGTTGACACCTATCACAACTTTGGACAAACCTGCAGGCATCTTTAAATAATGTGGGCCAATAAAATCCGGCGTCTAGCACCTTTCGTGCAGTGTTGTTGGCTTGGTAATGTCCTCCGGCAAGTCTTTCATGACAATGTCAAAGAATATCTTCCCCTTCCCTAGCATCCACACATCTCCGAATGATTTGGTCCGCACAACACTTAAACAAATATGGGTCATTCCAAAAGTAATGCCGTACATCGGAGAGGAATCTCTTCTTTTGATGCATCGTGAGGTCTTTTGGCATAATTCCTACAGCCAAGTAGTTAGCAAAGTCAGCAAACCATGGTGTGGTTGGGATCTCACCTTCTATGAGCAAAAGTTGCTCGTCCGGAAAAGCGTCATCAATGTCTTCTTCTAGCAAGGATTCCAGGTGTGGATTATCCAATCTTAACAGGTGATCTACAGCCAAGTTTTCTGCCCCCTTTTTGTCTCTAATCTCCAAATCAAATTCTTGCAATAATGGAACCCATCTTATCAATCTTGGTTTGGAATCATGTTTGGTTAGTAGGTACTTCAGGGCTGAATGGTCTGTATATATAATGACTTTGGACAAAATAAGATAAGAGCGGAATTTATCAAAGGCAAACACTATGGCCAGCAATTCTTTCTCGGTTGTTGTGTAATTTTCCTATGCATCCGTTAGAGTCTTGCTGGCATAGTATATCGGTTAGAAGTGCTTGTTTCGTCTTTGTCCCAATACTACACCAACTACAAAGTCACTTGCATCACACATTAGTTCAAAGGGAAGAGACCAATCTGAGGCAATTAGAATGGGTAAATTAATCAATTTATCTTTAAGTACGGTAAAAGTGGTGAGACATTTATCATCAAAATTAAATTCAGCATCCTTTTCAAGTAAAGAAGTAAGAGGTTTCGAAATTTTTGAGAAGTCGAGGATAAACTGCCTGTAGAAACCTGCGTGACCAAGAAAGCTCCGTATAGCTTTTACCGAAGTAGGAGGAGGTAGCTTCTCGATTGCTTCAATTTTTCCTCTATCGACCTCAATACCCTTCCTTAAAATTTTGCGCCCTAACACAATACCTTCTTTTACCATAAAGTGGCACTTTTCCCAATTAAGTATAAGGTTAGTCTCTTCACATCTTGTGAGCATCTTCTCAAGGTTAGATAAGCACAGATCAAATGAGTCACCAAAAACTGAGAAATCATCCATAAATACCTCCATGATATCCCCTACGAGTCCTTCAAATATAGTTGTCATGCATCTTTGGAATGTTCTGGGGCCATTGCAAAGGCTAAATGGCATCCTACGATATGCAAAAGTACCATATGGACATGTGAAAGTAGTCTTTTTTTAGTCCTCCGGAGCTATGGGAATTTGCAAATAGCCTGGGAATCCATCTAAGAAATAATAATACTCGTGTTCGGCTAACCTTTCCAACATTTGGTCAATGAAAGGAAGAGGGAAGTGATCTTTTCTAGTGGCTTTGTTTAACATCCTATAATCTATGCAAAATCTCCACCCCGTGACCAATCTCATAGGGACTAATTCATTTTTATCGTTTGGGCTCACCATCATTCCTCCCTTCTTTGGTACCACTTGAGTTGGACTTACCCAACTGCTATCTGAAATAGGGTAAATGATGCCAGAATCTAAGAGCTTAACGACCTCACCTTTTACCACTTTACTCATATGTGGGTTCAAACTGCGTTGGGGTTGCACTATGGGTATTGCATTTTCTTCCATCAAGATCTTGTGTGAGCAAAAAGATGGACTAATGCCTTTAATATCAGTGATCTTCCAAGCTATCACTCTTTTATATTTTTCCAACATGCTTACCAGCTTGGTCTTTTGTTCTGGCTTGGGATTTTTGGCAATGATGATAGGTAACTTACGATCCTTAGCCAAGAACACATATTCTAAATGCTCAAGCAGGTCCTTTAAGTCCACTTCGGGAGGATCGTCTATAGATGATTTTATTCTCCCCAAACTGCGTTTTTCTATGTCCAAATTCTACATCCCATCCTTGTTATGAGATTCCTCTGGATATGCCATTGATGTTTCCATTAATTCCTCCTCAATAGATTCCTGCATCAACTCAAAAATTGGTTTGTCAAGAATATCAACTCTTAGACACAAATCATCAGAAGTCATAGGTTGTTACATGCTCTTATGGATTTGAATTATGACTTCCTCATCCCTAACCCTTAGTGTTAATCTCCCCCCATAGACGTCAATTAATGCTTTTGCTGTAGCTAAGAAGGGCCTATCTAAGATTAAGGGGACTTTAGAATCTTCGTCCATGTCAAGAATAACAAAATCCACAGGAAATATGAATTTAACAACTTTTACCAACATATCTTCAATGATGCCCCTAGGGTATTTGATAGAGCGATCCGCGATTTGAATACTCATCCTAGTAGGCTGTAGTTCTCCTAGGCCTAGCTTTTTAAATGTTTTATATAGTAGTAAATTAATGCTATCACCTAGGTCAGCTAGTGCATTACAGGCATGAAGAGTGCCAATTAGACATGGGATAGAGAAACTCCCTGGATCTTTTACTTTGTGGGGCAAACTTGAGTTGTCTTTCAAGATGGCTGAGCATTCTTCGTTGAGGACTACTATAGACAATTCTTTCAGTTGCTTTTTGTTGACAAGAATACTTTTGAGGAACTTGGCATATTTGGGCATGTGGATTAAAGCTTCACTGAGGGGGATGTTTATGTGTAGTTGTTTAAATACCTCTAGGAATTTGTTGAACTGGGCATCTTTTCGGGCCTTGTGTAGACCAGTAGGGTATGATATGTTAGGATGAAAGGTGGATTTTTCGGGAGGTGGACAGGGGATAGCCGGCATCGGTTCAAGGCTTCCAGCCGACGTCGGTTCCATTCTGTGTTGCAAGGTTTCGGTGTTGATGGACATCCGGCGCTAGTTCTCTTCTTCAAGCCAGCGTCGGCCCTTATCTGTTGTACTATCTAGCAATTCTTTTCCACTGCGCAATGTGATAGCAGCTGTTTCCATACTGGCTAATGGCATGAATTCATGAGATTTTATTACTATATCCGTCAAAAACCAAATTTGTTGTTCCATGTTGCGGATCATTGCTTCAAATTTTTCGAATGTGGAATCGATTTCTTGGAAGCGCCTCGTGACATACCCTATGAATTTACCAACTAAGGTTTCAAGCTCTGTTCATTCTAGCGCTGTGAGTGTTCCCTCTGAGGCATAATGGGAGTACTGCTCCCTGTTGGACCTCCTTAGATCCCAATTCGCCATGTCTCCTAAATAAGGAGATGAGTTAGATAGGAAAATTACAAAAATACGCAGTTAGTTTAAAAGACGTAGTTCAAGTTGGTTAGGTTAGTTAGGTTATAAGGTTATACAAGAATACACGAAATACAAAAGATAGCACCGTTTTGCAGCAAGAACAAACATACATATTTACATATTTACATGGTTAAATCAACAAAGTCCAGGCTTTCATGCTATTGTTCCCCGGCAACGGCACAAAAAACTTGATGCGTTTAGATTTGGGTATAAAAATCATACAAAAACTAAGCACATTCCCAATCAAGTTTAAATTAAAGCGTTGGACCCAAATCACACATATGAGCAATCATACTCATCATTACTGATCATAGGGTTCAAACGAGTGTTGATCCTCAAGGAACAAGTAAACATTAATTACCCCTCTTTCATTGTTTAACCGACTCAACAAAGTGAAAATCAAATAAAAAGGAAAACTAAAAAGAAAATTAAATAAAAATATGTACATGTTAAGGATAGAGAAGTATGCAACTCAAACCATTGATTAGACAACCATGATCTTCAAGAACTTAACCATTATCATAATCAATCATTCTCTCAGCACCATGAAGAATTAAGGTAAATTAGCATCACTTGTTCTGTCTCAACCATGAAGGATTAAGGTAAATTAGCATCACTTGGTCTGTCTCAACTAATTACTACCTTCTAAATAAATTAGCATCACTTGATCTGTCTCAACTAATTCATGCAAAAGATGCATTAAACACAATCCTTAATTAAATTTCCATGGTTTGGCAAATTTAAAACATGAAATTAATCAATAAATCCTTGCTCTAGCAAACATCAATTAACCTTTAATTACTCAATCCTCTGCAATTAACCTTTTTGGTCTAGCAAGTTAACAGCCAATGAATGCAAAAATTAATCAATTGCAACCATCATCAACCTCTTTGGTCTAGCAAGTTAACAATAGAAACAACCAACTAATCTCGAAATATGCCCAAGTAATTAAATACCAAGAAGAACAGTCAATTAATCAAAAGATCAAATAACTCCAAGAATCATGATTATCTAAAATAATGTCAAATTACAATAGAACAATTAAAGCATCGTTGTCAAGAAAAAGAAAACAAAGTAAAAGAAAGAACTCATAGACAAGCCTCTTTCTTCTTTCTTTGAAAACCTTCTTGTCCAACTCTCATTGAACTTGAAGAATTCCTCCTTAGACTGAGTGATTTTCTATGATGATCAATGAATCCTCCCATTTTTCCTTGTGTTTTTCATCTATTTATAGGCTTAAGAAGTGCCTAAACTCGTAGGTACAAAGTTCTTGGCCAAGTAGAAGTTGGAAGATGCTACAACTCCCCAAATTTCCAAAAACGCGTCAAAAGATCGCAGCACCGCCTTAGAAACAGACTACAGCCGGTGCCGCCTAAGTCCTTCGGAGCCAGCGCCACCTGTGTTCTGTTTCTCTACTCGTTTGCCGATTTTTCTCCGAATTTTATGCATACATTCCAGACTGCAACCGGCGCCACCTCCAGCCTTATAGCCGGCACCGGTTAGGCTCTGTTCTACTCTGCTTCTCTAATATTTCCATCGCTTTGAAGTCTGTGCATCCAATGTACAGCCAACGCTGGTTCCAGGCTTCCAGCCGGAGCCGCCTCTACTCTATTTCGCGACGGTTTTGCTTCGTTTTACCCAAAAACCTAAAATAATGACCAAAATACCTTTCAAATGGTAAAATCTCAAATATGAAAGAATGGGACTAGTTATTGCACAAAATGTATTACAAAAGAGCCTCAAATAATTACGCAAAATATAACCAAATTAGCCCCTATAAAAAATCATATAAAAACTAAGCACATTCCCAATCAAGTTTAAATTAAAATGTTAACCCCAAATTACACATATAAGCAAGTGTACTCATCATTAACATAGCTTAGGGTTCAAACGAGTGTCGATCCTCTAGGAACAAGTATGCATTAATCCATTTTCTTTCATTGTTTAATCGACTTAATAAAGTGAAAAAGAAAATAAAAGAAAATAAAAAATATACATGTCAAGGATGGAGAAGTATGTAACTTAAACTATTATTTTGACAAACATGATCTTAAAGTATTCAATCATTATCATAACTAATTATTCCCTTGGCATCATGAAGGATTAATATCGATTCACTTCTTTGGTCAATCTATGAAATCACTATCCTCTAGATAAATTAGCATCGCTTGGTTTGTCTCAACTAACTCACCTAAAAGACACACTAAACACAATCCTTGATTAAATTTCCTTAGTTTGGCAAATTTAAAGCATGAAATTAATCAATGAATCTTTGGTCTGGCAGACATCAATTAACCTTTAATTACTCAATCCTCAGCAATTAACCCCCTTGGTCTAGCAGGTTAACAGTCAATAAATATGAAATTAATCAATTGCAACTACCATCAACCTCTTTGGTCTAGCAAGTTAATGAAAAACAACAACTAATTAATCTCGTAATACGCTCAAGTAATTAAATACCAAGAAAAATAATCAATTAATCAAATGATCAAATAACTCTAAATATTATGAATATCTAAAACAATGTCAAATAACAATAAAATAATTAATATATCATTTTTCAAGAAAAAGAAAACAAAGTAAAAGAAAGCACTCATAGACAAGCCTCATTCTTCTTCTTTTGAAAACCTTCTTGCACAACCCTCCTTGATTTGAAGAATTCCTCATTTGATTTGAGTGATTTTCTATGATAATCTCTGAATTCTCCCTTTTTTTTCCTTATGTTTTCCATCTATTTATAGGCTTAGGAAGTGCCTAAACTCCTTGGTGTAAGGTTCTTGGCCGAGTAGAAGTAGAAAGATACTAAAATCCTGCAAATTACCAAAAACTGCATACAAAAATCAAAATCCCATCTTTTCCTCAGAGCACAGCCGGCGCTGCCTTGGCTGCTGGAGCCGATGCCGGTTGTGTTCTGTTTCTTTCGTTGTTTGCCAAATTTTTCTTGATTTCCATGCAATGTTGTCCAGAGTGCAGCCGGCGCCGCCTTGGCTACTAGAGCCGGTGCTGGTTTGATTTTGTCCCAGTCTGTTTCAATAATTTTTCGTCGTCTCGAAGTTCATATCATCAGCATATGGCCAGCGTCGATTCCTATGCCCTGTCCGGCGCCGCCTTAGTTCTATTTTGCGACGTTTTTTCTTTGTTTTACCCCTAAAATCTGAAATAATGAGCAAAATACCTTTCCAAGAGTAAAATCTCAAATATGAAGGAATATGACTAGTTATTGAATAAAATGTATCACAAAAGAACCTCAAATAACAAGGAAAAACATGACTAATTTAGCCCCTATCAATTGTCTTCCTATCTGTAGGTCTGCTCAACTCTGAATCCTACAAAATAGTAAGATAAAAGACATGTGTGAGTGAAAAATCACCCAATGAGTCTCGTGTGTGCCAATGCTTTACAAAACAGATAAAGTAAAATAATATGGTGTTTTATCCCCAAAAAGGCATTATAGAAAGGTTTTTGTTTCCTTTTTCCATTGAAATTAAATATAAAATTCTCTAAAGAATAGTTTATTCAGAACTCAATTATTTTTGAAAAAATTGTATTTCAATTTCATATCATTACCCCAATTCCCAAATTACAGATACTTCTCCAACAAAAGGTCAGCTTGCATGCAAAACTCATAAGGCTTCGCCTTCGGCACCATATCTTATTATGCTAAGACCGCAGCCTACAACACTCAACTATGTGTCGCTGGAGGATAAGTACACCATAGCATACTACCAAGAATGAATAATAAGTACACCGCAGCATTCTAAGTGTACCGCAACACACTAAATATTTTACTTGCCAGCATAAGCCAAGGGGTCCCAATCCCGACGTCATTCGCCATCGAGACGACAAAGAGTCAAACGCTACCAAGTGTCCCCGCCCGGCATTGAGCGAACGAATCAATAGTAAGGTGCCCTCCAAGCGCGACACATGCTAGGAGCTAAACGGCTAGCCAGGATGACTCATCTCAATGTCCTGTCACTCTATTTGGAGTAAGACAATCTCCAAAACTAGCTAGGTTACCTGGGATCGTCTATCTCTAACATGAGTTAGTACAAAATTCAAAATCCTTGCTGAGTACTCAACGTTCCAATACCAATCCCTACTAGTTGATCGGGCCACAGGATTATTTGTTCCCGCAAAATTTTCAAACCAAACATTTTTAGGGCCAAAATATCATTTTTTAGAAATTGATCCCATTTACTTGTAAGTCAAATAATTATTCTCATAGTCTTCGTAGGGCCAATCAGTTCATTCAACAGGCACATTAGGCCAATAAAGTAATTTTTGGGATCAAAATGTCATTTTTTAAAAGTCAATCTCATATCGAGAGATCATTTTTCAAAACTATGTCGAAACAGGGTAAAGAGTTCTTTTTGCACATTAAAACAAGTTTCCATGAGTATTCAAGTCATTTTGCACGTACTCAATCACAAAAGTCATTTCCAAGGATATTCGGGTCATTTTACGCATACCCGATCACAAAAGTCATTTTCTAGGGTATTCGGGTCATTTTACCCTTACCCGATTTGAAAAGTGTTTACAAAAGTTCCAATAAGGATATTTCGATCATTTACTAAATACCCAATTTTAAAAGTTTTCAAAAAATATTCTAATAAGGATATTTGGATAATTTTCTAAATACTTTATTCCAAAAGAAACTTATTTCAAAAAATCCAGAATTCTAATCATAACAGAGGATTAAATTCAAAGTTTCCAACCACATTTCCATAAAATGTTCCAATAAAAGTATTCTAGTCAATTCTTGAATAACCGATTCCAAAAATTGCCAATTTTTGAAAATTTCAAGTATTTAATACAAAAAGAACTAAATTTACAAAATTTGTTCCTTAATCATCCGTTAAGGTTTCCAAGCTAATTATGATGTTCATTCAAGCCAAAATGGCATAATAATGTGTTCGAATTTAGGTATAAAAATCATATAAAATTAAGCACATTCCCAATCAAGTTTAAATTAAAACGTTAACCCCAAATTACACATATGAGCAAGTGTACTCATCATTAATCATAGCATAGGGTTCAAACGAGTGTCGATCCTCCAGGAACAAATATGCATTAATCACTTTTCTTTCATTGTTTAACTGACTCAATAAAGTGAAAACGAATAAAAAGGAAAATAAAATAAAATAAAAAATATACACGTCAAGGATGGAGAATTATATAACTCAAACCATTATTTTGACAAACATGATCTTAAAGTACCCAATCATTATCATAACTAATTATTCTCTTGGCATCACGATAGATTAAGATGGATTCACTTCTTTGGTCAATCCATAAAATCACTATCTTCTAGATAAATTAGCATTACTTGGTCTCGTCTCAATTAATTCATCCAAAAGATGCATTAAACACAATCCTTGATTAAATTTCTGTGGTCTCGGCAAACTTAAAACATGAAGCTAACTAATGAATCATTAGTCTCGACAGACATCAATTAACTTTTAATTACCCAGTTCTTAGTAATTAACCCCTTTGGTCCAGCAAATTAATAGACAACAAATACAAAATCAATCAACTGAAACCACCATCAACCCCTTTGGTCCAGCAAGCTAATGGAAAGAAACAACCAACTAATCATGTAATTAACACAAGTAATTAAATATCAAGAATAACAATAAACTAATCAACAGATCAAAGTAGCTCTAAAAATCATGAATACCTAAAACAATGTCAAATCATAATAAAACAATTAATACATTATTGTTCAAGAAAAAGAAAACAAAGTTAAAAGAAAGCACTCATAAACAAGCCTCTTCTTCTTCCTTCGTAAACCCTTTTGTACAATCCTCCTTTAATTTGAGTGATTTTCTATTTTGATCTCTGAATTCTCTCTTTTTCCTTGTATTTTCTCTCTATTTATAGGTTTTAGAAGTGCCAAAAATCATTCCTCTAGGGTTCATGGCCTACTAGAAGTAGGAAAATACTAAAACTCTGCAAATTGCCAAAAACAGCACGTGAAAATCAAGGCACTGCCTCAGCATCAGGGCACAGTCGGCGCCAATTATGGTCTATTCCTTTTGTTCATTCACCAATTTTTCTTGATTTTCACTCAACCTTTCCAGAGTGCAGCTGACGCCGCCTCTAGCCTCACAGCCGGCATCGGTTCGGTTCCGTTTTGCTCTGTTTTACGAATTTTTCATCATCTCGAAGTGTGTGCCAACAACATGTGGCCGGCGCCGGTTCCCCTGTCTTGGCCGGCGCCGCCTCTGTTCTATTTTGCGATATTTTTGTCTTATTTTACCCCTAAAATCTGAAATAATACACAAAATACCTTTCTAAGGGTAAAATCTCAAATATGAAAGAATATAACCAGTTATTGAACAAAATATATCACAAAATAGCCTCAAATAACTAGGAAATATATGACTAGATTAGGCCCTATCACATTCCCCCACACTTAGCTCTTTGGTTGTCCTCAAGCAAAGTATCAAAAACAAGTAGGAAAAACACAAGTTTTTACAAAATCACTCAATTAATTTTAGAATAATATTTCCAATGTTTTCTTTATTCAAGACCACAAAACATATGCTACTATATCTTTCATAACAAATGCAAGACTTGTGTAAGTGAAAAATGACTAGTGGAACCATTCAAATACTTAACATCATTCTCAAACCATTGGAAAGAATTTAGTTCAAAAGAAATATGCATTCCATAAGTTTATTTTTCATACACTCTCTCCACTAATCCGAGACATATCATGATTCTACTTAAGTCAAGTAGGACTTTTAAGCTTGTAATGTAAGGCTAAAGGATTTGTAATATTGCTTGTCAAACGAAGGATATAGGAGAATCAAATATCAAAGAAGATGATAGTTTGCAAGAAAAGGAAAAGCAAAATGTACCAATAGATTCCAAACTTTTCTTGCTCTCCTTTTCCTAAAATCAATCAAAACCCCATAACCTCATATTACAATTATAATAGCTAAGACAATTCTTGCATTCTTTTCATCCACAATTCTTAACTTATCATTAATTTTGCACAAGATCATAAAAAAATCAGCAATTTTTATTCCAACTCTCTTCCTGTGCTCTTTTTTTTTTTCTCTTTTTCTTTCAACTTTTCTTTTCCTTTTCCCCTTCTTTTCAAATGCTACTTTTACTTGTTTCTCAATTTTTTTCAGCATTTTCTAGCAGCTTTTTGTTCACTCTTTCTTTTTCTTCCTCTTTTCTCCTCTTTTTCTTTTCTCAATGTCATCTCAACACATGATGCATGACTGAAAGTAACAAGTCATGACCTTTACACAAGTACTTCCCCTCACAATTCGTCTACTTGTACTTTCATCCATCAAAGAGCAATCAAAAATTTGGAAGAATTATCAAAATCTCAGAAAGAAGTAATGGACAAAGTATGATAACGGGTTTTAAGAAAGAAATTAATAATTTAGGCTCAAAATAGACACTAGGGATAATATAAAATAGGTAGGCTTGAAAAGCTCAAACTATCCAAAGAAGGCCTATTACCGTCATCCTTAAGTTAAATCATGAATGTCTTTCTTATTTCGCCTTGAGAGGTATTCAAGTAAGTTCTAAAATGCTCAATAAATTTTAGCATAAAAACAGGTTTAAGAACAATGTAAAGCATTTGATCAAGAACTATTTAGTCCAAGTGCTTGCAAAAAGTCATGCATAAGCTATAAATGATATAGAACATATGCTCTATGATCTAGCACAAAGACATGCATTAAAAATATATCTTGAAAGCTCACAAATTATTAGAAACATAGAAGAATGAAGAGAAATTTCAAGAAGAATGAAGCAAAGAAGAATTAAGCATCGAAATCAAAGACTTGTCATTCTAACCATTTCCCCACACTTAAACTGGACATTGTCCTCAATGGCCAAATAAATGGAGTAAGAAAATATCACCATGGGACCAAAAATAAAGGGGAAAAGATAAGAAAGAAAATACTTCCATTATTGTGGTCATGCTTCTACACAAGAGTTGAGATCCAGCAAAAATGAGCATTGTCGAAGTACCTAAAAAGAAAAAAAATACAAAAGAAACACACCAAAGCATAAAAACTAGAAAGGAAAAATAAACAAAACGGAAAGAAAATAGTACAAAAAATAAAAGTACAAGATATAACGAGAAAAGGTCATGAAAATATAAAGAAGAGAAAAAAAAAATAAAAAGAGAGGGACAAGGAGGGACACGTGTAGAACAATCCTCTCAATCCGCCCCATCATTATCATCAGGTGCGGAAGTGCCCTCACTGCTATGCGGGCCCGAAAACTGCTGCATCCACTCGACCCATTGCTGCTCTATAGTAGTTTGCCTCCAGGCAATGTCATCAATAAAATCGCGCATATGTAGCAGCATCTCCGTCTGCTGGGCTAACTGTCCCAGCACTGCGATCTCAAAGTCAGTCCTGGGTTGGGACTGTGAACTACTGGCTCGTGAAGCTCAAGAGTTAACTTGTGAAACCCCAGTTGAAAACAACCTTAGAGTAAGGGGGGTTGGGATGCATATCATATTTTCTTCCATGCATAAATGTATTTTTGTTTGATTTTATGTGCTTTAGATATGTGATTTATAGTCTAGAAGGCTTAATTGTGTTTATTGAGTAAGAAGGGCAAAATGGTAATTTTTCATTGAGGCGAAAATAGGAAGATAGCTTGAGGATCAAATAGGAAAAATATTTGGGAAAAGAAATAAGAATAAGAGTTGTTGTGGTTTAGTGGTTAGAGCTTTGGAATAAATCCTTGAAGTCTTGAGTTCAAATTCCATCAATTGAGTTTTAGCATGATTAAATTTATTTTGTTTGGGAAGGCTATATGTCGGCCTTTGCATGCTTTAGGGAAGAGTAGGAGAGTTGTCCTAGGGGAGACATGATAGGAATGCCCTAATCCTACTCTTGTGCCCTACAAAAATTTCTAAGGGATTTATACCCTTCTTGATCTCTAGCTTTCCTTAATTCTTAGACAATTAGGTTGTTTGATTTATTCAAGCCAATTTTATTCCAGAAAAATTCCAGTAAAGTGTTGTGGCTTTGAATGTTTCAAAAATGTCCATATGAGTCATCTTGTTGGCCGAAAATGGGGAGGAGTTTTGGAAGGTTCCCAAGAGAATTAATCTCCATGGTTGAACCTTCAAAACTCCAACCTAGCTGTGTTCATTTTCTTCATGTTGTAAACTGAAATTTTTCCAGCTTCTTGTTCAATCCAAGTGTTAAAAATTTCAACCATATTTTCCTCCCAAATGCTGCCAGAAAAATGGCCATTTCACTTAGCTTGAGGACTGAACATTCCAGTCAAACCAGAAAATTTTCTGGACATTTTTCGCAGCATTGGTGAGCCAAAACCAAGTTGTTTCTTCCAATTTTTCACCCAGCAACTTAACCACATTTTCCCTCCATAAATAAGGATGGAAACCAGCTTTGAAAGAACTCTGAATATCCCTTCAAATCTTCTACAAGCTGACTGGAAAATGGCAGCAAAATCTGCCTAGAAATTTCCAGCAACTTGCGAAAATCTGTTCTGGAATTTTCTAACCTTGTTTCTTCTTCATCCTTATCCGAAACCTCCACCATTTTTCTATAAAAACTCCCCTTGAATAGCTATTAACTGAGATTCATCATCTTCCCCAGCATTCTGCCCAAAAACCAGTCCATGGCTGCTCCTAAACTATCTCCATCAATCATGCCAATCAAGCCATTGATTGAGGACCAAAATTCCAGCAAACATATTCAGTAAATTACCATAAAACATCCCTCAAACAACTAGAAATCCCTTCACCATTGAACATCATATTTTCAGCCACCATTAAGCTCCTTCAAACAGCTTTCATTCCAGTCAAAACCCTAGCCAACCAGCCGGCCATTACAGCTTCCAAAAGCTCTCCATTAACCAAGATCTTCTTACCATATTTTGTTTCCAAAATTGATTCCCTAAAATATTCTTTTTGGATTTCAAACAACCAGCATTCCTTTTCCTCTCAAACTAGAAAAATCAATTACCAAAACCCTCTCAAACAATTTGGCCACCCTATTCCCATAGAATTTTGGCCAGCTTCAACCAAATTCTCTCCATTCTCTTCAACCTTCAAGAACACCAAGAACACCTACTACCCTCCTCACGCCTAAGGCCACCAAAACCACTTCAATCTTCTTCAAAAAACTCCAGATCACACCTACTCGACCTATTGAAACCACTTTTGCAATTTTTAACATCAAATACTGAAATCCAAGTCTCTCTTTTGGATTAAAAACCAGAATTTTCTTGAAGGCTCAAGAACACCTTTAAGGTAAGCATAATCAATCATCTCCATCTTCACTCAACTTCAACTCCTAATGAATATATATATATATATATATATATATATATACATATACTAATGAACTCTCTTTTCCCTCTCTCTCTCTCTCTCTCTATCTCTCTCTCTCTCTCTCTCTCTCTCTCTCTCTCTCTCTCTCTCTCTCTCGGCCGAATGGTTACTTCAACCATGGCCATATTCTCTCATTCTCTCTTGGACGGATCAAGCCTCCTAAGAGTAAAGATTCCTTCAAAACTACTCCAAGGTAGTCATCAATCAAGTAAGCCTCTTCAAACTTCTCTTTAAACTCTAGATTCATGTCTCTAGGATGATATTGGAAGGAGATGGATTATGATTAGGGTTTGGGCATGTGTTGTTGTAAAGGAGTTGAGATTGAAGCATGAATAAATGTGTTTGTATGATGGAGATGGGATTGTTGCATAAGATGATTTGTCTTGGTTGATTGTATGGCGTTTTAGGGTTTTGTTGCATGCTATCCATGTCGTGGGTGGTATATGTGATCAAGCATGTTAGATATTATGTCACTTTTGGTGAATAGGGTTTATGTTCATGTATGATTGTTAAAGCAATGAATATGTTTATGTTAGTAGAGTTTAGATCATGCCTTGGTAAATTTAGATCTATGCCTTTATTCATGATTTGGATGATTTGATGAATTGGTGTGGAGTGTATGTTCATGATTATGATTAGCAATAGAAATATGATCATGACCTTGTTGTCCCTAAGCTAACTTTATTTCATTAATAAAATGATTATTGCTATAATCTCTTCTAGTGAATTTCGAAAGCCTTAGGAAAATGTAGATTTGGTCTCTTATATAAAATAATGATATTTTAGTCAAATAAATAATAGCTTTTATTTAAGAAATAAAATATATAGATATTATATAAAATAAAATATATAAAAAAAATAATAAAACCTTTTATATAAATATTCATAATAGGTAAAATATTAATTTTATAAGTCTTATATTCATAAATACTATCAAAATTTATTTATTGTCTTTTAATCAAAACCTATTAAAATTCACTTTCAACTAATTTTAGTTACCAATTATTTTCTAATAATTAATTATTAATAGATTATTATTTTAAATAATCCTATCTAGAACCTAGGACCCTTCATCAAATAAACTCTAATATATTTTTAGCAAGATTTAACCTTCAACTTATTGTATCTATTTTCCAAAACCCTAATTATTTTAATATCAGACTAGACTTAGCTTATAAACCTTTTTATTTATTATTTAGCCTTAAAGCTTGGGACACTAGGGTCATGGTTATAGTAAGTTGAGTTAGGATTATTTGTGAAAGTGAATTTTGGCTTGAGTTTAATTATGGCTTATGTTTAACCCAGGCGGGGTTAGATCAGCTGTTGGAGACCTTTATTTTGAGCAAGGATCAGGTAAGCTCCTGCATAAAACCTATTTGATGCAAAATGATTACTATGGCAAGCCAAATATAGAGTGCATGGACACTCACTTTTGTAAAGGTAATTGAGGATCGTTTCCTTTCTCATTTCAGGCAAACAAATTATTTGAAAATCAAAGGGGCGGTTTTACTAAAACCCTAAAGCTCTTGCTAAAACCAGTTTTACCCCAAACTTTGGAAATCCTTAATTGCCATTTTCAAGTAGAACTATGTTTTATTCATTTTTCACCAAGTGGGATAAATTACATTGAGTACTCAATAAGGGCGGGCTGCTAGAACTAGTCTTTGAGGGGTTAGGGTAAGTCTCTCAGTAGGTGGCCACCTCTGAGGGGTAAGTCCTTCCCAGATAAGATGTCAGTTCAGTAAGTCGTGCCGATCCGAGCTAGCAGTTTTCAATCAAATGGATTGTGTGTTATCAGAATAGACACCTGGTTTTGTTTGGGTGTAGAGATGGAGTAGTATCTCACCCAGTAGGCCGATCACCTACTTTTGTCAGTCTGCACAAAGTGTGGTATTCTGACCGTTGTATAGTTATGGGGCCCAACGTGTGGTAACCCATGACCACCTGTTAAGTGGTTGATTTTATTGAACATATGTGGTTGGAAAAGCCAAAACACCACTCTTGATTTTGACTATTGGTTATTACTTGCCAGTATTTCTCTTATGAAGATTTTACATCTTGTATTCACGAATTATTTTCACTGGACACTCAAATCACATACGGACTTATTGAGATTTTTATCTCATCACCTTTTTTTACCATGATTTCAGGTCGATCCTGCTGTGGGGGTGAGTAGCTAGTTGTTGCCTGCCTTGGAAGATTTTCTGATATTTATTTTATGTAATGCTTTGGGAGTTGAGAGTGAACAATTTTTATTTTGGATTTATTTTTGAATTCTTGGATTGTAATAAGTTTTAAGTTTAAAGTATTGTTTAATTTCTATTATTTTGATTGTGTGACCTAGTTATAAAGACCCTTTGTCCTTTGGACGGGGCGACATCCCCGGCCCTATTGGGCCTAGGTAGCGGGGTGTTACATAACTTATAATATATCCAATGTCATGAAGCTCAAGAGTTAATTCACAATGCATGAGAACATGAAATTGCTCAAATTTCAGTAAAAAATATACCCAAAATTAGAAAAATTTTCCTACAACATTCTAACCGTAGGAACACAAGAAAAATCATACATTTATGTTCTCCTATGCATGGGCAAGCAAAAGGTGCATTCTTTTTTCCAGAAATCCAAGCTCTTTGCCTGTGGATTGGAGATGGGGTTTTTGTGAAAAATGGAAGGTTTAGAGAATTTTGATCTATAAAATCAACAAAAGAAGGATAGATTGATGTTCTAAGAGTGTTTGGGAGGTGAAAATCAAATCTTGAGGGGTTTGGAAGGTGAAGTCGGCATGGGTTAGAGAGAATTTGAGAGGAAGTTGGAGAGTTTGAAAGAAAAAGTGGCCAAAATGGCCTACTTGAAGTGCTCTCCCTGACAGGAGCCGGCGTCGGTTGCATTCTATCAAAGCTCCAGGTTTTTTTTTTTTTTATGAAAACCAAAATAAAATTGATGAACACGTAACAATAATGAATAATGCAATTCAATTCATGAAGAAATAATAAAAAGATTGAAACAAAATGACGAAAATAAAAAATTGTTCCAAATCACAACAACTGAAAGCAAAAATGACTTCAATGTTTTCTATGGCCTTGATCCTGTGGATTTTCTTTAGTGTTTCCGGGTAATGTCCTTGCTTGACGATCCCCAAGTAGTTTAGCTAGTTGGCCAAGTTAGCTCTCCAAGTTGTGCATGGAAGCCTCTAAGTTTCTTGTTGTAGCATCAACCCCTTGGAACTTAGTCTCCATTGTACTTACCAATTGGCCAATCAATTCCTCCAATGGTGGCTTGGAAGGTGCTGAATTGTTGTTCAAACGGGGTTAGTTCCTTTAATTCCCCCCAAAGTTAAAAGAACCCTGCCTACGTTAGTTTCCATTACTCCACGAGAAGTTAGGGTGATTTCTCCAACCAGGATTGTAAGTAGAGCTATAAGGATTGTTACCTGGACGGATATTACCTGTAAAGGTTGCTTGTTCCGTGGTTTCTTGGAGTGAACCCATATTTTAGCATTCATGATTTGGGTGCCCTTCTCCACAAAAATTACAGCTTACATTTAACACTTGGCCTTGAGGCATCACCATTTGTTCCATCTTTTGAGTCAACGCTTCCACCTTAACCTCCAAAGCTTCCATCGCATCCACTTTGTGCACTCCTTGCACGCAAGTTTTAGACCTTACACTTATCTAAGAATAGTTATTAGAAGCCAAGTTCTCAATAAGATCGAATACCTGTTCCGAGGTCTTATGATTGATGGAACCCCCTGTAGAAGAGTCCACCACTTGTCGTGTTGCTAACGTAAGGCCATTCAAAAAGATGAGCATCTGCATTCCTAGCTCAAATCCATGGTGTGGGCACTTTCTCAGTATCTCCTTGAACCTTTCCCAACTTTCATACAAAGGTTTAGAATCTAATTATTGGAAGGTAAAAATTTCATTTCTAAGTTTGGATGTCCTTGCTGGAGGAAAATATTTGGCAATAAAATTTTCAGCTAGGGAATTCCAAATGGTGATGGAACTTATGGGTAAAGACTTTAACCAAGATTTGGCTCTATCTGTCAACGGTCATGTACCAAGGTTAACACTTAGAAAAGACAAGACAAAAATTAGATAACGGAATTCATAATTCAAACAAAATTACATGAACATGTTAGTCAAATTAAACATGAGTCAAAGAGAGTAAATTAGATTTCAAAGATACAAAAGATGGCACTTTTTTTACAAAAATAACAATTGTACAAATTTACATATTTACATAATTGCATATTTACATATTTACATGGTTAAATCAACAAAAATCTAAGTTTTCATGATATTGTTCCCCGGCAACGGCGTAAAAAACTTGATGTGTTCGGATTTGGATATAAAAATCATATAAAAATAAGTACATTCCCAATCAAGTTTAAATTAAAACGTTAACCCCAAATTATACATATGAGCAAGCGTACTAATCATTAAGCATAGCACAGGGTTCAAACAAGTGTCGATCCTCCAGAAACAAGTATGCATTAATCAATTTTCTTTCATTGTTTAACCGACTCAATAAAGTAAAAATGAATAAAAAGGAAAATAAAATAATATATACATGTCAAGGATGGAGAATTATGTAACTCAAACTATTATTTTGACAAACATGATCTTAAAATACCCAATCATAACTAATTATTCTCTTGGCATCATGATGGATTAAGATAGATTCACTTCTTTGGTCAATCCATGAAATCACTATCTTCTAGATAAATTAGCATTACTTGATCTCGTCTCAACTAATTCACCCAAAAGATGCATCAAACACAATCCTTAGTTAAATTTTCGTGGTCTTGGCAAACTTAAAACATAAAGCTAACTAATGAATCCTTGGTCTCGGCAGACATCAATTACCTTTTAATTACCTAGTTCTTAGTAATTAACCCCTTTGGTCCTACAAGTTAATGGAAAGAAACAACCAACTAATCTTGTAATTAGCACAAGTAATTAAATACCAAAAATAATAATCAATTAATCAACAGATCAAAGTAACTCAAAAATCATGAATATCTAAAACAATGTCAAATCACAATAAAACAATTAATGCATCATTGTTCAAGAAAAAGAAAACAAAGTTAAAAGAAAGCACTCATAGACAAGCCTCCTTCTTCTTCCTTCGTAAACCCTCTTATACAATCCTCCTGCAATTGAAGAATTCCTCTTTTAATTTGAGTGATTTTCTATTTTGATATCCGAATTCTCTCTTTTTTTCTCATGTTTTCCCTCTATTTATAGGCATTAGAAGTGCCTAAAAGCATTCCTCTAGGGTTTTTGGCCGACTAGAAGTAGGAAAATACTAAAACTCTACAAATTGTAAAAAATTATGCATGAAAATTGAGGCATTGGCTCAGCATCAGGGCACAGCCGGTGCCGGTTGTGGTTTGTTTCTTCTGTTCGTTCTCCGATTTTTCTTTATTTTTGCACAACCTTTCCAGAGTGCAGCCAGGGCTGCCTTTAGCCTCATAGCTAGTGCCGGTTTGATTCTGTTCTACTCTATTTTACAATTTTTTCATAGCCTCGAAGTGCCTGCTAATAGCACATGGCCGGCGCCAGTTCCCCTGTCTTGGCCGGTGCCGCCTTTGTTTTATTTTGCGACGTTTTTGTCTTATTTTACCTCTAAAATCTGAAATAATACACAAAATACCTTTCCAAAGGTAAAATCTCAAATATGAATAAATATGACCAGTTATTGAAGAAAATATATTATAAAATAGCCTCAAGTAACTAGAAAATATATGACTAAATTAGGCATTATCACATAAAAATAAATCTTGCACAAAAAAACCTTAAATACATTTAGGGATTTCTAAAACGGTGTAAAACATGACATTTCATGGAAAAATAAAGCATACTAGCTTTCAAAGGGTTTTAGAAGTCAAAGGGACTCACCTCGTGTCTTAAATAAGCTTTTATCATTCACGTGCCGTTCGACTACCGTTTTCACCATTTCCAATATGTTGTTGGCCATTTACTGGTAAGCCTACATCAAACATCATTTTTATATTTAGTTGTGTTTGGTCGAAAAGTGGCCGACGTCCAGCCGATGTGCCCGACAGTTAGCCAAAGTCCAACCGACGTGCCCGACGGTTAGTCGACGTTTAAGAAAACGTGCAATGATCATTCATGTCATTTTTCATCATTTGTTCAAATCTTCCATTTTCATTCTTCCATATCCTTCCTCTCTTCATGAACAAGGAATTGTCTTCATGTTTCGCTTTCATTTCATCCTAAAATCATACAATTAATCCTTCTTAAATTCATTCATTTCCTAACCAAAATTTCTAGAATTTCCTTATTGACATATAATTTTGTTTCGCACATAACTTTCAATCCACAAATCCGATTGGGCTCTATGATATATCAAAATGATCATAAGACCCTTAAATTTAATTTTGTTTAAGCCCTTTCTTGAGTTCAGGTTTCCATGACAAAATACAGAGGCAAAAACAGCCCTAGTAGTTTTGTCCTAACTCAACTATTCATGTTATCCTTTAATTTCCTTTAACCTTTAACACTTTTAGAACATTAAAATCATTCAATTTTTCCTTCAAATCATCTTTGATCGTTTAATTTTCATATTCCAACAACTCATAAAAGTCATGTTTATGCAACACAAATTCACTTCTTTCAATCAAAAGTTAGCATAATTCATCCTTCTAACCAATTAATTCCCATTTTGATTCCATTTTTTATCATCATCTCATCAACCAAGATCAACCCTTCAAACAACCATGAATATTCATTCCTTCATCACACAAAACATAATCCATAAATCCCCTAAGCAGCTGGCACACATAATCACACACAAATTTCACAAACCAAGTTTATGTATCCTAGCTTTTGATCCAAAATCAAGGCATGAAAATCATATTTTTATGTTAAAATTAACATCAAAATAATCACCATTCACCCAACAACAACTTTAATTCTAGCAATGTAAGGTTTTACCTTGTGTGGAGAGCTTTTTAGTGTGATTTGCTCCAAGAAACTCTCAAGAACGCACACACTACACCAAGAACATATACTATTCACATTTTCTCTCTTTTTGCTAATTTCTTTGATTTCTTTTTCTCTTATTTTTCTATCTTGTGATTGCCAAAATTTTGGCTATAAATAGCCTTCCCACCGCCATGCTTCATCATAATTTTGGCCAATTGATTTTTAATTCAATTAATTACAGGGTAGTTTTCATGTAGGTGTGTTCCAATCGTAAAGTTACACACCATTTCCCTTGATTTTCTTTCTTAGAAATTTCTCTTCTCTTCTTTCTTGTGGCTGCCAATTTTTTAGCTGTTTTTCCAGCCATTCCACCACCTCTACATGGAAAAATATTGGCCACTTAAATTGTGCAAGACATAAATAAAATGGCTCTACAAATGATGTGTTCCAATTACAATTAAACACATCATTTCTTTATTTGTTTTGTAGTTCCTTAATTCCATATGTCTTGCATGAATTTTTCAAACAACCACTCATAAGTTGACACATGTTCATAGCTACCAATCACAAAATGCCACACATACCATTTCTTTTAACCGCGATTTCACTTTTTCTCCGAAACCATCAAAATTCGGGTCCGAAATGAAAAATTATTTTATTTTACCATTGAACTCAAAAATTCCACTGAATCCATTGGTAATACTTTAAATTTTCAATTTCTTCTCAGTTTGGTCAAAATCACAGGTGTGATCAAAATGACCAAAATGCCCCTGATAACCCGAATAACTTAATTCACACTAAAACGTGCGTTTCATCACACTAATTAGTTTTCATTCTCAGCGTATCCTCAAATTCTTATTTTGTTAACAGTAGTAGCCTTCTAAATATTTAGAGTACGGGGAGAACAAATCCAATATTTACATCCAGGTCCCCGCAAAATGTTATTATTCCAAAATATTTGTTTCATTATACTTATCATCTTTGGTGTTGGCCATTGATAACAAATTATCATCCTTTACAAGTAGTAGCCAATAGAAGGTTAAAATATAGGGTATTACAATAAGTATGGGGGAGTGGTTAGAGTGAATTTTCTGCAAGTTCAATTTGGGTTTATTTGTAGGATCTTGAGTTTATTTGTGGATACTTGAAAATTGGGCAAAATATTTCAATTTTTGGAGTAATTTAGCTTTGGTGACATTGTTATTATGCCTCTTTTTGGCATAAGAATTTAGTTAAACTCCTTTTTGGATGAGTTTATTTTTAGGTAAACTTTTATATTAGGTGTGAAATATCTATGTCTTGAGAATGTATATTAACCTCATTTATATTTTAGCAAACATTGTGACATATTTTCTCTTTAAAATGGATGAGAAACTTGTGATGAAGTATACATTAGGAATTTTGACTTAGTTATTTTCTATGATCTTCTAACTAGTCCTAACTATAGGTTTAAGTAAATGTGGATTGGGGCAAGAAAATAAGAGAATAGAGTAATGTAAAGAAAAAGTTGAAATGTAACAGGACGGGGATATCGTCCCATCCAAAGGACAAGGGGTCTTTAAAAAGAGATAAATAAATAACCCATCCAAAGTAATACTTCAAATAAAACTTATACAGAGTCTCAAAATAAAGAATGACAAAACATTATCTCTAAGCAAAATAACTAAAATGTAAAGTATAAGATCTTGAACTTTAGCTACGACCTTATCAGTAGTGCTCACGACCTAAAAACATGCACAAATAATGTGTTAAATAAATTTTGCTAGTAAGTCATGTGTGTGTCAAAGTCTTCATTAGAAATAATTTCATGATATGCATTTTGAAATAAAACTTCAAATAAAACTTAAACGTATCACAGCTCAAGTAAAACTTATACAAAATCTCAAAACAAAGAATGATAGAACATTGTCTTTAAGCAAAATAACTAAAATGTAAAGTACAAAATCTTGAATTTTATCCACGACCTTGTCAGTAGTACTCACGACCTGAAAACATGCACAAATAACGTGCTAAATAAATTTTTCAGTAAGTCCTGTGTGTGTGTCAGAGTTTTCATTTGAAAAAATTTCGTGATATGTATTTTGAAATACCAAAAATGTAATGCAATCATTGTCAATAGTTTTAAACACAAGAGTGGTGTTTTCAATTTGCATTCTCAATAAATAACTTTATTTCAAAGAAATCAATCACTTAGCAATAAAGTGGATTATGAAATCCTGTATCATAGCCCTAAGTCCTGAAACCCTGCATTATGACCCTGTACTGTGAAACCCTACATCACAGTACAGTAGGTGATTAGCCCATTGGGTAGGGATACTCTTCCTTCTCCCAAACCCCTCTAACTTACCGGTTATCTATTCCGAAGAAATACAATCCTACTTGGAACTAGTTTCTAGCTTGGACTGGTCTAACTCCCTACTACTGTCACCTAATTAGAAAACGAGTTCATCTCCCGAAGGTGACCACCTACTGGAAAGCTAGCTCACTTCTTCTTAGGCTTGTGCTAGTAGGCTACCCTTATTGAGTACTCAACGACTGTTAGCTCAAGGAAATATATTAGCAATATATAGAAATTGAAATAGTGACAACATAGCTGGATGTACTATGTTTAGAGAATTTGATGTAAAGATGACATGTGTTACTTTAAAAGACTTTTGTTTAAAGAGGTGGTATGTGAGTTGGGAGTCAAACCAGAAATCTAACCATGCTGAACAGTTTGATACAAAAACCGTGTTTTTAATAGCAAAACGTAATACTTGACAATCTTGCAATTGCTATATTTCACAAACAGTTTTAATGTAAGAACTTACTTTGCTATTGCAAATTAATTTCTTAATCACAATGGGTGGATCTTTACCCTTGACAACCTTTCAAGTCTAAAAGCCATAAAATAAATAAGTCACAACCTACTCCTAGTATTTTAAAAAATCACATTTCTTATATAATTAATTACCCATCCACAAACAATAAGAAAAATTGCAAATAAATCTTTGTCCAAACCTTTACTACGTCCCTAAGTATCAATACTTATAATTCTTACACATACAAAAGTATAGCAATTAGTAATAGAGATTTTCCTTTCAAATTCTTTGGTTGATCCCAAATTCCAGCATTTGTCTCACTTCTCTTAAGAGTACAATTCACATGAAAATACCTCGGATTAACCTCAATTTTTATAGAGACATACCTAAACTCATATAGAGCAGAATATAAGTGGTCTTGCACAAAAACCAGACTTTATTTGCACTCAAAAAAATTATTTTTTGCTACAAGAGTATTTTGCCCAGAACAGGGCAACATGAAATAAAATTCGTAACTTTTAATTTCCACATCAAAAGAGTTTGAAATTTTACTATTAGCATCTAAACACATAAAAATACGTTTTCTCTGTTTTGACCTTTCTCAAATTCAGACTTTATCACATCAAAATAATAGTATCAAACTGACTATAAAGTAGAAACAGGGTAATTTATCCCTTTAGTTTTTTTCAAAAATTGCTGGGTTTTGTGCCAGGGTTTTCCTGCATGATTTCTAACATAAAACATATTATAAACATTTCTAGATTACAATATCAAAAGGCCCTACAATAATAAATCACTTTACTATTTTATTTTGCCTTAAATCCTACAACTAGTATGTTACCACGAAATTTCCAGCTTTCAAGGATAAAGGGTAAAAGTGCTTATAAAATCTTTTGAAAGGTGGTTTCTTTTTTTAATGTCTAAGCATGTTTAGATGATAATCATAAATTTTCAATCAAGGAACACGTGTTATAATTTTTAAAACCTAAAACCCTGATTTTTCCTTTACAATGGCGGCAACATGAGAATCAAGGAAAAGAAATGACATTGGTCATTACCTCTTGTTATGGCTAATTCAAACAACCTTAGAAGGAAGAGTGGGTGTCTCCTAGCTTTCGTTGCCACCAAGAACATCAAGGAATCGATCCAAAAATGGTGCTCCAAAGTTGTGATTTTGTGCAGAAATTGTTCGTAAGCAATAAAATAATTAAACTTTGGCAAAAATGGGAGGGGATTTCATGTACTATAGGAGAGAGTATGGGACAACTACTAAGGATTTTTAGGGCTTAAATATGTGATTTTGATAGGCTTTTATAAGTGAATTGTATTAGGCTAGGAAATAGAAGAAAATTGAGAAGAATTAAGGAAAATCTTATTTTTCTTTAGGTTTTAACTAATAAAAAACTTCCTTTAATTAATTAGTCATAATCCTAGACAGTTTGGAGAGCTAAGTGGAGGCACAAAGGAGATGAAATAGGAAAAAAATATTCTCCAATTTTTTTTCCCTAAGAATTAAAGGATTAGAAATAATAAATCCCCTTTAAGCTAATTTTCCAAATACACAAGAATTGGGTTTCCTCCCTTTTCCTACCCCTAAGTGGTGGCTACTAGGCTTTTAAAAGCCTAATGACTCCCTCAAATATTCTCCTTGCTAGAATAAATATTTAAATTAAGAAAAATTCTATTTCTCTCTAAATAAAATTAAATTAAATAAGAAGAAAGTTTTGCTAGTCTAATATTTAAATATTTATTAAAATTAATACATAAGCAAATGGATAAAATAAACATACAATGAACATTTAATAAATATATCACAAATACACAAATATTATATATATATATATATATGTTTATAAACACACACACACATATATATATTTCTTTTCCCAATTAATAATTTTATACTAGAATATTCTATCCATCATTATTTCGTATAGAGATTTCTCAAAAATCCCAAAGTATAACAATTCTTCCATAATCATACTCAAACAAACTCATTCATGTCAGGTCAATTATATGCAAAAATGCTCATGCTATACGGTACATATATTCTCCCATTTCTAGAGGCATTTAGGGTGGGGTGTCACATTCTCCCCCTCTTATGAGAATTTCACCCTCTAAATTCCTACTATGCCATATATCAAAGTATTTTCGGATATTTCCGCCTCTCTTATTCCTTAGTCTCCCAAGTAGCATCTTATGTACCATGGTGATCCCACAAAACCTTTACCATAGGAATCTGCTTATTTTGAAGTGTCTTAATACTTTTGTCTAAAATCTTTACCGGTTTCTCAACATAATTCTGATTAGGTTGCAGAATCAATGGTTCCTTATTAAGTACATGCTTTGGATAGGGATGATATTTCTTCAATTGCAATACATGGAACATGTCATCTATTCCAGTTAAACCCTCTGATAAATCCAAGCGATATGCCACCGATCCAATCCTCTCAGTAATTGGAAATGGTCCAAAATACCTAGGACTCAATTTTCCTCCTTTCGGATGCTTCAAAATTCCTTTACTAGGAGTCAACTTTAAGAACATCTAATCTCCTGCTTGGAATTCCAATTCTCTTCTTCTATTGTCGCCATAACTGTTTTAGCAACTATCTTCAACCTTTCCCTTATCGCCTTCATCTTAGTCGCATCCTCTGTGTACATGTCTCTCCTGCCTTATTAATCTGTCCATCTTTTATCTATCTCCAGTACAATGGCACTTGCCATTTTCTTCCATACAACGTTACGTATGGTGCCATTCCTATTAACATATGGTAACTATTGTTGTAGGCTAGCTAAACATAAGGCACACAATCAATCCATTTATCACCAAAATCTATAATACGTACACTCAACATATCCTCTAGAATCTAAATAACCCTTTCTGATTGTCCATCTGTTTAAGGATGAGCCATTATGCTAAAATTTAGCTTTCATCCCATAGATTCTTGGAATTCCCCTAAAACTGTTAAGTAAACCTCGGATCTCGATCAGACACAATACTTGAAGGTACCCAGTGCAATCTTACTATATCTCCCGCACGTAAGTATGAGCTAGCTTATCCAAAGAGTCCTTCATGTTTACCGGTATAAAGTGTGTTGTCTTAGTCAACCTGTCCATTACTACCCATATTGCATCCTTTTGACCTCTCGTCATAGGGAGTCCATTAACAATAACCATCGTTACCTCTTCCCATTTTGATTTGGGTATCGGTAGAGGTTGCAACATTCTAGCTAATTTCTTGTGTTCAACTTTGACTTTCTGACAAGTTAGACAAGTTGAAACATACCTTACCATACCCTTCTTCATTCTTGACCACCAAAAATCTCCTTTCAAATCTTAGTACATTTTTACTTCCCCAGGATGAATTGCATATTTATTCTTATGAGCTTCTTCTAGGATCTTCTTCTTCAATGCTAATTCTTCATGTACACACAAGCGATCACAGAAGTATAACACTCCCACATTGATAACCGAGAAATCTTTTCCTCTTCTGCTCATCTCTCTTTCTTTAAATTTTTTAAACTTCGCGTTATTTTATTGTGCCTTGATTATCTCTTGTTTCAGATCCAGTATCAATCTTAAATTACTTACACAAATCTTGCCTTCTTTCACCTCCATCTCTTAGGCCAACGCTTCTTCTATAACTTTTATCTCTTGTGCCCCTCTATCTAGTCATCTTCACTTTTCAACTTAAAGTATTATCTACCACGTTGACCTTTCTGGTATGGTAGTTGATTGGACACTTTTACACTTCCAGAAACGCCATCTACCTCCATTGTCTAAGGTTCAAGTCCTTCTGCATAAAGACATACTTTAAGCTCTCATGGCCAGTAAAGATTTCATATTCTACCTTATATAAGTAGTGTCTTCATTTTTTTTTAATGGTGAATACTATAGTGGCTAACTCCAAGTCATACGTTGGGTAGTTGACCTTATGCGGTTTCAGCTTCCTGGATGCATATGCTATAATTTTTATTTCTTGCATCAACACTGCTCGCAACCCTTTCTTAGATGCATTAGTATAGAATGCATAGGGTTTACTTTGTTCGGTAAGCTTTGCATAGGTGTTGCCATCAATCTTCTCTTAAGTTCTTGAAAACTCTTTTCATATTTCTCATTCCAGATAAATGGCACATGCTTCCTCAACAACCGAGTCATCAGGGTGGCCAATGTAGAAAACCCCTTGATGAAATGGTGGTAGTACCTGCTAACCCTAAGAAACTCTTAATCTCAGTCACCATCTTGGGTTCCTTCCAATTTGAGACTGCTTCCACTTTGACTGGGTCTACTTGATGCCATCCTTTGACACCACATGTATGAGGAATGATATTGAGTCTAGCCAAAACTCATACTTGTTGAACATGGCATACAACATCTTGGGTTCCTTCCAATTTGAGTCTGCTTCCACTTTGACTGGGTCTACTTGATGCCATCCTTTGACACCACATGTACGAGGAATGATATTGAGTCTAGCCAAAACTCATACTTGTTGAACATGGCATACAACATATGCTTCCTTAACTTCTCTAATACTATTTTCAAATGTTTTGCATGTTCTACTGGGCTTTTCGAATAAATCAATATGTCATTTATGAATACCACGACAAACTTATCTAGATAGGGTTAAAGTACTCAATACATTAAATTCATAAATACAGCTAGTGCATTCATTACTCCAAATGGCATCACTAAAAATTCATAATGTTCGAATTTTATGGTAAAGGCTATTTTTGGGATGTTCTCCTCCTTAATCTGCACTTGGTGGTACCTTTACTGTAGATCCATCTTGGAGTAATAACAATAACCTTGCATCTGATCAAACAACTCATCAATCAACGACAACGAATACTTGTTCTTGAGTGTTGGAATGTTTAGTCCCCAGTAGTCGATGCACAGCCTTAACATCCCATCCTTCTTCTTTAAAATAACACCAGGGCTCCCTATGGAGATGTGCTCGGCCTAACGTACCCCTCATTCACTAATTCCTCCAACTACTTCTTAAGCTCTTTTAACTCCATTGGAACCATTCGGAAAGGAGTTCGTGAAACTAGTTCAGCTCCCGATACTAAGTAAATAGTGAACTCAACTTCTCGTGCTGAAGGAAGGGAAGTGAGTTCTACAGGAAATACTTCAGGAAACTCCTTCACTACTTCTGTGCTCTGCAAGGTGCACTAGTCTTTGGGCTTGTTGATCAAGTAAGCAAAGTAACTCGTACACCCTTTCTTAAGTAATTTTTTGGCCGACCTGAACTTCAACTCCTTCACTCGCTTTCCATTAAACACCAACACATCACAGCCTAGTCTGACAAACTGCACCGTCTTGTTCTTGTAATCTACTTGAGCCCTATTGTAACACCCCACTACCCAGGCCGAACAAGGCCAGGGATATCGCCCCGTCCAAAGGACAAAGGGTCTTTATAACTAGGTCACACAAACAAAAATAAAACAATACTTTAAAATTAAAACTTATTATAATCCAAGAATTCAAGACAAATCCACAAATACATTGAATACTCTCACCTCTCAAAGCAATACATAAAGAAAATAACATAAGGCCTTCAAAGCAAGCAATAAACTATCTACTCATCTCCACAGTAGGACCGATCTGAAAACATGGCAAAAGGGTGATAAGATAAAAAATTTTAGTAAGTCCGTATGTACTTTGTGTGTTTAATGAAAGCAGTTCATGTATGTAAGGTGTAAGAACTTCATAAGAAAAAGAACTGGCAAGCAATAAACAATGTTGAAAATCAAGAGTGACGTTTTGGCTTTTCTAACCATATATGTACAATAAAATCAACCACTCAAAAAGGGCGGCCATAGGTTACCACACTTTGGGCCCCATAACCAAACAATGGTCAGAATGCCACACTTTGTGCAGACTGACAAAAGGTAGGTGATCGGCCTACCGGGTAAGATACTCCTCCTTCTCTACACCCAAACAAATTCGGTTGTCCACTCCGACAACACACAATCCACATGACTGAAACTTGCTAGCTCGGATCGGCATAACTAAGTAGTACTGTCGCTTTTCCAAGTTGAGTTCATCTTCTAGATGTGGCCTCCTGCCAGAAGACTCACTCTTGCTCTTCAAAACTAGTACTGCTAGCTTACCCTTATTGAGTACTCAATGTAGTTTATCCCACTTGCGAGAAAACTAATAAAACATATCTTTACTTGAAAATGGCAATTAAGGGTTTCTAAAGTCCGTATCAAAATTGGTTTTAGAAATAGTTTAGTGTTTGAGTAAAATCGTTTGTTGATTTTCAAATAATTGGTTTAACTGAAATAAGTAAGGAAACAGTCCTTAATTACCTTTACCAAATCAATGTTCACATACTTCGTGTTTAGCTTGCTATAGTAACCTTGTATAACAAACAAGTTTTACATAGGAGCTTACCTGATCCTTTACTCGAGATAAATCAAAGATCTCCAAAAGTTGACCTAACCCCGCCTAGGGTAAACATAAGCCAAAATTTTCTTTCATAAATAATCCTAGCTCAACTTACTACAATCATGACCCTAGTGTTCCAAACTTTAAGGCTAGATAATCAAAAAGGATTTTATAAAATAAATCTAGCTTGATAATAAAATAACTAGGGTTTGTTTTATGAAGGGTCCTAGGTCCTAGATGATATTATTTAAAATAATAATCTATTAATAATTAATGGTTAGAAAATAATTGGTAAATAAAATTAATAATAAGTAAATTTTAATATGTTTTGATTAAAAGATAATAAATAAATTTTATTAGTATTTATGAACATATGACTTCCAAGATTAATATTTTACCTATTATGATTATTTATATAAAATGATTTATTTAATATTATTATTATATATAATATTTTTATACTTTAATTTTAACAAAAGATATAATTTATTTTGCTAAAATATCATTATTTCATTTAACAATCCAAATTCACATTTTCCTAGGGTTTTCGAAATCTCCAAAAGAAAATATAGTATTAATTTTTATTAATGAAATAAAATTGGCTAACTTAAATAGATTAGGAACATCAAGGTCATAATCATAGTTCCTATTGCTAACCATGAACATACACTCTACACCAATCAACAAACCATCTAAATCATGAATAAAAGCATAGATCTATAACTACTAACCCATGATCCAAACTCCACTAAACATAATCATTTTCATGGCTTCAAAAGGATACAAGAACATAAAACCCTATTCACCAAAGGTGATATAATATCTATCATGCTTAACCATTCATACTACTCATGACATGAAGGCATGCAACAAACGCTAAAATATCATAAAATTCAACCATAAAAACTCATCATCATGCATCAATCCCAACTCCATCATATAAACACATTCATCCTCATACTTCAATCTCAACTCCATCATATAAACACATGCTCAATCTCCAAACATAATCCATCATTTTCCAACAACATCCAAAAGACATGAATCTAGAATTTAAAGAGAAGATTGAAAAGGCTTACTTGAATAGTGACTACCTTGAAGACGTTTCAAGAGAATCCTCATGCTTGGAAGGCTTGATCCGTCCAAGGAGGAAGAAGAAAAATCGCCATGGTTGGAGTAACCATTTCGGCCGAGAAAGAGAGAGAGAGAAAGAGAGGGAAAGAGAAAAGAGAGAGTTTATTAGTTTATTTCATTAAAGGTCGAAGAGGAAAGGAGACGGAGATAATTGATCATGTTTACCTTGAGAGTGTTCTTGAGCCTTCAAGAAAATTCTGGTTTTTTATCTGAAAGTGGAACCTTGATTTCAACGTTTGATGTTATAAATTGCATAAGTGGATTCAAGAGAGTGAGTAGATGTGATTTGGAGTTTTTGGAGAAGATTGAAGGGGTTTAGAGTGGTCTTAGGCTTGAAGAATGGTAGTGTGTGTTCTTGGTGTTCTTGGAGGTTTGGAGAGAATTGAGAGAATGAAGGAAAGATGGCCAAAATTTTTCTTGGAAAGCGTGGCCGAATGGATTGCAGAATTCTGGTGATTGAATTTTCAGATTTGGGAGAAAAAAGAAAGCTGGTTGTTTGAAATTCAAGAGTAATTTAGGGAGTGAATTACGGTAGCAAATATGGTAAGAATATTTTGGTTAAAGGAGGTCTTTTGGGAGCTTCAATGGCCGACTGGTTTGACTGGGATTTTGTAGAGATGAATGATGTTTGAATGGGTTCTAGAATGGCCAAAATTCAGAGAGTATGTGTGGGAGATTTTCTGGTTGTTTGAAGCCAAAACTATGGAGGTTTTCATGGAGTAATTTGCTGGAATTTTGAACTCCAATTGAAGATTTGATTGAAGTGATTGATGGAGTGATTCAAGGGGTAGCCATGGAGCTCTTTTCGTGCAGAACAATGGTGGAGATGATGAAGTTCAGTCCATGGCTGACTAATGTTTGTTTTACAAAAAAATGGTGTGAGTTTCGGACAAGGGTGAGGAGGAAACAAAGCTGGAATTTCTAGTTGCTTGCTCGAAGGTTTTGCTGGAAATTTCGTGCAGTTTTTTTCTGCCATGCTCCATCCGATTTGCTGTAAGTTTAAAGGGGTATTGGAGGGTATTTTAAGGTTGGTTTCTAGCTTTCTTTATGGAGGAAAGTCAGAGATGAAATACTGGTTTGAAGTCTAGAAGAAACAACTTGGTTTTGGGACTATTAAGCTGCGAATTCTGCCCAGAATTTTTCTCTAGTTTGCACAGCTTTGTGCAGTCTGAATTTTGGCCAAAGTTTTCAGTCTTCAAGATGAGTAAATTGGTTATTATTCTGGCAGTATTTGAGAGGGAAAGATGGCTGAAGATTTCAATAATTGGACTGATCAAGAAGTTGAAAAATTTTTCCAGATTACTACATGAAGAAGATGAATACACATCGGTTGGAGTTTGAAGGTTCAACCATGGAGATTGATTTTCTTGGGAACCTTCCATAACTCTTCCCCATTTTCAGTTAAAATTTCATCCTCCAAGAGGTATTTTCGAAGTTTCAAAATCACAGAACCTTGCTGGAATTTTCTGTAAATAAAATAGCTTAGATAAATTAAGCAACTTATTTGATCAAGAATTAAGGTAAGTTAGAGAACAAAAAAGGTATGAATCCCTTAGGAATTTTTGTAGGGCACAAGAGTAGGATTAGGACATTCATTTCATATCTCCCCTAGGACAACATTCCTACTCCTCCCTAACGTATGCAAGGGCTGAAAATAGCCTACCTATCTAAAACAAAATTTAATCATGCTAAAACTCAAATGATGGAATTTGAACTCAATACCTCAAGAATTTATTCCAAAGCTCTAACCACTAAACCACAACAACTCTTGTTCTTATTTTATCTCCTAAATATTTTTTCTATTTAATCCTCAATCTATCTCCATATTTCCACCTCAAGCAAAATTACCATTTTGCCATTTTTACTCAATAAGCATAATTAAGCCTTCTAGACTATAAATCACATATCCAAAGCACATAAAATCATACAAAAATATATTTATGCATGCAATACCAAATGTCACGCCCCATGCCCGCGGACCCAGGAACGCGACTATGGGCCTGACAGCACCTACGATCAACTACTTGGCTACCGTCCTCGCTGGACCAAAATAGATATCCCAAGTTGACAATGGGTACTTAGGCCCATCCTTGTATACCATACACACATCTCATCCCAATCCCATGTGGAATTGGGGTATCACATTCACCCCTCCTTTAGGCCCAAGCGTCCTCGTTAGGCCCAAACTTTAGGGGCCAAACCCAAGACCAACCAAGTGGCATATGATTCTAAAGGTGGCTCCCACCACGCACGGTGTAGCACTTAGTTTCCATATTGGGGGCTGGTTACCCGCTCTGATACCAAATGTCACGCCCCATGCCCGCGGACCCAAGAGCGCGACTATGGGCCTAGCAGCACCCACGGTCAACTACTTGGCCGCCATCCTCGCTAGGCCAAAATGGATATCCCAAGTTGACAATGGGTACTTAGGCTCATCCTTATATACCATACACACATCTCATCCCAATCGCATGTGGGATTGGAGTATCACACCCATTCTTTCCTAACCAGTCCATCCCCAATATTAAGTCATAATCTTCTATAAGTAATACGATAAGATTTGCTTTTAGGTTTTCTTTCCCCACCTTTATATTACAGCCATGCACACATTTCCCATCTTCCACCGAATTTTCTTGAGAAATGTTCACCAACAAGGTGTAGAGCATTTCTAACCCATCCTACCCCAAATGACATGTGCTGCTCTAATTTATGTATGAATGTATTGAACCATGGTCTAATAAAACAGAAACAGAATATCCTTGAATAATAAGCATACCTTCTACAACAGCAGCTCCGTCTCCAATCTCCTCTCTCGGCTCATAGCAAATATTTTTACCTTCACTTGGGGCTTCTATCCCCCACTCCTCGGTGTTCCAGTGATTGCTCCCCTATTCTCACCAGCAGGTGGGGCTACCAATTACCTAATCCATAATGGCTTTGGGCAAGTATTCCTCAGGTGGGAGGTATCTTTACAGTTATAGCATATTCTCACATTCCCCTTAGACCAACAATCCTTTTCCACATGGCTCCACTTTTCACAAAAGCAGTAAGTCGGTAGGTTCGGAGTAAGTCCTACTGAAAGGGTCTGAGATTATTTTTCCCAGTTTCCAAATTGTTGCCCTACTGGCTTCTTGTTGATTGATGACAGGGAGCTTGCCTTATTGGCTGTTGAGGTCTAAAGGCTATCTAATTCTTGTCTTCGTTCTCCATACGGATGGTTACATTAATGGCCGCGGTGTAAGTCATTGGAGGAAAGGGCACCAGTGCCCATCTCAGCTCCTGTCTCAATCCCTTGAAGAACTATCAGGTCCTATTCTGGTCAGTATCTATCAACCTCTTGCAGTACTTAAACAACTAATTCAACCTGTTTGCATATTGAGCTATTGTCATGCCTCATTACCTCAAGTTCTGGAACTCATCCTCTCGCTTTTCTACTATCTATTGAGGAATGTAATCAGCTTAAAAAACTTTTACAAAGTTGTCCAACGTCCAATCTTGATCAGAGCTTTCCTAGTCCTCCTGGACACACTGTCACCGATCACGGACTGGTTCTCTTAACCTAAAGGCTGCAAATTTCATCATGCATCTTTAGGTGTAATTTAAGGTAGAGAAGATGTTCTACATCTGCTCCACCTATTGTTCAGTCTTCTGATCCTACTCAGCCTGACCATGGAAAGTAGGTGGCTCAAATTTGAGAAAGTGCTCCAGGGCTGCGTCCTTTCCTTTAGTGTCTTTTTATCTGCTAGAGTTTAAAAAATCTTCGTCACCTTAAGGAAAGCCTACCCAAGGTTTACCTCGACGGGTCCCTCAATTGCCATATCCTGCTCCTGTTCATAATCTCCTCCTATTTTATGGGTTTAATAAAGCATTCTGACAGTAGTTTTGCTAGGGACTATAATTCTTCACCTTGGTGCTATCTTTAATCATACAAGATCACTTGGTATAAGTATGTATATATGTAATATGTATAATTAAGTTGTGTACATTCCGTATTAGGCAAATCCAAACTCAACTTGTGCAAAGTAATAAATCTAGTAATTTGAGAGTAGGTAGTCATTTGAAAAGAAATAAATTCATTGTTGATCTAAACTGCATAACTTTAATAGAAGGAAAAGAAGTCATGCTTATCATCCTTATTTTACATAATAAAAGTGCCAAAAATGGTTCATAGCATAATATAATTTTCCCTCTATTTTGAATAAGTAAAAAAATGAATAAACCCATAAACAAATAAATAAACTCTTTAAATTTGATTAGACTTAACTTAATGAAAAGAAAATAGATATTATATATGATATCATTATTTCAACCAATCAAACACTTGTAAATAAAGAGATTCAATTTCAAAAGAACTACGAAAACTAGTAAATAACTAACTTCTATTTTATGTCACAAGAGCTATCAGAGACGGGTTCATCTAGCTAACCCCCAATATTCTTAGAAAAGTCTATGCCCTTTCCATCCATAAACTCCAAGGTCCAAGAATCCTTGGTGACCTTGCCAGAACTCCCTACGGCCCCAATAGGTCTCGTAGAACTCTCAACCACAGTAAGTCCTACTCTCAACCTTACTTGCCAAACTCGCTTATGACGTTGAGCCATGAACTCTTCTAACTTGCTTCTGGATGCCTCATGCTCTAGTTGCCTTGGGTTATCACTCTCTGGGGTCAAATCCACTTCCTACACATGTGAGTTAAGTTCTCTCTCAAAAACTTCCTCCTCTTCATCCCCACCCTACTGCTCAGGTAACTTTGGTTCAAACTCAAGCTCCGAATCATATGGTGGAGAGGGTACGGGTAGTGGTAGTGCATTAGGGATGTAATACCCCGCCCAAAACTACCTTTGACCTATGGGGGAAAAAGTCATGCATTACATAGCATTTCGCTTTTCATGTGTTATCTTAAAATTATTCTTGCATGGGTGCATGTGATTTTCAAGGTTGCTCTTGCATTTAATTTATTTGATGGGAAATAATTGTGTTGTTGCATTAATTGGAAACTGTTTTAGGTGAAATTTAGTAGAGAAAATGGAGGGATGAAAATTAGGGTGAAAAGAATTTCTTAGGGGAATAGTAACATCGGAGTTGATTTGGAATAGCAGTTAGGTTTGGTGATTATTCCTTAGTAACCTGAGTTCGAATCTTACCTCTTGCGAATCTTAGCTTTCTTTTTGAATTCTTTTTCCTAGATTTTCCTCATGCTGGGCCGAAAAACCTAGCTTTCCTTTTTAAAATTCCAGCGCCATCTTCTTAGGGGATAAGTCTCCATATTTATCTCCTACATTCAAGGATTTTTTATAAGGATAAAGATTAATATTATTTCAGCTTTTATCCTCTTTAATTTTCGAAAAACCTTAGCTACAATAATTAAATTCCAACTTGATTTTAATTTATTAGACTTTATATTAGATAGCTAGAATTAATGTGTTATTTTTCTAATAAGATATCTTGTTGATTTTGAACATAGAAACCTAGCTAAAAATCTGGAAATTTTTCCAGCTTAATACCGCCATCTTTGGAGGACTTCTAGCTCAACGCAAACTCTTCCAATACTAGGGGAATCTTATCCTAGATCCACTTGCAAATCAAGCTTTATCCTAAATCTAAACAAACCATATTTTTGTTCCTCTTATCTTGCCAATTTCAATTAGCCTTGTGCATGCACAAGCTACACAAAAATCCTGCAATCCTAAGGGCAATCAAACTCTTCTAAACCTAGCTCAAAGCACCTAGAACACCTCTCACCAAATCAGATTACTTTAGCTACACAAATCAGAATTTTTATCCACTAAAATTTCTAGAATTTCGGCCAGCTTGTGCACAGGAATTTCGGCTAGCTTTGCTCAATGCAATGCACGAAATTCTGCACTTCAAACCCTACTAAAACTCCTTATTGAATTGGCCAATTACAATGCTAAAGCACCCATTATTCCCTCTCTGAATTGCAGACAAAATAGCAGCCAAAACAGTCTAGAAAATCCTCTCTTTTGCTCACAGATTTTGCACAGCAAAGCACTCCTCTCTCACACAGAATTTGGCTATTAAAACCCACACAAACTCTTCCTAGTTTTGGCTAAAAACTTGAACACACACAACCCTTCCCTTGAGCAGTTTTCGGCCAGCTTAGGAGAGCAACTTCAAACTGTTTTTCTGCTCTAAACTCCTCTCAATTTCAGTAGCAATAAAAGTGCAGCAAGCTATAGTTTTTCGCCATTGCTGCCAAAGAAACCTAGAGCCATCAGCAGTCCTTCTTAGTATCACCTTCTAACCCTAAATCAAACTCTTCTAACCTAAACCACAGCAGCCACCTAATCCAACCTTACTACATGAAAAATTCCAGCAAACCTCCTCTACAATTTTCAAAAACTCAAGAGCAATCCTAGGCAAAAAAAAACCGAGCACTCCCTAAGGTAAGCAAAAGACCTCTCAACCTCTTGGTTCCTTTCTTCCATGGATTCTTCTCTTTTCCTTCCCTTGAATCATGCCACATAGAGGCTGATTTCATCTTCTTTCTCAATTTTCGGTCAAGAGGAGCAAAGAAAGAAGCTTTTCTCTTCTTCTCAAACGAACTTGGGACGATCACCATACAAGCACCTAGACCTTGTTAATCCAGTGGTTGTAAGGTAAGGGGATTCTTACCATTGATTTCGAAACTAAGATCTATTGGGATTGATGATATCTGTAGAAGTATGATAGCATGATAAATGTGCTTAGTTGGGATAGATGAATATTTGGAGTTGAGTAATAGATTAAGCATGTTCAATAGATAGCAATGCTATGTTTGATGTGATAATGATGGATGTGAATTGTGTTGGTTAAGATAAGACCTTTTTGATATATTTTTCATGTCTTTGATGGATATATGGTCATGGTGTATGTACTTTTCCATTATGTTTGTTTTTATTTAGTTTTGCTCCAGTTTGAGCCTGATGTAATAGGAGTTTTTCTTTATTTATCTAAGTTTGATTTCTTGGGTTTACCTTTATATTATATACCTCGTTTTAAAGACCCCTTGTTCTTAGGACGGGGCGACATCCCCGCCCTTTTTAGGGTACGTAGTAGGGGGTGTTACAGGGTCCACACAAGAAAGGCCAATCTCTAACAACTGTTGCAGATCTTCTAGCCATCCTATCCATAAATAAGAACTAGGTTAGTACATGATTTAAATGCTTAAATAAATAATTTCATCAAACATATATGTGTTGTCTAAACCCAACCTCTGAAACCACTTGTAACATCCCACTACCTACATACCCTAAAAGGGGCAGGGATGTTGCCCCATCTAAAGGACAACGGGTCTTTATAACGAGATAAATAAATAACTCATCTAAAGTAATACTTTAAATAAAATTTGAACGCATCACAGCTCAAGTAAAGCTTATACAAAGTCTCAAAACAAAGAATGACAGAATATTGTCTCCAAGCAAAACAACTAAAATGTAAAGTACATGATCTTGAACTCTAGCCCCGACCTTGTGATGCTTAAATTTTGGGTATATAAAATAATAAATTTTAAATCCATCCCTTAATCAAGTTTTAATTAAAACATTAATCCCAAAATACACATATGAGCAAGTATACTCATCGCAAGCATAGTATAGGGAATTAACGAGTATCGATCCTCAAAGGAACAAGTGCATACTAATCACTTTCCTTTCATTGTTTAACCGACCCAAATAAAGTAAGAAAAGGATAAAAAAAACTAAAAGAAACATATACAACTCAAGGATGTAGATTTATACAATTTAGACAATTACCCTAGAAAACATAACAACGAAACAATTAGCAATTCTCTCAACTAATTATCATTTAAGCATCATGAAGGATTATATAAAGTAAAACTTAATCATCTCACAAGTCATGATTCTACTTAGGTAAATTCCACTTCATTTGTCAATCCACGGAATCTTATATTTTGATTCATATTAACAGATTTGTCAATCAAGCTAACATAACCAAAATATGCATTAGGTTCAATTCCTTATAAACATGAAATTAACTAATAACCCTATGTCAGGGTTAAATTAACATAACCTTTGACCACTTAGTCCTCAAATCCTAACTTCATCGTTCAAACCCATCAAAACTTAATAAGTACAAAATTAATGCAATAAAACTCCTAACATTGTTGTGTCGAAGTCAATTAGAAGAACTCGTATCAATAACTAATGAATTTAAGTAATTAAATACCAAAGATGACAAAGAATTGATCAAATAACTAAATTAACCCAAAATCATGAATCCTAAAATATTGTTAAATTACAATAAAAATATTGAATACATCATTGCTAAAGAAAAAGAAAACAAAGAGAAAAAGAAAGCACTCATAGACAAACCTTTTTCTTCTTCTTTGAGGACTCCATTTGAACAATCCTCCTTGGCTTGGTTGAATTTCTCCTTGAATGAGAAAATCAGAATTTTTGCTCTTTAATTCACCTCTCTTAGTTGTATATCCTTAAACCTTCTGTTCTCTTATGCTTTTATAGGCCTCTTGGATGCCTATTTCATAGCTGAGGAAGTCTTAGCTAAGTAAGAATAGGACAATACCAAAATCCTTGGATAAGCCCTAATTTCGCGTATAGAAATTTTGCCTCTAGAACTTACCTGGCACCAGGTACACTCCGTTCTTCCTCTATTTTGCTCTATTTTTTTCCGTCTTTCTCTTAGCAAGTAGAATGGACCCAGCGCTAGGTACACTTACCAGACTTGGTGCCAGGTTTGTTCTGAAAAAATCCCTGACTCGTTCAATCTTTGCTATTGGACAGAATGGACCCGGCACCTAGTCCATTGGCTGGGCCTAGCGCCAGGTACAAGCCGATTCTGTGCACTTTCTGCTTGATTTTTACTTAAATCTGCACATATTTTCCAAAAACATCTTTTACAAGTAAAATGTCAAATACGAAGGAATATGCTTAGTTATTACAACAAATGTATCTTAAAACACCATCAAATAACTAGAAAAAGAATAGTGATTTTAACTCCTATCACATACCCCCACACTTGAACATTTGCTTATCCACAAGCAAAACACTTTTATCCAAGAAAAATTATTATGACAACACAAGGTTTTCTTCTCATTCCAAAAGTTTCTTCATCATAGAAAATATCATGTCTTCCTTTCAAACTTCAGATACAACCCTTGTTATTCATACCCTTTGAAAATAATTTCAAATTTTGAAACATTGGACAAGACATCACAAAACTCTTGAAGTCAAATTAATCAAGTGCATACCTTAGTCTAAGAAAATTATTTCACTCTTCAAGTAAAAATATAGATAACATAAATCACATAGGTCAAGCCATTTACTAACTCAAGCATTATAAATCTAAAAAATTGCACACTCAAGTTATGATGTGAGGAAAGCACTTAAAATTTTTTTTCTCTCAAAATGTTTTTAATGACTTAGGGAATTGATAGAATCAAGTGCATATATTTCTCTTCAAATACCGTATTGGCCTCTTTTACAGTCATCACTCATCATTTTTTCCATAATTCTTTTTTCTATGCTCTTGCTTGCCTTTTTGCCTTCGGGATAGCCTCAAAAGAGTGCACCAAATACACTTGCTACTTCTCCCCATATTGACCCCCTTTTTAGCTAAAGGTCATCAAAAATCATCAATAAGAGCATTTTCTCTAATTCACACCAACAACAATGTTGTTTTCACTCATTGTTTTTTTTTTTTTCTCAACTCAAATCAAAATTTTCAACATTCTCCTCAATCTTTCATCTCAAAGATCTTTTTACAACTCACATTTTTTCATCATAACTCAAAGTTAGCAAAATTTAAACTCATAATTCGAAAGTTAGCCAATAACTCTTCCCATATTCATCATATCTTTTATATTTCACTAGACGAGTCAAATAACATTCAAACACCAACGCATAAATAAGATTAATCAAAATTCTCAAGTCGTGACAAAATATCTTATCCAATAAAACCAATTTCACCAAACTCCACCTATGAATGACAAAATTCAAATCCAAGTAAGAAAAAGAATTACAACCTTGCTTGATATGGAATTTTGACATGGAAAAGTATTTCTTCAACCTCATTCTCCCCCCCCCCCCCCCCCCAACACACACACACTTAAACTAGACATTGTCCTCATGGGCAAAAAATAAACATAAGAAAGCATCTCCAAATAGACCAAAAATAATAAACGGGTAGAAAGTTTAAGCAATACTTCCCAAGTGCAATAAAGTACCTATAGATAGCAAAACAGGAAATAGAGAGAAGGGCTTGTTCAAGAGGACTTTATTCCTATCTATCAAAACCAAACACAAATAAAAACATAAGGTAAATAATAGCAAACTAAAGACACCTAAATAAAAGAAAACAAACTAAAGAAAAATACTTTTAAAAAAAATCCTAAGAAAGCAAATAAAGACACGACTCACTCTCCCACACTTAAGATAGAAAATATTTTCCTTATTTGGGAGAGGAAAAACAAACTACTTAATAAAAAAACAAAACAAAAACTCTTTCCACACATTATGCTTCCTCATCAAACCTTTTGAAAAGAAATTAAAGCTCAAAATAGAGAGGTTTTTGAAAAGAGGTTTTTCAAATAATAAAAGTAGAAAGAAGAGAGGTTTTTGAAACAAAAAATAGAAGGTTTATGAAAACAAATTTTCTCACTAAAGAAAAACACATTAACCTCTTTCTCTAACATTCCTCTAGACACACAAATATTTTTGTCAACATATAAGTGCACATAATTTCTAAAGAATGCATCAAACTTGAAATCATCTTTTAACCCTTCAAAAGATTTGTCACAATTGAAATTCCCCTTAAAACTTAGCAATTAAGTTCTTAAAGGTTGGATCAAGAAATTAGTACTTTTCGACACATTTACAAAAACTAAGTTACCTCCCTTTGAATGGGGTGAAGGGTAGAAATTACTACCATCCTCCAAGGACTTCTTACGATGTAGCGTAGAAAGATCCAAATCCTTGAGGCATGATGAATTCAACACATCATCATTTAGACCCTTGTTCTCCAAGAATCGAGAAGAATGTTAGGATGCTTCTCCATGCCACTTAATAGAGGAATTGGTATTAACGACAAAATAATGCATTGAGGCTTCAAGTGATGTCTCACAAAAAGCGTCAATCTGAGCTTGCAAATTTTCCAAATTCTCGTCATTATAGCTCCTTTGATCTTGTGCCTAAAAGTAGTTGTCCATGGTGATATCAACCTCACACTCAAAGAAAAAACAAAAATCAAATCGAAAATAAAAATAAACTAAAATAATTAAAAAAAACAAAGAAAAGAATAAAACAAAAGGGAAAAACAAATAATAGAAAATTAAAGAAAAGAAAAACACACACATTGACAAACTATCTAAATATAAAAGTTAGTGGTATTTACATACAAAATGAAGTAAGCTAGTCAATTAAGTTGCACAATGTTACAAACAACAAGATAGAACACCGATTTACACAAAGAAATTATATACATATTTACATATAGACATATGGACATATAACTATATAAACATGGTTAAATCAACAAAATTCAAGTTTTCATGATATTATTCCCTGGCAACAGCGCCAAAAACTTGATGCATAAATTTTGGGTATATAAAACCATTAATTTTAAATCCATCCCTTAATCAAGTTTTAATTAAAACATTAATCCAAAAATACACATATGAGCAAGTATACTTATCGCAAGCATATACAAGAAATTAATGATTATCGATCCTCAAAGGAACAAGTACACACTAATTGCTTTTCTTTCATTATTTAACCGACCCAAATAAAGTAAGAAAAAAATAAAAAAAACTAAAAGAAATATATACAACTCAAGAATGTAGATTTATGCAATTTAGACAATTACTGTAGAAAACATAACAATGAACAAATTAGCAATTCTCACAACTAATTATTATCTAGGCATCATGAAAGAATATAAAGTAAAACTCAATCGTCTCACAAGTCATGATTCTACTTAGGTAAATTCCACTTCGTTTGTCAATCTATGGAATCCTATATTTTGATTCATATTAAAAGATTTATCAGCCAAGCTAACATAACCAAAATATGCAATATGTTCAATTCCTTATAAACATGAAATTAACTAATAACCATATGTCAAGGCGAAATTAACATAACCTTTGATCACTTAGTTCTCAAATCCTAACTTCATCATTCAAATCCATCAAGACTTAACAAGTACAAAATTAATGCAATAAAACTCCGAACATCATTGTGTCGAAGTCAATTAGAAGAACTCGCATTAATAACTAATGAATTCAAGTAATTAAATAGCAAAGATGGCAAAGAATTGATCAAATAACTAAATTAACCAAAAATCATGAATCCTAAAATGATGTTAAATTACAATAAAAATATTGAATACACCATTGCTAAATAAGAAGAAAAGAAAGAGAAAAGAAAGCACTCATAGACAAGCCTCTTTTTTCTTCCTTGAAGACTTCTTTTGAACAATCCTCCTTAGCTTTGGTGAATTTCTCCTTAAATGAGAAAATCAAAATTTTTGCTCTTTAATTCACCTCTCTTGATTGTATATCCTTAAACCCTTATGTTCTTTTATGCTTTCATAGGCCTCTTGAATGCCTATTTTGTGGCTAAGGAAGTCTTGGTCTAGTAGGAATAGGACAATACCCAAATCCTTGAATAAACTCTAATTCTGCGTACAGAAATTTTACCTCCAGAACCTACCTGGCGCCAGGTACTTTCGCCCCACTTGGCGCCAGGTACACTCTGTTCTTCCTCTATTTTACTTTGTTTATTGCCGTCTTTCCATTAGCAAGCAGAATGGACCGGTGGCAAGTACACTTGCCAGACCTGATGTCAGGTCTGTTCTGAAAAAATCCCTAAAGCACGTTCAATCGCTGCTACTGGACAAAATTGACCCAGTGCCTAGTCCACTAGCTGGGCTTGGCACCAAGTACATGCTAGTTTTGTGCACTTTCTGCTCGATTTTTACTTAAATCTGCACATATTTTCCAAAAACACCTTTTACAAGTAAAATGTCAAATAGGAAGGAATATGCCTAATTATTACAACAAATGTATCTTAAAACACCCTCAAATAATTAGGAAAAGAATGGTGATATTAACCCCTATCACCTTGTCAATAGTACTCACGACCTAAAAACATTCGCAAATAATATGAGAAATAAATTTTCCAGTAAGTCCTCTGTATGTGAGAGTGTTCATTTGAAAGAATTTTGGGATATACTTTTGAAATACCAAAATCGCAATTGCAATCGTAATAAAAAGTTTTAAACATAAAAGTGTCTATTTTCAATTTACATTCTCAATAAATAACTTAATTTCAAGGAAATCAACCAGTTAATAATAAAGTGGACTACAACATATAGCCTTGAGTGATGAAACCCTACATTGTGACCCTATACTATAAAACCCTGCATCGCTTTATATTTGGTGATCTGTTAATGTTATGCCCTAGAGGCAATTACATGTATTTTGTATATTACATATTTATTTAATAATATAAATATTCTTTATCTTTCAATTTATTTTATTTATATATTCGTATAAATATAACTGTTCGATAATGTCCCAAGTGCAATACTATGTTAAGAAAATCATGATAGAGATCATGATATGATGTTCCTAGTACAGTAAATAGTATTCGTACTTAAATTATCCCTAGTTATAGTATTCATGAGATATGACATCATTAATGCGTTAAGACTAGCACGTGTTATACTTCCCGATTTGATCACGCAATGGTTCTCACATCCGTGAGTATTGTGATACTCAAAGTTAACACGTGGATGCTTATTACTTGAACAAGTACATTGGATGACCTAACTATGAGATAATCAAATGGATAACTATTTAGTGCCAGTAATAGAATCTCATTATAGCAAATGTGCAAGTATTTTTAGACATGAGATCTCTAAGGTACTTTGTTTGCTAAGCGTTGTGCTTTGATTCCAATCTCTAGAGTCCTGACAAGACCACCTATGGGATGGATATTGAGTACAAAGTGAAGTAAACAAAAGTATTTGAGATGATCAATAAATGATTCACTATTCCTAATAGTAGGGGCGAATATCTTAAGGCCACTTGTAGGAATTACTACTCTAGAAGTCCTTGGCCAAGGCAACTATCTATTGAAAATAGTTCCAATTAATACAGATGATGAGTAGTGGATTTTGAGAACATGTACTAAAGTATTTGGACCAGAATTAATTCATATTCTGGAAGGAGTTGGCATTAATTCCATACTCCAAACCGAATGAGATATTGTATGGTAAAAGAAGATTATTGTACTGTTATTTGCTATTGAAAGGTTCATGTTAAGCCACTTGACTTTCTAGCTTTGGGGTGGTCATGGTGTATTGCTAGATACCACTCATGATCTACTAAAAATAGATTTATTAATCAGAGAATTAATAAGGTAATCTTAATTAGAATTAATAAGTTAATTTTAGTTATTAAGGATTATTAATCCTAAAGCTTTTGAAATTAATTCATATTTTGCTACCAATAAATCGAGAAACCTAATAGATCACGCACAATAGAGGATTAAGAACTCAAGATGTTATTTGATAACATTATGGGTTTAATTGTGAGAAGAAGAAGTTGTTGTGGTCAAATTATAATTTGTTATAAATTATGGGTCAAATTGTAATTGTGAGAACTTAAAGGTTCCAATTATAATTTAGGAATTCTAATTCTTTTAGAATTCTAGAAATGTGTTTGTTGCGGTATTCTGTCAAATTTTAGGGTGATATACAATTTATACACAACGCTTACAGATAGAAGTGGTTCTTCGGTGAAACACATTCCGTTTCTTCTCAATTACCCTAGCCGCAACACTATATTCTTCAAGTAGATATTTCTTGTACCTTGAGTGTTGTCCTCGTGTGGACTGTATTAGAGACAATCTTATAATGTGATTGTAGAGGCTTGACAGATGAAATGTTCTTCTCTGGTTGGCGATTGACGAAGCACAATCGAAATTGCTGGATAGCGCCTTCAGCAAAGGAGAAAATTTTTTGTTTACAGAGACAGCATTGTAGGTAATTTTCTTACCTTTTCTTTGCTCCATTCCTCACATATAAGATGATTCGGAGAGTAGTTTCACGTTTTAATTTTGCCTGTAATGTGATTGCATGATCACGGGACACTAACAATGGCATCAAAGTTAGGTTATATGCATTTATGAATAATTTATTTTGCCATGAAATTGTTTCATTGTAGTCCCTGTTTCTTTTGTGAAAGTTATTTCATGCGAGTATGGTATCTGAAAATGTTTTTAGCTTGATTCTTGAAATTGTTTCAAGAATTTTTGGGTCTTTCTTGTGTCTGAAATTGTTTCACGTATAATGTTGAATTACAGAAATTGTTTTTGTGTTTGTTTCCTAAAAAAATCGTTTCAAGTTTGGGTCTCTATTGTGTTCTAAAATTGTTTTGAATGCACCCGGTTTCTGGAAAATTGATTATGTGGTTTCTGGTTGTGGCACATATTGTTTCTGTAAAGGTTACAGCCAGTTTCGAAAACCTGATTGATAGTGTTTTAGTTTTCCTGTGAAAATTACTTTCTGAACGCGTTACATTCTTACAAAAATTTGTTTCTATGATTTTTGCAGTTCTTCATTTGTTTTAATTTTGTTTTCGACTAACAGAATGTCTGTTGATTTGAGTACCGAGAATATAGGATGAAGGTAGAATTCACTCAGAGAATTGTTCTCTAAAATCGCTGCAAAAGTTTTGAAGAATAATTCTAGAAATTATTTCTGGAGAAAACAAGAAAAATGAAAAAAATATATTATAGGCCACAATCACGCATGACATTGTTAATGTCGCAGTGCGAGTAATCACCAAGCCCTTGCGGGGTTGGTGTTTTAATTATTAAAAAAAATCATTAATGGCCTACAAAATGGTTTTTACGAAAATGGCCCAAATGTTTTAAAAATTTTGATTTTGGAACTTATATAATTTAATTTCTAAAATTTGATTTTAGAAATTAATATATTTTCTAAAATATTGATTTTAGATTCTATTATTTAATTCCTAAAATATGATTTTGGCAATTAATATATTTTTTAAAATATTAATTTTATAATTTATTTTATTCTATTTTTCCAAAATAGAGATTTTGGAATTATATGCTATGTATAATTTGTCTTTAAGCATAAAATTAGCATGGTGGTTTTGCTATGGACCGTGAGCCTAATTAAATTGTTCGTGCATTCTATCGCTTTGGTTTTGAATTAAATAGGCCATGAGGAAAAAGTAGGACCAAACAAAGAGTGAGTAGCATAAACAAAGATGGATATGTGAATGAGAAATACAAGCCACACACACACACACACACACACACACACACACACTCTCTCTCTCTCTCTCTCTCTCTCTCTCTCTTTGTGATTGTAATATTTTTATTCATTTAAATATAATTTTTGGGTGGATAATATAAGGGATTTCCCTCTAACTTTTAAAGCTAAAAACATATTACAGGCAAAGAGATGCTTAAGGGTTTCAACTCCTTTTTTTTAATTATATTTCCTTTTTTCTCTGTGTAAGATACTTTTTTTTTTTTTAAATCAAGATGCCTAAGATGGTGGGGAGTTAGGCAGACCCCTACTCATTTATTAATTAGAGGAAGAGTACATGCCTAAGGAGGTTCCCATGACAAAAATCAAGAAGCACCTCTCAGTGTGGGAACCATTTGAGCATCTAGAGTACACAAGGCTTGAAAATGACCAGGTAAAGAATTAAAAGATGGGTAAGAGGCATCTAACAAATAGGATGTAGCTTCTCTAGGCAAAGCATTAGCAACCAAGTTTCCTTAATGATAGACATGTTCAAAGACCACACTTTTGTATTGAGAGGCTAACTAATAAATGTGTTGAAGTACTTGGTAACCTTTCTAGGAGAAACCACGAGAGTTAAGAAGAAATATCACTTGCTTAGAATTGGATTGAACTCGTATAGTTTTGATACTGAGAGCATAGCAATACTGGAGGCCAAAGAGGATTGCTTGCAATTCAACAATGAAGGAGTCGGGAACTGCCTTAATTATGAGAGAATCTACGGATAAAAGAACAATCACCTTTCATTAGAACCACCCCAAAACATGGAATACTGCCACTAGGCAAGACACTCCCATCTATATTTAGAATTGTCTAATCAAAAGAGTGTTGCTTCCAATTAACTACTATATGGCTCGTTGTAGAGGGCTAACTGGGCCTGGACAACATACAAGTAGACCTAACAAACTCAGATTGTAAGATCAATAAATAATTAAGATAACTTACCCATAGAAATAATTAAGTAATGAGTTCAGAAATAAATGATGAAATGGACTCATTTTGTAGATGATATTTATATTTTAAACATGCTTAACTAGTTGTATGAAGGAAATTAACTTGATAGGACATATACATCCATAGCATACAACAACATGATAAAAGAGTTAAAGATAATAATTAGCATAAATTTTGCAAAGGAACATTTGAAGAACTAAATAAAGCCACACAAAGAATATTTTAATGAGTATTATGATATTTTCAATAACAACAAGTGGGTTTGCATGGAATCTTCCAACAAAATTTTAGATAGCTAAACTTGAAGTCAAGAAGAAGCTTATAAAGGTTAGAATGTTTGTTTCTTTTTTTTTCTTTTTTAACCTTGTTATACTTGTTTCTTATGTTATACTATTTAATAACATTTTATTTAATAGTTTGTAATGTGATCTCAATATTATTTTTTTAGGAAAGACTTGATGCCAAAAAAAGAGAGAATTAGACCAATAAACGATTATGAAAGTTTGGAAGAACTTTTTTACTAAGGATTGTGCTACCAATGAAGGAGTTGTAACACCTAAAAAGAAGCAAATAAGGGGGACAAATGAATAAATTGGACAGCAAATAAAAGTTCATAAGATAATATACATATATATATATATATGTATATATTTGTATATATACGTATATATACATATGTATATATATATACATATACATATATATACACATATATACATATATATATATATATATATATATAGTAGAACCTTTTGATAGCACACCAAATAGAAATAATTATAGAAAAGCCATATAAGATTGGATTTCAAGTGTTAACAAAAAATACAACACAAAGTAAAAAAAATTTTTTAAAAATAAGGCAAAGATTAAACGATGATGAAGTTTGAGACTTTTAAAAGGTGTATTAAATATTGCAACTGAGGCTATAGAGAGGGAAATGTTGGATTTGAAAAATCTAAGTTATGTGTATATTCAAAGAAAGTGATATTTAATGAGTTGGTTGTTATTGATGTTGATTTCGAGTCTATTTGAGAAACCTTAGAAAGGGGGGGGTGAATAAGGTTTTTGGCAAACTAAAAATTTTTAAGTCATCTGACATTCAGAATAATGATGATCTTCAGGTTTCTTAAACCAACTTTATGGCAACAAAGAAAGTAATCCAAGAAAACCTTGAGAACTATCCAGATTTAGACTTAAGCAAGATATATAATGCAATTAATGTTGTAAGCCAAGAAATGAGACACAGAATGTATAGTGGTTCGATCAACTAAGATCCACACCCACTACCTTAAGCTCACACTTAAGGATTTTTAACTAGATTTCATTTACACAACTTAATGAAATCAAACTGTACCAAATATAAGAGAGGGTCACTTTAAAATTTGTTTTCAAAAACGTCTCAAACAAAAAATCAAATCAGGGTTCACCCCAAATGGGTTTTACACCATAACCTTATAATACAAAAAAAAATTGAATATCAATGGAACAGTAAAAGCTCACTTGTTTGAGTAGATGTGCACCAAAGAAAAAAGCACAAACACTTTTACCTTTTTGACACAATTTGAATTCACTTTGAAACACTTGATAAAAGAAGATTTTAATTTTCTATAGAGCAAGAGTGTTTCTTAGAAGGATGCCACAAAAATCTTATGTCTAATCAGTGTTTAGAGGCTTTATATGGAGCCACAAAGTAAAGTACCAACGGCTATAAAAAGGCTATAATTTTTTTGTTAAATTTACCCATATTTTGGACTCATGTTTCGAATGACAATGCATCCAAAATGTAAGTCCAAAATAACACTTTTTCAGGCAGAAACGATTCGACACTGTTTACAAGATTTTAGGCGAATCTTTTGGATGCAAAATCATCCAAACTACTCAATCCAAAATTCTGAGATTTTTAAAACTTTGAAATCTTTTTCTTTGTGTGCTTCAAGGTAGAAATCAATTGAATCATAAGGTAAAGAGACATAGGAATTAACAAGAAATACCTTAACTAGTGTAAAGTTCTTCCATAAGGACTTTTTGGTATACAACCTCATAAGCTTGAACTTCATTTTGATTACCCATACTTGAATGCTAGTATGTATGGATGATGAGATTACATTCATACAGAGCTAATTCATTATGTATGGATGATGAGAATGCTAGTTCAATAAGAATGCTAGTTCTTACTGTTCATATATTATGATATGAATATACCACACTAATTCATTATGTATGGATAATGAGATTCCATTGATACAGAGCCAATTCCAATAGACTTATTGGAGGGTCTATGAATTGGCTCTATGAGTTCTAGTCTCAATAAGAATGCTCTTACTGTTCATATATTATGATATGAATATACCACACCAATTCGTTATGTATGGATGATGAGATTCTATTGATACAGAGCCAATTCCAATAGACTTATTGGAGGGTCCCATTGGCGTGCATCCAGTAGGAATTGAACCTACAAATTCGCCAATTATGAGTTGGGCGCTTTAACCATTCAACCATGAATGATCAGCGGGGATCCTCGTACATAGTGAATAACCAAATTCCAATTGAAATAAAATCTTTAGGATAAATCACTGAAAGGAAATCTATTTAAATCCTGGATTTTTTTAACAATCGTATTTGAATGCCTTAGAAGAACTGAGGTTAAACATGGCCTATCACATATAGATTACACAAGTTAGTCCACATCAATGTTTGTCATAAATCAAAACATATGAGAAAGCCCTTAGAGCTAACAATCTCTCCTTTTTTTAGTGATGACAAAACTTGATGGAATTGAGAGATAAATAATTGTTCAAACATGTTCGACATGGAGAAATAACAATATTTATCATTGAAATATAATCTCTCATTATGAAACTCAATGAGTGCTTATGAAATTTAGATATAATATATATAAGCTTCACAAGCATGGCTCAATGAGCCTAAAGCCTAACCTACCTCCACATCCTTACGATTATTCCAAAAAGAAATAATGAAATAATAAATTTTATAAAGGAGATATAGCAGGCAAATTATATGATGAGATGCTCCCCCTTAGTATTTGCATTTATGAATATTTCAAAATGATAGAGAATCTGAAGTCAAATTTGTACGTCCAAAACGTACGTCCAAAACATTTGTCAAAGTATATATGAAACCTTTATGAATGTGAGTTTTGGATGTCCAAAAGGTGTGTGTCCAAAATAGTATGAATCTTTAAGAAAAAAAAAAATTGGAACAAGAAATATGAGTCCAAAACTCCCCCTATCATAATGCACGGGATAAAGGATTTTTCAGAATCTCAAAGAGTTTTGATCATAAAGGAAGCAATCTATCTGACTAAAATTTTTATTAATGAAATTGTCATAGAATCATATCAATGATTTAAAAAACATCTTATCAATCTAGTCTCAAAGATACCTTAATTATGAAGAGAATAATTTTGGATGAAAAAATCAGGATACTAAACTGATGTCCAATTTGGATATTAACAAACTGAATTTCAAAGATGATCAATTTTCATATCAAGCAGTTCATCCAAAAAAATATCAAATCAAGCACAAAGTTTTCTTCCAGTAAATTTTATCGTTCACAATTACAAGCAGAATTGTATGCAGAAAATTATCCCAACATTCCAAGCAAAAACTTCCCAGTCAGTTTCATATTTCCATTTATAGCTAATCATTTTAATAACTATCCCAACATTTCAAGCAAAAACCTTTCCAGCCAGTTTCATATCAGTTTTCATATCTTCTCCCCTTTTGTCATCAACCAAAAAGAGTAATAACAGAAAATAAACAGAAGAAATAAAATATAGATAGATAGGAAATATTCAGAATTTAAGCAGTTAGCCTAGTGCATAAGTAAGAAAAGTAAATTGTTCAACTACAAAAAGTAAATTGTTCACGACATCAAAGAAAATATCAACTGATGATCATTCTACCAAACTGGTCTTCTTAGGAAATGTGAATGGTTTCAGCTTTTGATCCTGCACCCTTTTGAGAGTGCTGACCAACAATCCTACTGGATTTTCTTTTAACCACAACATGCTTCTATCTTTTTCCAGATGAGACATGTGGTTTGAAGAAGGCAGAAGGTGCTACAGCTTCCTGAATTGGGAATATTTCCTTGGTTTGCACAGTAGCAGGCACTTCTTCCACTACAGGCAGTTCTTGTTCAATCTCTTTCTTAATTACAGGTTCTTCTCCAGTGGCATTTGTTTGAGCAAATACTGTAGATGTAGACACCGGGTCATTTGTTTTTGCTGTCTTTTCAACTGCTGTCAGTCTATTGTCAAGACTTTGAAGCTCAGAACTGAGGCTATCCAGTTTGACAGCCAATGAGTTTATAGCATCCAAAATACTCTCAAATAGTCCCATAGCCTTTTCTTTTCCCTTAGCAGAAGATTCTGCTTGAGGATCTTCCTCAAGCTTTCTTTATGTCCCAAAAAAGGGGCAGTCTTTCCTTCTGCTTTTATTTTCATCAATCTTTCTTTTTCCTCACCTTTAGTATCTCGAAGTAACATCCATTCATTGCCCACTCTTACATATCCCATTCTCTCAAAAGAATCAAAGCTATAAACATTCATTTTTGACAGATCATACAAAACTAAATTTAAATCAATATTAAAATATCTGAACACCTTAGTTAACAAATTTCCAAATGGCAAGGATTTGCTAGAGGTATTTCTCGATTGTAACATTAATTTAGCAGCTAAAAACCCAAAACTAATTTACCTTCCATCTGCCAAAGCTAACATAATTACCATCTGCAAAATATTTATAGAGACCTTATGACCAAAGCTCTGCACCACCATGGTAGAAACCATATGATGCAAGATCCTCCCAACTCCATTAAGCCATTTTGTATTTTTGCTACTAGAGTTCCCAAAACTCCTTCCTCCAGCAAAAAATTTCTCAAATTTCTTTAACTCAAATATGTCATTTCCTTCTAGAAATTTATTTAACTCAAAATATTGAACCCCTCCATCCCTTACTTTGCAGATTCTATTAAGCAAGCGACGATCAAATTCAATGTCCTTTCCTCTAACTCTTGAGACATACCAACGAATCATGAAACCTCCACCTGTCTCCTCAAAACATCCTTTTCTTAGATTTGCATAAAATTCTCAAATAAGTGGAGTATATAATATTTCATTAATAGAAAGTAAACTACCCTAACCAATATGCTCAAATATCCAATACATTTGAGAGATTTAGAAAGGATGAAGGATTAGCACGATATCTAGAAATAACGGTTCTGTTTCTAGAAACCTAGTCATTGTAATCAGATTCACATTTAGAGTCAATGAATCGGGGTACCTTATTTCCAAAACTCACTTGTTCTGGTGAAGACTTTGATGAATCATAATGTGATGCCAAGAAGTCTGGTTCAGGGGAGACTTTTTTTCCTTCTGCTTTGTTCAAGGTTGAACCCTTGTTCTTCGTTTTTGTAGACATTTTTTGCACCTTCATGGGTTTTGATGTAGATGATTTCGTTTTTGCCATTACAAAGATTAGGGCTTTTGGACTGATGATTTTTTTTTTTTTTTTTTTTGGAGAAGAAGAACACAAAGAGTTTTTGGAAGATGTCGGTTACAGAGATTTGAAAAAGAGAGGAAGAGAAGTCCTTTGAATATCTGGAGAGTTGTGATATAAAGCACATTGAAAAGACAAATTAACATAGAGATTTGGAGAAAAGCGCAACCCCTTTTTTTTTAAATTCAAAAATTGGAATGTGGAAGCAGTTATTTTTTAAAACAAAAAGAAATATAAAGTATATAAAAAAAATTCTATTTTTTCTTTTGACTTAAACTAAAATAATCATCCAAATAAAATTTTTTTTCAGAAATGCATTTTGGATGTAGGTTTTGGACTCAAATACTGCATCCAAACAAGTTGTTGGTGTGTTTTGGATACAAACACTGTGTCCAAAATCTTCGTCTTCACAAATCCTGCAAAATAGAGAAGACTTGTGCCAACAAGTTAGTTATGTGATTTTTGTAATTCCTAATCCTCTTCTCAGATTGTTAAATCTTTCTTCAGCCAAAAGTTTTGTAAAGATATCTGCAAGTTGTTCAGCAATTGAAATATATTTAACACACACATTGTCTTTGAGCATATGATCTTAGATAAAATGATGTTTAGCTTCTATATGATTTGTCCTACAATGTTGAACAGGATTTTTTGTTAGATTGATAGCATTTGTATTGTCATATAATATAAGTATGCAATCAAAGTTAAGATCAAAATCAAGCAATGTATTCTTTATCCACAAAATTTGTGCACAACAACTACCAGCTGCTATATATTCAGCCTCAATTGTGGATAAGGATACACAAGCTTGCTTTTTGCTGTACCATGAAACTAGAGAATGTCTAAGAAATTGACAATGGCCACTAGTACTTTTTCTTTCCACTTTGCAGCCTCCATAATCAGCATCAGTGTATCGTATAAAATCAAATGTGTTAGTGTGAGGATACCATAAACCATAATCCATAATCACATGTGCCGATTAGATATCGAAGTATGTGTTTTATCGAACATAGATGTGATTCATTTGGACATGATTGAAAATGGGCACAAAGACATACTGAAAACGTAATGTCAAGTTGGCTAGCAATAAGATAGAGTAAGCTTCCAATCATACCTCTATACTTATGTTCATCTACCTTCTTACCCTTTTCATCCTCATCAAGTTTTATAGAAGTACCCATAGGTGTGTAGATTTCTTTGGCTTCGCTCATACCAAACCTTTTGATTAACTCCTTGGTATACTTAGCTTGATTTATGAAGATTCCATTCTTAGTTTGCTTAATTTGTAGCCTAAGGAAAAAGTTTTGTTCTCCTATCATGCTCATTTCAAATTCTTGCTGCATTGTCTTAGCAAACATCTTGCACAAAGAGTCATTAGTAGCACCAAATATAATATCATCAACATAGATTTGAACAATTAGCAGATCACTGGAATTATCAGATTTGATGAACAAAGTGGAATCAATCAAGCCTCTTGAAAAACTTTTTGAAATCAAGAAACCAATAAGCCTCTCATACCAAGCTCGTGGAGCGTATTTTAACCCATAAAGAGCTTTAGAAAGTTTGAAAACATGATTTGGAAAGTCCTTATGAATAAAATCAGGTGGTTGTTCAACATATACTTCCTCCTCAATAAATCTATTTTGGATAGCACTCTTAACATCCATTTGATAGAGCATGAAATTTTTTAAGGATGTAAAAGCAAGAAGCATTCTTATAGACTCTAGTCTAGCAAAGGGTGCAAATGTCTTATTATAATCAGTGCCCTCTTCTTGATTAAATCCTTGGGTGACCAATCTAGCTTTATTTCTAATCATAGTTCCATTTTTATCAAGTTTATTTCTAAATACCCACTTGGTACCAATAACCGGACGATCAAGTAGTCTAGGAACAAATTTCCAAATTTGATTTTTTTTCAAATTGATTTAATTCTTCTTGCATAGCAATAATATAAAATTCATCATGCAGTGCTATATCAATACAGTTAGGTTCTATATTTGAGAGAAGAGCAAAGTTATCTATGAAATGCCGTCTAGTTTTAACTCTATAGTTTGTATCACCAATGATTTGTTCTTTGGGGTGACCTGTTTTGTATTTCCAATCATTTGCCAATTGTTGATTCGTAGAATCTTTAGTTTGTTCCTTTCCTTGTTTAGCTTGTTGTTCTTCAATTTCTTCTTCTTTTGCATGAGTAGCTAGCGGGGGAGCTTCAAGTTGGTCTATTCTTACTTCTTTTGAACCTCCTACATCATCATCATCTTTCTTTGGAGCATAAATATTAGATTCCTCAAACACAATATGTACGAATTTTTCCACACAAAGAGATCTTTTATTGTACACTCTATATGCTTTTTTGTTGGAAGAGTATCTGATGTGTATGGATTTGGGTATAAAAAATCATATAAAAATAAGCATATTCCCAATCATGTTTACATTAAAACATTAAATCTAAATTACACATATGAGCAAGCATACTCATCATTAACATAGCATAGGGTTCAAACGAGTGTCGATCCTCAAGGAACAAGTATACATTGATCACCTTTCTTTCATTGTTTAACCGATTCAATAAAGTGAAAACGAAATAAAAAGGAAAATAAAAGAATATATACATGTCAATGATGGAGAATTATGTAACTCAAGCCATTGTTTAGACAAACATGATCTTAAAGAACCCAACCATTATCATAACTAACTATTCTCTTGGCATCATGAAGGATTAAAGTAGATTTACTTCGATGGTCAATCCATGAAATCACTACCTTCTAGATAAATTAGAATCACTTGGTCTCATCTCAACTAATTCATCCAAAAGATGCATTAAACATAGTCCTCAATTAAATTCCCTTGCTTTCGAAAAATTTAAAACATGAAATTAATCAATGAACCCTTGGTCTCGAAAGACATCAATTAACCTTCAATTACCAGTTCTAAGCAATCAACCCCCTTGGTCTAGTAAGTTAATAGCCAACAGAATATGAAATTAATAAATTGAAACTACCATCAACCCCCTTGGTCCAGTAAGTTAATGGAGAGAACCAACCAACTAATCTCGTAATAAGCAGAAGTAATTGAATACCAAGAATAACAATCAATTAATCAAAAGATCAAACAACTCTAAAAATCATGAATATCTGAAACAATGTGGAATTACAATAAAATAATTAACATATCATTGTTCAAGAAAAAGAAAACAAAGTAAAAAAAAGCACTCATAGACAAGCCTCCTTCTTCTTCCTTTGAAGACCTTCTTGTACAACCCTCCTTGAATTGAAGAATTCTTCCTTTGATTTGCGTGATTTGCTATAATGATCAATGAATTATCCCATTTTCCCTTATGTTTTTCATCTATTTATAGGCTTGGAAAATGCCTAAACTCGTTGGTGTAATGTTCTTGGCCGAGTAGAAGTTGGAAGATACTAAAACTCCACAGATTACCAAAAATTGCATAGAAAAAATCAAGCACCGCCTTAACTTCAAGGCACAGACGGCGCCGCCTTGGCTCTTCGAGCCGGTTCCGGTTGTGTTTTGGTTCTCCAATTGTTCGTCGATTTTTCCTTAAATTCTGCACAATGTATTCCAAAAATGCAGCCGGCGCCGCCTTGGCTCTAGAGCCGGCGCCGATTCCACTTTATTCTATCCTGCTTGCCAATTTTTGGTTACCTCGAAGTTCATAAAACCAGTGCATTGCCGACACCGGTTCCTCTATCCCAGCTGGTGCTGCCTCTAATCTGTTTTGCGATGTTTTGCTTCGTTTTACCCCAAAAATCTATAATAATGAACAAAATACCTTTCCAAGGGTAAAATCTCAAATATGAAGGAATATGACTAGTTATTGAACAAAATGTATCACAAAAAAGCCTCAAATAACTAAGAAAAATATGACTAATTTAGCCCCTATCAGTATCCAAGAAATATGACCTCATTAGATTTGCTATCAAATTTTCTAAGATTATCTCGGGTATTAAGGACAAAATATTTACAACCAAATACTTTAAAATAAGAGATTGATGGAGTTTTGTCAAACATAAGTTTAAAAGGTGTTTTTCTCAAAAACGGTTTTAGCATAACTCGGTTTATTTTATAGTAAGCTGCATTAACAGCTTCAGTCCAAAAGTATTTTGGAATGACGTTTTCACAAAGCATAGATCTAACAATTTCTTGCAAAGTTTGATTTTTCCTCTCAACAACACCATTTTGTTGAGGTGTTTTGACTGCTGAAAATTTGTGAAGAACTCCATTTTCATCACAAAAATGTGTAAATTCATTGTTGCAAAATTCTTTATCATTATCACTTCTAATAGAAATTAGTTTGCATCTAATAGAGTTTTGGACACGTTTGATGAGTTTCGAAATTCAGAAAAGGCTTCATCCTTTTGTGCAAGAAATAAAGTCCAAGTAAATTTAGAGAAATCATTAACTAGCACATATGCATACTTTTTACCTCCACGACTAACAGTCCTCATTAGACCAAACAAATTCATATGAATTAATTCAAGAGGTTTTGAGGTTGAAATCATTAACTAGCACATTTGCATACTTTTTACCTCCAAGACTAATAGTCCTCATTAGACCAAACAAATCCATATGAATTAATTCAAGAGGTTTTGAGGTTGAAATCATTTTCTTGGGTTTAAAGAAGGTTTTGATTTGTTTTCCAAATTGGCATGCACAAAAAATTTTGCTTTTATCAAACTTCATTTTGGGTAGTCCTCTAACAAGCTTTTTTTAGGACAGTTTATTTAGCAAATAAAAAAATACATGGCCTAATCTTCTATGGCAAAGATAACCATCAATGTTATGTACGGAGAGGCATCTAATACCATGAACTATAAGGTCATTTAGATAGAATACATACACATTTCCAACACATTTAGCAACAAAGATTGTTTCGAGATTTGAGCTATCCATTAAAGAACAAAAATCTTTTTCAAAAATCACTTTGCAGCCATTATCACATAGTTGGCTAATGCTAAGCAAATTATATTTCAAATATTCAATTAGTAATACTTGTTGTATAATGGTTGAGAAACCTTTACCAATGTTACCAATGCTAAGAATCTTTCCTTTCTTCTTGTCTCCAAAAGTAATGAACCCTTCATTTGTGGTCTATATATCTTCTAACAATGCTACGTCTCCAGTCATGTGTCTTGAACAACCGCTGTCCAAAAACCACTTGGTGAAATTCAAAGAATATGTCTATACATGAGAAGGAAGAGTGATTTTTGGTACCCACACTTTCTTAGATCCATGGAGGTTAGTAGCAATTCCTTTGATTTTCTAGAAAGTTGTCCACCGGATTCCACTTTTCTTTTAATAAGACATCTTGATGCTGTATATCCCGATTTTTCACAATATGTGCATACTTTGTGTGTCGTGTAACATGAGATAGGTTTAATAAATTGAGTCTTATGAATTTTGTCCTTATTCTCATGTCTATATCCTAAGCCATTTCAATTTCCAGCTTGATGTTGAGTCCCATGTAATTTTTCTAGGTTGTTTTTTTCATTTGTGAATTTTTTAATACATGTGGTAAGGTCATTCACTCTGTTTTTCATATCATCAAAGAGCTAACCATACTTTCGAGAGTTTGAATTTTATCATACAATTTTCTATTTTCCAGAGATACATATTGTAAAGTAGTTATAATCACATCTTTTTCAATAATAGCACTTAAATGTGACTTACGAGACATTTTGTTCTCATTTAACAACATTTCGTTCTCTTTTATCAAATAGTTAATCTTCAACTTCATTTCTTTATTTTTTCTAGATAGTTTTTTTAGTTCATGAAACATATCAATTAACAACTCATTCGGATCATTATGCTTTTCAGTCATATATATAAGTGAATTAGACATGAAATTAGTTGTAGTAGAGTTTACCTCATTTTCTATGGCCATGAAGTAAATGTTGGCAGTTTCATTCTCAGAATCTTCTTCTTCAGAATCAGTCCCATTTAGGTCCCAAGTCCCTATCAATCCTTTTTCTTTCTTTGCCTTCAGGTATTTCTTCTTTCTAAGCATTCTATCTTCCTTTTCTTTTGCAACTGGACAATCAGCAATAAAGTGTTTAGTACTTTTATATTCATAATATTGAGGTTTGAATGCTGAGATTTGTCCTTTCTTTCTCATGAACTTCTTTCCTCTTTTAAAGTTTCTTTTATTGAACATCCTTCTGAATTTTTTTGCTATCATTGCCAAATCTTCATTGTCTACTTCCGTACCATCACTACTATCAGATTGATTAGTTTCTTCATCCTCTTTTTCAACTTTCAATGCTATTCCCTTTTTACCTTTATCATGATCATCGAACTCCTGAAACCTTTTGAGTTTCATTTCATGTGTTAGACGAGAGCCGATCAGCTCTTCAGTTGGTAAGGATTTTAAATCCTTAGATTCTTCTACTACAAGAGCTTTAGGCTATCAGCTTTTAGGTAAGGCATCTAGAATTTTTCGATTATGTTCCCCAAGGGAATAAACTTTCCTATAAGCTTTGACACCATTTGTGATATTTGTGAATCTAGTGAATATATCATTGATGCTTTCATTCGACTTCATTGTGAATAATTCATAATCATGAATTAAAAGTCCCAATTTTTATTCTTTAACTTAATTTGTCCCCTCATGGGTGATCTCAAGTAATTTTCACATGTCATGGGCTGAATCACAACTACTAGCTCGATTGTATTCAGTCACATCTAGTGCACAGCATAAGATGTTCATAGCCTGAATATTTAAAGTCATCTTAGCATTGTCTTCAACACTAAACTCGTCATTCTATTTAGGCATTTTTACGCCATCAACAACTTTTGACTGAATAAAAGGACCTTTCTCTATCAAATTCCATAACTTAAAGTTGATTAAACGCACATAGATTTTCATTCTATTTTTCCAGAATGTATAGTTGTTTCCATTGAACAAAAGAGGTCGATTTGTTAAAGATCCTTTAACGTATGGAAGAGAGGATAAGCATGCCATGAGGATCTTTCCTACAAGGTTGTTAAACCAAGAATATGTAGACCAAGCTTTAATACCAAATGAAAAACCTTAGAGGGGGGTGAATAAGGTTTTTGCAAACTAAAAATTTTCAATTCGTCTGATATACAGAATAATGATGATCTTCAAGTTTCTTGGACCAACTTTAAAGCAAAACAAAGAAAGCAATCTAAGAAAACCTTGAGAACTATCCAGATTCAGACTTAAGCAAGATATATAATACAATTAATGTTGTAAGCCAAGAAATGAGATACAGAATGTATAGTAGTTCGATCAACTAAGATCTACATCCACTACCTTAAGCTCACACTTAAGGATTTTCAACCAAATTTTATTTACTCAACTTAATAAAATCAAACCGTACAAAATACAAGAGAGGATCACCACACTTGGTTTTCCAAAACCTCTCAAATAAATAATCAAATCAAGGTTCACCCCAAATGAGTTTTACACCATAACCTTGTACTACAAAAGAGATTGAATATCAATGGAACAGTAAAAGCTCACTTGTTTGAGCAGATGTGCACCAAAGAAAAAAAGCACAAACACTTTTACCTTTTTGACATAATTTGAATTCACTTTGAAACACTTGATAAAAGAATATTTTTATTTTCTATAGAGCAAGAGTGTTTCTTAGAAGGATGCCACAAAAATCTTATGTCTAATCAGTGTTTACAGGCTTTATATAGAGCCACAAAGTGAAGTACCAACAGCTATAAAATGACTATAATTTTTCTGTTAAATTTACCCGTGTTTTGGACTCATGTTTCAGATGACAATGCATCCAAAATGTAAGTCCAAAATGGCACTTTTTCAAGCAGAAATGATTCGACACTGTTTACAAGATTTTAGACGAATCTTTTGGATATAGAATCATCCAAACTACTCAATCCAAAATTCTGAGATTTTTAAAACTTTGAAATCTTTTTCTTTGTGTGCTTCAAGGTAGAAATCAATTAAATCATAAGGTAAAGAGACATAGGAATTAACAAGAAATACCTTAACTAGTCTAAAGTTCTTCCATAAGGACTTCTTGGTATACAACCTCATAAGCTTGAACTTCATTTTGATCACCCATATTTGAATTCCGTTGCTCAAGAGTTGCTTAACAATCTTATTTGAATGCCTTAGAAGAACTGAGGTTAAACATGTCCTATCACTTATAGATTACACAAGTTAGTTCACATCAATGTTTGTCATAAATCAAAACATAGGAGAAAGCCCTTAGGGCTAACACTATTAATGATTGTTATTTATTTCTTGTTCAAAATATTAATAAATCAAGGAGTTTTTTTCTTTTTTTTTTAGTGCCCATAAAGAGGAAGAATATTTTATTTAAAATGATGTTCCATTTAGTGATTGAATATTCTGAATGTTATATGGTACTGGAATTTCTCTTCTTTTTTTTTTAAGTTGTAAATTGGTTAATCGTTAGGATGTCTAATAACTTATTCATTTTTAGAACACTAGAATTTTTTTTTTTTTTAGTTCATAGAAACAGTACAATGGTTAAATTCTACTTATTTTAATTCAATTAAGAACACCATACATATAGAATGCTATGATCCTTTTATGGTTTTCTTAATAGGGTCACTTGAAATTTCTAATCTCCCTCCCTAGTGTTTTTATAGAATTGTTAGATGCAAATGTAGTTGATTTAGACAATGAACTTGAAGGTGCTTCTTGTTGTAACTAATCTTGTATACTAAAAATGTAATGTTAATTTCAATTATACCCTTACAACATAACACTTTTTTGCAATTTAGTTCCTTCTTTTTTAGAGAAAATATACTTAAAAAATGTTCCAAATTTTCAATCATACCTTTCTATCCCTTTTTTAATGGTTTAGCTTAAAGTTGATCATTTGACTAGGCCAATGTGTAGAAAACAAAAATTTGAAAGGGTAAATGTATAATTTTACTTATTTTACTTTTATTTCTTCTCTTTTATCTTCCTTTCCACTTCATCGGGAAGCAGCCTTTAACTCTATAATGAATAGGAAAGTGAGATGAAAAAAAAATTAAATTAAATCAAGATATATTACATCATTGTCCCTATAAATTTTTCAAAATTACAATTAAGCCAGTCAAATGGTCAAGTTTTGGTCTAATTGTTAGAAAAGGGATAAGAGGGCTTGATTTAAAATTTTAAACATTCTTGGAGGATATTTTTCATTAAAAAATGGAGGATTGAATTGCAAAAAGTGTTATTTTTAAATAGCATAATCAAATTTAACCTAAATTGTAATATAACTTACATGGATAATCGACCTCAATGAATTCTATAATAAAAATCTAAATGAAGCTAAATCACTAATATATGAACCACCAGTGTGCAAGTTTGATATACTTGTGAGGGGGTAGGATCCTGTTCAAAGATAGATGTGATAATCTTTCAAGGACAGTGCAAATATGCAGATTAATGCCGCAACTTGTGTGATGCACCATGGTTAGGTGGTATAACTAGACTTAATCACAGTTTTAGGTTTTATCAATTCAACCGCGAATTGAAACTGTGGTCAATAGTTTAAAAACTATTGATCACATTTCACAATTGAAACTGACAACTGGAATCGTGGTTTATAGTCTGATTGAGATTGGAGGTTTTCCTTAATTGCTAACTGGTAGTTTCAACCACCAGTTTTATTATTTTTAATTTTTTCTAGCCACGTGCAAGCATGTGATACTAACACGTGGCAACACAAAAAATATATAAATAAAATATAAAAGGGCCTACAATAATGGCCTATTATGATGGGCCATTACATATGGCCATTCCAATAGCCATATGAATTGGACCATTGCATGCAACAACCAAAATAGCCATTTTTAAAGCAATGGCCAATTTTTTGCCGTTGGTTCTTTTTTTCTTTTTTTCTCCCCCTCTATAAATATGTCTCTCAATCCACCCCTCATTTTTATACTCTCTCAACTATCTCTCAACTCTCTCAATTCTCAATTTATAATATATTTTTTATATTTATTTTTCTAGTTTTTGGGGAAAAATGTCTAACCCAAGGAGCTCAAACAGTAAGGGAAAAAAGTACTAGTTATAATTTGAATTTCTAATCGGAGACATTTACTACATTCGGTTATCAACTAGCTTCCGATTTTGATCCAAATTTTTTTCCGATGACATTTTCTCCTCCAACAACCGACCAATTAGTACAAGTTAGTGATGAAGAAGTTGAAGTTCAATAACAACATCCTTACGTTGATATTCAAGAAAGTTTTCAATGTCTAAGTGAAGCATAAATTGAGACTAAAACTAAGACTACAATAAAGAAAGCACAAAAAATGGATGTTGATATATTCACTACGCATTTCACCATTACAATAATGCCATATGGCGAAGTGAAAGTTAAGTGTAATTATTGCACTGTTGCTCCTAAATTGTATGCATTTAAACTACGAATAGATTATAGTACACTTTTCCAATATCTAAGAAGACATTATCCTCAAGAGTTCAGTTTGAAATCCCCACAATAGTAAATTAGCGAGTACACAATTGCTACCTCTGCTTCTTCTTCTCCTAATTTATTTAAATATTCTGAAAATGTCCAAGAAAAGAGTTAGCTAAAATGGTAGTTGTAGAACATCTTGCATTTAATTTTGGATAAATTTTTTTTTAATAAGTATTGTCAAAATACTTTAAATCTTGCTATAAAATGTTTTCCTTGCACTACACTCATATGTACACTTAACATATTACACAAGAAAAATAATAACTAATTAGTTCAAATATTTTTAGATTTGCTTGGTAAAGTATCTTTCTGTAGTAATATTTGGCGTGATCATTAACAAACTCATTCTTATATGCGTGTGATAGGGGTAAAATTCATCTATATTTTCTAGTTATTTGAGGGTGTTTTGTGATACATTTGTTGTAATAACTAGGCATATTCCTTCATATTTGATATTTTACCCTTGGAAAGGTGTTTTGAAATTTTATTGCAAAAAATGACGAAAAAACGACAAAACTGTTGCGGTCTGAGCACGAACGGCACCATTCTAGATAAACAAGGGATTTTTTAGGAAAAAATAGAGTCTGACCGGGCTGATAGAGCACGGCTGGCGCCTGTCATGACCCTCCAAGTCGGCTCTACTCTAGTCCATGTCGGCGAGCTTTCCAATTTTTATGCGAATTTGGCAATTTCCAAGAATTTTGGTATTTTCCAATCTCTACTCGGCCCAAAACTCTTGGGAGATGAAATTTAGCATCTTGAAAGCCTATTTAAATAAGAAAATTACAAGACAAGAGTATGAATTCAAGGATCAAACTAGCAAATCACTCGTTAAAGGAGGAATTCATCAAAGCAATGAGCATTGTTCAAGAGAGTCTTCAAGAGAGAAGAAGGAAACTTGTCTACGAGTTCTTTCTTTTACCTTTATTTTCTTTTTTTTCGAATAATGATGTACTTAATATTTTCATTGTAATTTAGCAAATTTTTGGGATTCTTGATGTTTGTATTAATTTAGCTATTTGATCAATTTTCTATCATTCCTGGGGTTTGATTGCTTGTGATTATGGAAGAATTGATGAAGTTAGATTTTCTTCTAATTGACTTGGAAAACGACGTTAGGAGTTGATTTAATTTTATTGATTTCATATTTGTTATTTCTTAACGGGTTTGGAAAACGAAGTTAAGATCAAAGAACTTAAGTAATAAAGACTAGTTAATTTCGCCTAGAGTTTTGGTTTGCTGACTAATTTCATGTTTATGAGGAATTGTGTTTAATGCATTTTTTGGTTATGTTAGTTTGATTGGAAAATCTGCTAATTTAATCAAGAGATAGTAATTCCATATATTGGGAAAGAAGTGGAGTCTATATGAGTAAATTCATGACTTGAGAAATGATTGAACTTTACTTTATATTCCTTCATGATGCCAATATGATGATTAATTGAGATAGTTGCTGATGTGTACGAATTTGGGTATAAAAAATTATATAAAAATAAGCACATTCCCAATCAAGTTTAAATTAAAACATTAACTCCAAATTACACATATGAGCAAGCGTACTCATCATTAAGCATAGCATAGGGTTTAAAACGAGTATCGATCCTCAAGGAACAAGTATGCATTAATCACTTTTCTTTCATTGTTTAACCGACTCAATAAAGTGAAAAAGAATAAAAAGGAAAACAAAATAAAATAAAAGAATATAAACATATCAAGGATGGAGAATTATGTAACTCAAACCATTATTTTGACAGTCATGACCTTAAAGTACCCAATCATTATCATAACTAATTATTCTCTTGGCATCATGAAGGATTAAGATAGATTGACTTCTTTTTCAATCTATGAAATTACTATCTTCTAGATAAATTAGCATCATATATCCTGTCTCAACTAATTCACCCAAAAGATGCATTAAACACAATCCTTGATTAAATCCCCATATCCTGGCAAATTTAAAACATGAAATTAACCAATAAATCCATATCCTGGCAGACATCAATTAACCTTTAATTACCCAATTCTTAGCAATTAACCCATTTTCCAAACAAGTTAATAGAAAAAAATAAAAAATTAATCTCGTAATTAGCATAAGTAATTAAATACCAAGAATAGCAATCAATTAATCAAAATGTCAAAGTAACTCTAAAAATCATGAATACCGAAAATAATGTCAAATTACAATAAAACAATTAATACACCGTTATTCAAGAAAAGAAAACAAAGTTAAAAGAAAGTACTCATAGACAAGTCACATTCTTCTTCCTTCGTAGACTCTCTTGTACAATTCTCCTTGATTTGATGAATTCCACATTGATCTTGAGTGATTTTGTGTTTTACTCCTTGAATTCATACCTTTGACTTGTGTTTTTCCTCTATTTATAGGCTTTAGAAGTGCCTAAATTCCTCCCTCTAGGGTTTCTGGCCGAATAGAAGTAGGAAAATACTAGAACTCTAAAAATTGCCCAAAAAAAATGCCCACGAAAATCTAGGCACCACCTCTGTACCAATGCACAGTCGACGCCGCCTGTCCTACCTAGGGCTGGCACCAGTTGTATTCTGTCTCTCTGTCCGTTCGTCAATTTTTCTCAATTTTCGTGTCAAGTTCTTCCAACTTGCAGCAGACATTGCCTCTAGGCTCCCAACTAGCACGTGGTTGGCGCCGCCTCTCCTGTCCTGGCCGGCGCCGCCTCTAGTCTGTTTAGTAACGATTCTACCTTATTTTACCCCTAAAATCTAAAATAATGTACAAAATACCTTTCAAAGGGTAAAATCTCAAATATGAAGGAATATGACCAGTTATTGCACAAAATGTATCACAAAATGGCCTCAAATAACGAGAAAATATATGACTAATTTAGGCCCTATCAGTTGCTAAATGGTTCATTGTCATGTGTTTCTAGGATTGTTGTCTAAATTGCATATTCTTACATTCTTGAGTTGTATATATTTCTTTATTTTTATTTTTATTATCTTATTACTTTATTTGGTCGGTTAAACAATGAACAAAAAGTGATTAGTATGTACTTGTTCCTTTGAGGATCAATACTCGTTAATTTCTTATGCTATGCTTGCGATGAGTATACTTGCTCGTATGTGTACTTTGGGATTAATAATTTAATTAAAACTTGACAAATGGATGGATTTAAATTTATTGATTTTTATACGCCCAAAATTTATACATCAACATGTTACATGTCATTAGATAGATAATGACTAGAATATTAAAAAATGATTACTTGCTTATTGGGGCTTTGATGATCCACGTTCTACTAAAAATATTTGTCAATTATTAATGATTATTTTAGAAGAATATGGTTTAGTAAATAAGATTTTTTTTTCTATTTCTTTTGATAATTTATTTGCAAATATTGCCTAATACAAGTCTTAAAATTTTAAATAAGCCAACTTTTGGGAGAAATTTTTTTTCATATTAGATGTGCATGACACATTTTAAGCTTATGTGTATTTTATAGTTTAAAAAGTCTTAATATTTATATTAAACTAATAAAATCCATTTTTTTCTTATTTATTGTCTAGGGCTGCAATTAAAAAAGAATAGAGCCAATTTTATAGACATAATGATGTGAACCAAAACAATTTCCAAGAAATGTACCAAATAAATGAAATTCAACATATAAACTATTAAATGAATCTTTTCTATCCAAAGAACTTATATGTGCACTTTTTGCAAATGGAATTCTTGGAATACATTTATAATTTTCTCAACAATGGAATGTTTGTAAAGGTATTTAAATATTTTTAAAATATTTAATGATACTAATTATAATTTATCTTGTATTTATTATCCTACTTTAATTTAATTATTCAAGAATGTGTTAATATTAGTAGTGTTTTTAATGAATATTCTAGTGATAGTCTTTTGTTTCCTTCTATTAATGCTATAAAAGTTAAATGGTTAAAATATTATTTACAAATACCTTATGTTAACTTAGTTACTAGTGTTCTTCATTCATGTATGAGAATTGATGGTTTACAAGATTATCTTACTTGTTATTATGATTCTTTATTTTCTAAAGATAATAATGATGATGATGGTGATGATGGTGGTGGTGGTGGTGGTGGTTGTGGTGGTGATAATAGTACTCAAGATCTTACATCCCCTCCTGATGTTTTTTTATAATATCTAGTGTAAGAAATATTCTTTGTGACTTATATCATGAATATTCTAGAAGGTATGGTTTAGTTGTCCAAACAATTCAAAATATTAAAACTCTGACATCCGAATCTTCAAAGATTAACAAAGTAAGGCTACTTATATTAGAAAAGTCAAAACGACTGAGAGGATCTTCAAATTTCACAATGAAACTTAAATTATATTAACTGATGATTTGGAATGGAAGGACACATGTAAAAGATTTGATATCTTGAATTTCTAGTCTGAAAATGGAAATAAATTCCCTACTATAGCATTAATAAGTAAGGAGATTCTTGTTGTTCCCATTTCAAGCATTATGGTAGAACAAACTTTTAGTGTTAAAGGAAAAATCTTAGGCGAAACTTGCTCATCAATGGCACCGGAGGTCTGTTAAGTTCAATCATATTTAGAAGATCGGACTAGAGTCGAAGATCGTCAACAACAAATATGCGGTTGGACTTCAATGAATTTTTATACATGAATATTGAAGGAACTACAAGTATAGCCAAGAGTGATGACAATTAAGATTAAGGTAAAAAATGGTTAAAAGGTAAGAGAAGTGCAATAGTTTTTATTCCTTTACACTTTAAAAGGATAATAGGCAACTTAATTTTAGAAATCTAAAATTAAGTTCAAACTCTTTATACTTTTAACTAATTTTTTAATCATTTTTATACTTTTGACATCCTAAAAATTCTAAAAATCGACAGTTGGCTAGTTTACCACCCTAACGTTAACCACCAACGAATGATTTAGTTCAACAGCCAAAATCAGGATTGGGGGTTAAGCTTGAGGTTGGCCATTTTAACCAACCCATAAACACAGGTTTAACAAATGGGGACACCCCTAGGTATAACATCCATCAAAGAGAAAGAATTCTATACTTTCCAAATATGCCATATTATGGTAATAAATTGGGCGCAAGCATACTCATGACCTTTTCTCAACAATGCATGTAGAACATCGTTTAGACAAGTTTCTCAGACCACTATCCATGTTGAGTGCTTTTTGCAATATATTACCAAACCTCTCAAGAACTAGCAGTCAAAGAGACAAATGCCAATTAATCTTTTATGAAGAACTATAAAATAATACAACTAGTTAATTATTGAATAAGCCACTTTAAGTTGCTATTTGTAGGAAGAATTTGATGTGCTACTCTGTATACGAAATTCTTCACCTTTTGTGGAATTGTTAATCTCCATAGATTCTTCCTAAATCTTACTTCTTGACTTCTAAATGAGCTAGAAGCTAGCCTACTAAGCTGATCACTATAACCCATAGATATATTGTATTGGGATTTAAGTGTGTGTGTATATACCAGAAGATGTAAAATACCAAATCACCTTATGCATCCACCATTGTGTACTCAATGGGATTGATGGTTTGAATAATATCCCCTTATATATAGTAGGAAAAAAGAATTCATAAGGTATTCATTCCAAACACTACTAGAAAAAGGCTAATTACCAACTGTCAAATTCTGTTGATAGGTGTCCAATTTCTGTTGGTAATATTAGTTTACGAATAGAATTTGGTCCGTGGGTAAAACGCCTGTTGAAAAGTGTTACCAACAAGAGATTTTTAAGTCTATTGGTAATTACCAACAGATTTTGCTGTTGGTAACATTATATTTCAGTTGGTAATGATTTCTTTGGATTTAAGTTTTTTTTTTTTTTGTTAGTAATTTTGTTACGTTACCAACAAACTAACTACGTTGTTGGTAAAGTCGTTGAAAACTTTTGAATTGTGTATTTTGTTGGTAATTTTGTTGGTATTTTTTCCAATTGATTGTTTAGTTGGTAATGTTATTGGTAATTTGCCAACAATTCCTTAGTTGGTATATTTTATGTAGTTGGTAATTATTTTTCATTACGAACAAATGATTTAGTTGGTACTTAGTTGGTAAATGTCAAAAAAGAAAATGCGTATTGATAGCTTACCAACTACAATTTAGTTGGTATTGCAAACATACTCTGTTAGAATATACTAACAGATAAATCTATTGGTAAGCAATTACAAGTTGTTTTTGTTACTTACCAACAGCGATCTATTGGAAAGCACTTACAGATTGCTATTGGTATGTACCAATTGATAAATCTATTGGAATGCACCTGCAAATTTATGTTAGTGATTTCTGTTGGTATGTAGCAACAAGTAAATCTGTTAGTAAGCATCTGCAAATATATGGTGGTAAATAGCAACAGATTGTGTGTTGGTAACACCTGTAAATTTCATTTGATATGCACCAACAGATCATTTGTTGGTAAGTACCAATTGATCTTCCATTGATAAGTAGAACTATATTATCACTATATAATCCATATACATATTTAATAGAGTAATTCTACATAATATTAAAAGTACATTCATACTAAAAGTCATACATCCATATTAAAAGAACATCAATATCCATAACAAAAGTACATCAAACTCTGATGTGGAACAAAAAACAAATAAAGTAAATTTGTTATGAGCTTAAAATAATTTTTTACTTCATTAGTCCAAAATATGAAATAAATTCAAGAACCAACTCATGAAGCATCCTTTCCTTTGAGTTCCTTGACTTCTGATGTTAAGGATTTCACCTCGGATTGCAAGTGTTCATTCACTTCTCATAGTTCTTGAATAGCCTTGTATAATTATTTGTCAACACTTTGCAATTCTGACCTTTAGACATATTCTGTAGACTGTGCTAACAAACAAGATGAAAATGATGACTTGTATACAGCAGATTTCTCTAGGCAGCTCAAACTGAGAGATTCCATGACGTACATTGTATTACCCTTTTTTGGTGGTCCTACAACTCGCAACCAAACATCAACCTTGTTAACTGGTTTTGGTTGCTCCCCTTTAAGTGTTTGATTTGTTATTAGCTCCATCTCTTTTTGCAATTACTCTTAGTACCTTGCCTATTACAATGAAAATAGTATATTATCAATAATAACCCAATAACAAAATTTATAAATGCTAGTAAAATAGTCCCAACAAAACAGCCTCCCAAAAAAATAGCCCCAACCAAGAACAAGTTTCCAGAGAAAAGAAAACAGAGAAAAAAGAAGATGAAGGGGTTTTTTTCAGAGCTTTTAGGAGCAGCAACTTCACTTACATTTTTCCAGCCACTCACTCACATTTTTCTAGCCCTAAACAAGAGGACAACAATACCCCTCACTGTAGCCACTTCACTCACATTTTTCCAACCACTTCAGTCACATTTTTCCAGCCTTAAACAAGAGGACAACAATCCCCTTCACTATAGCCACCTCATTCACATTTTTTCCAGCTACTTCACTCAAATTTTTTCATGTAGTACTATATTACCACTCAATTCACCAATCAAAAACCAACTCCCCTCAACAAACCATAATCAAGTCACAACTCTACCACAATCAAACTAATTTTTCCAACACAAGTTTCAATATACCCAACACTATTGCAGCCCACACTTCACATCTCAACCAAACAATCGATATACTCCTCCTCATAATTTCCACAGTGGAAACTCAACAATCCACATTTCAAAGCTCAAATCACTAGCCAACCAACACAAATACAGTAATTAACCAACATAAATCAACTACTAAAACTTAACTTCTTTTCTCAAGTTTAGTAGTATAAAACTAGTATCCAATCAACTATAACTCAAGCTTAACATTTCACATCAAAGGTATCTCAATCATATATCAGTTTAAACTCAATAGGCAAAATCAGAATGCAACTCAACACAGTCAACTCAATTCAATTCAAATTTTAGCAGCCAATCTCAATACTACTTGCACAATCTAGTCCCTAGTAGTTTAAGTCCAATCACACAATATCAATTAAATTCTCTATCTAATTATAACACAAATCCTTAACAATCAACAATTCAAACTACTGTGGATTATCACTGAATATTTATATGTTTTAAGTAATAAATCATAGATTACTAGTTAATATTGTGGAAATAATAATTTCAGTAGATCCCCATTAAAATAACACCGCAATCAGTTTAGATCTCTTAAAACCCAAAGTATAAATATGTTGATCATGCATTTCAGTGGATATGACACTTACGTTTATATCCTAGATCGCTTGTCAATAAAGATAAGTTTTGGCACCTCTGGCAACTCCTCTTCCCCATCTAACATTAGCCTTTCTCTTTTTAGCACTTGCTCAACCTCATCTTCAGTTTTTGTTGTGTGAGTGAAGACATAGATGTCCATCTACGAATATTCTCTATGGCGTTTCTCCTCCTACGAAATCATCATAAAATGTAAGTTGTAACGTATTATACATAAGAATAATAATTACAAATATATTTCAAATGATGAATTTAAAAAAAAAATCTATGTATTATACAAGCTTTCTCTTGTGTACAATTGCTAGAATAGATCCTCCTGAATGATTTGAGGCTCCTAAAACACTCTTCTTGTTTGCTAACATAGTCCTTGACATTTTCTTGAATGCATCACTATCCCAATATGCTCGAAGCTCATTATAATGCTCCTCTTTTATGAAATCATGAGAGATATGTCCATTTTGTACTTCTTCCATCAAGTACCAATAACTGTTATTGACTTTTTTTCCCATTTTGCTCTCATAATCGAATCATATTTGTGGTCCCATTTCTATTCTTTCTGTAGGTTTCCCATACAAAATTAATAAATTAGCATAATAAGCATAAAATACAACCTATAGCTATAATTGGACAGAGTAAATTTAATACTTACTGCCCGCTCAGCGTACCATACATCCCTTGTGGTAGGTGGGACTTTTTTCCAAGTAGGATATGGTCCCAAAAATATAGATTCTATGGTTGGACAAATAGATCACACTGGTTTGTTGAGCAGCTTGGCATTGCAAAGAATCCTACAACAGAAAAATAAATATTTAAGGATTTTGCTTGATACATTTAGAATGAATACTAAATTTCAAAAAATAAAAAATTTTCAAATCACTTACTCATCCCCATCAATCCAACATTCAATCTTGCCCTGTGCTGGCATATTAATAGCTGTAGATAAGTTAGATGTTTACACATTCTCTTGAGCTGGAGTAGACTCAACTTGATCATTAGGAGTGATAGGCAGAACTTGCTCATTGTGAGTGATTGACTCGACTTGCTCAGAATGAATCTCTAGCTAGACGCTTTCTCTAGAATTGCTACCATTGTGGCCATCAATAAGAGTAGGCAACGTATATGATGGAGTACAGAAATCATCTGCTGCTCTGTGGCTAGTATTTGTAGAATTCTAATTTTCTATTGGGTGTGAATTCAATGGTTGGCCCTTGAAGTCATTATTTGATTGGCCTACACATCACCCTACATTTTGCCCTTTTTTTTTTTTTGCATTCTTTTCCTACTAGGTGCCATCTAAAAATAATGCATAGAAAATAAGTGACTATGTACGATTTTTCCAAAAACAAGTCATTTCAGAAAAAGTGATATGGTATTGAAAGAGAGGAGAAAAGCAAACAAAGAAAAGAGAAGATAGAGGGGTTGTTTTAGAGCTTGCAGGAGCAGCAACTTCACTCACATTAACAAGAGGACAAGAATCCCCCTCACTGTAGCCACTTCACTCACATTTTTCCAGCCACTTCACTCATATTAAGGAACCTTTTGATGTAAGTTTTGATGGCTAAAGTTTATAGAATTCATGTAGTTATAGGGAAACTATTTGTTGTGAGTTGTTCAATGTTAGAGTGTTAACTAGTGGTCAAGAAGGTTGTTTTAGTGCATTTTTTATTCTTATTTGATGATTTATGAAGTGAAGGAAAATGCAGATAAATGGCCAAAAAAATTTAGATTGTAAGATTTAAAACGAAAGGGAATATAAAGCTGAAAATTAATTTTTATTCAAGATGGAAATAGTTTTATTATTTCTTTGGAATTTTTATTAATCTTGACTGCTTGGATGCTGAGTTTTTATAGCTGAACTTATAGGTGCCCTATGATGTCAGAGGAGATAGGAAGTTGATTTTGGGAAGTTTTGATTGTAAAAAGTCATAGGAATTAATGAAACCAAAACTATGTTATACAGAACACGAAAATGCTGCTTTGATGTATTATATATTATGCCTTGTTTTGATGTGGTAGAAGAGCTGAGCTGAAAAGGTAATTGAAGTACTTTCTTCTAGGTTTTGAACAAAGTTTAGGACAACGAAGCAGTGATAAGTTTAGGACAACAAAGTTTAAGACAACAAAAAAGCAATACTTTTAGTACATAGTTTTGTTGCATGTTAATAATGAGTGAGAGATTATGATTCATGAAGGATGTCAATGTTGGAGTTAATTTGGGATAGAGGAAAACACAGTATGATAGTTGTATAACCAAGGTACCCGTGTTAATACAAATTTATGTGGGACAATTATAAGGTATCACATGGTGTAGAATCTCAGGTCCTAGGAAATCAAGAAATAGTGCATGGTGAAAATGAGCATTACTTAGGTGAGTTTTTTAAAGATGAGTACTTGGTGAAACTAAACATGATAATAATGATGTGTGTGTGTGTGTGTGTGAGAGAGAGAGAGAGAGAGAGGTGCTACATCTTAGATAGCATGAGTAAATGATTTAAGATAGTTTGGTTATATCCTTAGATGATCATTAGATGTATTGATGAGAAAGAGTAACATAATATATGGATGTTGTTGAGAGAGTCCACAGATAACATGGCAATAATTAATTAAAAAGGATTTGATTGCACTTGGCTTTATGGAGAACTAACTTTAGGCGCAGTAGAATGGAAAAGGGAGGAATTCACATTATGGTAGGAGAAAAAGCTTGTGTTGCACTCAGTTAAGTTGTTAAGCAGTGATGGAATTGCATTTGACCCGATCATTTTTCTCAATATTATTCAATACTCTTTCTCTTGCATTGCTAAGAAGAGAAGGAGAAGCTGCTCATACAATTTTTTTTTTCTACTTATTCAGGTGCATCTCTTGAAATTGTGCCCAGAAAGGATTGAGATTATACTATAACATGATTTGGTTCATTCTGACATTATAGGCGCAAAAGTGGCAATCATCCTTACAACTTTAATTATGTTCGGCCTATCAATTGGTGTAGTGTTTGTTGGTCTTGTTCCTACATTTACTGAAGATACTGTCAGAGCTGTGAATATAAGTTAGTACTAGTCTATGATAGTGTTCATTACCTATAATTCTGATTGGCCTATTATGTTTATATTAAATTTCTCTATAAATGCTTTCTTAATAGATCTATTTGGAGGGATCAATAAGCCTTATGAATTTTGATGCCATCTAGAATTCTGGGAGTTTTCTTTTTCATAGATCAAACCCGATAGAAATCCAAGAATTTCAATAGAATGAATAAACTTCACTGAGGATTACTCTGTTAGGAGGGGCATTTTATTTTTTTTTTTTACTAGAGCCTATGGTCTATGGTCTAACTGTTTTGAGCAATAGAATGGCCCTGGCCTACACCAATACCTAAAATTCATTTTTTATTTCCTTGGAGTAATAGCAAGATGGCACTACTTACTTATTTGGTTCTCAGGGCAATAAGAAATTTAAACTAAACAAAGAAGAAAAAGAATGTAAAATGAGCAATACACTAGCAATTGTGATCAATTTGCAAGTGTGCAGTCTTTAAATAACAATGGAAGAGTCAGTTTAGAAGAGAGGATTTCTAAAGTGGACAAGCTGCGGTGCAATGAATATAAGCACAACACCCACACTTCAACAACATTTTTTCCAGCCACTTCACTCACATTTTCACTCAGCATTTATAACAAAATCACAACTCCAACTCCTCAAAACCACAACACAAATATAAGCACAACACCCACACTTCAATAGTTAAACACTCAAATAATTTTCAATGCAAATGTGCTCGAAAATCACAAAAAAAATAACAGCAAAGCATTCCAAGATTTATAGAGCATAAAATGCAGTTCAATACAAGAAAAATGGTGCATTTTGTGGTAACTAAGACTAGAAATAGCTTATGCATAAGAAACAAAACAAGAAAGAAAAAGAGTGATCAGAAATTTAGTCCCACCAGCATTTTTTCCACCCACTTTACTCACATTTTTACAACAAAATCACAACTCCAACTCCTCAAAACCACAATACAAATATAAGCACAACACCCACACTTCAACAGTCAAACACCCCAATAATTTTCAATGCAAATATACTCCAAAATCACAAAAATAACAGCAAAACAGTTCAAGATTTACAAAGCATAAAATGCAGTTCAATACAAGAAAGATAGTGCATTTTATGGTAACTAAGGCTAGAAATAGATTATGCATAAGAAACAAAATAAGAAAGAAAAAGAGTGATCAGAAATTTAGTCCCACCAGTATTAAACACTAAACAATAAGTAGATTAGATTAAGAGCTGCAAAATAGAAATTAAACATTCCCACAATAAGATAGTATGAGCAGGAATATGTCGACTGCTGATAGAGATTATATCCACAACAGTGTGAATGGCTTTCCTGCTGTATTTATGATTTTTTCAAGTTTATAGGTGGGAGTCTGACGGGTTTAGGAGGTTAAGGCAAATTATACACAACTTATTCCTTGAGGCAATGCCCCTTTAGGCGGTTCTTGTGCTGAGATTCACATCTTTGACTTACATATGGCATTAGTGGTATGGGGCATTCAATGAAATTGAGTGTTGGTCCCATAATTGTCAGTTAATTATCTTGCCACTCGAAGTTATAAACATTTTGCCATCTGCTTTCCTGTCTAGCACATTCTAGAAGATTGAGGGGTCTCTATTAGGAAGGGCATCTCTTTTTATTTTTGACTAGAGCCTATGGTCTATGGTCTATCTGTTTTGAGCTACAGAATGGCCCTGGCCTACACCAATACCTAAAATTCATTTTTTATTTCCTTGGAGTAATAGCAGGATGGTACTAGTTACTTTTTTTGCTCTCAGTGCAATAAGAAATTTAAACTAAATAAAGAAGAAAAAGAATGGAAAATGAGCAATACACTACTAGTTGTGATCAATTTGCAAGTGTGCAGTCTTTAAATAACAAAGGAAGAGTTAGTTTAGAAGAGAGGATTTCTAAAGTGGACAAACTGCGGTGCAATGAAGATAAGCACAACATCCACACTTCAACAGCATTTTTTCCAGCCACTTCACTCACATTTTCACTCAGCATTTACAACAAAATCACAACTCCAACTCCTCAAAACCACAACACAAATATAAGCACGACACCCACACTTCAACAGTCAAACACCCTAATAATTTTCAATGCAAATATGCTCCAAAATCACAACAAAATAGTTCAATATTTACAGAGCATAAAATGCAGTTCAATATATGAAAGATAGTGCATTTTATGGTAACTAAGACTAGAAATAGCTTATGCATAAAAAATAAAACAAGAAAGAAAAAGAGTGTCAGGTGTCCTTTCTCAAGTTTAGGAGACATTTATAAATAAATCTTTTATATTTCTATTCTGCCTTTAACATTGATTTTGTTTCCAAAGAAGTTTAAAAGAAAAGGTCAAATGAATTTTTCACTCTTGTGATAGATTTATGAAGATTTAATTTTGTTATATGCATTAAATAACTACTATACCAATGCTAGTTGGGGACTGCTTCAACCTTTTTTGACTAAAAACCCCATAGATTCCCACAACTCTGCCAGTCTAAGAAAACACATAAATCAATAAGGTCATTGGTTTTGGACGTTTGAACAGTCCCCAAAAAAATAGAATATGGTGAAACTTTGAACAAAAATCTGCTAAATAATCAACAAATGGTCACGATTTTATTAGATAAATAAAACAAAATCAATATGTTCAATTTAATACATCCAAAAGAAATTACTACAAAATATAAATATGTCTCAAAATTCTAACATATTATAACTATTCACTTTCACTATAGAATTCGCTATCTACTTCATCTTCTGACTCTGAAGTAGATATTACTATATCAGATTCATCGAAACTACTTTTCAAGTCTTGGTCAATCTCTTGCAAACTAACATTAACAGAGGGATCCACATCTTCATAAATATTGTTTGGGTCCTTTAGATTGTCTAATGGATCATCCATAATATCAATACTTTGATTCTGAACTTCATTTTCTTGCAATGCACTATCAATTATAGCAATCTCTAACATTCGCCTTGCAACGACATGACAAACATGCAACCAATCTACAGTATCCTTTCTAGGACTTGAATATGGTACAAAATACACTTGGGTTACTTGAAATGCAAGTGCAAATGGCTCAAATTTGTTCCATAATCTTTTAGGATTAATATCAAGCAGTTTGTACTTATGATGAATTCTTACTCCCACGTCATGTCTTGGATCATCCCAATCACAATGAAATAAATAGGCATGCTTAACAAGCAAACTAGGATACTCCAGTTCCACCACTTCCTTCAAAGTACCATAGTAATCCATTGTACCTCCATCATCATTATTAGAACCTTTCTGCATACGCCACTATTTGTAGTGGCTTTTCCTTTACTATGAGCACATATGTGAAAGTTGTATCCATTCACAAAAAATTATGTGTACGTGCGCACAAATCTCTTTGGCCCCCAACTCAGATGTTTTATTTCATCGTTTGAAATATTGTTACCTAGATCGTGCACCTATTTGACACAAAAATATTATAACTAAAAAAGATGAAGTTAATTAGAATGAAAATTTGGGATGACACGACATTAGATATATGCTTACATATTCCTTCAACCATTGAACAAACTCTCTTTCCAATGCAAACTTTAAATCAGAATAAAAAATGTTGGCTATATTAGAGCTCCTCTCAATCTTGAACAGCCTGAATTTTATTAAATTAAAAAAAATGGTAAGATGTTAAAATTTATCTCATTCCAAAATAATTTGTGCAAATTCGTATTCACTCCACATATGATCGAACCTCTTCGGTATTTAGCAACACATACAATGCAGCTGCATCATACTCTTTATCTGATAGGAATCTCGTCTTTGCAGCACCTGATGGCCGCCCAAAACAGCTAAATGTTGAAATACTTGACCTCATTAACTAATCAAAACCACCACCATCATCATTTCGTTCAACCTTTCTACTCTTTTTTTTTTTTATATTATGATCAAAGTACAAGGTACAAAACGTCGAAACTTCTTCAACTAGGTATACATTGCAAATTGAAGCTTCAACTTTTGCTTTATTTTTAACCTTCTTCTTTAAATTGTACAAGAACCTATTGTTGGAGATTTATCAATATAGATATTAACAAATTAAGGTTTAAAAAATAATAAATTAGATATTTTACTAACCTCTCAAAAGGATACATCCACCTATATTGCACAAGACCTCCCACTAAAGCTTCATACAGTAAGTGGATTGGAAAATATTCCATTGAATCAAAAAAGCTTGGTGGAAAAAATTTCTCCAATTTGCATATGAACATAGCAATATTCTCTTCTAGTTTCACATTTTGTTCAACACGTAACATTCTAGAAGTCAAGTCATTGAAGAACAAGCTCAATTCTATTAGAGCATTGCTGACAACATCTAGAAGCAGATAGTGAAACGCTATTGGTATCAACTGAAGCATGAATACATGACAATCATGGCTCTAAAGGCCAAACAATTTGCATTGCTTCTCATTCACACATCTTGACAAATTGGAAACATAACTATCTGGGAATTTCAAATATTTAATCCACTTACACAAAAATTTCGAGAATTTTTTCCTATACAATAGCATACCTAACGCAGAAACAGGGGAGCCATGGACAAAAAAAAAAAAAACAGAGAGAAAAATTAAACGCGAGCCATAAAGGCCATGCGGAAGCGTGAAGATCATACATTTGCGTTCCTTAACCCTCCTAGGTTGCGTAGGAATAGATTGAACGGCTGGAATCGCCTCACTTTGCACACTTGAAGGAGCTTCCGGTTGAACACCCGCTAGCCTTCGACTTCGCCTTGTTTACATTAACGCTTAGCTCTCCAGCTCTCGGGATATTCCTCAGCCTAACCTCTAGTTGGTGAACACAATGGGAAAAAGAAACGGTCTCAATTCTCCTTAGTTCGCTCGCTATTGGTTAGCAAAGAACAAGGGAAAAACAAGAAGAAGGAGAGAGACCTTGAGAGACAGAGACTCACGTGAGTGACGTGAGTCTTGTGGCTTGGGAAGGAAAAATTAGGGTTTTTTTCTTTTCAAAGAGTTGTTATATTTTGCCTAAACTAGGTCTCTCAATCTCTGATAAACATCTCCCCGGGATTTCAAAATACCCGGATGTTATCCTGAGAAACAGTTTGGCCTAACCTTAAACTCCTCTTAACCGTATCTGAAAAAAACCCTAAGGTCCAAGCTTGGGCCAGATAAATATTTATTATTTTTCTTGGACCCAAAAAAAGCCCAAAATAATAAATATTAATTATTTATTTCCTGGGCTTACATAAGTAACCCAATAAATAATTAATGAGCCCAAATGAACCATAATAATTAATCTTTAATTATTTATTTCTTGGGCCTATATAAATAACCCAATAAATAATTAAACATTAATTATTTCCCCTAGTTTAAGCCCAGGTTAATTTCTTAATTATTCATACTGGACCTAGGCCCTGAATAATTAATTAACCAAATAAATTAGATAATTAATTTCTCTCAACTTCTATTTTATTTATTTATTTATTTATTTTATTCTAGTCCAATAATAAATTAGACTTCCTGAATAAAATAAAATAAAACAAAATAAAATAAAATCCTCTTCAACTGAGACCAATTCCTCAACCCAAAAATAGTTAGGACTTACGGGCTATCCCGAGGACCAAAAAGACACATCGTCTTGGCTGCTAAAATGACCAAAATACCCCTATTATATAAATAGCTGTATTTTGCATTTTAAATATTTCCTAATATCACCATAAGGAAATATTGACCCCAAGGACAATGCTGCGTTAGCAAAGTCTCCGACCTACAGGTGAAATGACTAAAATACCCCTCTACACATCGTCGTACATTTAGAGAGGAAGAAGTGTACTAACACCCCCCTAAATGACATCTACCATCCTTAGGCTTCTAGTCCAATGATCCACGACTTCCTGGAGTGTTTCCGCTTTCCAAGGGAGCTACCCTAAAGCAAACATCCAAGTCATGTTTCCCAGGGCCCTGGATAATTTAGACCATTCGGACAACCACAAGGGGCGATATAGTGCAGAAACTCTCTTGTATAAGTCTGTCTTAACTAACTAGTCACACATACCCAACATGCAAGTATATTGGCCCTATGATAGAACCTCAACTACAGCAAATCAAAGTATATGCTTCCAGCTTCGCTAGACCACCAACTCATACTCAAGTCGTAGAGTACTAGTCCACGCTGTAGCGGTAGTAGTCTAGGTTTCTACCATATAGTACTTTGAGAAACCACTACTACAGGTCCTGTTCTACGTATTTGAAATACGCTTATGTCATGAAGTGAGTGGACTACCCTCTGGCTAAAGGTAAGCTATTCCCCATTTGGAATTCATAACATAATAACCTAAACATGATGAGGTTCCCAGTCTCATCAATAGGTTAAGAACAAATGTTTATGTGTTAAATAACCCGTGATCCATACCTTACTGTGAAAGACCACCATTCACATGCATCACTTATTTAGACATAATGGGTCTGTTCCAAATGAAAATCGTGCACAAACAAAAAGTAAATTCACAAACAATTTCTGAAAATAAATTCTTTTATTAAATAATTCAATTTTACATCAGAAACCTAGTCTAAGAGGGCATACAATTAAACAATCTCCCACTTGCACTCTAAGACTAGGTAAGTCCATAGGTGCCCACCCCTATGGCGTCTAAGTGTCTCTTGAAGACTCTCTCAGCCAAAGGGCTTGGTGAATGGGTCTGCTAGATTGTTTTCTGAGGTAATATGCTCCACCACGACTTCTCGTCTCTGGATGAAATCCCGGATCAGGTGGTACTTCCTCTCGATGTGTTTCCCCTTCTTGTGGTTCCGAGGCTCCTTAGATTGCGACACTACTATAGTGTTGTCGCAATACATCACAACCGGCATGTCCATATGTGGTACGACTCCAAGTTCTGAAAGAAACTTCCGGAGCCAGACTGTTTCCTTGGACGCCTCCGAAACTGCCACATACTCAGCTTCCATGGTTGAGTCAGCAATACAAGATTGCTTGATACTCCTCCATGAAATTGCTCCTCCAGACAAGGTGAAGACATATCCACTAGTGGATTTTCTCTCATCCTTATCCGCTCGGAAGTCCGAGTCCGTGTATCCTGTAGGAACCAAATCATCGACCACAGTAAACCAGACATATAATCTCTCGTTCCCTTGAGGTACTTGAGAATATGCTTTACTGACTTGCCAATGAACCTCCCACAGGTTTGATCGATATCTGCTAACTAAGCCCACGGCAAAGCGGATATCCGGCCTAGTACACAGCATGGCGTACATGAGACTTCCCACAGCCGATGCGTAGGGAATCCTACTCATTCTGTCCTTTTCTTCTTGAGACTTAGGACAGTCCTTCGAAGAAAATGACAACCCATGTCTGCAAGGGATTAGAGCTCCCTTGCATGAGTCCATGCTGTACTTGGCCAGCATCTTGGCAATGTATGTCGCTTGGGATAATCCTAACATTCTCTGCTTCCTATTTCTAAGAAGTCTAATCCCGAGAATGTAGCTGGCTTCTCCCAAGTCCTTCATACTGAATTGACTAGACAACCAAACCTTTGTAGATGACAATGTCCCTACATCATTTCCAATGAGTAGAATGTCATCCACATATAGGACAAGAAAAACCACATTGATGCCTTCAAATTTCCTGTACACGCATGGTTCATCTTCATTTTGAATAAAACCATAAGACTTTATAGTCTCATCAAAACGAATGTTCCACGCTCTTGATGCCTGCTTAAGTCCATAAATGGACTTCTTAAGCTTGCAAACCATGTGCTCCTGGCCTTCAGCAATGAAGCCTTCCGGTTGGGACATATAGATGTCTTCGCTAAGATGGCCATTCAAGAATGCCGTCTTGATATCCATTTGCCATATCTCGTAGTCATAGTGACATGCGATGGCAAGGAGGATGCGGATGGATTTAAGCATGGCTACCGGGGAAAAAGTTTCCTCATAGTCAATACCCTTTTTTTGAGTATACCCTTTCGCCACAAGCCCAGCTTTGAAGGTTTCCACCTTCCCATCCGCTCCTCTCTTCCTCTTGTATACCCACTTGCACCCAATGGGTTTTATCCCTTCAGGTGAAGCTACAAGATCCCAAACCTGATTGAGGTACATAGACTCAATCTCGGCTTTCATTGCTTCATGCCACAGATTTGCATCGGCATCAGCAATAGCCTCCTCGTATCTAGCGGGGTCTTGTTCCTGATGGTCGGAAACCAGCTCAAAGGCTTTTCCAGTCCATCTATCCGGAACCCTAGACACTCTCCCACTATGACGAGGCTCCATTTGTACAGGCTCTTGAGGCTGTGCCTCTTCTTGTTCCAAAATCGGGTCAGTAGAAGTTGATTCCATAGATAACTTCTCCTGCAGTTCCAACCTTGTTGAACCTTTAGTGGAAGTACTTTGATCATCTTCCAAGTATCTAGCATGGGTACTGACTAGTACCTTCTGCTCCTTAGGATGATAAAAGTAGCCTCCTTTTGTCCCTTTTGGATACCCAACAAAATAGCATAATTCGATCTTGGTTCCAACTTGTCTCCCTTGATCCGTACCTTAAGCTGGACACCCCCAAATCCTGAGATAATTCAGACTTGGCTTACGCCCAGTCCACATCTCATAGGGAGTCCTAGGTACCGACTTGGAAGGCACCAAGTTCGAGAATATATGCCGTTGTTTCCGGGGCATATCCCCGAAAGGACATCTGGAAGAGTAGCATGAGACATCATGCTTCGGACCATTTCCATCAACGTCCTGTTCCTTCTCTCGGCTACTCCATTCTGTTGGGGGGTTCCCGGCGCAGAGAGCTGGGATACTATCCCATGATGTACCATGTAGTCCTTGAATTCACCTAGGAGGTACTCTCCACTACGATCCGATCGTAAGGTTTTGATTAATTTACCTGTCCGACGCTCCACTTCAGCCTTAAACTCTTTGAACTTGTCAAAAGAGTCAGACTTACGTCTCATCAGGTAAATGTAACCATACCTCGTACAATCATCCGTGAACGTGATGAAGTACTCAAAACCTCCCCTAGCTGGTGTAGACAATGGACCGCACACATCAGTGTGAACAAGACTCAACACCTCTTTGGCTCTATCCGCCTTTGGTGTAAAAGACCTTTTGGTCATTTTTCCCATCAGGCAGGATTCACACTGAGTCCAACTTTCCAATCTCAATGAGTCCAAAGGCCCATCATGGATTAGCCTCTGAATCCTGGTTGAGTTAATATGACCCAACCTCAGGTGCCAAAGGTATGAATCATTGATATTGGTCTTTCTCTTCTTAGTTAAAGGTTCAGACTGAGCGTTATTTGATTGGTTGTTAATAGGGTTTAAAAAGAACAAATTTCCATACATGTGCCCGGTACATAAAATTTCTCCATCTCTCTCGATAGAAATACCGAGAATGGAAAGATACAGAATATCCTTGATTAATAAGTTTTACAACTGAAATCAAATTCTAACGAAAACCAGGTACATATAAAATGTCTTTTAAAACCACTATCTTATTACAATAAAAAAATAAGATCCAACTCTCCCACTGAAGGGCCCAGACTTGTGCTCCATTACCCACTTGAAGCCCATGTTCGCCCTTCTTGAGTCTTCTTATCTTCCTAAACCCCTGCAAAGAGTTACAGATATGATCGGTGGCTCCTGAATCAACAATCCAAGTGGAAGTTGATCCTACCATTGATATGGACTCTAGATAGTAAACATTACCTGTGGGGTTTTTCTTGGCTCGAAGATCTGGACACTCTTTTTCCAGTGTCCCTTCTTTCCACACTTGAAGCACTTGCCCTTTGGTTTGTCCTTGGGCTGGTTCTTGGGTTAGGCTGCTTGCATTCCCCTTCTTCCTCTTGAACTTTACGGGCTTAGGCCCAGTTCTTGAAGAAGAGGCCTTAGCAATCATGGCCTTAGGCTGCGGCTTCATGACCTTCTCCGCCATCCGGAGCTCCTTCATCGGTTCGATCAAACTCATGTTCAACTTGTTCATGTTATAGTTTAACTTGAGGCGAGTGAAAGAGCCCGGTAGAGATTCGAGAACCATGTCCACTTGGCTCTCGGGGTCAATGACGACCCCTAAGATTTCTGCCTCCTCGAAAGCAGCAATCATCTTGAGCATATGCTCTCGGATTGATGCTCCCTCAGCCATCTTAGTGTTTACAATTGTTTGAAGAGCCTCCTGCTTTGCTGGCCGGCTCTTGTCCGCGAACATAGTTGCCAACGATTGACTTATGTCATATGCGAAGCCATGTGCTCGTGTTTTGGCTGGAGCACATTAGACATGGAAGCTAACATATAGCAACGTGCCATTTCGTCGGCTTTCTTCCATGCCTTTTCAGCCTCTCGCTCTTCGGCGGTGGAACCTTCCCCGATAACGGGGCGGGTTTCGTAAAGGACATACTTATACTCCTCGATTTGTGAGTATTATGTCCGAGTTCCTTTTCCGATCCACATAGTTTGGACCCGTTAACTTATTCTCCCTGAGAATAACGGCCAATGGACTAAAAGAACCTCCCACCATTTCTGAAAATCGAAAATAAAAGAAAGAAATTAGTTTGTGAAAACAAAATGAAATTTGTGCACTGAAAATAATTTGGCTCTTAGGAAAAGCCGACATAGCTTCTTGGGAAGATTAACGGTTTCCTAAGCTAAGTGTATTAACCACCACAAATTAATTTCCCTTCTAGGTAATGGTCTAGAGAATAACTCCATCGTGGGATGGCCGTTTCCTCTGATTTCCTATGGACATACCTCGCACTATAACCTCCAACGTGGGTTGGCCGATCATAGTACGTGCCCCGAGTTATTAATTACATCCTTCCATTAGATCTAGATCCTTGTGGTATCCCCATCATATACGGGTTCACTCCCAGGGTGACGCAAGGGGATCCACGATCTCTAATGAGAACCGTGATGGAAGCCGTGGGGCCGTTCGAACCCCTCTCCCACTTAGTCTTTTAAAATAAAGGTTTCTGGAAAATATCCTTTTGAAATTTCCATTAAGTTTTTCTTAACTCAAAAATAAAATATCTAAGTCCAATAAAATCTCTATATCAAGGCTTATATCCTTTGAGAGATTTCCTCCATTGACTAATTTTATTTAAGTTAAAACTTAATGATTTCAAAAATTTCCAATTAAAACTTTCTAGAGACTTTGGTCTCAAGCTTATTTGACAAAATCATTTTTCTAGTCCAAAACAAAACAAAATGGCTCTCCATTTTAATTTACAAAAATATCTAAATCCAATATATTTTCTATGTCAAGGATTAAATCCTTTGAGAAAATATTTAAGGATTAATTTTTGTACCAATTAAAATAACCATTTAGTTTTTAAAGAAAAATATTTTTCCTTGCCAAAACAAAAGGTTCCCAAAGACTTTGGTCTTTGAGAAAAAGCACACATAGGTACATAAAAAAATAGCATGCTAGAAAACAATAAACGTTTTCATGCTTTTCTATTTTTTAAACCTAAGTGCCCAAATAATAGAATTAAACACATTAATTAATTAATTAATTATCTTGTTTAATCCTAAAATCCCTTACTGATATTTTTCATGCAAATATATTCCAAGAATATAAATATTGCAAAAATATTAACTTCGCCTGGTATGGGACCCAAAACGAAAAAGGGAAAAAAAATTAAAAAAATTTGACTGGAGGTCCACTGCACCGGCCGCACCTGATCCGGACCCATTTGGCCTGTGGTCCACCGCGGCTGCTGTGAACCAGCCGCACCAGATCTCCTGCAGCTACAACCCGTGGAGCCGCCCCGCGCCCGCGTGCCCTCTGCTGCCGACCCGCGATCTCGCCCGATGACCCGCGCGCAAACCCGGTCTCCAATTGCAAATTTGAATTGCAACATCAGATTGATTCGGCTTCAATTCACACGCAATTGGCTCGGCTTCGCGGCTCCAGCAGCACGGCTCCACTCACAGAACAGAAGCGGCTCGGCTCGGCGGCTCGGCTCGAACACAGCGGCTTATGAATAGTTGTCTTCTTTGTTTTTTCTTCTTTCTCGCGCCAGAATTGCAGAAACTCTTCTGCTTCATTTTTTTCAGCCTTCTTTGGCTTCTTTGGACATTTTTACTTACAAAAAACATCCAAACCAAAAACACAATCGCCTATACCCATTTAAATTGGGTTTACACGATTATCTAGCAAAGCAAAAAAAATTTACTGTAGCTCCTATGCTTCACGGTGAAGCTTACAAAACCATCTATCCCATACCAAAACAGCGAAGGATCACAGGTATATTCATCTTCTCCATGTTATTAACTACCATGCTCCCTATATTGATCAAAACCAGTGGCTCTGATACCACTTTGATGGAAAACGCAGAAACAGGGGAGCCATGGACGAAAAAAAAAACAGAGAGAAAAATTAAACGCGAGCCATAAAGGCCATGCGGAAGCGTGAAGATCATACATTTGCGTTCCTTAACCCTCCTAGGTTGCGTAGGAACAGATTGAACGGCTAGAATCGCCTCGCTTTGCACACTTGAAGGAGCTTCCGGTTGAACACCCGCTAGCCTTCGACTTCGCCTTGTTTGCATTAACGCTTAGCTCTCCAGCTCTCGGGATATTCCTCAGCCTAACCTCTAGTTGGTGAACACAATGGGAAAAAGAAACGGTCTCAATTCTCCTTAGTTCGCTCGCTATTGGTTAGCAAAGAACAAGGGAAAAACAAGAAGAATGAGAGAGACCTTGAGAGAGAGAGACTCACGTGAGTGACGTGAGTCTTGTGGCTTGGGAAGGAAAAATTAGGGTTTTTTTCTTTTCAAAGAGTTGTTTATATTTTGCCTAAACTAGGTCTCTCAATCTCTGATAAACATCTCCCCGGGATTTCAAAATACCCGGATGTTATCCTAAGAAACAGTTTGGCCTAACCTTAAACTCCTCTTAACCGTATCTGAAAAAAACCCTAAGGTCCAAGCTTGGGCCAGATAAATATTTATTATTTTTCTTGGACCCAAAAAAAGCCCGAAATAATAAATATTAATTATTTATTTCCTGGGCTTACATAAGTAACCCAATAAATAATTAATGAGCCCAAATGAACCATAATAATTAATCTTTAATTATTTATTTCTTGGGCCTATATAAATAACCCAATAAATAATTAAACATTAATTATTTCCCCTAGTTTAAGCCCAGATTAATTTCTTAATTATTCATACTGGACCTAGGCCCTGAATAATTAATTAACCAAATAAACTAGATAATTAATTTCTCTCAACTTCTATTTTATTTATTTATTTATTTATTTTATTCTAGTCCAATAATAAATTAGACTTCCTGAATAAAATAAAATAAAACAAAATAAAATAAAATCCTCTTCAACTGAGACCAATTCCTCAACCCAAAAATAGTTAGGACTTACGGGCTATCCCGAGGACCAAAAAGACACATCGCCTTGGCTGCTAAAATGACCAAAATACCCCTACTATATAAATAGCTGTATTTTGCATTTTAAATATTTCCTAATATCACCATAAGGAAATATTGACCCCAAGGACAATGCTGCGTTAGCAAAGTCTCCGACCTACAGGTGAAATGACTAAAATACCCCTCTACACATCGTCGTACATTTAGAGAGGAAGAAGTGTACTAACACCCCTCTAAATGACATCTACCATCCTTAGGCTTCTAGTCCAATGATCCACGACTTCCTGGAGTGTTTCCGCTTTCCAAGGGAGCTACCCTAAAGCAAACATCCAAGTCATGTTTCCCAGGGCCCTGGATAATTTAGACCATTCGGACAACCACAAGGGGCGATATAGTGCAGAAACTCTCTTGTATAAGTCTGTCTTAACTAACTAGTCACACATACCCAACATGCAAGTATATTGGCCCTATGATAGAACCTCAACTACAGCAAATCAAAGTATATGCTTCCAGCTTCGCTAGACCACCAACTCATACTCAAGTCGTAGAGTACTAGTCCACGCTGTAGCGGTAGTAGTCTAGGTTTCTACCATATAGTACTTTGAGAAACCACTACTACAGGTCCTGTTCTACGTATTCGAAATACGCTTATGTCATGAAGTGAGTGGACTACCCTCTGGCTAAAGGTAAGCCATTCCCCATTTGGAATTCATAACATAATAACCTAAACATGATGAGGTTCCCAGTCTCATCAATAGGTTAAGAACAAATGTTTATGTGTTAAATAACCCGTGATCCATACCTTACTGTGAAAGACCACCATTCACATGCATCACTTATTTAGACACAATGGGTCTGTTCCAAATGAAAATCGTGCACAAACAAAAAGTAAATTCACAAACAATTTCTGAAAATAAATTCTTTTATTGAATAATTCGATTTTACATCAGAAACCTTGTCTAAGAGGGCATACAATCCAACAGGTTCCATCTTCAACTAACTCCAAATCCCTTCGTCGGCCAATATCACGTAAATCTCTCCTTGCATTCTCATGGCCTTTTGTCTTCCCCTTCATGTCAAAAACTGTATTGAAGATATTATCAAAAAAAATTTAATAATATGCATTACATCAAGATTATGCCTAATGAAATTTGTCCTCCAATATGGTAAGCTCCAAAATATACTTTGCTTACTCCAGTTGTGGGATTTACTATATCCTTCAGGTACGTCATTCCCACTATTTTCAATGATAGTTGGCAAATCCTTCACCTGTGCCTATATTTCATCCCCACTTAGTTTACGTGGGAGTGCTAAATCCTCAATTCGGTTCTTTCTAAATGAGCTCTTATTCTTCCTGAAAGGGTGGTCTAATGGTAAAAACTGTGGATAGCAATCAAAGAAGCATTGCTTTTTAGAGTTTTGAAGCCTAAATGCCTTCGATTTTTCCATACAGTATGGACAAGATAATCTACCAGTTGTACTCCATCCAAACAACATGCCTTATGTCGAAAAATCACTGATCGTCCACATTAGAGAAGCTTTCATCTAAAAATTTTACTTTTTTGAAATTTCATATGTAAGAACTCCGACTTCCCATAGATGTAGCAATTCATCAACCAAAGGCTGCAAATAGACATCAAGCTTCTTCTTGGGGTTCTTAGGACCAGGTATTATTGTACTAAGAAAAATGTATGGCATTTTCATACACATACCAGGTGGTAAATTATATGGTGTTACCATCACAGGCCAACATGAATACTGCTTACCAGATATCCCAAATAGAGCAAAACCATCAGTGGAAAGTCCAAGTCTTACATTTCGAGCCTCAAAAGAAAATGTTGGGTGTGTGCTATTGAAAACCTTCCAAGATTTTGCATCAGAAGGATAACTAATGGTGCTCTAAACGGCTTCATGTTCCGCATGCCATCTTATATGCTCAGCTATAGCTTTCGAAGCATACAATCATTGCAATCTTGCTATTAATGGGAGGTAGTACATTCTTGCATATGCTACATTTTTCTCCACGCCTGAACTTCCTTTTTTTGGCTTCCATCTAGGATGGTTGCAAAACATATAGTGTGTGAACCCAATACACTCTTTTTGAAAAATCATACAACCATTCACACAACAATCTATTTGTTCATAAGGAAGTCCTAACCCAGATACAAGCTTTTTTATCTCATAAAAGTTTTTAGGCAGCTTATTTTCTTCAGGTGTGACATCTTTAATCAGCTGTGATATTACATCATAACAGGCTTCAGGTAAGTTATAATCAGACTTAATGTTCAGAAGTCGCACAACTGTGGATAACTGGGAGTGACTATAGCCTAGCCATAAAGGCTCGTCTGCAACATGTAGCAGATCATAGATGAAGGCACGAAAAGCAGAAAAACACAAGGCACGCAGCGAAAGTGAACATAAAAAAATTGAAAAAACACAAGAACAGGGATTCCAGGACAGGTCCGGCGCTGGCTCCGACTGCCCTAGCCGGTGCCGGTTGTGCTCTGTCCAAATCCCAAGGTTTTAAAATTTTTATCTCTCCTTCTGGTTCTCAAAGGTGGCTGGACCAGAACAGGCGCAACCAGGGTAGGTGTGCTAGTAAAAGCCTCTGGTGCGATTCCTGCAAGCCTCTTACTCCGCCTTTGCATGTATGTGAACGCCGAACTCTCGGTCTTCCAGTATATGGCCTGCCTAACTACCATTTGGTGAACAACTAACAGGTTAGGGAATTTTCTAGAGAGAGAGACGCCTGGCCTTTTCCACAGAGAAAAAGCCGTCTCTTAGATTGTGTGTTCTGTAACAACGATGTTATTTTCAATCCTCATGTTTAACCTAAATAAAACCCTAGGTTAAACTGAATTGAGCCATTGGACTCTTAGTTTAACTTTTTGGGTTTAATTAATTATTCTAGTTAGAACCAACTTAATGGCCCAACAAATAATTAATTTTTTCAGCCCAAATAAACCAGTCCAATTAAATAAGCCTAAATCATTTTAGTCCCAGGTTAATCCCTAATTATTCAAACTGGGCCAAAGCCCTGAATAATTAATTAACTCACTAAACTAATTTAATTAATTCTCTCTCTCCATGGACCTTTATTTTATTCTAGCCCAATAATTAAATCAGGATACTTAAATAAAATAAATTCTATTTAATTTAATTTAATTTAATTCGTTAGCCCGTATTTAATTAAGACTCACGGTCTATACTGGGGACCAAATGACACACCGCCTTGGCTACTAAAATGACCAAAATACCCTTACCATATAAATAGCTGTATTTTGCATTTTAAATATTTCTTGATATCACCATAAGAAAATACTGACCCCAAAGACAGTGCTGCATTAGCAAAGTGTCCGACCTATAGGTGTAATGACTAAAGTACCCCTCTATACATCGTCGTATATTCAAAGAGGAAGAATGGTACTAACACCTTTCTAAATGACATCTACCATCCTTAGGCCTCTAGTCCAATGATCCACGACTTCCTGAATTGTTTCCGCTTTCTAAGGGAGCTACCCTAAAGCAAACATCCAAGTTATGTTTCCCAGGGCCCTGGATATTTAGATCATTCAGATAACCACAAGGGGCGATATAGTATAGAAACTATCTTGTACAAATCTGTCTTAACTACCTAGTCACATATACCCAACATGCAAATATATTGGCCATACGATAGAACCTCAACTATAGCATATCAAAGCATATGCTTCCAGCTTCGTCAGACCACCAATTTATACTCAAATCGTAGAGTACTAGTCCACGCTATAGCGATAGTAGTCTAGATTTCTACTATATAGTACTTTTAGAAACCACTACTATAGGTCATATTCTACATATTCGAAATATTCTTATCTCATAAAGTGAGTGGACTACTCACTGGTTAAAGTTAAGCCATTCCCAATTTAGAATTCACAACATAATAACCTAGACATGATGAGATTCTCATTCTCATCAATTGGTTAAGAATAAAGTTTATGTGTTAAGTAACCCGTGATCCATACCTTACTGTGAAAGACCTCCATTCACATGGACCACTTACCTAAACACAATGGGTCTTTTTCAAACGTAATTGTGCACAAATAAAATTATAAATTCACAAACAATTTCTGAAAATAAATTCTTTTATTAAAACATTCAATTTTTTACATCAGAAACCTAGTCTAAGAGGGCATACATCCCAACAATAGAAACTTTGTGCCTTCATATTAGGCTCTTCTTCCATCTGTATAGTTTTATTAAATCTCATATCATGTCCTATTGCATCAAATACCATTTCCCTAATTTGATGGCTTACAATAGGACTTTCCTCCCTTTCATCATCAATCTCTATGCTATTCCTTCGTTATGAACTAAAAATATAAGGTTCCCCATGAGCTTGCCATTGATAGTAATTTGGGATACATCTCTTTTGACACAAACATAGCTTTACATCATCTACATCAGAAAGCCTACAGTTTTTGCACTTTGAGCATGGACACCATATTTTTCCTCCAGTAGTAAAATCAACTTGTGTAGTTGCAAATTGAACAAACTCATCAATTCCATAAAGAAACTTCCTTGTTAACCCTTTTTTACCAGATAAGAGCCTATTATACATCCATGCTCGAGCTTTTGTCATTGTATCAACCTATGTTTGGAGACAAGCTATATCACCCATTCACCCTAAATAGACGCAAGCTTTTACATATTTCCATGCATATACACACATATACAAATGAAAGTCAAATTGATAATGGATTATACCACCACTAAAAAACAAAAAGAAAAAAAGATAGAATAGAAGGATGCCAGCTTTAAGATCATACAATACCCAATAGAAATATCCATTGTTTTTTTTAGAACCAACATCAACTAGAGAAAGTAAGTATTAAGGTGGATTGTTCATAGCAAGAAAAAAAAAGATATTGTGAGTAAATTACAACCATATAGCCATATAGTACTAATTACAATAAGCTCACTTCACAAGAGACATTCAAGGCTTTCCTTGTTTTCTAAAACAATCACAAATATTTTCTAACACATTGTCCTAAAAAGCTCATCATGACTTTATGAGGAAAAGAAAGGTAGATGATTATGTGAACCATCAAATAACTTTTTAGCAGATGATAATTTGCCCCATATTATAACTTTTTAACTTCAACATGCTGCCTACAAATGATTAATCATTAGCATGTGTGGATAAATAAAACAAAACTACCAATTATAGTGTACTAGCGTACTTAGTTAATTCTAATAAAGACAAACAAGGAATCTTAAAATAAAGCCTACTACTAGGATGCTACTTAATGACATCTTATGTCCAAGTAAATTCATAAATGAAGTAAACCAAGCAAAAAGTAAAACTGTACATTCCTTTCTATGCGTTTGTAGCTTCAAAAAGATATAGCAACCTCAAGGTTAAATATTACCTTATTGCTTTAAAACAAGACAGACAAAATATCTTCTTCTGCTATATGTGTTTTCTCAATACTTCGCATAAACCAAGAATGAAAAGTTCCTTAAGGGAGAAGAGGGTCATATTTCCATATAAGAATGCAGTCAAATCCCTCCGACCAAACTTGTAACTTAGAAAGCCAAACTAACAAATTTTATTCACTACAGTTACATACATTCCCACTTGAATGCTTATTTGTCAACCAATTTTGATCCTATTTTTAGCAATGGAAAGAAACTGAAAAGTGACATTGGTATTAGATGATTAGCCTCACTAATTATTCTTTGGATTCCAACAGAATCCCTTCACAGTATAGAAAACCCCCACCTAAATCATTTACCTTTCTTCTTATCTTTATTCGTATTACTTCCAGATATCTTTACATGACACATTATTCTTACACCAACATATTATTCTTACACCGTCACATTATTCTTACACTTCTTCTAGATTCCCTTCACCGACACATTATTCTTACACCAACGCCCCAAAATCAAGCCAATATTCTCTGAGATTGGAAAAAATGACTAATTTTAGTTCATTCATACAAATATTATTTCATAAGTTCATAAGTAGAAGAAATAATTTTAACTCATTCGTAAAAATATTAGAAAATGAAGAAAAGAGCAATAAGATGTTCTGAAAAAATTGAGTGAACAAACCTCTCACAACAAACCCAAATGAGCCTACGGATCTCCGGTCGTGGTCCAGCAGTGGCAGAAGATCTCCGACAGTGGTCCAACTATAGCAGATTAAGACCTTTGGCGGTGGTCAAGCAGCTGAAACTCTGAGGCTCGATTAGTTTTCAGTAGAGAAGGGAAAGCTGAAAAGGGAAGGGCGGGTTCTCTCTAAGGCTCAAAAGGAAGCGCGGGCGGGTTCTGAAATGGAGAACGAGGATTGGTTCAATAGAGAAGGGAAAGCTAAAAAGGGAATCGTGGGCGGGTTTTGAAACTCAGAATAAGAAACAAAAGGAAAAGGAGAAAAAAATATCATCTTTTTTAAATTATATAAATATTTTAAAATAAAAAATATATCTAATAATATTGTTTATTTAATAATATTTCTAAGCTATAATAAATAATTTTTTGTTTTAAAATGTACAAAAACAAAAGTGAACATTATAAAATATTGTATAGTACATTTCTATAAAAAAAAAATCTAAACTATAATTTGCAAAACATTGAGAGCTATAAAATTTTATAGTACATTTATATAAAACAATTAAAAAAATATTGTATAGTACATTTACATTATACGATTGTTCTTAGGTGAAAAATACAAGTTTATCCATAATGAATTAGATTAAACAAATTAGTCACAAGTGGAACACAAATTTTTTATTAATACAATGAAATTAGATGTGCACTTTGTTACTAATTATCCATTACCAAAATAAAAATAGAGTATGTGTTTATTCTTTTTATATTTTTTTCATTATTTACATATTTGTTACTATTTATCCATTATCAAAATAGAAAGAAAAAAATTTAGGCTATAAAGATATTGAAAAAGAGAGTGTAACATAGAAAGGTCCATTTTAGAAGGAGTGCATGCATTATCAAAATAGAAAGCAAAAAAGTCGACTTATTTATTAAAAAAAAATCAATTGAGAGAGTGTAAAAAAGGGTTTAAAAAAAAAAAACAAAAGCCCTAATGTAGAGTTTAGGATCCCAAGGCATTTTAATCAATTGAATTATTAATTGGTCACCAAATTTCTTTTTCTCATCAAATGACAAAACTTAGGAAATTAAAGGTTTTTTAAGATGAAAAAAATTAGTTAAAAATTAATCTACTATTCAAAGTTTAAATCTTGAACTTGGTATCTATGTATATAATTTTTATGTATAAGATGAGAGAGGAGGAACGAGGATTGGTTTCAATTGAATTTATAAAATAGTCTTAAAAACGATTTAGAAAAATATAGAGATTATACTAATCTTATAAATGTGTTAGGTTTTGACGCATTATATAGAGATTTTATTAGATTATGTAGCAAATTATATCTGATTACCTTCAAATTTGGTCTTTGAACAAATCTAATGGTTGGATCATTAATTTAACGTACTTATCTTCATAAATGCGTTTGGGTTTAGGCTGTTATCTAGAGATTATGCAATATTATGTAGCAAAATATATCTGAATACCTTCAAATTTGGTCACAATACCTTTTTTAGCAATTTTAACAAATCTAATGCTTGGATCGTCAATTTGACATATTTATAAACGAGTTAGGTTTTAGGCTGTTATATAGAGATTATGCTAGATTGTGTAGCTAAATATATCCGATTACCTTCAAATTTAGTTACAATAATTTTTTTTTTAATAATTGTAACAAATCTAAAGGTTATATCGTCAATTTGACGTGCTTATCTTCAAAAAATCTATTTTTCTTCTACTTAAACTTCTACCAACTACCCGCTTCAATTGGTATTTCATTGGAACATCGACAGGGAAAAAACATTCCTCTTCCCTTTACTAATAGATTCCCATCAGACACAATTACCAACTATGCATATTTAATTGGTAATCAGTTGGTAAATATTTTCCTGTATGCTTACCAACATATTACCAATAGATTACTAACACAAATATTAACAACTAAATATGCACAATTGGTAATTTTGTTTCTAGTTTATTGGAGATTGATTTACTATATTTCCAACGAATATGTTGGTTGGTAATGCTGTTAGTAAAAAATAAACCATCATATTACCAACTATATTACCCACTGAATTAGCTACCAACTACCTACTTCTGTTGGTATTCCATTGGTAAATTGACAAGAATAGCATTCCCTCCCTATTACCAATAGATTACCATCTGACACAGTTACCAACCACTTATATTTTGTTGGTAATCGGTTGGTAAATATTTCCTGCCCAATAACCAACACATTACCAACCGATTACCAAAAGCAAAATCACCAATAGAATACACACAATTGGTAATTTGTTGGTAAGTAACTGAAATGCAACACATTCCATATTTGTTGGGACTCTGTTGGTAATTTGTTGGTAATTACCAACCGAACTTGGTTTGTTGGTAATTAGCCTTTTTCTAGTATTGAAATCTATGAATAGGATATCATGTCCTAGTTTGTCTTTCTCACAAAATTTCTCGTGTTTTGTCCAGTACTTGTCATTATCTATATGTTATTTGATGCATATTTCAATAGAATATGAATTAAAACTACCATTTATCTCTATTTAGTTGTTTCCTCTAGCTAAGTTTAAGGGAAGTTTCTAATGATGATATCTCTTACCCATATTTATATGATTGTAGATATAGTGCTAATAAGTTTTTACCACCCAATAACAATTTTCAAATTTAATTGTCCTCTTCATGCCATATTCCTTCAAGATCAAGCAAAGCACTGATGCATAAGGATTTGGGTATAAGAATCATATAAAAACTAAGCACATTCCCAATCAAGTTTACATTAAAACATTAACCCCAAATTACACATATGAGTAAGCGTACTCATCGTGAACATAGCATAGGGTTCAAACGAGTGTCAATCCTCAAGGAACAAGTATACATTAATCACCTTTCTTTCATTGTTTAACCAACTCGATAAAGTGAAAAAGAAATAAAATAAAACAAACAAAAATAAAAAACAAAAATATATATATATGTCAAGGATGGAGAAGTATGCAATTCAAATCATTATTTAGACAACCATGATCTCAAAGTACCCAATCATTATCCTAACTAATTATTCCCTTGGCATCATGAAGGATTAAGATAGACTTACTTCTTTTTCAATCCATGAAATCACTATCTTCTAGACAAATTAGCATCACATATTCTATCTCAACTAATTCACCTAAAAGATGCATTAAACACAATCCTTGATTTAAATTTTCATATTTTGGCAAACTTAAAACGTGAAACTAACCAATGAATCTATATTCTGGCAGACATCAATCAACCTTTAATTACCTAGTTCTTCATAATTAACTTCTTTTTCAAGCAAGTTAAGAGACAACAAATATGAAATTAACAAATTGAAACCACCATCAACTTCTTTTTCAAACAAGTTAATGGGAAGAAACAATCAATTAATCTCGTAATCAATACAAATAATTAAATACCAAGAGTAACAATCAATTAATCAAAAGATCAAACAACTCTAAAAATCATGAATATCTAAAACAATATCGAATTATAATAAAATAATTAACATCTCATTGTTCAAGAAAAAGAAAACAAAGGAAAGAAATAGATAGTCATAAACAAGCCTTCTTCTTCTCCCTTTGAATACCTCCTTGCACAACCCTCCTTGAACTATTTATCTAGAGAAAATATTAGGGATGCACTCTAAAATAAATCTAAGTACCTACATTGTGAACCTCCCCGTTTCTAGGGTAAATTGGCCTTTATTTATAGGCTCACAAAATTCCTAAAAGAGTCCTAAGTAAAGAAGAAGAAATTACCTAAAAATAATCAAAAACCAACAAGGTTTAGAAATAAAATAAAATCCTAATTAAAATACTAAAGAGCAGAAGTCCACCGCCTTAACTTTTGATCAATTGAGAATCAATTTGGACTTCTAATTTGATTTGGACTTCAATTGGATTCTTGATTTGGCTTTTGTCATTTTCTGCCGAAGCTTGTAATTGATGTTGAATTGCTGAAATTGTGAAATCTGCAATTGGCTTCCAATTGAGACATTTGAAGCCACCGAATTTCTGTCTCATTCTTTGTTGTCGCAGTAGCTCAATTGAGCCATTTCCCTTGCTTCAGCTCAATTAAGCCTCAAATCACCAAAACTCACCGAAAATTGCTGCTTCTTGTTCTCTGTTGCTTTTGTTGTTTCTTTGCTTTAGCCATTTTTGTTTACTTTTGTTTTGCACCTGAGCCCCCACCGAATTTAATCAATTCTTTGTTGTTGTTGCTGTTTTTTTTTTTTTTTTGTCCGAATTTTCTTGTTGTCCGTCGGCTTGCTTAGCCGTGAGCCATGACCAATTGCTTCCTTTTCCTTTCAATTGTAGCAGCCTTTGTTGACTTCCAATTTCTCTGCACTTCCCTGTTTTTCCAGTGAAAGACCAGCGCCGGCTCCCCTTCCTGGGCTAGTGCCGGTTCTGTTCTGAAAAATCCCATAGTTAGCTCTAATTTTTCTTTATTTTTGCATAAAATTATAGAAAAGTATTTTTATAAATGAAATATCAAATAGAAAGGAATATGACTAGTTATTTCACAAAATGTATCACAAAATAACGTCAAATAACTAAGAAAAATATGACTGATTTATGCCCTATCAAGCACCTCAACCCATAATAGTAACCCAATTTTACCTTAAGGAATTCGTAGAATTTATATGTCTATGATTAGTAGGTGCATTTAGAAAAATTCAAAATCAAATAATTCTAACCAAACCAAACCAAATTAGAGGATTTTGGTTTAGGTTGGTTTAAGTTTAGTTTGGAAGATAACCAAAGTGAAATTTTGATTTGGTCTGAAAAATTTCTCATAGTGAATTGATATATTATGTTAATTTGAAGAGTTCCCTAATTTTTTAAAATTTTTTTGTACTTGAATTTAATAGTAGTTTGATATGATTTTTATAAATTTGTTTTGTAGGATGATTTTGTAGTTATATGTCTCAAGTTCATGTAAATCACTTATCAAAATTGGTTTTTTTTTTTTTTTAATTCCCTTGTGGGAAAAAAACTTAGAAGCATTTAGAAATAAATTTTTTTCTAAACCAATTAGCGGCTATTATATGAAATTGTTTGATAATGATTTTATTGTTATTTTTATATTAATTTTAAGGTTCGCGTGTTATTAATAGAGCACAGTATTGTACAATATTATTTACTAAATTATTATATATTTTGAGGATTATAAGAATAAAACCAACCAAACCAGATTACATCAAATCAAATAGATACAAATCGAATCCAATAATCTGAAATTTTAATGGTTTGATTTGGTTTGAAAAATTTTAAACCAAAAATATTGATTCAATTTATAGATTGAACAAAATCCCATATCGAACCATGAACACTCCTAACCAAAGAGTTGTTTATACCAAAGTATTACCTTTTAAAAATAATAAAAATATTTTAGATTTTAATACTCTTTTAAAAGTAATGGCGTGTGGGTCGGGTCGATCCATGCTTATTTTATACCAATAGTTGGCTTGGCCTCCTTGTGGGGGGCTAGCCTGCGGTTCAGCTGCCAGAGTGTAGTTGTTGCTAACTATTGGCAATGGCTATGATTTTTTTTTTTTTTGCCCCCTCCCCAACCAAAATGGTTATATTCACTCTTAACCCCCCCCCCCCCCAAAACTCTATAAATGCCACTCTAACTCACCCAAAACTCACTAAATATTCTCTAGCTCTATACTTTCATTCTTCTTACTCTCATAATCCTCAAGTCTCTCCATTTCCTCTACAAAAAAAAAAAGTGTTAAAATAGAATTTATTAGGCATATATTTTATGAAATTCTTCAAGTATCTTCTTCAAAATTTAGAAGATGATTGAGTGGTGGTCAAGTCTTAAAGAAGTAAAACTCAAAGTGTTGTTATTTCTTGGTTATCGACTGGTTAGAGTTTTTAATCCTATATTCTTAGCTTTAACTTGATTAATTGTTTACTTATTTTGATTATTTGTTTAATATTAATTTAATTTACAAGTCATTTCTATTCCTAATATTTCATTATTGCTATATTCCTAATTAATCTTTTATTTCATTTTATTTGAACTTTTATTTGCATTTTAATTGCTTGTTTCTATTTAGTTTATTATTTATATAAATATTTGAAAATTGGAATTATATCATCATTATTCTTCACAATCATTTGTACATTTTGACTTTGATTTTGGATTTACAGATAATATCGACACAGCTTTCAACTTAGATAATGAAATAGGTGATGAAGGTAAAGGTCCTAGTGTATAATAAAATATAAGTACTTCTAATCGTAATAATCCTGAATCTAGTATGGGTGTACCTAATGAATCTTCGGAGGCTATAGTGAGGGCAAAAACATCTGCAGTTTGGAAACTTTTTGATAAGAATGACACTAATGATAAGGTAACATATAAAATTTATAAGGCAGTATGTGCACATATAAGGAGGCAAGATGGACAGGAAATACATTAAAAGGTCGCATAAAAATTTGCTTGAAAACCTACTTAAATAACAACAAATTTAAACTATAGGAGGTCAAGTTGAAAATAATTTTCAATACGATCATAGGAGAATTAGAAATGATATGGCTCAATTTATTGCTAAAAGTATATTACATTTTACTTTTGGTGAAAATCCACATTATGAAAAGTTCATGCATATATTCAGCCAACCTGTATTTAAAAGGGCTCCAAGAATAACACAAAAAGTTATATAATAAAATTATACAAAGAGATGAGAGAACATCTTACTGCCATATTTGATTTTCATAACTAGAAATTTGCTCTTACATTTGATAGTTGGAATGCAGTCACTCAAGAAGTTTATTTGTGCATTTTATGTCATTAGATTGATCATGAATGGCTTACGCAAATATATATATATATATATATATATATATATATATATATTTGGGTTAGATTATTTGAATTTCTATATTCAGCTAGTAATATTGTTAGAATAATTACTCAAATATGTTGTCATTATAAGATATTGAATAAAATTATTTCTATTTCTTTAGATAATGTTACAAATAATGATTCTATCATGACAATTTTGAAAAATATTATGAATCCTATGTTAGATGGTATTTTATTTCATATTAGGTGTATTTATCATGTACTTAATTTGTATGTTAAGGAAGGATATAAATATATTCATGATATTATTAGTATAATTAAAATTACTATTTTATTTATTTAAACTTCTCCAATTAGACATGAAAATTTTAAAGCTTTATACTAAGAACAAGGTCTTTCTTTTAAAATTTTAGATTAGATTCTCAAATTAGATAGAATTCAACTTTTAAAATGTTTTGCCTTTCTAAAATCAACTTATTAAATTTTGTAATATTAACAATTTTTAATCTAAACTCACTGATGCTCATTTCAAAAATTGTATTGCCCTTTCACCAGTTTTAGTTACTTTTAAAGAAGCAATTGAACTTTTATCGAGATCTTACTATCCTACTACTCATCATATAATTCGTACACTTGCTAAAATTGTACTTATTTTTAGAGAGTTTTATGAACATCTTCAATATGGTTTTTCTATGAAAATATGTTTTTAAAATATAAGAAATATAATAAAGATATTCCTATTTTGTATTGTATAACATTATGTTTAGATCCTTGAGAAAAAAACACATGGATTTCATAGCATTGTTGAGTTTCTTTACAAAAAATTGGACGTTAATGAAAATGCAGTAGTTAAGTAACTTAAGATAAAAAATATGAAAGAAAAAACAGTTAAAGTACTATCTAATATGTATAACTTTTACGCATTTGAGTCTTTTTTTTACTAGTTCGAGTCAAATTAATACTATAGATGGATAAGGTTCATTTAGCAGTCATTTTAACTAAAACGAAGATCCACATCTTTAATTTCATCTTCATCAACTTCTTCTTTTAATCCATGGGGCATTATGAAGCATAAAAAAAAGAACAACTATGAGTTATAATAAGATGGAAATCTATGAGATATAACTTCTAGTAGAAGATGAGAGTCAGTCATTTGACATATATGGTTGGTGAAATGAGCTTATAAAGGGATATCCAGTTCTGTCTAAAATGGCACATGATCCTTTGCCACCCGTTATCTCTAGAATGTCATCAGAAAGCATCTTTAGTGATAAGGGTCAAACAATTGAAAAAAAAAAAAAACTTGATAGGCTTCTCATATTTTAGAGATATTAATATGCAGCATAAATTGGTTTGAAGTCGAGAATAGAATGGTCAATTTGTAGATTATTGATAAAGACTCAGATGAAGAATTGGGTGAACTAAATAAGTATTTCTAATATATTAGGTTAATAATCTTTAATTCTCTTATATAATTATTTAATTTTATTAGTATTTCAGGATATTACTATATTTAAATTTTAAACGTTGTAATACTTTTTAAGAGGTTTAGGCATCAAGTTCCTCTCTTATGTAACACTCCTATTAAAAGTAACAAGGAAAGCATACCAAAACTGGGTATCGCCCCATCCAGTTACCCAAACAAAGGGTAACGATGAACCAAAAAAAGTAACTAAGGCCCAGACTAATACAAACAACTCATACTGATGGTCACATATATATATAACAAAGAATCTCATACATGCAATCTCCATACTACATTTGTAATAAAGTACATATTCAAAAGAGAAAGTGTCCGAACCTAGACTGTTGTCACTGCAGTATCGTCTCCCTATCCATAGGTCTACTCAACTCTAGATCCTATAAAATAGTAAGATAAAAGACACATGTGAGTAAAAAATTACTCAGTGAGTCCTGCGTACGCCAGTGCATTACAAAAAAACAGATGAAGTAAAGCAATATTGCATTTTTGTCCCCAAAAGGGCACTATAGAAGGGTTTTATTTTCCTTTTTTCACTAAAATCAATTCCAAAACTCTCTAAAAAAGAATTTATTCATAACTCAATTATTTTTGGAAAACTATGTTTTAATTTCAAATCATTGTCTCAATTCTCAAATCATAAGCATTTCTCCAACAGAAGGTCGGCCTACATGCAAAGCTCATAACCCTTCGCCTTCGGTGCCATGTCTTACTATGCTGAGACCACAGCCTACAACACTCAATTGTGCATCGTCGGAGGGTAAGTACACCGCAGCGTACTACCAAAAATGAATAACAAGTATACCACAACATACTAAGTATACCAGAACACACTAAATATTCTACTTGCTACCGTAAGCTATGGGGTCCCAATCTTGACGTCATTCACCACCAAGGTAGCAAGGGGTTGAACAATGCCAGGTGTCTAACCTAGCCCGTGAACAACCCAAATCAAGGTACACACAAGCCACGGCAATTGCCAAGCACTAGACGGCTAGCCAGGACGACTCATCTCAATGTCGTATCACCCCATTCAGAGTAAGGCAATCCCTACAATTAGGCAAGGTTACTAGGGTCATCTAACTCTAATGTATGCTAGTACAAAGATCAAAATCCTTGCTAAGTACTCAATGTTTCAATACCAATCCCTACTAGCTGATCGGGCCAGAGGATTATTTATTCCCACAGAATTTTCAAATCAAACATTTTTGGGGCAATATATCTTTTTTCCAGAAATTGATCCCACTAACTCATGAGTCAGATAATTATTCCCATAAGCTCCACAGGGCCAATCAGTTCATTCCATAGGCACATTAGGCTAATAAAGCAGTTTTCAGGATCAAAATGTTATTTTCCAAAAGTCAATCTCATACCAAGAGATCATTTTCCAAAACCATGTCGAAATAGGGTAAAGAGTTCTTTTTGCACATTAAAATAACTTTCCAAGAGTATTTAGGTCATTTTGCCCATACTCAATCACAAAAGTCATTTCCAAGGGAATTCGGGTAATTTTTCCTATACCCAATCACAAAAGTCATTTTCAAGGATATTTAGGTTATTTTACCCATACTAGATCACAAAAGTCATTTCAAGGGTATTCGGGTCATTTTACCCTTACCCGATTTGAAAAGTATTCACAAAAGTTCTAATAAGAATATTTTAGTCATTTACCAAATACCCAATTCCAAGGGTTTTCATAAAACATTCTAATAAGGACATTTGGATTATTTTCCAAATACCCAATTTTCAAATGAACTTATTTCAAGAAATCCAAAATTCTAATCCTAAAAGAGGATTAAATTTAAAGTTTCCAATCATGTTTCCATAAAATGTTCGAATAAGGGCATTCTAGTCAATTTGTGAATACCCGATTCCAAAAATTACCATTTTTCGAAGATCCCAAGTATTTAATCCAAAAAGGACTAAATTCACAAAATTCTTGCTTTAATCACCTGTTAAGGTTTCGAAGCCAATTATGATGTTCATTCAACTCCAAAATGGCAAAAAAATAAATCTTGCTCAGATAAACCTTAAATATATTCAAGAATTTCTAAAACGGTGTCAAACATAGCATTTCGTGGAAAAATAAAGCATACTAGCTTTCAAAAGGTTTTAGAAATCAAATGGACTCACCTCTTGTCCTAAATAAGCTTTTATCATTCATGCCGTTCGACTACCGTTTTCACCATTTCTAACATGTCATTGGCCATTTGCTGGCAAACCTATATCAAACATCGTTTTTACGCTTAGTTGAGTTTGGTCAAAAAGTAACTGACGTGCCCGACAGTTAGTCGATGTTTAAGAAAATGCACAACAGTCATTCATGTCGTTTTTTCGTCATTTGTTCAATTCTTCCATTTTCCTTTTTCCATATCCTTCCTTTCTTCATGAACAAGGAACTATCTTCATGTTTCTCATTCATTTCATCCCAAAATCACACAATTAATCGTTCTTAAGTTCATTCATTTTCTAACGGAAATTCTGGAATTTCCTTTCTTGACACACGATTTTTTTTGCACATAACTTTCAAAATGATCTTAAGACTCTTAACTTTAATTCTATGTAAGTCCTTTCCTAAGTTAAGATTTTCGTGACACGATACAAAGGAAAAAACAGCCCCAATAGTTTGTCCTAACCCAACCATTCATGTTATCCTTTGATTTCCTTTAACCTTTAACACCTTGAGAACATTAGATTCATTCAATTTTCCCTTCCAATCATCTTTGATCCTTCAATTTTCAGATTCTAACAACTCATAAAAGTCATGTTTATTCAACACAAATTCACTTCCTTCAATCAAAAGTTAGCATAATTCATCCTTCTAACCAAGTAATTCCCATTTCCATTCTCAGCGTACCCTCAAATTCTTATTTTATTAATAGTAGTAGCATTCTGAAGATTTAGGGTATGAGTAGAACAAATCCAATAATTATATCTAGGTCTCGACAAAATGCTATTGTACCAAAATATTCGCTTCATTATACTGATCACCTTTTGTTCTAGTCATTGATACAAATTCTCATCCTATTACAAGTAGTAGCCAATCGAAGGTTAAAATATAGGGTATTACATCTTATGTAATTTTTATCTTGTTAATTATTAAAACTTGCAAGGATCCAAGCCAAAATCCTCACCACTTTAATGAGTTTTTTTAATATAATTATAAACAATCATATTATTAAAATTATAAAATAAAATTAAAAATTAAAAACCCTAGCCAAAAAAAAAAAAAAGAAGAAGAAGAAGGGCTTCAAGGACCTATTAGGACCATGGTCGCAGCGTGCGCCAGGCCAAGGCCAAGACTAAAACGGCAGCACTCGTTGATTTCTTGGGCTGGCCTGGCATAAACTAGTATAGGCTGGGAGGAATGCCTTTGCTAGCACTGGTATTACAAGTAGTTCCCCCCAGATCTTAGAACTGTATGGACAAAACTAAAGGGAGTTAAGCAATATATATATATATATATATATATATATATATATATATTGGGAAAGGATATGAGGGAAAAGGATAAACATTTTAAAAGAAATTGAACATGAATGAAGTTCATAGATTTTATTCAGAAGTAGAATAGGCAATACACAACATCTCTTTCAATTGCAAGAAGACAAGCATGTATTCTTATCTAGCACTTTTTTGTTTCTTGTCATTCAATAGAAATCAGTTTTCTATATGGTAAAAATGCTTTTGACATTGGGTTCAAATAATCCATTGAGAACAAGATGTATCTAGTTCTCTGGGTAACTAGCTCTTTAAAAATAGGCAGATGGAAGGTTAATGCTCAGTTCTTTTCTATCCTATATAGTACTTTGCTTTAATTTAAACCGCCATAAAAAATTTCATCAAATTTTAACTCCTAAAGAATTATTATTTGTCAATATTTTAGTATTAGTTAAACACTAAAACTTGAAGTCTTGCTCTATCGTTGTAGTACAAAGTTGATGTATTTCTATTGCTACATTTTCTACATACTCTCAAGGTATAAAAAGACAATTGCTCTAAAACTTCCATCCCAAACTTGTCACCAAAATGCTCCCAAGCCCACTAATTTCCATTTCTCTTATTACGAGGTAAAGAAAAAAAAACAATATAGAACTGATTCATATGTTTATGACACCAATTAGTGATTATATTTGCCTAAACACTTGCAAAAAATGTTAATAGGAAAAAATATCAAAAATTTACTTAAAGGCATCTTGTGTAAGGACTAAGATCATAGGAGATAAAGATGTTAGTTAACTTAGTTATGGAATCAATATTACTCGGCGGAAATAAAATCTAGAAACCATCCCCAGGATCACTTATATGCAAAATTATAGATCAAAGAAAAGGTAGGAAGAATACCTTCGTTGTCGTCACTTCAATTCAAAATTTTCCTTTTTGCTAATGGCGTGATCCAGCAAAACGAACCAGCTCCTTTGTGTTTAATCAGAATCAGACACAATAGCGAGAACCAAGTGAAGCCACGCACAGAGCAATTTTCCTTCATTCCATTCAAACCACTGGAATCCAAGAATAGGATTCCTTCTAGCAATAATCCACATGAGGAAAGAAATCAATGGCTAACTAAATCTAGTGCTAGCAAGAGGTATACGAGGCAGCTAGGGTTTTTTGGAGAAGAAGAAAAGAACACAGAAGAAACGGTTTCTCTATGTGTAATTTTTCATGAAGAACACACGCACCAAACAAAACTGTACAATGTATATCATATATATTCATGCATGGTTTTCAGATTCCCAAATAAAAAGGAATCTTTTTATTATAATTAGAACCCATAAGATTTCATAATTATAATCTGGCCTATAAATTATAACTAATTATAATTTAACCACAATAGCTTCTTCTTCTCACAGTTAAACCCTGTAATGTTATCAAATAATATCTAGAATTCTTAATTCTTTATTGTATGTGACTTATTAGGTTTCCTGGTCTATTGGTAGCGAAATATGAATTAATCCAAAACATCTTTAGGATTAATAATCCTTAATAACTAGAATTAACTTATTAATTCTAATTTAGATTGATTTATTAATTCTCTAATTAATAAATCTATATTCAGCTGATCATGAGCGGCATTTAGTAATACATTATGACTACCCAAAAGCCCAGAATGTCAAGTGGCTTGATATGAACCTTTCAATACCAAATATCAGTGTAATAAACTCTTTTCATCATATAATAGCTCATTTGGTTTAGAGTATGGAATTGTGCCAACTTCCTCCAGAATATTAATTAATTTTGACCCGAATATTTTAGTACTTATTCTCATAATCCATTACTCATCATGTGAATCAATTGGAACTATTTCCAATACACAGTCGCCTTGACTAAGGACTTCTCGAGTGATAATTGCTACAAGTAGCCGTAAGATATTTACTCCTACTATTAAGGATGGTGAATCATTTATTGATCCTCTCAACTACTTTCGTTTACTTCTCGTGGTATCCAATATCCATCCCACAGGCAGTCTTATCAGGACTCCAGAGATTGGAATCAAAGTACAACTCTTAGCAAATAAAGTACCTTGGTGACCTCAAATCTAAATATACTTGCACATTTGCTATTATGCGATTCTATCATTGGTACTAAATAGTTATCCATGTGATTATCTCACAGTTAGGTCATCTAAGATACTTGTTTTAGTAACAAATATCCACGTGTTAACTTTGAGTATCGCAATACTCATAGATGTGAGAACCACCGCCTGATCAAATTAGGAAGTATAACATGTGTTAGTCTTAACGCATGAATGATGTCCTATCTCATTAATACTATGACTAGGAATAATGTAGTATAAACACTATCCAGTGTAGTAGGAACCTCACTGATGCATAAATTTTAGGTGTATAAAATCATTAAATTTAAATCCATCCCTTAGTCAAGTTTTAATTAAAACATTAATCCCAAATTATACATACGAGCAAATATACTCATCGCAAGCATAGTATAGGGAATGAACAAGTATTGATCCTCAAAGAAACAAGTACACTCTACTCACTTTTCATTCATTGTTTAACCAACCCAATAAAGTGATAAAATAATGAAAAAGAAAACTAAGTAAAATATACATAGATAACTCAAGGATGCAATTTCATGTAACTAGACAATTATCTTGAAAATATAATATTGAATCACTTAGCATTCATCACAATCAAATGTCATCTTGGCATCATGAAGAAACTTGAGTAAAATTCAATCATTTCCCAAGTCATGAATTCACTTATGTAGACTCTACTTCTTTATCAATTCATGGAACCACTATCTCTTGATTAATTTAGCAGATTTCCCAATCATACTAAAATAACCAAAAGATGCATTAAACTCATACCTCAAAAACATGAAATTAGACAATGACCCTATGCTTTAGATGAAATCAACTAATCTTTGATTACTTTAGTTCTTTAATCTTAACTTCATTTCCCAAGTCCATGAAGATTTAATAAATATGAAATCATTGCAATGAACTTCTAACATCGTTTCCCAAGTGAGAAGAAAACGCATCAATAACCAATGATAACAAGTAATCAAATACCAAAGATAACAATAAATTGATTAAAAATCCCAATTAAATAAAAATCACAATCTCCAAAATAATATCCAATTACAATCAAAACTTTAAGCACATCATTGTTCTAGAAAAGTAAACAAAGGATAAAAGATAGAACTTATAGACAAGTCATTCTTCTCTTGAAAACCTCCTTTGAAAAATGCTCCTTTTAGTGGTGAATTTGTATTTGAACCATAAGTAGCTAGCTTGGATCCTTCAATTCACTCCTTTTTCTTGTGTTTTTCTTTTCTTTATAAGCTCTCTTGATACTAAAATTCGTGGCTTAAGAAGTCTTAGCCTACTAAAATTCAAAAAAATACCAAAATCCTTTGGAAGATACCAAATTCGTGCACAGAATTCTACATTATAAATCAGACCTAGCACTAGGTACATTCTGGTTCGCTCCTGGATGTTGCTCTATTTTCCTTTGTTCTTCCAGAGTGGACCTGACACCTGGTACACTAGCCAAACTTGGCGTCAGGTACAGGTGGAATTTTTTCACTTTTTGCTCAAAATCCACTCAATTCTGCATAAATTTGTCAAAAACACTTTCCACAAGCAAAATGTCAAATAGGAAGGAATATGCCTAGTTATTACATCAAAAGTATCTCAAATTAACCTCAAATAACTAGAAAAATAGTGATGAATTTAGCCCCTGTCACATACCCCCACACTTGAAACTTTGCTTGTCCTCAAGCAAAATACTTAAGTCAAGAAAAGCTCAAGAAAACATAAGTTTTTGTTCTTTCAAAATTTGAATCATAACAAGGCCTATAACTTCCTTTTAAACTCTAAATAGAACCTTGTTATTCATCCAACCCTTTGAAAATAATCACAATTTGAAACACTTGATAAGACATCACAAAACTCTTAAAGTCAAATTAATCAAGTTTATACCTTAGTCTAAGAAAATAATTTTACCTTTCAAGTAAAAATATAGATAACATGAATCATTCAAGTCAAGCTATCTACCAACACGAGTATTATAAATCCAAATGTTGCACAACTCGAGTTGTAATTTCAAGGAAAACACTCTATTTTTTTCCTCTCAATTTTTTCAAATGACTTAGGGAATTGATAACCTCAAGTGCATGGATTTCTCTTCTTGCATTGTATTGACCATTTTTTAGTCATCACTCATCATTTTTTACAACATTTTTCTCCCTTTTTTCTCTTTTTCTTTTGGGAATTAAAAGACTCAAGAAAGTGAATTTCTCTTCACCATTCGTATTGGCGCCCATAATCAAGCAAAAATTATTTTTCTCACCTACATAGAGGAAACAATAATGGACTCATTTTTCTCAATCTTCAACTCAAAAACAATATTTTTCCATAATTTTTCCACTCAAAAATATTTTCTCCTCACATTCCTTATCCCAACTCAACGACAAGCAAAGTTTAAACCCATAATACAAAAGTTAGTCAACAACTTTTCCCCACATTCATCATATTCTCCACATTTAAACTAGATGAATCAAATAATATTCAAATACTAATGCCTAAACAAGATTAATCCAAATTCTCAAGTCTTAAAAATATCCTATCCAGTAAACCAATTCATTAATAAAAATCCACCAAATGAATGACAAAACTCATATCCAAGTAAGAAAGAGAATTACAACCTTGCTAAACAAAAAAAATCACAAATATTTTGAAAATTTTCACAAAATTTTCAACAAAAATGGATATGGAAAGAATCTTCTGTTAGTGTTGTGCCCTAGAGGCAATCACTTGTACCATGTATATTGCATATTAAATTAATAAGAGGCATTCTTTTTCTTTCAGTTTGATTGTTATATCTAAATATGTGTACAAACCGTTAGATAAAGTCCCTAGTACAACACAGTGTTAAGGAAATCATGATAGAGATCATGATGTGAGATTCCTACTACACTATGCAGTGTTTGTACTTAAATAATCCCCAGTCATAGTATTAATAAGATGGGACATTATTAATACGCCAAGACTAGCACATATTATATCTCTTGATTGGATCAAGCAGTGGTTCTCATATCTGTAGGTATTGGGATACTCAGGATTAACATGTGGATGCTTGTTTTGAAACAAGTTCATTGGATGACCTAGCTACGAGATAATCACTTGGATAACTATTTAGTGCCAGTGATAGAATCTCATTATAGCAAGTGTGCAAGTATCCTTAGACTTGAGATCTCCAAGGTACTTTGTTTATCGAGCATTGTACTTTGATTCTAATCTTTGGAGTCTTATCTAGGACCGCCTATGGGATGGATATTGGGTACAACGTTAAGTAAACGAAAGTAGTTGAGAGGGTCAATAAAGGATTCACCACTCCTAATAGTAGGAGAGTATATCTCAAGGCCATTTGTAGAAATCATTACTCATTAAGTCCTTGGCCAAGGCGACTATGTGATGGAAATGATTCCAATTGATACACATATCGAGTAATGGATTTCTTGAACAAGTACTAAAATATTCGGGTCAGAATTAATAATATTCTGGAGGGAGTTGGCACTAATTCCATGCTCTAGACCGAATGAGATATTGTATGTTGAAAGGAGTTTATTACACTGATAATTTTCTATTGAAAGGTTCATGTCAAGCCACTTGACTTGCTGGACTTTTGGGTGGTCAAGAGTCATTGCTAGATATCGCTCTTGATATGCTAAATATGAATTTATTAATTAGAGAATTAATAAATTTAATCCTTTATTTTATTAAGGATTATTAATTCTAATATTGTTAGAATTAATTCATATTATGCTACCAATAAGACCAAGAAACCTAATGGGTCACACACAATAAAGATTTGAATGCTCAAATATATTATTTGATAATATTATGGGGTTAATTAAGAGAAGGGAATATATTTATAGGTGAATTATAAGTTTGTTATAATTCATGGGACCTAATTGTAATTAAGTAAACTTCAAGGACCAATTTGTTGACAATTGGGCGTTGAAAGACTAAGTTGCAATTTATGATAATTATAAATCTATAAATATAAGGAAACGGTTTTCTTAGGGGGAGAGACAGACTATTCACGCAATAACAGAGAAACCGTTTCTCTGCCTCTCTCTTGATCAAACCCTAGCCGTCTCTCTTCTTGATCAAAACCCTAGCCTCCCGAATTCTACTAGCATAGAATTGTGAGATTGTGAGCATTCAACCTTGTGTGGATTATTATTAGAGGGAGTTCTTTCTTGGACTTCAGTTGAGTTGCAGTGAATGGTTTTGGATAATCTAGATCGCGCCTGCGTTCTTGTTTCTGAAATTTTTCAATTCCGGTTTCACGAGGTAATAAATGCAATCTTCTCTTTTTTCCCATTTCTATTGCAAACCCGTGATCCATGGCTTGGATTTCTTGTTGTTTTCCGCTGCGCTTAATCTGATTATGCATGATAGAAATCCTACATCTTCAATGCTAAACTCTCGAAGATATTTTCCATATACATTTTTGTTGAAATTTTTATGAATTTTTCAAAATTTTGTGGTTTTTCATTGTTTAGCTAGGTTGTAATTCTCTTTCTTACTGAGACGTGAGTTTTGTCATTCATTTGGTGGATTTTTATAAAATTAGTTTATTGGATAGGATATTGTTAAGACTTGAGAATTTGGATTAATCTTGTTTATGCATTAGTGTTTGAATATTATTTGACTCATCTAGTTTAAATATGGATGATATGATGAGTATGGAAAAAGGTGTTGGCTAACTCTTGTATTATGAGTTTAAACTTTGCTTAGCTTTGAATTGTGATAAGGAATGTGAGGAGATAAGATCTTTGAGTGGAAAGATTGAGTGAAACAATTTTGTGATTGAATTAAAGATTGAGAAAAATGAGTTGATTGTTGTTTCCTCTATGTAGGTGAGAAAAATACTTTTTGCTTGATGATGGAGGCCAATACTGATAGTAAAGAGAAATTCACTTTCTTGAGGCTATTAATTCCCAAAAGCAAAAGAGAAAAAAGAGAGAAAATGTTTTACAAAAATTATGAGTGTTGACTATAAGGGGACCAATACGGTGAGTGAAAAGAAATCCATTCACTAAAGGCTATCAATTTTCTAAGTTATTAAGAAAAATTTGAGAGGGAAAAAAAATAGAGTGTTTCCTTAAATCATGACTTGAGTTATGCATGAAGGTGATGGCAGAAACAAAGCATGCATACGGTGGACATAAATGGAGACAAAAACATTAAACACAGAGCATGCAAGCATGGTGGAGGCCAAATAACATACCTCTTGGAGCCTCAAAACGTGAAGATTGAAGAAGATTGGATTGAAACTCAAAACCACAGCCTTCTTCTTCTCCGTCAGTGAAGCTTCTTGTGCACAGAAAAAATGTCTCCTCCGGTGCAATGCCAAGCCTTTTAGTTCACAGAATATACCCAACCTAATCTCTGTTTGGTGAGCAACGAATATAGGTAGAAGAAGAGCTTCTCAGAGAATTGATATCTCACTCCTTCACTTCTTCTCGGTTGATATATTTAGCCAATGGCTTCATGAACCAAACCCAAAAGCCAGAAAACCAAGAGACACCTTCTTAGTTGTCTTCATTCACAACCAAACCCAGAAGCCAAAAAACCAAGAGACACCTTCTCGGTTGGCTTCATTTGGTTTCAAAACCAAAAGCCAGAAGAAGAAAAGGCACGAGAGAGGGAGAAAATTTTTTTTCAAAAAATTTTATTTTTATTTTTCCACACAAAAAACAAAAGTCATGAAATCCAAAAATAATTATTTTGACAAAAATAATATTTCCGGGATTTAATACCTGAATATTATTTTCAAAATAAATTTTGACTTCACCCTAAATTCTTTTGTACTGTGTCCGGAAAAATCTTATGGTCCAAGCTATTGGGCCAAAATAAAATTTATTATTTTTCTTGGACCCGAAAAGTCTAAAATAATAAAAATTAATTATTTTTCTTGGGATTAAATAAATAACCCAATAAATAATTAATTAACCCAAATGAACCAAAAATAATTAAATTTTAATTATTTATTTCTTGAGATTTAATTAAATAAATAACCCAACAAATAATTAAGAAATAATTATTTTTCTCTAGTTTAAGTCCCAGTTAATTTTCTAATTATTCAAACTGGACCTCGGCCCTGAATAATTATTTAACCAATTAAACCAGATAATAAATTTCTCTCCATTTATTTTATTCCAATCCAATAATAAATTTGACTTCCTAAATAAAATAAAACTCTCTCAACTGAGATCACTTTCTCAACCCAAAAATTAATTAGGACTTACGGGCTATTCCGAGGACCAAAAAGACACATCGCCTTGGCTATAAAATGACCAAAATACCCCTACTATATAAATAGATGTATTTTGCATTTTAAATATTTCCTAATATCACCATAAGAAAATATTGACCCCAAGCACAATGCTGCATTAGCAAAGTCTTTCAACCTACAGGTGAAATGACTAAAATACTCCTCTACACATCGCCGTATAATTAGAGAGGAAGAAGTGTACTAACACCCCTCTAAATGATATCTACCATCCTTAGGCCTCTAGTCCAATTATCCACGACTTCTTGGAGTGTTTCTGCTTTCCAAGGGAGTAAACATCCAAGTCATGTTTCTCAGGCCTGGATATTTAGATCATTCAGACAACCACAAGGGCGATATGGTGTAGAAACTATCTTGTACAAGTCTGTCTTAACTAACTAGTTACACATACCCAACATGCAAGTATATTAGCCCTCTGATAGAACCTCAACTATAGCATATCAAAGCATATACTTCCAGCTTCGCCAGACCACCAACTCATACTCAAGTTATAGAGTGCTAGTCCACGCTGTAGCGATAGTAGTCTAAGTTTCAACCATATATAATACTTTTAGAAACCACTATTACAGGTCCTGTTCTACGTATTTGAAATACGCTTATGTCATGAAGTGAGTGGACTACTCACTGGCTAAAGGTAAGCCATTCCCCATTTGGAATTCATAACATAATAACCTAAACATAATGAGATTCCCATTCTCATTAATCGGTTAAGAACAACTGTTTATGTGTTCAAATAGCCTATGATCCATACCTTACTGTGAAAGACCTCCATTCACATGGATCACTTATTTAAACACAATGGGTCTGTTCCAAACGTAAATGTACACAAATAAAGAAAATAAATTCACAAACGATTTCCAACAAATAAATTCTTTTATTAAAATATTCGATATTTACACCAGAAAACTAGTCTAAGAGGGCATATATTCCAACAATGCAATGTTTGGATTTATAATGCTTGAGTTGGTAGATAACTTAACTTGTATGATTCATGTTGTCTATGTTTTTACTTGAAGAGTGACATAATTTTCTTAGACTAGGGTATAAACTTAATTAATTTAACTTCTAGAGTTTTGTGATGTCTTATCAAATGCTTCAAGTTGTAATTGCTTTCAAAAGGTTAGATGAATGACAAAAGTTCTATCTAGAGTTTGAAGGGAAGTTATTAGCCTTGTTATGATTTTGGAATGATAAAAAGCTTTTGTTTTCTTGACTTTAGTGTTTTGCTCAAGGATAAGCAAAAGTTCAAGTGTGGGGGAATTGATAGGGGCTAAATTCATCACTATTTTCCTAGTTATTTAAGGTTAATTTGAGATACTTTTGATGTAATAACTAGAAATATTCCTTCCTATTTGACATTTTACTTGTGAAAAATGTTTTTGACAAATTTATACAAAATTAAGTGGATCTCGAACAAAAAGTGAAAAATTACAGCATGTACCTGACACCAGGTTTAGCTAGTGCACCAGGTGCCAGGTCCATTCTGAAAAAACATAGAAAATAGAGCACAAGTTCAGGAGCAGAACAGAATTCACCTAGCGCCAAGTAGGTCGAAGTGACCTGGCGCCAGGTCCAGTCTGGACGCACATGATTATGTGCACGAATTTGGTATCTTCCAAAGGATTTTGGTATTTTTCAAATAGTACTTGGCCAAGACTCCTCTATAAATGAATTTTGGCATCAAAAAAGATTATAAAGGAAAAAAAACACAAGAGAAAATAGTAAATCCAAGGATCTAAACTTCCAATCACTTAAAGAATGAGAGATTCATTATTTAAGGAGTATTACTCAAGAAGGTTTCCAAAGAGAATATGGAGGGTTTTTCTATGAGTTCTTTCTTTTACCATTGTTTTCTTTTTCTAGAATAATAATGTATTCAATATTTTCATTATAATTTGACATTATTTTGGGATTCATGGTTTTTGGATTAATTTAGCTATTTGGTCAATTTTTGACCATTCTTGGTGTTTGATTACTTATAATTGTGGAAGAGTTGATAGAGTTAGATTTGCTTCTAATTGACTTGGGAAATGAAGTTAGGGGTTGATTTAATTTTATTGATTTTATATTTATTATTTCTTAACGAACTTGGGAAACAAAGTTAAGTCAAAGAACCAAAGTAATCAAAGATTAGTTGATTTCTCCTAGAGTATAGGGTTATTGAATAATTTCATGTTTATTATATGTTAGTGTTGTGCCCTAGAGGCAATCATTTGTACGTTGTATATGACATATTTTATTTTATAAAAAACATTATTTATCTTACAGCTTCTTTTGATTACTTTTGTGTAATAAAACTGTTAGATAAAATCCCTAGTACAATACTATGTTAAGGAATTCATGATAGAGATCATGATATGAGATTTCTACTACACTGTATAGTGTTAGTATTTAAATAGTCCCTAGTCATAGTAGAAATAAGACAGGACATCATTAATGCGTTAAGATTAGCATGTGTTAAGACTTCCTGATTTGATTAGGCGGTGGTTCTCATATCCGTGAGTATTGAGATACTCAAAATTAACACGTTGGATGACCTAGCTATGAGATAATCACATGGATAACTATTTAGTGCTAGTGATATAATCTCAATATAGTAAACGTGCAAGTATCTTTAGACTTGAGATCTCCAAAGTACTTTATTTGCTGAGTATTGTGCTTTTATTCCAATCTTTGGAGCTCGATCGAGGGCCGCCTATGGGATGGATATTGGGTACATTGTGAGGTAAACGAAAGTAGTTGAGAGGGTCAATAAAGGATTCACCACTTCTAATAGTAAGGGCAAATATTTCACGGCCACTTGTAGAAATTACTACTCAAGAAAGCCTTAGCCAAGGCGTATATGCATTGGAAACAGTTCCAATTGATACACATCTAGAGTAGTGGGTTCCTAGTACAAGTATAATTATATTCAGGTCAGAATTAATATATATTCTGGAGGGAGTTGGCATTAATTTCGTACTCTAGACCAAATGAGATATTGTATGATGAAATGAGTTAATTGCACTGTAGTTTGTTATTGAAGAGTTCACATCAAGCCACTTGACTTCCTGAACTCTTGGGTGGTCATGATGTGTTGCTAGATACTACTCATGATTTGGGAATATGGGTTTATTAATTAATGAATTAATAAACCAATCCTGATTATAATTAATAGGATTAATTCTAATTAATTAAGGATTATTAATCTCATGTTCCAATTGGATTAATTCATATTCGTTACCAATTAACCGGGAAACCTAATAGGCCACACACAAAAGAGAAATATATACTCAAGATGTTATTTGATAACATAGTGGGGTTTATTGCGAGAAAGAGAAGTTGATGTGGCCAAATTATAATTAGTTATAATTTATGGGCCAATTTGTAATTCTGAGAACTTGATGGGTTCCAATTGCAATTGTTTATTTAGAATTCTTAGATGGTTTTATTGTTGAGGTTTTCGGGTGACCCAAGAGGCACACATGAAACAAAACATGAAAACTAAAGGTCACTTGAAACAAGTCCAAAACAACATAAAACCAAAGGGCACACAAGAGGAAAAAGATATGATCTTTTGTTCTCTTCACCCTCTTTTTTTCGTGAGCTTCTTTAAGGAGAACACAACCCTTCTTCTTCTTTTTCTTTATCTGGTTTTGGTTGAACAAGAAGAACAAGGAAGAAAAACCCCAACCACCATTGTTGTTTTCTACTAGCACAGAAAATATTGGTGCTTGAGTGTGATCCTCCGTGTAGATTTATGTTAGAGAAAATCACACACTGTAATTATAGTGGTTGGACATACAATTCTCGTGGTGATTCTTCAAGAGGATTGCTGAATCATGCCACAATCATCATATTTGAAGAAGGAAAGTTTTGTTTTCCACACAAACAAAGAAAGGTAAAAGCTGTTATCTTTGTTTTCTTTGTTCTCCTCATATGTCTTATTTTCCACACATATGCGGATCCTGAGATGGTATCTTGTTTTATTTTTCCACTGCGCCGTATATGATACGCGAGAGATACCCAACATTATCACCTAGAGCATAGGGATAATTTATGAGGAATTGATTTTAATACATTTTTTGGTTATATTGGTTTGATTGAAAAATCTACTAATTTAATTAAAAATAGTAATTCTATAGATTGGGAAAGAAGTGGGGTCTATGTAAGTAGATTCACGACTTGGGAAACGATTGAATTTTACTTTATATTCCTTCATGGTGCTAATATAATGATTAATTGAGACACTTTATAAATGATTCATTGTCATATATTCTAGGAAAGTTGTCTAAATTGCATATTCCTACATCCTTGAGTTGTACATATTTTTTTATTTTTCTTTTTATTATCTTATCACTTTATTTTGTCAATTATACAATGAATGAAAAGTTATTAGTGCGTACTTGTTCCTTTGAGGATCGATACTTGTTAATTCCATGTACTATGCTTGCGATGAGTATACTTGCTCGTATGTGTATTTTGAGATTAATGTTTTAATTAAAAATTGGCTAAATGATGGGTTTAAATTTAATGATTTTCATACATTCAAAATTTATGCATCAAGTTTTTGGCACTATTTCTGAGAAATAATATTATGAAAGCTTGAATTTTGTTGATTTAACTACGTTTATATGTATATGTGTCTATATGTAAATATGTATATATGTTCTTTGTGTAACTAAGTGTCATATCTTATTGTATGTATAAATGTACCTTAACTTACTAACTTGATTCAATATTGTACTATGCTTGTATGATACTAACAATATTTGCAAATGTCACTAACTTTTTTTTTTTTAGGTACAATGTGAATATTTAAGTCTTTTTATGAGTATATTATTTTATTTTTCTTTTCAATTTGATTTTTTTTTCTTTAAGTGCGAAGTTGACATCATCATGGACAATTACTTTTAGGCACAAGATCAAAGGAGTTACATTGATGATAGATTGGCAAAGTTACAAGCTCATATTGATGTTTTTAATGAGACGTCATTAGAAGCATTAGTGAATTCTTTTGTTACCAATACAAATTTATCCGTTCAATGGCATGAAGAAGCTTCCCAATGATTGTGTGCTCAAAGGACACAATTAGCTAAGATTGTTGAGGAGACTCATGAGTTCATGCTGGTCCATACATTTAACCATGGAAAAGAGAGAGGACATGTGGAACAATTGCCCAATGTGGAAAGGGAGGTATTCGATTCTACTCTATGTATTCATAATTCTAATCTTTCTTTGTCACATAATTTCTTAGGTTCTTCTCACTTCTTGGAGAATAATGGTTCCAATAATAATGTATGGAGTTTAACATGTCTCAGGGAGTTAGATTTATCAATAATTCACCATAAGAAGTTCTTGGAGGTGGTGTTAATTTCTACCCTTCACCCCATTCAAATGGAGGTAATTTAGTTTTTGTAGGCCATGATTTGAAAAGTAAGGATTTCATGTTCACATCTTTAAAATCTATACTACTATGTTCAAAAGGGAATTTCAATTGTGACAAATCTTTTGAAGGGATAAGTAGTGATTCTCATATTTCCACACTATTTAGACACAATTTACATCTTTGTGTTAGGAACTTGATTTATAAGTCTAAAAAGGTGGTACAAAAGAGGGGTCATGCGTTTACATTCATTACAACTAATATTTTTCATCAACCCTCCAATTTTCAAAACCCTCTCTTATTTCAACTTTCATCGTGCCTACCTTTTTCAATGAGCATTAATTTCTTTTAAAAATGTTTGCTGAGGAAGTATGATGAATGGAAAGAGTTTGTATTGATATTTTGTGTTTTGAGTTGTTAAGTGTTTTTTTTTTTTCCAAATAAGGAATATGTTTTCCATCTCAAGTATGGAGGAGTGAGTCGTGTCTTATTTGCTTTCTTAGGATTTTTATTTGTTTTTTTCTATTTAGGTGTGTCTTTATTTTGTTATTATTTTCTTTGTGCTTTTATTTGTGTTTTCTTTTGTAGGTCGGAATAAAGTCTTCTTAGACTAACCCTTTTCTTTATTTCCAGTTTTGATATCTATTGGAGCTTATTGCACTTGGAGAGTATTGATTAACTACCCCTTTATTATTTTTGGTCCTTTTGAATATGCATTATTGTTATATTTTTTGCCATTGAGGACAATGTCCAATTTAAGTGTGGGGGGAGAGTTTAGCATTGAAGATATTTTCCATATACATTTTTGTTGAAAATTTGATATTTTCCATACTTACATTATGATCTCTATCATTATTTCTTTAACACAGTATTGCACTTGGGACTTTATCTAATAGTTATATTCACACAAAAGTATAAATAAAATCAATTGAAATATAAAGAATGCCTTGTATTATTAAATAAATGTACATGATATAATTTACAAGTGATTGCTTCTAGGGCACAACACTAACAAGAGATACATGAAATTACCTAACTTTTACTTGGAAAAAGCCTGGCTAGTTAACAATTAAGTGAATTTAAATAACAAACTCCCAACTACTTAAGATAATTTGAGCAAGAAATGATATTTCAAACATCCCATGTTTAGCTATTTGGATAGTGTGAATTACATATTTTTTCTATTTAGATGACTTCTTCAAGCCAGAAGCACATAACTCTAATTGGAAGAAGAAGAAAAAACCACTGATAATGGTTGGGAATCAACCAAAGGATTGATGAGCAAAAGATGACGACAACTAAGAAACGATGACAATAAGGGATAAAGACTAACTAGAGAGAATTTGATATTTAGGGCAAGATCATATAGAGGGGTATGTACTAGCTTCAATAGTCACTAGTGATATTGTGTAAAACCTTTGAGTTTGGGGGATTTATAGGCACAAGATGCTATAGTACCCCATTATATACGTAATCTAAATGCGTTGAGGATGTCACCCTATCTTTAGGACCAGAGATTTTTATAATGCACTAAACAAAATAAAATTTTTGAAGCTTAAATTTGAAACTAAATAAAATGGGCTATATTTCTAACTGAATACATAAGTCTCTATAATAGAATAAACAAAAATAAAAAACAACTTCAATATCTAAATAATAAAGATACATAAATTGTCTCATGAAAATATCTCACGACAAAGTACATCAAATTCAGCTCCTTAGTCATGGAATGTCTCAAATCCCTAAAAACATGTTAAGAAAAGGTGTGAAATAAAAATCTCAACAAGTCCAATGTGTGCTCATGATAAAATTTTTAAAATAGTTCATGATTCTTAGAGAATATTTCTCTTGTAACAAGTACAAGTAAATAACTATGCCTTCAAATACTTCTCAGTAAAACTTTTGGGAGAATTTTCAAACACTTATAAAATAAAGTAATTAATTTTCATTTCTTAATAATATCAGCATAACAATATTCGGGAACAATTGAGACTTTAAAAAACTGAGCCTTCAAGCCATTTCAAAAAATTTCGGGATTCACAAGTCCCAATTTCAATTCATAAATTCTGAGAATCTCAATTCCCTTTTACATGTAGAGGTAGAAAACCCCACTATCAACATTTCAGGGACAAAACCCTATGGCTAGCTGAAAACTGCCTAATCCAAAGAACTGTCACCTTGTTTTGGAAAGTGGAAAAATTTCCGAAGATGGCCTATCTATCAAAAAATCACCGACATTCTAACAAAGGTTAGTCCCTAGAAAATTTGCCCTCATTGAGTACTCATATTCACAATACAAAACAGGTTAAAACAATGGTATTCCATTCAAGGAATGGTTCAAAACGTTTCTCAAAAACTCAATTCCTAACATCAAAATATATTCAAAACCTTAATCCTAATATAATTTTGAAAACTCATAAAATATCCCAAATTTTCACAATACACACTCGATCATATAATTTTCCAAAAAACATAGAAGGAAATATTTCATATTCCTCATTTCAAAAAATAAACAATATAGACAATTGGAGCCATTAATATCATAATTCATGCTATGACTTTTGCAATTATATGCATGAGAAAAAAAATTTATAATTCGACAATCATAACCATTTCATACTGTTTAAGGCATGGCTCCCCATTCATATATATGACATCCATAAGAAAATTTTTCAAAATAGATCACATATAAATATTTCATGTATATAAGGACTTACTTTTCAAATATAGAACTACAAGAAAAATACAGTTTAGCAATGGATTTACGCCATCACTAATTTGCGATGGAATAGCAACGACGTAAGAATCCGTCGCTAATTTGTGATGCCATTGTGAAGGAAAACTAAAGTTTGAAAATAAAGTTGTTTTTTCCCCAAAATTAGCAACGGATTTACAATGGATTTATCTAATCATAAATTAAAACTAAAAAAATGCACATCCATCGCAAATCCCTTCTAATTACCAACAGGTTTGTGACAGATTTCCAAAATGCTAAAATTAATTTATTTTTTATGCAAGCCATTGCAAATATATCGCTAATAAGTGAGGAATTTGTGATAGGTTTTTTAAATTTTTAAAATTATTTTATTTTTTACGCAAGCCATCATAAATCCCTCACTAAATTAGCGACAAATTTGGGATGGCCTTAAATCCGTGTAACGAATTTGTGATGGACTCCAAAATTAATTTATTTTTTAAGGGAGGTGTAGCAAATCCATCACTAATTAGTGATAGATTTGCAACAGATTTTCAAAATTCTAAAATTAATTTATTTTTGTGCGAGTCGCTACAAATCCCTCACTAATTAGCAATAGATTTTCAAATTTCTAAAATTAATTTATTTTTAGGCAAGCCATCGCAAATCCCTCGCTCATTAGCGTGGGATTTGCGATAGCCTTAAATTCATCCCTAATTAGCGATAGATTTTTAAAAATTCTAAAATTAATTTATTTTTTACATGAGCCTTATTGATGGATTTGTGACAAATTTCTAAAATTCTAAAATTAATTTATATTGTACGCAAGCCGTTGAAAATTCTGTCACTAATAAGTATCAGATTTGTGACAGAAAATTGGATCATCACAAATCCATCGCAAATCCCTTGCAAATCTATCGCAAATCTACACAAAAAAATACTATATAATTAATATAAAACACAAAAAATCATAAGAACATCAATAGTCAAGTGGTGGAGCAATTTCTCCCCCACAACATGGGCACGGGTTCGAGTCTCGTGTCAAACTTAATTTTATAATATTCTTGGTAGGTCAGATTGGTCGGGTCAAGTTAATTCCTGTCTGGGCCAATCAAGCTGTGTTGGTTAGCCTGGGACGGGGCGGTTAGTGACAGATTTTCATTCCGTTGCTATTTGTGATGCCTATTTCATCTACAATCGCAATCCATCGCTAAACTCAATTTGCGACGGATTTGACCATCGGTAATTTGCTTTCCTTTGGTAGTGTAGAGGCATTTCCAAAATATCATAAGCATAAATAATTTCATAATATATGCAACATATTTCTAAGGGACATAAGGATTTACATTTTCAAAAACAATTCATACAAAAAGCTCTTATCAAGTATAAAGCATTTTTGTAAATATAAATGCAAGGACTCACAAATCCTTCGTTCAAAAATATTAATAAAGTTTAGTCTTGAACATAAAATGGAGTTCATGAATGCAAGATCTAAGGACTTATCTTGTCCTAGAAAAAGAGCATTAACTCTAACTTACTTCCTTGGTCCACAACCTTCCACTTTCACCAAATCTATCACATAAATCATTTATATATCAATTTCTTATATGAATTTTCCAAATAGGACTCCACTCAAGATTCTAGTGTAACAAGGTCATCAACTTACGCCTTTAGAATTCCAACCCTCAAACAAGATTACTTAATCATAAATCATGATCGATAACCTCTCTAGAGATCCAACACAACATAAGGATATCCAACAAATTAACTCAGAATTTTATTCATCAAAATCAACCAATTGATCAAAAGAAATTAAATAAAAACTTAGGGAATATACTTCATGTAATCTCATTTGCAAAGTGGATGGTTTTCACATGTAAATCCTAACAAGTATCCACTTCAATTCATGCATTACACTCATTTAACCTATCAAAAATGTCTCCAAGGATTCATAATATGAAGCTAATCAAGAACTCAATTGATTCTCGTCAAAATCCCTTTTTAAATCATAACTTAATTTAAATCTGAAGATTTTGTCTTCAAGGTAAAACAAGATAGAAAATATATTGATCAACTGACCAAGAAAATGAATTCATTTTTCTTTTAAACATTCTAGTTTAAAACCTCATTATATATAATTAAAGTTCAAATAAAAATCTTCCTAAAATTGTGCAAGAAATCTGATCATATTAGGGTCTCAAAATAGTGTGCCACAACAGCAACAAACTTAACTAGTTCTACACAATTTCAAAAATTTATTAAGAGAAAAACACAATAATTTTATAGTGATTCTCTTTCTAAAATTTTCTTCTAACATCAAAGTTTTATACTACAAAAGATGATGGTTAAATTCAATCAAATGGTCATCTTTCCAGACTAAGAAATGTTTGGGTAAATACCAATATTTTCACAACAAATAGGGTAACTTGCCCAATATAAAAAATCTAGGTTCTTCACATAATATCCATGCAAAATAAACATCCAAACAATCTCAAGATATCATATTTATGCTCAAACAACTCACAATTCCAACACACAAACAATTCCAGCAAAAGTACCCTATTTTGCATGTCATTTTAGCTAGCACATATAACCTTAGATCAACATGAAATTCACATATTATAGCATATGTTTATAGTAAAAATACTTAATAGTGAAATTCAGTTCAAGAACTCACTCAAATCATGTCAAGAAAATCAAAGCTTTAGAAGTCCCAAAGCTTCTTGCAAGAACCTTAATTTTCGCCTACTAGGAGATGAAAGGAAAATGAGTTCTTTAGGTTTACCTCCTGAAGACTTGATTAGAACACCTTGAAAACTACAAGAGGGGCTTTTTTCTACAAGATTCCAGCTAGATTTCTTAGTTGTTTGAAGAAAAATCAAAGGGGAAATGAGAGGGAAGTTCTGGAAAGCCTAGGGAGAGAGAGGAGAGGAAAGTTATTGGAGGGGAAATAAGGCTGCCAAAATGGTAGGGTCCATTTAAGAATATATTGTCTTAAATAGACCGCTTCCATTTTGGCGGCCCTATCTAGGAAAAATAATAGTCCATTTCAAAATATAGTCCATTTAAGAAAAATGCTTTTTCCTCAAAATATAGGTTCTTTTTCATTTATCCATGCATAATTTAGTCCTTCCTTCTAATCCTACCCCTTCCTTAATATTCTCTTTCGCTCATCCCAAGTACTAATATAGGATGAGTTTTCAGGCGCTAGTATTTACTAATATCGTTGAGTAGTTTCATTAAGTGCAGTAAAATAAATAGAAAGAAAATGTAAATGCATTCATTTTAAAATCCTTAATACGTGTAAAAAAAGAAAAATGCACCTATAGTTTGATACAGAAGTAGTATTAGATATTACTAATTGTTTTTTTTTTTTAAGGGTGATACTACTATTTGTTACTTATATATACATATATATATTAATGAAATATTCAGACCTTCAAACCTTAAGTGGATTCCTTCATTTCAAGATGGAGTTCAGTTTTTTTAAGGGATAATGGAGGCTAATTATTTATTTTATTTCATTTAAAATAATGTAAGTAATGAATTTATTTCCATTTCAAAAGGTAAGTCTTTAAGTCATTTTCAGTGTGTTCAACATTATTGAGGACATAAAGTGTAAATAAATAAATAAATTTCTCATTCCTTATTAATATATAATCTAATTTATTTAAAAGTAATCAAATCTATTTTTAATAAAAATAGATAATATTACAAAAGTATCAAACTAGTAAATTGATTAATTTCATTTAATCAAAATTATCTATTACGTTTTCATCGATAACAATCATATTAAACCCTCAATACAAAAAAAAAAAAACATTGTACCAATATAATAACTAATTTGATTTCACAACACAAAGACAAAAAGATTATTTTTGAGGAAAGATAAAAAGAAAGCTGCATATCACGATCTAAATTAAATACAGTTAAAAATTCTCATTAATTTTGAGAAAAAAAGAAAAAAAAAACAAAAGAATGCCAAAGCGACATAGTTTTGTCATATTTCATTCTCTTGTCGACTTTTCCTTTTGTTTGTTCTTATCCTTTTTTTTTAAAAGAAAAACATCTTTTTTTTTTTAGTGTTGACCACTTTCCTTTATCTTACTTCTATGTACATTTACCCTAAATTACACCCCCCCCCCACCCCTTCCCAAAGTAGGATCCTGGCGGTAAGCGAACGACAAATAAATGGGACGAGTTGTCTTAAATTTTTCATTCACTTCCTTTTTCTTTTTTCTTTTTTTTTTTTTTTTTGTGAAGCTTGTTGAGAATTCATTCATAGAATTGTCTTCAATCATACTTATAGTTTTAGTGCTTCTGCTCTTCTTTCTTCTGCTTTAATTCAAAATTTTATTAGGAATGGTATCCAACCGTTGAAAGGTACTTCCAAGGTAATTTGTTAATCTTTTTCTATTGCCAATTATTCAAACATAGAGATTAATTGGTTGAACTATCTTCTAAAAATGTAGGAATTGTGGGGTTGGGGATGGTTGAACCTTTTCTTCTTGGTACTTATTGCTAATAGTCATTGTTGGAATATATGCCCTCTAGACTAGATTATCTGATGTAATTATTGAATTATTAATAAAAGAATTTATTCTCAAAATTTTTTTGTGAATTTATATTTTATTTATGCACGATTTTTGTTTGGAAATGACCTATTGTGTTTAAGTAAGTGATCCATATGACTGGTGGTCTTTCACAGTAAGGTTTGGATCACGGGTTACTTAACACATAAATGTATGTTCTTATCCGATTGATGAGAATGAGAATCTCATCATGTATAGGTTATTGTGTTATGAATTCCAAATGAGGAATGGCTTACCTTTAGCCAGTAAACAGTCCACTCACTTCATAGCATGAGCCTATTTCGAATACGTAGAACAGGACCTGTAATAGTGGTTTCTAAAAGTACTATTAAAAAGAAACCTAGAATATTACTGCTATAGCGTAGACTAATACTCTACCGCTTGAGTATGAGTTGGTAGTCTGACGAAATTAGAAGCATATACTTTGATATACTGTAGTTGAGGTTCTTTCGTAAAACCAATATATTTGTATGTTGGGTATATGTGACTAGTTAGTTAAGACAAACTTGCACAAGATAGCTTCTACGCTATATCGCCCCTTGTGACTATTCAAATGATCTAATTATCTAAGGCCCTGGGCAACATGACTTGGATGTTTACTTTAGGGTAGCTTCCTTAAAAAATGGAAACATTCTAGAAGACATGGATCATTGGACTGAGGTCTGAGGATGGTAGATGTCTATTAGAAAGGTGTTAGTACACTCTTCCTCTCTAATTGCACGGTGATGCGTAGAGGGGTATTTTAGTCATTACACCTGTAGGTCAAAGACTTTGGTAACGCAACATTGTCCTTGGGGTCAAAATTTCCTTGTGGTGATATTAGGAAATATTTAAAATGTAAAATATAGCTATTTATATAGTAGGGGTATTTTGGTCATTTTAGTAGCCAATGCGATGTGTCTTTTGGTCCCCGAAATGGCCCTTAAGTCATGAAAGATTTGGGTTAAGAAATTGGTCTTGATAATTATGAATTTTTATTTTATTATTCTAATTTATTATTAGACTAGAATAAAATAAAAGGTTAGAGAAAGAGTATTTATTTTATCTAGTTTAATTAGTTAATTAATTATTCAGTGCCCAAGACCCAGATTGAATAATTAGAAAATTAATCTGGAACTAGATAAAATGTATGAAATTTTATTTGGTCTATTTGGGCTTGTTAATTATTTATTGAGTTGTTTAATAAAGTTCAGAAAATAAATAATTGAGATTTATTATTTATGGGTGTTCAAGCCCAAGAATAAATAATTTATCTGGCCCAATGAATAAGACCAATAGTAAAATAAAATTAAAAAATAATATTAATAATATTAATTAATTATTAATTAATTAATTAATTAAAAAACAACACAAGATGGCATGAAGATAACAGAAAGCCCATGCTTTCTGTTTTCATGCGATTGTACTTTCTCTCAGTGAAGGTTTAAAAAGGCAGAAGAAATAATGCAAAATGTGGTTGGTTTGAGCTTTGTGTGAGCTTTCAATTCACAGAAGCAAAGCAAAGAAAATAGAAGCTTTGCGTATTTCATTTGGCATTCACAGAAAGCCAAACCCATTTTCAACAAAGACTAAAGTTGATCAACACCTAATATTCAAGCTCTTACCAGCTGTGCTACGGGCACCATTTCGGAAGACCAAAAGCTTCGTGTGGATGAGACGCAGTAGACGTTTGCAAGGACGTGAACCACTTGCCTCAAATATCCTTATACAAACATCTACACCAATGCGAAGATGGTCATTTAATCACAGAGGTAAAATTTTTATTTTCCTAACATGCTTTCGTTTTGATGATTTTTGTCATTTTAAGCCTTCAGTCACATCTTTCTTGGAGGCCGTAATATATATATATATATATATATATATATATATATATATATGAAGGGTGGTATCAACCTTGTGTATTTAATTTGTGAGAGGTGGAAAGTTCCATATCCAAAAAAACCATTTGGTTGATAATTGTTCAAGAGTACTACAGAAAAATTATGGAGATGTCAAGTGTATTAGTTTGCTTGTCTTAGCAACATCTATTGTTGTCTATGTACAAAGACTATTTAATTTAGTTTATCTCACCATCATGAGAGCTCTCAACCATCTTCTTAATGGGGCAATTCAAGCTGTTATATTTATAGTAGCTCTTTAGGTATTCACTTCCTTTAATATGTTTTTGCCTATTTTTTCTCTAGTAAAAACCATCTTCTACATTTCTTGTCAGTCCAGTAGTAGATACACCTGTCCCTTTTTCATCTTCTCCCCGTAGGTGTGCTACTGTTTCTTTTTTGATACATTCTTTTAGTTGAGGCATTTTAAGTATCATATCATTATTACATGGGTTCCTATCAATGTCTTCTACAAGTTGCTTTTTATTTTCATCTTGCTTCTGCGCCGACTTAATTGCCATTTTCTTTGCAAGCTACAATTTCTTATTATTACTGTTTATTATTTTTAAATTTTCTAGAATACATACTAGTCTCTACACTATGGACTCGAGTTCTTTTGAACTATTTGAAAGAACAAGTGGCTGGCTTATAAGAAAATGACTAAAATATAGTGTATGCTAATAAATGAAAAAGAAAATCCATGTTTATTAATTTAAGAAGATGAATACATATTGAAAATAATGCGTTGATTGTATTTATTTAGTGAAAACTAGGAAGGCATGGAAAAAAATGAAATTTCTAGTGTTATACATCTATCACCTTGTACTGTATATTAGTTCACAAATTTAAAAATTATCATTTACTGGTAGTTTACTTCCAATGAGATTTAAATTTTTTATTTATAAAGTTTAATTAGTTAGCTAACAAGTCCAAATATTTTAGGATCAATGTTTACAAGGGCTAAAAGCTCATCAAGTTGAAACTAAAAGTAAATTGAGAAAATCTCTTCCAAATTTGGAGAAATTTGTATCTTTTATTTCTGTGTTTTTTGATTATTTTCCCTTAACAAGATTGCAAAGATTGATTATGCCCAAAAAGACAGCGGAGGCTATGCATTGCAATAAAGAAAAGAGAATTGATGATGAAACATTATGGCATCCAGCTGATAGAGATGCACGGAACGCAATTGATAAAGAGCATGATTGGTTTTCTCAAGACCCACGAAATGTTCGTCTTCGAATAGCAACCAATTGCTTTAAGCCATTTGGGATAATAAGCTCTACCTATATCATGTGGCCTATTATGGTTATGATGTATAATCTACCATCTTGAAAATGTATGAAAAAAACCTTTTATGATGATGCCATTACTTAATCTTAGAAAAAATTCTCCAGGAAAAGATATTGATGTCTATTTGAGACCATTAATAAATGAGTTAAAAAAAAAACTTATGGGAAATTGGTGTTCGCACTTATGATTTTTACAAGAAGGAATATTTTCAATTAAATGCTCTAATTATGTGGACTATAAATGACTCCCCAACTTATGGGGATTTATTGGGTTGGAGTACAAAAGGATATCTAGCATGTCTGGTTTGTAATAATGAAACTCCTCACAGAAAGTTAAGGAACAATATTTGTTTTATGTATCATCGTCGCTTTTTGTCTGAACACCATGTTTGTCAAAGAAGTAGATTGTTTGATCGTAAATCAAAATACAGGCCAAAACTAAGGGAGCTATTTAGGACTGATTTATTACAACAATTGGAGGCTATCAATGATATTAATTTTGGAAAGCATCCAAACAACAAAAAGAGAAAAGGGCCCTGAATAGCTAAATTAACTAAAAAGGTTTTTTTTTTTTTAGTTATCTTATTAGAAAACATTGAAATTACACCATAATCTTGATGTCATGCATATTAAGAAAAATATTTGTGAGAATGTTACTGGTACATTGTTCAACATAAAAAGGAAGACAAAGGATACAATAACTGCAAGGTTAGATTTACAAGACATGAACCTAGAAGAAGAATTGCATTTGAAAAAACAATTGGATGGTTCTTACTTGATGCCTCATGCATGCTACACCTTGTCAAAGAATAAGAAGAAAAAGTTCTGTGAGTTTTTAACATCCATGAAATTTCCAAATGGATATGCATTGAACATCTCACAATGTACAAATGCCAATGATGGTAAGCTTTTTGGATTGAAAAGTAATGATTGTCATATTATTTTATAGGGACTACTTCCAGTTGCCCTTCTAAATGTTGTACCAAAAGATGTCTTCCAAGCATTAGATAAGTTAGGAAATTTTTTTAGGCTATTATGTTCTAAGACATTGAAGAGTAAGGATGTAAAGGATGTAGAAGCTAATATTGTTATCATTCTATGCAAGCATGAGAAAATATTTTGTCTTGCGTTTTTGAAGTGATGTTGCCCTTAGCTCTACACTTGCCACATAAAGCCATGCTTGGAGGGCCTTTTACATTACTAACAGATGTACCCAATAGAAAGGTGAAGTATTTAGTATTACATTAATTTTTAGATTTGAAATAACACATTTAAAGAGTGTGATAATGTTACATTTGTTTAATTGTAGGTTCTTGGCTAAGTTGAAAGCATATGTGTGAAATAAAGCTTCAGAAGAATGTATTGCAGAATCGTATATTGATAATGAATGTTTAACATTTTGTTCTATGTACCTTTCTAAAATTGAGACTAAATTTAATCGAGAAAAGAGAAACTATGATGGAGGGAAGGACAATGATCGAGAATTATCTATTTTTTTAACAAGCTTTCATCATTTTGGTGCTTTATAATATAAGACCTTAGCGGAGCAAGAGTTTAAAAAGATTCAGTTGTATATTTTGAATAATTGTGATGAAGTTGAACTATACTTACAGTAAGTTTTTTTTTTTTTTTAATTGAAGTTATTTAATTTTGAGAGTTTAATTAGTTTCATATTTCATTGTTGGAAACCTAAGATAGAATTTGAGTTACAAAGTGCATTTTCCATTGAAGAAGTGCAAAAAGAACAATTTCCTATATGGTTTAAAAGAAATGTAAGTAAATATTAATTTGGAAATAGTGGCTAAAAATAAAATTGTTTTCCTATCTTTTATTTTGTTACATTCTTTTGAAATTGTAGATTATCGTGTTGCAAACTCAAGGTTCGCAAGAAGTGTCTGCTGATTTGTTTACATTATCTTGTGGTTCAAATTCATATGTTAGAAAGTACACTTGTTGTATTGTTAATGGGGTTAGGTTCTACACCAAGGAGCATGAATTCCATTTGAAAAATCAAAACAGTGGTATAGTTGTTTAAAAGAACCACAAAGAGAATGGTATTACCTTTTATGGGTTTTTTTACTACTATTATTCAATTAGATTATATTAAAGATTGTAAGATTTTTATGTTTAGGTTTCAACGGTTTGACCTTAGTAGTACAAGAAGAATATAGAAAGATGACGATAAAACTAGCATCATGGTTAACAGATTTTGGTACAAGAATGACCCTTTTATTTTGGCAATTCAAGCAAAGCAAGTTTTTTATTTGCGTGACATCAAGTTAGGGAGAGATTGGAAAGTAGTGCAAAAGTTTCATCACAGGCATTTGTATGATGTTCTAGAAATACAAGATAAAGAAACTTCTAAAATATTTGAGTTGGATGCTAACATGGATTAAGGTATTGAAATTTATGGAAGTATTAGGCTTGTCCAGATTGATAATAACAAAGAAGGACCAATAAATAAGAATGATATTACTGCAAAAGTCATTGATTTTGAATTGGATAAACTATTCTGGTGATCCTCCAACTATTTCAAAATTCAGTTTTTGCCCTCCAACTAAAAAAAACATAAAATAATTCCTCAATCTTTCTAAGCATCTAGATCTTGCCCTTCTATCAATTGACCAACGATCGACCTTCCCACCAGTCAAAAAATAAAGGATAAAATTATCTTTTTACTGTTCATCATCTTCTTCTCCTTTCTTCTCCAGAATTACAATTTCATTCAAAACCAATCCCATGATCAAACAATTCCTAATCTTAGTTTCCTCTGATATCTTGATTGAATCATCCTTACAATAATTTTCTTTGCTGGGACTTTTACAAACTTGTCTAACAAATCAGTCGTTGGCACAATCGGTAGATTGGGAGCAAACCTATCAACAATCATCAAAATTTTAGGAATAGGCCACTTGGACCTCCCTTCACATGGGTGCAATCAAGACGATGCCATTAAATTGGGTTGGACTCTTGACATGGATCAGTAAGCAAATAGCTCCTCCTATTAATTCCACATACAAGAATTTTGGGAGGTTTTGGATACACGGATTTTGAGATAAGATGAAATTGAAAAATGACAGGCAATCATCTATGACAAGGTCAACATTAGGGACATAGGCCTTAGGGCCTCGGGATTGGCCATGGCCTTCGAGATCGAGGGAAAAATAGGTAAATCCATTTTGGGCAAGGAATATTACAATGGCTTCAAAGGTCTAGCTGATATCATTGCCATAATACATGGACCATAAATACAGTGCCACATGGAGTAGTGGCAGAGGAGTTGAGAGGCATCCATGACCTGGTAAAAAGGGTGAGGACACTTGGTGAAGTGTAGAAGGATTTGGTTAATTTGATGTCACAAAGGCCATTGTAATTTTCTTCTAGTGTGCTCCCCCAATAATAGGGTTTGGTTTTCGAAGCTTGAGATAGATCTTCCTCTATTTTTAGAGGTGGATTTTTCGTTTTCATTTTTCTTGGGTATTTTTTAAGAGTAGATGTGGGTTAGCTCAAGAAGTCTCTAGTTTGGTAACTTTTTTCTGCAGCAATAAAGATATGTGACTGGGTGGAGGAAATGTGCCAAGCGAGGACAAATTTTTTCTTGGTTTGGTAAAATAGTTCCTCAATATCAAGGGATTCCTAAGAATAAAGATAAAGAAACTTAGATGAAACTTTTTACCACTATTAACTCTTTGAAAAGGATTATGAATAGTAAAAAGATTATTTTACCCTTCATTTTTTGACAGATAGAAAGATTGATCAATAGTCAACTAACAGAAAGGTAAGATCTAGACAATTAAAAAGTTCAATGAATCGTTTTATATTTTTTTTAGTTGGAGCACAAAAGTTAGATTTTGAAATAGTTTGAGGGTCACCAAAATAGTTTGCCCATAAGAATTTGTTGAAAGAAATAAGAAAACAAATGAAGATTCTTGCATCAAAGTCATTAATGAAGATATTGACAAGGAGGAAGACATTAACGAAGATAGTAATAGGGAGGAAGAATTTGAGAGTGATGATGATGATGATAGTGGTGGTGATGGTGATTTAGATTCTATTTTGTAATTGCTATTTAAACCTTTTATTGGTTAATTTTGTTTCCTACCTTATGTTTTTAAGAGGTGCTTTACAATTTTACCTTTTCTAGAATTGCATTATGTACTCCAAATTATTTGAATCTATCGCTAAATTAGTTAAAAATATATATAACAATATATAAAATTATCACTGGATTCTATACTTATGTAATTTCATAATACATTATGTAAATATGTTGTCACATATAATATTACATGAATGTGATCTTTTTTGTGATAGATAATTAATATCATAGATTATTTAAAAATTTGTGATATTACTAAAACTATCACCTAATAATACATTTAACTATGACGTAATGAGATTGTCATAAACACTTGTATTTTGATGACGTATGTACATGTCATCAAATAGTTATAAAATATATAACGCAATAAAAGTTGTCACAGATAATGAGTAATAATATTAATGACTTAATATCAAATTTCGATAGTAAATAATGACATTATATAATTTGTTACAAAAAGGGTAGTACATTGATGGTAAAATTAAAATGTCACATAATATTGGATCGTCACAATAAATATTTCACTTTATCTCTAGTTGGTAGGAAATGTTGGCGAAAAATATTTTGTGGCACCACTATGTGACGTTGTAAAATATCGTCATGAAAAATATTCAACTTATGAAATTAAGTGACGAATTCTGATTTTTGTCACCCTATGAATACTTTCCGTGACATTCTAACAATACGTTATTCAGCAGTTCGTCACTAATTGTCAAATTTGTTGTTGTAATTCTCAACTCTTACAACATTTTACTAAAGTTTAAAGTGTTTATAAAATATTCAAAATGTAACTGAGGTTTGTAGAAATTATTTTTAAGTCATTTGTAAAGCTAAAGGCAAAGATTTCATCCCAAAAGTTATTTTTCTCTCAAAAGTAATTGAAATATTGCTCTCTTGTAATTAATACTTCAATCTCAATATAAAATTAAGTGTCACAAAAAATAACAAACTATTCATATAAATGTACACAAAACATCCACACAATTTCATAAGCACATTTAAGATTTATAAGGAAATTAAATATGTAAGCCATATAAACATAATCTTAACAAATATGATATGCCCAAAGGATTAATGATCATTTCCCAATTCTAAAGTGTAAATAGATGGGTATTATAGATGCTACCTAGATTATCCTCATGCCAAGAACCAAGACCAACAAACAGGAACTATACAAACTAGAATAGTTTGTTGCAAGATGCATGGAAGTTGATGTTAGGATTGGATAAGTGATCTTTGTGTGGATGTGGGTATTGAAATGCACAAGTTAGTTATGTGAGCAAAGAGTTAAGGGTAGTGACTCAAGGCTAGGCTATAGACCAGCTTGGGAAATGATTGAGCATCATACGAGGTAAACAGAATTTTCCAGTCACATAAGGTCAAATGTGGGGTTTACTTGGACGAGATATAGTAGATAAATAGAATAACTAGTTGGTGCATGCACTTAGTCCATGACGTGGCAAAGGTGTCCTATATATCTCTAGAGAGAGTCTATACTGTAACTAAGTCAAGGACCTTATCTTGCAAAGATAAAAATAAAGCAGGTAATGTAAAACCCCACCTTAAATTACTCATAGAAAATGGGAAGGCCTACATTACATCATTTGTATGCATATATGATTATGCTTGGCTTTATATTTATAGATGCCTTATGTGTAATTTAATTTACTAGTTATTATGCCAAGTTGCTTTATTTAGCTTGCATGCATTATTTGAGTATGTATTAGATTAGCTTGTTTATTTATTTTGCTTTAGAGAGAATTTAAGTAGAAGATTAAAGTACATGGGGATTTTAGTGTAAAAATAGGTCACAAGAGTATTATAGTTTAATAGAAAGAATGTTGGATTCTTAGTTGGTCAATTGTGGTTCGAATGCTATTTCTTACTTGAGTATTCTTTTCTTTATTCTCCCTTTTTCCTTCCTTCTTGGCCAGCATATGAATAAAATCTAGCCACTATTTCTATAATACCCAGTATTTTAATCTTTGACTGGCTACTACTTTTGATAGAATGAGTATTTGTATCAGTGACCAAAACAAAAGATGATCGTTGTAATAAGAAGAATATTTTGGTACAATAAAAAAAAAAAATAGGGACCTGGATGAAATTTTAAATTTATTTTACCTGTACCCTAAATTTTCAGAAGGCTTCTACTTTTAATAAAGTAAGAGATTAGGGGTACACTTAGAATAAAAATTGATCGGCGCGATGAGACGAGCGTTTCAGTATGAATTAGGCTAAATTGATCTGGGGGCATTTTTGTAATTTTGACCGCGATTGAGATTTTGACTACAAATTTCACAGAATTGAGAAAGAATTGAAGATTTTGAATGTTACCATTGAATTCAGTGGAATTTATAGATTTTATTGGTGAAATAAGATATTTTTCCAATGCGAACCCGAATTTGGTCATTTCTGAAAAAAATTAAAATTGCGGTCGAAAATTTGGATGCGTGGCTGAAGGAATTGACATATCACAGAGCATGCTTCACGGTAATGAAAATGGAGAAAACATGAACAATATCAAAGTATGGAAGCATCATGGTGGGCTTGAAAACATACCTCTTGGAGCCTTAAAAACATGAAGAACATGGTTGAATTGCTTGAAGCCAGAAACAGCTTCTTCCTCTCCAACATCCAGTGCATTTCCAGTGAAGCTTCCATTGTCCAGTTTTTCTTCCTCCGGTGAAATGCCGAGCTTTCCAGTTCATGGAATATGACCACTGCCTAAATCCAGTTGGTGAGCACTCAATTTGGATGAAGAAAAATGATCACTCAGATGTCTTGCATTTCCTTTTCTCGGTTGGCTATTTATAGCAGTGGCTTCATGAATCAAACCCAGAAGCCAAAAAACCAAAAGCCAGAAAAGCAAACAGCCTCTCACGGTTAACTCTTCTGGCTTGGCTTCTTATTATATCAAAAATCAAAAGCCAAAAGCCAGATAACCAAACGTCACATGAGAGGCCGAGAGAAATTTTTATTTATTTTTTTATTTTATTTTTTCACACAGAAAGCCAAGAGTCATGAAACCAAAAATAAGTATTTTGATAAAAATAATATTCTCGGGATTTTATACTAGAATATTATTTACAAAATAAATTTTAGCTTTACCCTAAACTATTCTAAACTGTGTCCGGAAAAATCCTATGGTCCAGGCTATTGGGCCAAAAAAATATTTATTATTTTTTTTGGACCCAAAAAATCCAAAATAATAAACATTAATTATTTTTCTTGAAATTAAATAAATAATTAATGAATCCAAATGAACCTAAAAAATAATTAAACATTAATTATTTATTTCTTGAGATTTAATTAAATAAATAACCCAATAAATAATTAAGTAATTATTATTTTCCTCTAGTTTAAGTCCCAGTTAATTTTCTAATTATTCAAACTGGACCCAGGCCCTGAATAATTAATTAACTAATTAAATCAGATAATAAATTTCTCTCTAATTATTTTATTCCAGTCTAATAATAAATTAGACTTCCCGAATAAAATAAAACTCTCTCAACTGAGATCATTTTCTCAACCCAAAAATTAATTAGGACTTACGGGCTATTCCGAGGACCAAAAAGATACATCGCCTTGGCTACTAAAATGACCAAAATACCCCTACATATAAATAGATATATTTTGCATTTTAAATATTTTCTAATATCACCATAAGGAAATATTGACCCCAAGGACAATGCTGCATTAGCAGAGTCTTCGACCTACAAGTGAAAATAACTAAAACACCCCTCTACACATCGCCATACATCTAGAGAGGAAGAAGTGTACTAACACCTCTCTAAAGATATCTACCATCCTTAGGCCTCTAGTCCAATGATCCACGACTTCTTGGAGTGTTTCCGCTTTCCAAGGGAGCGACCCTAAAGCAAACATCCAAGTCATGTTTCCCAGTGCCCTGGATAATTAGATCATCCAAACAACCACAAGGGGCGATATGGTGTAGAAACTATCTTGTACAAGTCTGTCTTAACTAGCTAGTCACACATACCCAACATACAAGTATATTGGCCCTCCGATAGAACCTCAACTATAATATATCAAAGAATATGCTTCCAGCTTCGTCAGACCACCAACTCATACTCAAGTCATAGAGTACTAGTCCACGCTGTAGCGGTAATAGGTTAGGTTTCTACCATATATAATACTTTTAGAAACCACTATTACAGGTCCTATTCTACGTATTCGAAATACGCTTATGTCATGAAGTGAGTGGACTACTCACTGGCTAAAGGTAAGCCATTCTCCCACTTGGAATTCATAACATAATAACCTAAATATGATAAGATTCTCATTCTCATCAATCGGTTAAGAACAACTATCTATGTGTTTAAATAACCCATGATTCATACCTTACTGTGAAAGACTTCCATTCACATGGATCACTTATTTACACACAATGGGTCTGTTCCAAACGAAAATGTACATAAATAAAGAAAAATTATTTCACAAACGATTTCCGACAAATAAATTCTTTTATTAACATATTTGATATTGTCATCAGAAAACTAGTCTTAGATGGCATATTCCCAACAGTGGCTTCTTGTGATTGGTGACCAAGGACATGTGTCAAATTATGAAAGGATGCATAAAATATTCATTCATGCAAAGCTTCTTAAATAAGTTTTGCAAAATAATTAAGAAATATGCGAAAAATTGAGAACGCGACACTTGTAAAGTAGCCACCATGCATTTAATTGAAAAATATCTTATTGGTCTCCATTCTGACCATGAATAGTGGCGGATTGAGGCTGAAAACTGGCCAAGAGCATAAAGAAGGAAGGAAGGAAGAAATAAGGGAGAAAAGAAATGAAAAATCAAGGAAAAATAGAAAAAAGAGAGAGAAAGAAAAAATGTGTGTGTTTCTTGGTGTGTTCTTGGTGCAAGATCAAGCTAAAACATCCTACATACAAGGTAAAAGCCTATGCTTCAAGAATTAAAGTCATAGATTTCATTACGATGATTATTTTGGTATAAGTTTTAACATGAAAATATGAGATTTATGGTTGAGAATTGGATTAAATGTGAACTATATGAACTTTTGTGTGTGCAAGTGTGTGTCAGTTAGAAGAAGGTTTTATATGTTATATTTTATATGGTGAGTGAAGGTATTTGGTTGGTGATTTAAGGAGTTATTCATCGTAGATTAGAAAAGTAGTGAAATTGGAGGAAAAATGAAGCTTTAATGGAAATAAAACTATAGCTACTACAATTTATGTTGGTGATTATATTGCTCAAACCATGAATTGGTAACTTGTTGGATATGAAAGTATGAAGATTTAACAGTATTTTGGAAGGGAATTAGTGGATTAAGTGCCCAAAAGGTGTTATAAATCAAGGAGAACAAAAGAAGAACATTAAATTGTGGAAACGGTATAAACTAGGGCAAAATTCTGGGAGATTTTCGTCCTAGTAATTCTAAAAGAAACTAGGCTTGGAAAAAGGGACTTCATAGACATGTATTTAAGATTCTAATGAGCTTTTTGGTATATAATGGAGCCCAATCAGAGTTGTAGATCAAAAGTTATGCACAAAACAAAATAGTGTGACAAATGGGAAAAATGCAGAATCTTAGTTTTAATACAAATGAACTTTAAGGAATTGTTTGCATGACTTTGAGAATAAAAATGGTGGGGAACATGAAGAAGATTTCATGTTTATGAAGAAGAGAAAATATGGAAACGGGAAATGGAAAAATTAAGTGTGCAATATATGTATTAGTACATGTTTTGCTCAAGGAAGGAAAAATGAAGAAATAGGAAATAAGGGATTTCCTTATGTTTGTACTAACCAAGTATTGGTTTGAACTTTGGCAAACTAAACTAAATACAAAATGACGTTTAATATAGGTTATTCGCATTAAACGGTTGGCAACGGGTTAGATACGGTAGTCGAACAATATAAGCTATTTAGGACATGAGGTGAGTCCCACTAGATTTTTAAACTTTTAAATGCTAATATGCTTACTTTTCATGAAATAACGTATTTCATACCATTTTGGAATCTCTGATTTGATTTAAGATTTTTTTGAGCAAGAAAATACTATTTTGCCATGTTGATCTGGCATGAATATCATAACTAGTTTAAAAACTTTAAAGGATGACAAAAGCATGTATTTTGTAAATTTAATCCTTTTAGGATTAATTAATTGAGATTTTCAAAATACGGTAATTTTTGGAATTAAGTATTTAGAAAATGATTAGAATGCCCTTATGGGACTATTTTATAGAACATAATTGGAAACTTTGAATCTAATCCCCTTCAAGGGTTAAAATTCTGGAATTCTTGAACAAAATTCTTTTTGAAATCGAGTATCGGTAAAATGACTCGAATACCCTTATTGGAATATTTTATGATGCGAGAAGGGATTTTTATTCTTTTTCGCTATGGATTTTGGGAACAATCTCTTGGTATAAGAACAATCTTTGGAAAATGATATTTGGCCCCAAAAAATGTTTTATTGGTATTGCTTCGGGAATGGATATTTATCTGACCTTGTGAGCCAATGAATTGGTACTGGCCTTGTGAACCAGTGAAAACGTTGAGTACTCAGTAAGGACTTTGATCTTTGTACTAGCTTATGTTAGAGATGGATGATCCCAAGTAACTTGGCTAGTTCTAGAGATTGTCTTACTCCAAACAGGGCAACAAGGCATTAAGATGAGTCGTATTAGCTTGTCGTTTAGTTCTTGGCAATTGCCTCGCCTTGTGTGCACTTTGATTTGGATTGTTCACAGGCTGGGCCAGACACCTGACGTTGTTCAACCCCTTGCTACCTCGATTGATTGATGTCAGGATTAGGACCCTTGGGCTTACGGTAGCAAGTAAAACATTCTGAATTACTCGGTATTCTACTTGTTTACACTTACCCTTCTGACAATGCACTATTGAGTACTATAAGCTTGTGTCCTTAGTACAATAAGACTGTGATGTCGAAGGCGAGGCCTTGTAAGCTTTACACGCGGGCCGACCTTCTATTGAGATAAGTGCCTGCATTTTGGAAATTAGGGCAATGACTCTGAAATGAAACACGATTTTTCCAAATATGATTGAAATTGAAACAAACTCCCTCCTAGTGAGTGATAGAGTTGTTTTCAGTGCAAAATTATATTATTTTTCCCATGATGAATTTTTGAAATAAAATTCAAAAATACTTGTGTCGATCTATTTTTTAAAACACTAGCACACACTTGGGGCTCACTGGGTGATTTTCACTCACACGTGTCTTTTATCTTATTCTAGGACCCAGAGCTGAGCAGTTGCGTGGGTAGAAGTGATACCACAGTATAAGTCCAGTCACTTCCCCTTTTACATATGTATATTATATTACTGATGTAGTACTGATAGCCAGATGTACGGGACCTTATTTTTGTATATTACATTATATCCATATAGTTTTGTTATATGAGTCTAGGCTTTATTTACTTATCAGTTATTGTCATTATAAAGACCCCTTGTCCGGGTAACTGGATAGGGCGACACCCGATTTTTGGTATCTTCCGTTGTTATTTTTGGTAGGGGTGTTACAATTTCCATTTTGAGAATGGAAGAATATTCCATTTAGATTTGATTCGAAAATCCCTCTACATATTATACTCTTACCTTTTATCATTCTAGCTTTTATAACTATTTCCTTTTTATATATATACAGCAGCCATCCATAACATGGCATAGTTTCCTTATTTTCTCTTCAAAATTTGGTAACGAAATTTGTGGTATAAACTTTATGCCAAGACTAAAATTTTATTCCTTTTCCTTTGGAATTCAAAATTAGGAACTTTTAGGAAGAATAAATATTCTCCTTTCCTTTTGATTACCCACTTATTTTTCCTTATTCTTTGCTATATTCTTATTTCCATATATCAGCAAGCAACCATTCTCAATATGGCAGCTGACCATGGCAATTATATTCCCTATCCATTAGCTCTAAAATGGCAGCAAGGATTGTTGAAAGCTACTACTTACCATAGCTAAATAATTTCCCTCTTTATTCGAATTTTGAATTCCTAAAATTGCTCAATTCATTACCAATCAAAGCTGCTTATTTTAGGAGCTTATTAGCTCCTCGGTCCATAATTCTCATGTATAGCTTTCTTTTTTCCATAATAACACTGGCTGAAAATAGGGAAGGGAAGCAATGATGGAAATTTCTCTCAATTAAGTAAAATTAAATAATTCATCTTTCTTCCTTATGCAAGGAAAGCAACCTTCACCAATACATTCAACTTCAAAATACTTTTCCCCCTCTCTTGCACGAAAATCAATCCCGCATTCAGCCATTCATCTCCTTAGCCTACATGAAACCAAAATCAACTCACACACTCACCAAAAGCCTAGGTCCCCCTCAAGCAACCAAAAGTAATCCTTACTTGCACAAGAAAGTCCCAAACTCCTTTCTCTCATATTCCTCTTTCAACACCATCAAAACTCACACATTTTCTAGGCCTTCAGCCACATCAAATAGTAGTAAAAAAATAGTCCCATCTCCCTCTTATGTCATACTCTTTCTCTCATCAAACCAAGATAACCTTACACTCATCAAAAAAAAAAAAATTTTTTCCTTTTCCCTACGTTACTAGAAACTGAAAACCCTCCCTCTTTTCTCTTACCTTTTCAAAGTTGAAACTTTTTTGCTACAACCTCCTTCTTCCTTCATCACCATAGCTGAAACACACCTCTCTCTCTCTCTCTCTCTCTCTCTCTCTCTCTCTCTCTCTCTCTCTCTCTCTCTCTCTCTCGGATGCATCCTTAAAATTACTCCCCAAATCCGGGCACCATTCTTACTACATCCTATAAAATCACTCCCATCTTACTTTCCTTTCACTCAACTGAGAAAAAATAACCTAGGCATTACTCCTATTTCAGTTGTCATCTCTCTTCCCTCATTCTTTCTTCCAAGAACCAAAAATCTCACACAAGACTCTCTATCACTCTTATTTCTCAGCCCTCTTTCTTCTCTCAAGACGGAAAAGATCATCCTACTCCCTCTCTAGTGCATAGCCTCCATCAAGTCAAGGTAAAGCTCTTTATCTCTCTATCTTTCCCTTCTATTCTTGAATCTCCTCCTTTCTTCTTTTCTAATGCAAGCAGAGACCAACATTATCTCGGTCTCACCTTCATGCCCTAATCCCTATTACTTGATCTTGTCTCCCCTAACCATGATGGATATCCCCTTCAAGAGTCATGTCCACAAACTACTGAAGCCGGACCAAAGCCACATTGACCACAAGTAAATATCGAACTTCTATTTCCTCTTAAAGTTCATAAACATGTTGGTTGGAGTTTGATAGAGGCTAAAATCATCACTCTTTTCCTAGTTCTTTGAGGTTAATTTGAGATACTTTTGATGTAATAATTAGGCATATTCCTTCATATTTGACATTTTGCTTGTGAAAAGTATTTTTGATGAATTTGTACAGAATTGAGTGGATTTTGAGCAAAAAATGAAAATTTCCAGCTTGCACCTAGCGCCAGGTCCAGCTAGTGCACTAGGCGCCAGGTCCGATCTGGAGAAACAGAGAAAAACAGAGCACAAGTTAAGGGAAAAATAGAATGCACCTAGCACCAGATAGGTTGAAGTGACCTAGTGCCAGGTCCGTTCTATAATGGTTTATTTCTGTGCACAAATTTGGTATCTTCCAAAGGATTTTAATATTTTTCGAATCTTACTCGGCCAAGACTTCTTCGGCAACAAATTTTGGCATCAAAGAAGCTTATAAAGACAAGAAAAACACAAGAGAAAGTAGTGAATCCAAGGATCAAAACTTCTAATCACTCAAAAAATGAGAGATTCACCATTAAAGGAGGATTATTCAAGAAGGTTTCTAAAGAGAAGAATGAAGGCTTGTCTATGAGTTATTTCTTTTACCTTGGTTTTCTTTTTCTAGAATAATGATTTAATTAATGTTTCCATTGTAATTTGACATTATGTTTGGGATTCATGATTTCTTGAATTAATTTAGTCTTTTGATCAATTCATTCTTTATCTTAGGATTTGATTACTTATTTTTCTTACGAGTTAGTTGATTAATCCTTATTGTTAACTTGCTTGAAAAAGAGGTTGATAATAACTTCAATTAATTAATTTTATATTTTTTATCTCTTAACTTGCTTGAAAAAAGGGGTCAATTGTCAAGAACTCAGGTAATCAAAGATTAATTGATGATTGCTAGAATATGGATTCATTAACTAATTTCATATTTTAAATCACCTAGAATATATGGGTTTATATAAGGATTGATTTTAATGTATCTTTTGGAAAAATTGGTTGAGACAGAATATGTTCACTAATTTAACTAGAATATAGTGATTCCATATATTGTAAACGAAGTGGGTCTATTTTAAATCCTTTATGAAACCAAGATGATAATTGATTATGATAATTGCTAAGTAGTTCATGGTAATGTTTTCAAGAATATTTGTCTAATTAAATATTCTTTCATCATTGAGTTGTATATATTTTTTCTTTATTTTCTTTTTACTATCTTATCACTTTATTGGATCGATTAAACAATGAATGAAAAGTTATTAGTGTGTACTTATTCTTTTGAGGATCGATACTCGTTAATTCCCTATATTATGCTTACGATGAGTATACTTGCTCGTATGTGTATTTTGAGATTAATGTTTTAATTAAAACTTAACTAAGAGATATATTTAAATTTGATGATTTTATACACCCAAATTTTATGCATTAAGATTTAAATGAACTTCCAGAATATTGTAGAGTTGATGTATGTGAATTTGAGTATTATAGTAGTGCCAATTTTATGCGTTTATTGCCTACTTTACTTTGAAGATTAGACTAAAGGCAAGTTGATATACTGGGTCTTATATGCAATACTTAGATCTTGATGTATTTTTTTTCTCATACTAGTAAAGTAATTTATTTTGTTTTGAAATATTTATGGAGTATATACATATATGAATGTGAGTATTATGAGGCAGTGAGAATCATGTTTTGATATTTGTGTTGGCAATTACATTTATATGATTTTGGAAGTTAGGGTTTGTTGGCAACCATGATTATAGTACTAGGGACTTAATTTATCTAAAGTGAACATATTAGTTATGATTTGTGTACATGCTCCTTTAATAAGTAAATTTCATTATATATAGGTAATATATGATATGCTAGTATCACAAAATGCTTTGAAACTGTATATTTGTGAGAACGGGTTGTCTAGTTTGGAGGTGTATAGGAACCATATCAAAAGTGGATTGTGATAGTGAGTTTTTGTTTTATTATAGACAATGTTGGACCTTTTTGCTCAATTTCATAACTTGTTTTCTTTGAGACCACAAGTAAGTCCTTGCATAACTCTTTATTTAAATGATGCACAAGTTTACAAGTCAGCGTGCCTTTAGATAATGTATTTTAGAATTGCAATCTTGATGAGCAAACATGGCTAACCACATTTTTTTAGCACTAAATGTTATTTTTTTACCAAACCAATGTTTCTAAAAATGAATTATATTTCTAAAATCATTTGTGTACAAAATTCAGACATTTCCATGTTTGAATGATCTCACAGTTCTGAGTGTGTCTATTTAAGAATATCCTAAATTGGATAGAAATTCGTTGAGTACTCAATTAGGATAGGCTTCTAGTACTAGTCTTTGAGGGTTAAGGCTAGTCTCCCGATAGGCAGCCACGTTCGGGAGATGAGCTCTTTAAGCATGGGACGCCAATACTAGTAAGTCAGGTCAGTCCACGCTAGCACCCAATCCTGGTGGAACAGTTATTTGGAGATAGACAACCGGTAAGTTTGGATAGGAGAAGGAGGCGAACACTACCCAGTAGGCCAATCACCCACTTTGCTGCAATGTAAAGTTTCATAGTGACTGGTCATAATGCAAGTTTTATGACTCTTTCAGTTTATAGGAATTATATTACAATAAAATTATAAGTGGTTTTGACTATTGAAAGCTTTTTTTATTTTTGAGCAATTGTATTTGAAAAACCTTAGGGGGGTGAATAAAGTTTTTAGCAAATTTAAAATGCTCAAAAAAAATTCTTCTTTGAGGAAAGTGCTCCTTCAAACTTCTAACCAAAGGAACTTGCAACAATGAGAGCTTCTCGAAATGACTTAAGAATTTCCTACACTCTGAATAAATCAAGATGTTCGATGCAATTAATACAACAACAACAACAACAAACTAAGCCTTAATCCCAAGTAACTTGGGGTCGGCTACATGAACCAATTTCAGGCAACGTGTGGTCATCCACATGAATCCTCTCTCGCCACTTTCTTCTATCGAACGTCATACTTTCATCCAAATCTAACAAAGACATATTTCTCTTAATTACCTCTATCCATGTCGTTTTAGGCCTTCCTCTACCTCTACCTCTGTCTAACCTATCCTACCTCACTCTCTCCATCGCCCTAACAGGAGCATCCCTCGGTCTTCTCTGAACGTGTCCAAACCAACGCAGATGACTTTCTCTCATCTTTTTCTCAATAGATGTCACACCCACCTTTTCCCTAATGATCTCATTTCTAACTCTATCCTTCCTAGTATATCCACACATCCACCGTAACATACGCATCTCAGCTACTTTCATTTTTTGAATATGACACCTTTTAACTGCCCAACATTCCGTACAATATAACAAAGCAGGTCGTACGACTACCTTGTAAAACTTTCCCTTTAAATTCAACGGTGCATTACGATCACAAAGAATACCAGTCGCACTCCTCCATTTCAACCAACCCGTCTTAACTCGATGTGCAACGTCGCTATCGAGCTTTCCGTCTTTCTGAATAATAGATCGTAGATAGCGAAAACAATCAGCTAACTGTATATCTCTACCTTCCAAAGTTACACTCTGGGCTATGTTTCTGCTACCACTAAACTTGCATTCCATATACTCTGTTTTACTCCTATTAATTCTATAACCCTTGGATTCCAATGTCTGTCACCATAACTCCAATTTAGCATTTACACCGGCTCTAGTCTCATCAATTAATATAATATCATCCGCAAACAACATACACCATGGCACAGCCTCCTGTATAGTGCAGGTCAACTCATCCATAACGGCTGCAAAGAGGAAAGGGCTAAGCGCTGATCCTTGATTCACCCCGATATTAATAGGGAATTCTACAGTCACTCCGGCGTCAGTCCTTACACTTGTACATGCTCCCCCATACATATCTTTAATGAGAGTAATATACTTTATTGATACACCTTTCTTGGCCAGCACCCACCAAACTACTTCTCTAGGAACCCTGTCATAGGCTTTTTTCAAGTCAATAAATACTACATGTAAATCTTTCTTTCTTTCCCTATAATATTCAATCATCTGTGGTAATAAATGAATTGCCTCCGTAGTGAAATGCCCAGGCATAAAACCAAATTGATTATCTGAAATTTGTATAATGCCCCGTAACCTCTGTTCAATCACTCTCTCCTAAAGCTTCATAGTGTGACTCATGAGTTTAATCCCACGGTAATTGGCACAATCCTAGACATCTCCTTTATTCTTGTACAAAGGAATCAGACTCTTCCTTCACTCTGTAGGCATCCTATTAACTTTATATATCTTGTTGAACAGACTTGTCAGTCACATAATACCTATATCTCCTAAACACTTATTTGAATCGTTATTACAAGTATGACCCTAATGTCTAAGCTTTAAGGCTAGATAATAAAGGTTTTTGTAAAAGAAGTCTAGTTTGATAAGTGAAAATAATTAGGGGTTGTAAAATAACTACTAATAAGTTATATGTTCAAATAAATAAACTAGGGTTTATTTGATGAAGGAAGTCCTAGATTAAAGTAAATAATAAATTATTACTATTCTCTTACTTAATAATTAATAGTTAGAAAATAATTAATAAATAAAATTAATAATAAGTAAATTTTAATAAATTTTGATAAAAAGATAATAAATAAATTTCAATAGTATTTATGAATGTACGGCCTACAAGATTAATATTTTACCTATTATTATTATTTATATAAAAGGCTTTATTTAATATTATTATTATATATAAATATTTATATATATATATATTATTTTTAATAAAAGATATCATTTATTTGGCTAAAATTTCACTATTTCATTTAATATTCTAACTCCAAGACTTCCTAGGGTTTTCGAAATTATTGAGGGAAAATATAGTCTTAATTTTGATTAACGTAATAAAATTGGCTAACTTAAGTAGTTTAGGATCCACAAGGTTATTATCATAATTTTCCTATGGCTAACAAGAATCATGAATATAAACTCCAACATCAATCAACAAACCATTTAATTCATGAATAAAGGCTTAAATCCATATCTACTATCACATGATCCAAACTTCACTAAGCATAATCATATTCATGGCTTCAACAAGAATACAAGAACATAAAAACCTATTTACCAAAGGTGACATAATATCTAGCATGTTTAACCATCCAACTTACTCAAGACATGAAAAACATGCATCGATCCACAAGAAATACTATAGAACTTAATCATGGCAAAACATCCTTATGCTCCAATCTCAACTCCTTCATACATAAGCATATTCTCAATCTCCCATCATAATCTATCCTTTTTCATCCATATTTAAGAGGCGTGATTTTAGAATTATAGAGGAGGTTAAGGAGAAATACTTAGTTGATGACAATCTTGATGAAGATCTAAGGTGATCCATACGCGTAGGAGGCTTTATTTGTCCAGGAAAGAAGAAGAAGAACGGCCATGGTTGAAACAACCATTGTGGCAGAGAGAGAGAGAGAGAGAGAGAGTATTAGTATATCATGTTTAAAGATTGAAGGAAAGAAGATGATCAAAATCATTCTTGGTTACCTTGAGAGAGTTTTTGAATCTTCAAGAAAAATTCTGGTTTTTGATCTGATAGCAGAATTTTATTTTCAATGTTTGATGTTATAAAATATAGAAATGGTCTCTAGAGGGTGAGTAGACGTGATCTGGAGTTTTTGGAAGGGATTGGAGGTGTTTGGAGTGGTCTTAGGCTTGGAAAATGATGGTGTGTGTTCTTGGAGAAATGGAGAGAATACTGGATGAAATTGTTGAAAGGTATTGGCTGAATGGTTAGAGTAATTCTTGTGATTGAATTTTCAGATTAGGGGGAAGAGGGAAATATGATCATTTGAATTTCAAAGGGAGTAATTCATGGAGTGAATTAAGGTAGAAGGTATAGTAGAGTGATTTGACTGATGGAGGTTCTTTGGGAGCTTCAATGGCCGGCTGGCTTGCTGAGGTTTTACTGAGATGAATGAGGTTTGAAGTGGTTATAGGGTGGCCAAAATGTTATGTGCAATGGTGGGAAAACTTCTGGTTGTTTGAAGTTTAATCCATGGAAGTTTTCATGGAGCAATTTGCTGAAATTTTGAATTCTAATTGGAAGTTTGATTGGAGTAATTGAATGAGGAATTTAAGGAGTAGCTATGGTGTTCATTCGTGCAGTTCAATGGAGGAGGTGATGAAGTTCTGTTCATGGCTGACTAAGGTTAATTTCACAGAAAATTGAAGTGATTTTCAGACAAGGTTTGAAGAGGGAATAAGGCTGGAATTTTTCTGGTTGGTCATTCGAATGGTTTGCTAGAATTTTTGTGCAGTTTTTTCTACAATGTTCTAGCCGACTTGCAATGAGTTTGAAGAGGTATTGGAGGGTCCTTCAAGGTTGGTTTCCAGCCTTCTTTAAGGAGGAAAGGCAGAGGTGAATTACTGGTTTGAGGGCTGAAGAAATAGCTTTGATTTTTGGTCTGCCATGCTGCGAAAATTGTCCAGAAATTTTTCCTGGTTTGCACAGCTTTGTGCGGTCCAATTTTTAGCCAAGGATTTTAGTCTTCAAGCTGAACAAATTGGCTATTTTTCTGTCAACATTTGAGTGAGAAAAATGGCTGAAGTTTTTGAAAGCTAGACTGACCAAGAAGCTGGAAAATTTCCAGATTGCTACCATGAAGAAGATGAACACTAATGGAGTGGAGTTTGAAGGTTCAACTATGGAGATTAATTCTCTTAGGAACCTTCTTTAACTCATTTCCCATTTTCAGTCAAAACTCTATCCTCAAGGAGCCATTTTAGAAATTCCAAGGTCAATAAACCTTGCTGGATTTTTTGGAATTAAAATGTGGATTTGGATAAATTGAATAAGTTTAATTGGTGAAGAATTTAAGATAAGCTAGGGATCAAAAAGGGCATGAATCCCTTAAGAATTCTTGTAGGGCATAAGAGTAGGATTAAGACATTCCCTTCATGTCTCCACTAGGACAACACTCCTACTTCTACTTATGGCATATAAGGGACGAAAATATTCTACCTCATATAAAATAAAATTTAATCATGATAAAACTTAACTGGTGGAATTTGAACTCAAGACTTTAGAGATTAATTCCAATGCTCTAACTACTAAACCACAACAACTCTTGTTCTTATTTTTTCTCCCAAATATTCTTCTTATTTAATCCTCAAGTTATCTCCCTATTTTCACTTCAAGCAAAATTACCACTTTACCCTTCCTACTTAATAAGCACAACTAAACCTTTTAGACTATAAATCATAATTCCAAAGCATATATACATCATTCAAATATATATATTCATGCAAGAAAATATGATATGCATCCCGACCCCCCTTACTCTAGGGTTGGTTTTAGTTGGGGTTTCACAGAGGGTGAATTTTGTTTTAGTTGGGGTTTCACAGAGGGTGAATTTTTTTTTTTTGGGAAAAGATTTTAGAGAATTTTTCAAATCCTATTCTTAAAAGTTTACTTCCCTAATTCCCTTCTCTTCTTGCTGTCACAAAGCCCCTCTTGGACTGGCTATGTGACTTCTTAAACCCACTAGTGTAATACCTTACATTTTTAAATTTCAGATATCTACTACTTTTGATACAATAGGAACTTGTATCAATAGCTAGAATTAGAAATGATCAATATAATGAGATGAATATCTTGGTGCAATAAAAATATCCAGGGGCATTATTGAAATATTGGAATTTACAAGAATGTAGATAGAATTTTGGATTTGTTTTACCTGTACATTAAATATTCAGATTGTGACTATTTTTACTAGAGTGAAAGTTTGGGATTACATTCAGAACAAAAATTGAATAGTGTGATGAAACGAACGTTTTGATATAACACAAGCTATCAGGGACATTATCGTAATTTTGACCGTGATCGGGGTTTTGATCGTAAATCGGGTAGAATTGAGAAAGAATTAAGAGTTTTGATTCCCACTGTTAAGTTCAGTGAAATTTATAGATTCCATTGGTAGAATAAAATATTTTTTCAATATTGACCGAGATTATAGTTATTTTCTGAGGAAATTCTAAAATGAGGTCGAAATTGATACAAGCGGCCGAATATGATTGGTGGATGAAAATAAGTGTCAAAATACTATTGGAGGAGTGAAATATTTATGGGATTATTAAATTGAAAAAGCTTACTGAATAATCTTAAGAATTATCTATTTAAATTAAATCCACCAATGGGAATTTAGCTCTAAATGGATAGCTCACAATGTAATTAATGTTGGTTGACTTTGGTCACTAGAATGATGGTGGAAAGGTTGTAAAACAGCCAGAAATTCATCCAAGAGAAGAACAAAAGGAAGGAGAGGAAGAAAAGAAAGGAAAAGGAAAGAAAAGCTAGGAAAAAATAGAGAAAAATGGGAGAAGAAAGAGAAGAAGAGTTTTTGGAGAGAAAAAGGGGAACTTGAAGCATTTTCCAGCCAAATCAAGTTACAAAGAAGGTAAACATTCAAGCTTCAAGAATTAAAGTCGTAGATCAAAGCATGAGGATTACTTTGATATAAATTTTGTTGTTAAATTCATACTATTTATGAATTTTTCTCAAGAATTCAAGTCTGTTTGTGAGTTTGTGTGTGTGTCGGTTGGTGAGGAGGATTTTATGCTATATTTATATGGTGATTAAAGGTGTTTTCATGGTGGTTTTATTGGTGGCTCATGGCTGCACAAGAATCATGTGAAATAGGAAGGAAAACTAGACTAAAGGAAAATGAATGGTTATTATTGTTGTTTGTGAATGTTAAATCTGGCATTGGAAAATATGGTTTTTCTGAGCTAAATATGTTTGAAAATCAGAGGTATGAAGGAAATTTTAGTAACATTTGAGGAGGATTAAGTGATATGTAAGTGTTTGGATTGAAAGAGAATGAATTGCTGATGTTATTTGATGAAGAAAACAAAAATATAAATTCTGTTCTGAAGAACTAATAAACTGTAATTGAAACTTGTAGCTAAATGTCTTAGGATCATTTTAAGACCAATTTTACATGATTTGGAGTTGTGAATAAAAAGTTATGGTATGAATACCAGGGGTTGCCAGTTCAGTGACAGGATAAAGAAGCTGAGAGATGTTTTGCCTCAGCGGTGTGTCACGGCTCAGAGGCCATCTGAATGAAGTTCATAATCATAAATTTGGAGATCTTACAAGAATTTTGATATAAAATAGAGCTTAATCAGAATTGAGGATCAAAAGTTACGTTAAAAATAAAATCGAGTGTTAAAGCTGAAAAATTCCAGCTTTTGTGTGAATGAATGAAATTCAAGAAATTGAATTTGTTTCCATTATTGGAAGAATGAAAGGATGAAAGACCAAATACATACCTTAAATTAGGTATAGAAAAGGATGGAGAAGTGGATAATGGATTTTGGATATTTTGGAAAGACTATTCCATTATATTGGAAATAAGGAAAATGAGAAATAAATAATTCTCATTTTTCTCTAGTATTATCCTAGATTTAATTATTAAGTTGAGAATCAAAAGACTTTAATGTAGGTTTCTACGTTAAAGACTTGGGGAAAAGTTAGAAACGTTACACTTGTGGCTATTTGATATAGGGCACGATGTGAGTCTCACTTATTTTACAAACCCTATTTTATACTTGCGAAATTATGATTTATTGAAGAAATGGTCTATGAATCCTTTTGGGTTCTCTGAACCAATAAATGGTTTCTCTGAGAAAGAAATGGTATCATGCCATGATTGGATTTGAATGGAAAATATAAATTTTCATAAATGGAATTATTCATAATTAGTGATTAATTTTCCTAAAACCTATTTGTGACAAGGTTAATGGACTTTTGTGTTTTACTGAAAAAAATATGGTTTCTTTGAACGGAAAATTATTGAGGTTTTTTAAAAAAATGGTGTTTTCTATAAGGAATTTAGGATCTTTTGAATTGTAAATAATCCCTAGGTACAAATGTATACCTGAAAGGCTTTCTTTGCGCTAATTATGAAACGAAATAATGTTTTATTCTGGGAAAGCATTAATGTTTCTTTTTATGGAAAGGATTTTGGAAAAATGTGAGATATGAATATTATGGAATTATCATTGGAATTTCTTGAACTAAATTCTTCCTTTTGGATTAAAATTTTGGAATTCCTGAATAATACTCTTTTTAAAATCGGGTATTCTTCAAATAATGAAAATACTCTTAGAAACTTATTTTATTGTCCAAAAAGGACTTTTTATTCTTTTTTGCTACGGTTTTGGAAAAACAATCTCTTGGTATGAGATTAACTTTTGAAAAATGGTGTTTTGATCCCTAAAATTGTTTTATTGATATTCCTTTGGGAATAACATAATTAATTGGCCTTGTGAGCTAATGGAATTAATTAACTGGTCTTCTGAGCCAATGAGATTAATTTCTGGAAAATGATATTTTGGCCCCAGAAACTGTTTTATTGGTATTCCTTCGGGAATGGATATTTATCTGGCCTTGTGAGTCAGTGGAATTAGACTGGTCTTCTAAACCAGTAGAAACGTTGAGTACTCAACAAGAGTCGACCTTTCTACTAGCTTATGTTGGAGGTAGACGACTCCAAGTAACCTGGCTAGTTTTGGAGATTGTCTTAATCTAAATGGGACAATAAGACATTGGAAATGACTGAGGACTTACCGGATGGGTTGGTAAGTGCTTAGTTGATCCCTTGCTCTCTCTCATGTGAGGAACGATACAAGAATGGGTCCTCGGACGTAAGCAAGCAATAAATGTTAACCCATGCCCGCGCTTGTGCGAGGAACAAACAGTGATCCGAAGGTATATGAATTAAGTGAATTGGGTAGAGTGTGATGACATTTCTATCTCTCCGGCAATACATAATTGAGTGCTATGGCCTTGTGTCCTTAGTGCAACAAGATTATGATGCCAAAGGTAAAGCCTTGTGAGTTTTGCATGTTGGCCGACCCTCTATTGAGAGAAGTGTCTATATTTTTTAAACTAGGGCAATGACTCTGAAATGAAACATAGTTTTTCAAAAATGACTGAATTCTGAATAAACTCTTTCTTAGTGAAGTTGGGGCAATGCCTTGTTGAACAGACTTGTCAGCAAAACGCCACTCTTTATTTGAATCCTTATTTATTGCTTGCCAGCATTTTCTTTCACACAATATTTACAACTTGCATACATGAATTGTTTTACCTAAAACACTCAAAGCACACACACGGATTTACTGAGATTTTTATCTCATCACCTTTTATGTCATGTTTTCAGGTCGATCCTACTGTGGAGATGAGTAGCTAGTTTGTTGCCTGCTTGAAGACATTGTGTTATTTATTTTGAATGTTGCTTTGAGAGATGATAATGAACAATTCATTTTGGATTTGTTCTTGAAGATTTTTTTTTTTTTGTAATAGGTTTTAATTTTAAAGTATTGTTTTATTTTCGTTTGTGTGACCTAGTTATAAAAACCCCTTATCCTTTGGATGGGGCGACATCCCCGACCCTGTTGGGCCTAGGTAGTGGGGTGTTACACCCTCCTTATTTTCTCCCAAGTGTGGCAGCACAAGGCTTCTAGAGACCTTAGATTTTTACCACAATCTTTTCCTAGGGGAAATAAATATTTAAATTAGGAGAATTTAATTTTTCTCCAAATGAATTAAATAAGAACCCTTAAAAGAATTAATTTCCAATAAACTTCCTTCCTTTGTCTTTCTTTTTTTTTTCTAAGTAAATTAACAAAATAATTTAATAAATAGAATATATTAATAGATTATTCTTACATAAATAAATATATAACTCTCCCAATAATTACCATGCAAAATATTTCATACTTCCTTATTCTTAGTAATATTTTCTCTATTATTACCCAAGTATAAAATTCTATTCACATATCAAAACTAAATAAATTCAAATAATCTATGTAAATCATATTTATATGTAAGAATCTTATTATATGCTCAAGTGCACATATGTTCATGTTCCATGAATGACATACTCCCTATTTTTAGATAAGTTTTAGGGTGGAATATTATACCGTATAACTTGAACTGCATATAATACAATTTACTAAAGTATGTGATCCATGTGAAACAAGACTACCTTAGAATTTCCATTCACTTATAATCACAACTTACACATACTCTAGATAGTCTAGAGAGGAAGAAATCACTGAGGAATGATTGTTGTGTTTATCAAAATGGTGGAACCACCGGTGAAGTGGTAGAGATACTCAAGAGTATAGATAGACTTTGCAAAAGTCTAAATTAGGTTGTGGTGCTTAAGAATGTCAAGCTACAAGTTCTTAATAGCTCAGGTTGTGAGGGGTGGGTTTGTGGTGGCAATAATTGCTTTGTATCTCTATTTTCCTTGTGGAAGTAGATTGAGGTTGAATAACATAGTTAAAACAGATTATGGTACTATCTACATCGGGCCTCTATAAGTTAGGATTTAAATTTTACATGTAACACATGACTTATGTTAGCTTTGATAAGGTTTGCGGGTTTCATAACAAAATAAGAATAAAAATATTATTATTATTATTATTTTAGTTAAGAAATTATTATTTTTAGTGATGATTGTTGTAGTTTTAGACGAGTATTAAAACTCATAATATTTTTATTATTTTTTAAAAGTAATTTTTTAATAAAAACTCCTTGATTTTTTTTTAACAAGTAATATTTTGGTAAAAACTCCCTGGTTAAGGTTTTTCATGGTATCAATTTTAATAAATAAAATCAAAACACTGAAGGCCTTTTCTTTTTTCTTTTTTATTTATTTTAATTTTTTAGGGAACGGGTCTTTCATGCTCTGTGCAGCAGGAAGTTCTACAGACAATGACGAGCGGTCAGTGGTGGTTGCTATGATCGCTGTTCGAAATTCAGGTGCCGAAGTGGCAGTGACAGCAGCATTCATGATGCTCAACAAATGGTGGAGATGTCGTGCTTTCTTCGTTCAACCCGTCTACTCTCTCATCAGTGTAAGAACGATATGCTACTCTCACAGAGACTCGTTTCCATCATCTCATTCAGTTGTCAAAACTATCAGCTCGTTAGTCTTTGAATCATATAATCAGCAACAGCAAAAAACAAATTTCAGGTCAACACTTTGCAAGATTGACATGCCTATAGATTCTGAGTTATTGACCCCGGAGGAGGCAATAACCGTTGCTGCATCTTTGGCTGATGAGGCAGGTTCTATGATAGCATTGAGTTTCTTCTACTGGGCAATAGGGCACTTGAAATTCAAGTATTTCCGGAGGTTTTATATAGTTTTTGCTATGTGTTTGATAAAAAAAGGGAACTTTGAGAAAGCCAATGAAGTGATGTATTGTATGGTGAAGAATTTTGGTGAGATTGGGATGTTAAAGGATGCTGTGGACCTGGTTTTTGAGATGCAAAACCAAGGCTTGATTTTGAGTGTTCACACCTTAAATTGTATCATAACTGTTGCCGTTGAGACAGGTTGTGTTGAGATTGCTCAGATTGTGTTTGGTGATATGTGTGAGAGAGGAGTGGTTCCTAATACTCGTAGTTTTGAGTCGATGGTCGTTGGTTATTGTAGAGTTGGTAGAGTTTTGGAGGCTGATAGGTGGTTGCAGGCAATGATGGAAAGAGGATTTCTTGTGGACAATGCAACATGTACTTTAGTTATGACAATGTTTTGCGAGAAGGGTCATGTGAACAGAGCTTTATCGATATTCAATGAACTGGTGGAGATGGGTTTCACTCCAAATGTTATAAATTTTACTTGTTTGATTAACGGGCTGTGTAAGCGAGGCAGCATTAAGCAAGCTTTTGAAGTTTTGGAGGAAATGGTTCGTAAAGGATGGAAACCTAATGTATATACTCATACTGCACTGATTGATGGTCTTTGTAAGAAAGGTTGGACAGATAAGGCATTTAGACTCTTCTTGAAACTTGTTAGAAGTGACCATTACAAGCCTAATGTGTATACATATACAGCAATGATTGATGGTTACTGCAAAGAGGGAAAGCTGAATCGGGCTGAGATGCTATTGAGCAGAATGCTAGAACAGGGGCTCACACCTAATGCCAACACCTATTCGACTCTTATTGATGGTTATTGTAAAGTAGGGAAATTGGATCGTTCCTACGAATTGATGGACACAATGGCTAAAGTTGGTCTGATTCCCAATACTTGCATATATAATTCCATCATTGATAGTCTTTGTAAAAGAGGAAGGGTGAGTGAAGCTTATAAGCTGCTGAAAAGAGGATATGAAACTGGACTTTCTCCTGATTTAGTTACATATACCATCCTCATATCAGATTGCTGCAAGCATGCAGATATGGGGCAAGCTTTAGCTTTTTTAAGTAATATGGTAAAGGCTGGTTTAATGCCTGATGTGCATGTATACACTACCTTAATATCTGCTTTCTGTAGGCAAAAACGAATGAGAGAAAGTGAAAGGACATTCAATGATGCTATCAAGCTTGGCATAGCTCCAAACACAGAAACGTATACATCTATGATATCTGGATATTTTAGAGATAGAAATGCCAGCATGGCCCTGAAGTTTTATGAGAAAATGATTGAGCAAGGTTGTATACCTGATAGCCTTACTTATGGGGCTATGATTAGTGGATTGTGCAAGGCGTGCAAGGTTGATGAGGCTAGAATACTATACGATACAATGATGGACAAGGGGCTTTCCCCTTGTGAAGTTACTCGATTGACAATAGCTTATGAATACTGCAGAAAGGGGAAACCTTCCACAGCTGTGGCCCTGTTAGACAGATTAGATAAGAAATTATGGATTCACACGGTTACTACTTTGATTAGGAAGCTTTGCAGTGAAAAGAAGGTGGATATTGCTGCCCTGTTCTTTCATGAATTATTAGATAAACAACAGCATGCAGACAGCGCAACTCTTGCAGCTTTTGTGAATTCTTGTTATGACAGCAACAACTATTCACTTGTTTCAGACATATCTGCAAAAATTCAGAAGCAAAAGGATTAGTTATTTATATGTTTCAGATGCAAAATTCAGGAGCTCTGTGGTTCCGTTGTAGCAGAGTTCAAAGAAAATTCATGCTTTCTGGGGTTTTATTCAAGAAATTGCACATGCTTATACACAAACTCTTGGAAACGAAGGTAATAATGTGTCTATCTTCCAAAAATTCTTGACTTTCACTGCATTCTAGCTTGGTTTCTTTGTTTAATTCCTTTTCATGCTGAAAGGAGCACTTCTTGTTTCTCCATTAAGCATCTAGGCGATGTATTTTATCTTGAACCATGAAGAACTTGAGAATTTGAGTAATTGGTTCTAAGTGTTGATTTTGCATAGTTCTCAATGTTTTATTTTAATTTTTTACTCTGTTGGTATCTGGTATGACTCTAACTTTGAGTGGCTAAATTTTTAATTGTGAGCAGGTACTAAGTATTAATATTTTGGTTAAAGAAACAAAGAATGAAATTTCTGTAGTCGATAGGATATTTTTCTTTAATCTATCACTAGGATTTACCCAATGGAAGTGCCTTGGATGGACTTGACATACAGAATGTTCTAGGTGTATTCTTTCAGAATTCTTTTGTCACAACGAAATTACTAGCTGTTAGAAGGAGCTTATTAGTATGTTTTTGCATCCTGCTTGAATACCTTAGGAAAAATTTATTCTACAAGGAACTGCAGAGATGATAAATTTATATTTCTTCATATTGTTATTGACGTTAGTTAATATTATTCCTGAAAAATCACAAAGTTATAGATTGATGCATTAGCTAACTAAGTACCTATTCTGTTCGATTCCTTGGTGTTTCATCGACTAAAATAGGGACCAAGTACGCATAGTATTTTTTGATAGTGATGTGTGTGTGTGTGTGTGTGTGGATGACCACACGTAGTCTTGTATTAGTTCACGTAGCCGACCCCAAGTTACTTGGAACTAAGACTTAGTTTTTGTTGTTGTTGTTGTTGTTGTTGTTGTTGTTGTTGTGGGGTGTGTGTGTGTGTGTGCGCGTGCGCGCGCGTGTGAAAAGTGAGATGCCATATATTCTCTCCCCTCTTTGGAAAGGCAATATGAATTAACTTCTATTATGGTAGCTGTTATCTCATTTGATATTAGAATAACAAAAAAGAAAATAAAAAATAGTTCAATTTGCTTAGTGAATATATTTAATCCTATTGTATTGATAGGATATCATATCATAGCATGTCTTTCTTCACAAAATTTCTTTCGTGTGTTGTCCAATACTCATCAATTATCTATAGATTTTTAGGAGTACCTTCCAATGGAATATGAATTAAAACTGCCTTTTACCTCTATTTTAGTTGTTGCCCCTAACTACGTTTGAGGGAAGTCTCTGATGATGAGATCTTTTACCCACGTTTATGTGATTTCAGATTATAATGCTTATCGGTTTCTGCTACCCAAGCAATGCATCTCAACCCTTAATGGTGACTCAATTTCTCCTTACCTAATTGGCAGAATCTATGTGTCTATGGTGAGTTGGGTTAGATTTAACAGAGAACAACAAGTACACGCTAATGTTTTGCAACTGAAATTTCAGAATTGAAGACAATTGATGCATTGTATTGGCTAAAATCTAGTAATTTGATTAGAAATTTGGCTATCTTACTAGTGTAGACGGATAGGAATTGATATATTATGTTTTTCTTTTCCTCACGAATTCTAGTACGTTGTTATTTGTTCTGGAAATCAATTTGCCTCTTTACTCTTTCAGTGCTCTGTGTGTGCCTTTAAAATGAAAGGAAAAATCCAATGCAAGAAGATTACCTATTTGTTACTTTGACCGTCCGGGGATTTTGCCTTGATCCTTTATATTTGCAGATAACAATTACTAGAATATCTCAGACATTCAATATTAAAATGTTAGAACCTGTAATTTAATTGTTGATAGAGTAATATTAATTGTGCTGCATAAAGTTTAGATTGACTACTTTTTTTAAGAGAGAGAAGAGAGGGGGGGGGTGATGGTTAAGCAGTAGTTAAGATGCTGCAAATTGAAAAAGAAGGAAATGGTGAAATTGAAGAATCTCAATGAAGATGCTTTTCAAGAAATCCTACTAAGATTTCCCGTGAAATCACTAATTTGGTTCAGGTATGTTTGTAAAAATTTGTCTGCTTTGATGAGAAACTGCGGTATATGCAAGATGAACTGTTATTTTAGAATTGTAGATACTAAACTGTGTTTATATGGGTCTAGTTAATAGGATAGAAGGCATCTTTTGCTTGTATGTATTTTTCCTCTTTGTATCTTATCCTTCCAGTTTTTCTTTGTTCGAGTCTACTCAACAATTTTTTGTACTGTTTCTTGCTGTACCAATTTGTATGAAACCTTTTACTAATCTGTGTTCTATATGAAGTAATAAATGCAGTGCATATGCACATCATCCTCTCTCATAATTTTTGATTTCTTCTTGGGATGATTCTACTATTTCTTTTAAGGGGAACCCAGTTAGTTTTCTTGAAAATTTAGAGGTTTAATCAGCATTCTTTTCTTCCATCTTCTGGTTGATTTTACATACTTGTCAACAAAAGGATATTAATAAACTGTCAGCTTACTATGTTCATGTTTTTTACATTAGACAATGAAAATCATATTTCTAAGTGTAATCTAAAATCTATAATCTGCAAGTATATGGACATGTGAGAATATCTGTTATATAATCTGCTAATGTGGGGCATTGAGTTGACTCACCTGTTCATGCAGCATCTCTATTTCTTGAACATTATCTAATATAATGCATCTTCAGTTAATGAATAAGACTTTTAGATCTTTGACCTAGGAATCCAGTGAATGAGTAGGAGGATGATCGGAGTTCAAATCTGTATTTTCTTGGCCAGCTGTATTAAATTCTTCAATGGTTTGTTTGAGATAGCTTCAGGATCCAATTCAACAACAAATGTAGCTAGTTAAGAATAAATATTTGGGTACATAAAAGATAAGAAAGGATAACTCATCACTCATCAGCGGATACACCTGCGATCAAATTTTATTGTTTTTTATGATACCATATAGAAAGAGCTTATCTCAGCAGATCAAGATGGATGTATATGTGTTTGGCATCTGACTGCAAATTCTAGTAGTTTTGAGTTGGTAAGTCTTGCAAATTATATCTATATTATAGGAGATTGCAAAACTTAACTATTTATGCCTTTGTTGGTGTCTCATTGCAGGGTAAAGTTCACATTTTATTACTTGTCCATGTTGATTTTTTGTTGGCTTGGAGAGAGGCGTGCAACTCTTTGCCCATGAATTTCCGATCATGTTCTTGTTGCTTCTTGTCTCTCTTCCACAAACCAACTTGGTGAATGGGCCTTCACATTGGTGCCAAATGATTACCCAATCTCATGGCTTCTTGATCACATGGGATACCAGCGTGGTAAGCATATCTTTATTATTATTATTTTTTTTTTTTTTAAAATTTGGCTTGGTGGCGTGGGATTTGCCATAAAAATATTAATGAATTGAAGAAATATAGTTAGGAATGATGAGCAAAATATTAATAACCATCATGATGGGAACCAATAGAATGTGATTTAATTCTTTTAGTAAGTTACTCTTCACACTGACGAATTATTTAAATATTTTGTCTTGTGTAAATTTTTCTATTCCATTGCTTTTTTCTTTCTTTTTTTTTTTAACCCCTTTTTTGCAGTTTTTGAATAACAACACGATGATAATATGATGTAGAAAATTTAAAATCTAAAAAATCATAAAAGCTATTTAAGTTATTTTTTACTATTGAAGGCCATACATTTTTAATTATATAAAAAATTGCTAAGTAAATATAGTATCAAATTATATAGAAAAACCTTAATGCTTTTTAGGGCTAATACACAAAACTTGAAGAAATATGGTTAGGAATGATGAGGTAGATATTAATAATCATAGCAAGTGTTTTTTTTTTAAAAAAAAAAAAAGGATACCATTAAATGCACAAAATAAGGGCTAAGCAAACTTGAATATGAAGAATAAATATGAGGCTTAACAGAAAGTAGAAAATAATGTAGGTCATTTTTTGTTTCTTTCCTTTTAGGAAGGATTAGACAATCTTGAGAAAATAGACAAATTCAGTTAGAAGAAATTATAGATGTAAATAGAGATGTAAAAATTTATAGAAATCATGATATAGATTTATTAAATCCTAGAAGATTATACCGAGTAGGATGGTTACAATCTCATACAGGTTTTTTTAGATCCAGTAGAGAAGAACCTTTGTCAGTAACCATAGAACCTAGAACCTTAAAATTAGTCACGATTGAAAGTCTTAAAAATTTAACAAATACATATACCTATATGCATTTACGATTAATAGTAGTAGGAATTAAAGGACTAGCAAGATCAGGATTAGGAACTAAAGTTTTATTAATAATATTAGATAAAAGATGGAAAGATGTTAAAAAAGCACTCATAGCAACAATAGAAGTAGACATGAATGAAAATAGAGGAATTTTTTATTGTAGTCTAAATTTTTTAATAACTTTAGAAGATTTCACTAAAAATATAGAAATGGTATTCAAACTAAGGGTTATGAAGATTTTAGTGGAGAAAATTTAATCATAAGTTTAGGATTTATAGGAAAATTAACCAATGGTTCTAGAACGAAATATAAAATAGAAATAAAACCTATCATAGAGGCTATGGCTAGTAAAGGAATCCAACTAATAAAATCAGTAAAGGTTAATCCAGAAATTCTAGCAGGAGAAGAAAGGAATCTTAGCAAATTCTTAGAATCAGATACTCCTTTAGTACCTAGGGATAGTGTAATATACCAAAATAATAGAAAGGAAACTAGTGTTAGATTTTTAAACTATTCCAATAGAAACATAAGAACAGAAGAAGATGAAGATACAGAATCTATAAGACAAGGAATAGAAAATGTATGTATAGAAATTATGGAAACTGAAAATAGAATAATGTACCCTAAAGAATTAGGTTTAGAACTATCAGAAAAGGATTTAATGAGGTTAGAAATAGAATTAGAACAAAATGGACAAATAGATGATACTGAATATTTATATTATGATTTAGATAGAAATACAAGAGTAAAAACTAAACAATACATTGAAAATATAGAAGAAAATAATACATGTGTAGAATATATGTACACTGCTTCCCCCTCTACTGCCTCTAGTAATCTTTATCATCCTCCACAGCGAATAGTGCCACAGCAAGTTGTTAGACATTATGGTCCAAGAAATTTACCTAGAATGACATACAGTGATTATAGAGAAATGCAATCAGAAACAGCACCCCAGGGAAACAGACAACCTTTACAAACAATAGATAATAAGAAATTAATAGATAATGGTAGAATGCTAAATTTAGCAGCTCATGACCCACAATTGTGGGAAGGAGTAATAGATACTTGGAAATATCAAGTAGTACAACATTATATTCAACAAAACTTTGATCATACAGCAGAAAAAATGTATAGTTATTTGGAAACCTTTTTAGGAGAAACAGCTAGAGCAGCTTGGGAAAAATATAAAGAAAAATTTCCATTAGAATTAGCAAATGATTTAGTCCTAGGACCCAATCCACATAATTTTACAAATAAGATTCAATTAATTTTAACAGCCCAAAGTCCTAATTATGGGAGTAGAATTCAACAAGAAGAAGCCATTAGAAAACTAGAACAATTATTTATAAAAGATTGGAAATTTATTAAACCTTTTTTACAAGATTATTATACTACCTTAGTAGGATGTTTTTATGAAGAATCAATTTTAGAAAAATTATTCTTAAAACTACCAGGACCCTTAGGAGAAGAAATATATAAAAGTTATAAATCTTATGATTGGAATGTGGCACATATAAAAAATATAGCTACTTGTATAAAATTTATAGTAATGAAATTAGTAGAAAAATGTACATTCATACAAATACAAAAACAACTAAAAGGAGAATATAGTTTTTGTAAAAATATTTATACTCAACATTATGGTCAACAAAAGTCTAGGAAAATTTATAGACAACCAAAGATGAAATACTATAAGAAAAAATATTGCCTTAGAAAATCTTCAGCTAGAAAACCTTATTTAAACAAAGATTGGCATGTAAGAAAATTTAGTAAGAATAGAACCTATAAAAATAAATTACAGTGTTATAGTTGTGGTTAGCTTAATCATTTAGCAAGAGACTGTCCTAGAAAAAATAATCTATATAATAAACAAACTGCATTAGTAGAATGTGTAAATGGAGATATTATTGATGTAGATGAATACATGTCAGATTTAGAAAGTGTATATAGCATAATCTCTGTTGATGATATAGACTCTCAGCAACCTGAATCCGATGAAGAAATAGAAGATTTAGATTTTGTAGAAGAAATAACTAATACCCGGTCACCAAAAAATCAATCGTCTTATTTGTCTCATTTAGATAATGTAACAGCTACCCTTCAAGAATTAGTCCTTGTAAATTGTGAACATGATTGGATACATAGGAAAGGATCTGATAGCAAACCTTGTTATTTATGTGAAAGATATCCCTCTTTAGCACTTAGATGGCAATGTAGTAATTGTTTACAAGAGGCTTGTAAATTTTGTCTAGAAAAACAAAATATAGAATTAAAACTAATAGATAAAGGAAAATAAAAACAAAGAGAGGATCCTGTAGAGCATCATTTAGAACGAAGAATTAGGATAGTAGAACAAAAGATAAACCAACTAGAAGATCATGTATATAAAACAAATATTGAACAGGTTCAAATAATTGAAAATAGTTATACTCCTAATATAGAAATTTTAGATAGAAAGAAAAGTAATAAAACTAATATGATAGATATTCTTGTTTTAATTAAAATAGGAAATATAGAGATAGAAGTACCAGCTTTAATTGATACTGGTTGTAGTAATTCAGTTCTTAATACTACAATAATACCTGAAGAATATCATACAATTGCTAGCACTATAGCTGAAGCAGCCCAGATGGATGGAAAAATATATAAGCATACTAAATCAGTAAAAAATGTAGTATTTCATTTTAAAATTTCTTCAACTTCTTATACAGAACCTTATTATGTTCTTGAAATTTATCTTAGACCTACTCAGTACAATTTAATTATAGGATTAGATTTTATGCTTCAATATTATTATGGTTTAGTTTTGACCCGTACTGGTATTCATTTTTTCAAAAGTAGTACTTTACCTTATAACACTCCAGAGTGTGCTGAAAAGCACCGTGGCCCTTTTCACCTCCCCCTTAAAACTCGTACAGAGATAGAAAGTCCACAGCCAGATAAATTTGAAAATTGTAAGTATTCTATATTTAGTATCTATAAACAAGATAAAGTAGATCAAATATTAGACATTGATCACCGTGAATTTTTAGAACAAATAAATTTTCAAATAGATTGGTTAGATCAGGATATACAAATTAATTATTTACATTTGGAAAAATTATATAACCTTTTAGAAATAGGGATTCATGACATAGACAATATACTTAGTAAATTAGAAAAAGAGGAAATAATTGGAGAAAATCCTACAAAACATTGACAGAAAGATAAATGATATTGTAAATTAGAAATTCTAAATCCAAAATTACAAATTACTACAGCTAAAATTGGTGCTAGTAATGAAGAAATTAAAGAGTTTGAAATGCACATAGGAGACTTATCAAAATTAGAAGTAATTAGAAATAGCAGTAGTCCTCATAGAAATGCTGCTTTTATTGTTAGAAAACATAGTGAAATTGTTAGAGGAAAGAGTAGGATGGTCATAAATTATAAAAGATTAAACAATAATACATTAGAAGATAGTTATAATATCTCAGATAAAGAATAATTGATAAACAGAATTCAAGGATATTATATAGTTAGTAAGTTTGATTGTAAATTAAGATTTTGGCAAATTAGAATACACCCAAATAGTATAGCATGGACTGCTTTTACCTGTCCCCTAGGACATGTGAATGGTTAGTCATGCCTTTTGGATTAAAAAAATACACCTACAGTTTTTCAAAGAAAAATGGACACAATTTTTAATAAATATAATCGTTTTGTTTTAATATACATAGATGATATTTTAGTTTTTTCTAAAAATAAAAATGAACATATTAGTCATTTGAAAATTGTTTTGTCTGAATTCTTAAAACATGGTATTGTAATTAGTAGTAAAAAAGCTCAATTATTTAAGAAAAATATAGAATTCTTAGGTACATAAATAGGCCAAGGTAAAATAAAATTACAACCTCATATAAGTACAAAAGTATTAGAATTTCCTAACAAAATAGAAGACACAAAACAATTACAACAATTTTTAGAAATATTAAATTATGCAAGACCATTTATTCAAGACTTAAGTAAAATCATAGGACCATTATATAGTAAAACAAGTCATAAAGGACAAAAATATTTCAATAAGGAAGATATACAATTAGTGAAACAAATCAAAGAAAAAGTAAAAAATTTTCCAAATCTAAGGTTACCGTTAGATAGTGATTATTTAATTATAGAAACAGATGGATGTGATAAAGGATGGGGAGCCATTTTAAAATCCAAACCCCATAAATATAGTAATAAATTAGAAGAACAAATTTGTAGGTATAGTAGTGGTAAATATAGAGAAAAAGGAAATATTAATAGTATTGATACAGAATTAGCAATCTGTTACTCCTTCGATAGTTTTAGATTATTTATTCTAAATAAACAAGAATTTACACTTAGAACTGATTGTGAAGCAATAGTAAAATTTATTAATAAGAAAAACTCAAAGAAGATGATTAAATTTCTTAGATAGAATTACTAATGATGAGTATAAAATTAATTTTGAACATATTAAAGGAAATGAGAATAAAATTGCAGATCATTTGTCAAAATTACTAACAGATATTACATGACTTTACAGATGAATTTTAGCAAAAATACTGTAAAAATTGGCCAATGGGAGCTCACCAAGTATCTCAAAGGAACAAATCTCCATTTTAGAACCCGGTAGAAGGTAAATTAGAAGATATTCACCAAATATTTTTAGAAAATCTTTGGAATGCACAAAATGCAAGCCAAAAGATTAAAAGTTTACAGGCCTTAGCATTTTATCTTAGTAATCTGCCAAGACAGAGTTATTCACATTATGTAGTAACACATGGTCACCAACCAGGTGTTTACTCACAATGGACTTCTGTGATAGCATGTGTTGAAAATTTTAACAAACCCTTATACAAAGGTTTTAGAAATCTTCATAAAGCATTAGAATTTGCTAAAAGTAGAATTGGTTTAAATTTCTTTATTGAACCAGGCTGTAGAACAGAATCAAATAATTCTTCCCCACAAGTTTTTCCCCAAATAACTAATATACTTAGCACAAGTAATTCTCCAATAGACACAATATACAGAAAATAAATTTTTGTAACCATTGTGATGCTTTAAGTAGAAATTTTAAATTATTAAATGATAAGTGCAAGCCTTACAATGAGGATATTAATTTTAAAAAAGAATTAATTCATTCATTGCGACAATAGCATAAGCTGTATACTGGTATAATTTCTTCTCAAAATGAAGAGATTATGCGATTGACGGCTAGGCTGGAAGATTTTCAGAATCAAGAACCAGAAGTTGTTTCTATGCTAGAAAAACCAGAAATAACTAGACCATTTGAATTCTTGATTCCTATAATGTTTTTTAAAGCACAACAACTCTTAGCAAAATTTTCGGATACTATTATAGAACTAATTTCTGAAAAAATTCAAGATAAGTTTTTAGAAAAATTTTCTCTTTTACAAGAATGGCTTAGAACTTGTACAGATCCTCACTTAACCTTACATCCTATATATTGCAAACGTCCTACAAAAGAATGTAACCCTGACACCTATCAAATTTGTCAACCTGATTGTGCAGCATATACTTTTGATTTTATCACTTGCGGTTGTCAATTAGAATATTTAATATTAACAGCTAATATCAACTTAGCATATGTTAGAAATTTTGAATTAATCTTAGCAAATGAAGAAGTGTTTCCAGTCACACTACAGACACTACTGGACTATGTATGCCTCAACCAGGTTATCTTTACAACTCTAGAACAAACAGACATTGTTGGAAGACAACTGACCCTTACAATCTTGAAAGAATTTGAAATAGCAAGACCTATTATAAAAATTGAAATTAGCTCAGCCCCACTAGAATGGGATGGTCTTGAAATCATTCCTTCAATTCATCATATATGGGTCACTTCAACACGAAAACTACCAATCAATGCAGAATCAGGATTCATCAGACAAAAGATTTGCTCTAAAAGCATTGCAAGACAATTGAGACACTGGAGACTAAAAACTCTTGCTTTTAAACATGACAAAATCATGAAGCGAGGCCGGAGATTTCATCTCTTTGCAAAAAATAAGATTCAAAAAATATATGTGCAACATCAATATTTTTTTGTTGAAGTAGAATTTGAGATCAGGACAAAATATCCAAATATTTGTCAATATTATCTCTTTCTTTATGAAAAGAAGCTACAAGAAGAAGAAGAAGGATTTGGAACTGAAATACGTGGAAGCGAATCTGAAGAAGAAATGCGGGAAGATTAAAGATTATCTCTACTCATGCCACTCATGCAAAAAAGACAACCAAAGGTGACTGCAGGAACTTCCACTCAGAGGAAAGAAACAAAAAATGACCTACATTATTTTCTACTTTCTGTTAAGCCTAGAAGTATGCGCTGTATACCTACAAGGTAGACTTATAGGAATTTTTCATTATAAAAGGTATCAGTCTCTGAGATGTAGAGCATAATGCACATAATAGAACCTCTCTTTCACTCATTTTTGTAAGTCTTTTCGGTGAGCAAACCTCATCAACTTTAGTAATACAATTTCCCTTTCAAAATCAAATCTTCCGGTAGCAATGTTTAGTTTCTAACTTTCCAATAGCTAAGGATAAGTAAAAGAGTAGAAAGCACTCCCAAACAGTTCATCACTACATATCCTTAGTAGCCGTCGGCAAAAGAGCCAAAATACCCGTGTAGCCGTGAAGCCATTGGAGAGGCGTTAAAGGCATTTCAGGGGAAGAGGCGTGAGCCATCCTGGTGAATGAAAGGATAAGTGAACGAACTATTAGGTAGGACTTTAAAACTCTTTTTCTTATTCCTTAGTTATTCCCTATGGTATCTGAATCAATTCGTTATTATTACGCTTTACAAGAATTAATTACTCTCGGTTGCTATCATTACTTTAAGAGAACTGTAGATTCTTTAGAAACTATTGAACATTATTACGCATATCTTGATATTATAGAATTTGAACTCCGTCAACGTAGAAGATACATTTCATGGTCTTATTTACTGTATATTAACCAAGCTAAAATAGATTTAATATGGCAAAGGTATTTTGAAATAAAAGCTAATATTTGACTTAACCCTTTTGGACATTTTTATATTGCTCCCGTGATATATATATATATATATATATAAAAGAATAGAAGCTTTATATAGTATGCTATATATATATTCTTCAAAGCTTTCTATTAGTGTGCCATATATATACATACATAGTTATATAGGTTTGTCTAGTTCCTACATTTTCCACTATGATTTCCACTATTCACTCCACTAAGCCCTCTATATATAGCTTCCTTCTATATATATATATATATAAGTTATGTTTGTTACAAAACGCTTTAGAAAGCTATAGACATTTACATATGTAAATAGATTCCTACTTTTTCCACTATCACCTTCCACTATAAAAATACTATTCACACTCTTGCACTAGATTTTCCACCAAGCTTTCCACTTAGTCTAAGAACTACTAACTTACTAGAATATAGCACAATCGGTTCAAGCTCCAAAAAGGGCACCCCCCTCCTATTGGCTAAAGTAGAATTTGAGACCAGGACAAAATATCTTTTGTCTGATAAATCCTAATTCCACATTGATTGGTAGCTTTTGTGTTGAAGTGACCCATATTCGATGAATTGAAGGAATGATTTCAAGATAGTAAGTTAGTAGTTCTTAGACTAAGTGGAAAGCTTGGTGGAAAATCTAGTGCAAGAGTGTGAATAGTATTTTTATAGTGAAAGGTGATAGTGGAAAAAGTAGGAATCTATTTACATATGTAAATGTCTATAGCTTTCTAAAGCGTTTTCTAACAAACATAACTTATATATATATATATATATATATATACACATGATTTATATAGAGGGAAGCTATATATAGAGGGCTTAGTGGAAATCGTAGTGGAAAATGTAGGAACTAGACAAACCTATATATCTATGTATGTATATATATATGGCACACTAATAGAAAGCTTTGAGGAATATATATATAGCACACTATATAAAGCTTCTATTCTTTCATAGATATATATATATATATATATATATATATATATATATCACGGGAGCAATATAAAAATATCCAAAAGGGTTAAGTGAAATATTACCTTTTATTTCAAAATACTTTTGCCATATTAAATCTATTTTAGCTTGATTAATATATAGTAAATAAGACCATGGACGGTATCTTCTAAGTTGACGGAGTTCAAATTCTACAATATCGAGATATGTGTAATACTGTTCAATGGTTTCTAAAGAATCTACAGTTCTCTTAAAGTAATAATAACAACCGGGAGTAATTAATTCTTGTAAAGGGTAATAATAACGAGTTGATTCAGATACCATAGGGAATAACCAAGGAATAAGAAAAAGAGTTTTAAAGTCCTATTTAATAGTCCGTTCACTTATCCTTTCATTCACCAGGATGGCTCACGCCTCTTCCTATATATATATATATATGGAACTCTACAAAACTATTCAGAGTTTTAAATTGCAAATATGTATTACCTAATGCAAAAATAACAACAGTTTATTTTTCAAATTAAAAAATAATTGATAAAGATCAAAATCCACAATTAATAGATGAAACATTTTCTTTTTCTTTTTTCTTGATGCAAATGAAACTTAAAAATACAACAAATTAAGCCTTAGTCCCAAGTAACTTGGGGTCGGTTACATGAACCAATACAGGACCACGTGTGGTCATCCACATGAATCATCTCCTTCCACATGCATTTCTACTTGATTCTCCACCAAGTATTCACCCTGCACCCTGGGGTGAGGACTTATAAATTTGAAAATTTAATCTCCAGCATAATGATAAATTTCTAAGAATGTTTCTTAAAAAATAAACTGCCTAATTTAGGAATAAAACTATTTTTTCTACATAAATTAACACAACAAAATCTGTTAAACTCCATACCATATCCATGTTTGTGATTAATATATATGTATAGAGAATTGACAACCATTTGTACAATTGCTTACATATCTGTAATTTTAATCCAATTCTTCATCCCAAAGGCTATTTTATTAATTTTCATTGTCCACTCTCTTCACATACAATTTCTGTTGCTCCCAGGATTGTTTAGTCAGGAAAAACTTGGCGCTAGAAGAATTTATCGTCCCTACCCTTGAACCTCTACTAAAACTCCGGTGGTCCTTGATTTTATTGGGGCTAAGAGCACACAAACCAATGAGCCAAACTTCCTTGACAACATTGGATTAAAGGATCTGTTTGTTTGCATCTCTATATTCATTGTCTTTGTTTGTTAGAGTGGTACAGATTCATGAAATGTTTGGATATGCTTTTTGTTTCTGTAGCTAGAGATCAATTGACCCTTGAAATTTCAAGTTTTATTGTTTTAATTTACTTTGGTCTGTGGAATTCTTATTCATTTGTAAATGGAAAGTAATTATGAAGATTAACAAAGTAAAATTTGGTTATTTTAGAATAGTGTGAGGGTTTATCAAGAATGAAGTTTGAGTGATGACTGATGTGTTTAAGCAGTTTCACAAGCTTCTAAGTGCACTGGATCTTGGTACTGGAGTTTATTTTGCTACAATTTTAATTTTTTCGGACCGTTGGAGATGGAGAGCTGATAGCAGAGGGTCTTTTGAGATGGGTACATTCAACGTTGGAAAGATAAATTCAGCAAAATAAACTGAAATGGGTGTATCTTTTTTCAAATTTTGCTCCCTTTCTACTTTTTGCTGTGATTAAAACATGTGATTTGGAAGCTTTATGACTTCTGAGCATTGCATGATGTGTATTGAAATATAGTTGCAATATACATACAATTATTCTACATGACTTGTAATGGGCCTCTTTGCTTTTATGAATGATTGTTTTATGAATATTTGCATTAAGCTGAATATGAATTCTTAAGAAAGGTACTATTTTTTACGTTTACTTCAGAAAGTTCATTGAATCAAAAAAGAGAAAGGAAAGATGCCTCTTTATGACTGCATGCTTCTGTTGAAACCCCGTTTAGCAAAGGAGGCTTTGATGGTCTTGATGGCCAGGGTTGGGAAACATGTTTATATAAGAAATGGAGTTCTTAACTGATATGAAGTTATTTGGAACTGTTCAATTGGGTTGTGGTATAAAGCAATTTGATGGGAGATACTGTCAGGTTGGTATTCTAGTTGGATTTGCCAAGATTGTTTTCACAATGAACTTGTACAGTTTCTGGGTGCTGACTTATAGTTTTGAAGTAAATAACCTGAGGTACCTAATACATATTCGGTCCAATGTTAAGATGTGGAAGAGAACATATACCTAGTGCACATGGTGCCACCTCTGCAAAGTGATGGAATTTTTTCTAGTGGGGAATGATGTCTATAAAATGCAGGAAGAAAGGTGAGGTCATTCAGATGCACATATTGAAATTCTCCTCTGAAAAATACAAGTATAAAGAATCGAAGTTCATGTGTTTAAGTGTTGATTGTGCTCACATGATAAAGTACACACTGTCACCAATGCTACTATTTTTGGAATCGATTCCTGAATGATGGATGAAGATTTTGTCTGCTGAGTGTATGATATGTGGAACAAATTCAATGTACATTGCATATGTTGTTGTAAATGGGGCAAGGTGAGAGGATCTTTAGTGATTTTTGTTTCTCTCCCTTTTCTGTGCAGTGATTTATGCTGCATAAGCTATTATGTGTTTTATTCAGCAGTCCTTATTCTTTTTAACACTGAGTACGCTGTCTAAAGTGGAAAATCTCAAGTTTATGGAATATTATGAAGCAACATTTTAATATTACTGCTACAAAGTGCTTACTGAGGTGTTTCCTTTCACAGCAGACTAGGAGCTTTGCCTTGAATTTCTTGTAGTTTGACTCTTGCTCGAGTCTTGGAAGATGAATTTCCCTCTCCTTAAAATGGCAAGCATGACGAATGCATTCATGTGATGTTTCCACGCAAAAAATATTTACCCCTTTCGCCTGTTTATGTAACTTTGGTAGGATGTGTGATCTAACTCAAAATATTATATGCGGGGATGGAGCAAAATTTGATTTATTCCTTTTGTGATATTTTCCTGTCTACACTAGGAATGAATTGTTGAGTTTGATTTGGTTTTTTGTTTCCTGTTTGTTGGTGTTAAATAGGAAGAACTTCATTGATCTGGACAAGTAATCAAATTTTATAGAGATCAAAGCCACCAGAATAACATTGTAGTAAAGTCTAAATTCTTAGAGCAGGACCAGCAGGCACCTAAAGTTTGAAAGTCATGAATCCAGCAAACAAACGGGATAATAATACCAACCACCAACAGATGAAGCAACTATGTTACAATATGTCTGGTACTGCCTTTAGCCAAAACTGAAACGTGCTTCACAGCCACAAATGTGTTTGCCTATTCCTGACATCTTTGCATGGTCTAGCATGTGTTGTTATCATCTTATTCTGTTCGACTTTGTGAATTCTGGTTGTGTATCGCAATTAGGAGCTTAATAACATATACACTTCCTATGATTACTGATGTGGTGCATATCTTCTAGGGTCAACTGATTCAAATGACAATGATGACACCGCCCAGTTTCAACAATGAACTGCATTTCCTAAACAAGGAAGCCTGGTAGCTCTGATGCTGGCTCACGTATTTTGGTTGAAATACGTTCAACCAAAATTTTCAAAAAGCTCAATGAGCAAAGGTCACAATATAAGAAGAAACAAATTAGGACCTCTCCATCACTAACATGAGAAGTCAAATCAATCAGCATTCAACAAAGTTTTTAGCTTGAATTGATCACAATTCACAATAGAGCCAATAAGAACATTAACAATCTTGCAGAAAATTCAGAACCAGAGAATAAAACATTTTCATTCACAATTTTCTAAATTAACTGCTTGCTTATCAAACGTAAATGTTTCCAAAATAAAACAAATTATTAAATCATGCTTCCTTCAATACCAAAAAGCTTAGCCAATCATTATACATTTTTAAAAAACATACAGATAAGATAGATCATACTTTAATTTTTAAATTTTAAAACAACTGAATGCTTGACAAATATAAACGTTTTCGGAATATCATAGATAAATTGAATCGTGCTTGGGATAAGGTTACAATTAACTGATATTAATCTCCTAACTACTGTATCCCATTAGGAAAAAGGAAAAATCACAATCTTAGTATTGTATCCCCCGGAAAAAGGGCTACAGTACTATATCCCCCTAACCAAGGACTAAAATTCAGACAAAATTAGAGAATCCCCACCATAACCATCCACAAGTATCAAACATTCTCCATGAACTAGAATATTATAACTTGAATTATAATTTTCAGAACTTAAACAAGTTTCACAATTTCATATGCATATAAGCATATAACTCATTAACGGGAACAAATACAAATAAAATCATACTCAATCTATTTAATATTTAGAAAATACATTTTTCATGAATTTAACAAAAACAAATAAGTAATTTCAAAAAAAAACTAATAAAATATAGGAAGCCAACATCTCCTTACTATTATTCCACGAAATCAAAACCCTTCTCTTATTGCCTCCAAAATCCTCTAAGCACGTACAATCCCCAAAATTCGCTGACCAAAATCAAATTGAGACCTAACCCAAAGCTAACCTTACTGAGAACATCTCTCAATACAGAAACTTAAGTCTTATGAACATTAGAAACTCCTAAAGAACGATTACTAAGAAGCTCACTTAAGTTTAAAACTTCAGATTCCAAACTCTTCTCTTCATTGCCTTCTTTGTTGTTTTCCTTCTCATTTCTCAAACAAGGTTAGTACCATTCAATGCATGTGTAACTTATACGTTAAACTAGTATAAATAAATAAATTTTAATAAATAAAAATTAAATTCACTAATGGTCTCTAATATAACTGTTGTTGTCAAAATAAGGAGTCGATGCAGACGGGGATCGGCTTCTTTTCCGATAAACACAAACGATCCGATTTGGTGAAACAGAAAATGATACCAAATCTCTTTTGAATCACGGACCGGGTTCCTTGAACTTATTATAGAAAGGGTTCAAGAAAGTCAGCTGAAAATGTTCAACGGGAGGACTTTTGTATGGCAAAAGACTGATACTTGTATTAACTTGATAAAGAAAAAGGTCTAACACTTGAAAGAAGAACAGCAAACTGTAAGGAAAAATTAGAAATAAAGCTGTAAAGGAAAACTATAACAAAGCGGTAAGAAAGCGGTAAGAAATTGAAATCCTAGACTAAAAAGTTGTAAATGATGACAAAGTAGAAGAAATTGAAATTGAATGTTATTGGTTGATGGTTCATGATGTCTTGGTTCTGGGCGATACTCCCACTTTATACTTGCTGCAATCGAACCACTAACAAATCGTCGAGTTTCTTCCGACCGAAGAGTGCTCCCAACGATTGTGCAGGATTCTTGCGCCGAGAGTGCAGGGATTTGTTTTTCTTCTTATTGGTTTCGTGGTGCCGATGTTGATCATGACTGTCGGCTGCTTAAAACGTTGACTTTATCGACTTGTCTAAACTTATCGAATCGGCGTTAGTTCATAGTAACCGTTGTGTCGACTCAGCAAAGTTGACGTCAACCATAACATAACTTGCAGTTGACCCCTAGAAACTCATGGGCCCAAGCCCATAACATCCAACATTCCTAAACAAGAAGAACCCAATACCCCAAAGGACCGTGGGCTCACATTAGGAGGTTCAACTTGAAGCAAAAAATCTGAAAACATTTCAGCAACTAATCAAAGTGGACAAGAATCAGATCCCGGGAAAGATGTGGATCTTAACAGTTATGTTCTTCGGCTGGAAGGCAAGGATCGACTCCCTAAGAAGACCCTGATGAACATATTCATTGAGGTTGATCGGTTGATCCTGGAGGGTAAAAAGAAGCAGCCAAAAATGTTTGTTAAGCTTTTGCAAGGAGCTTGCAGCTTCAAGTCCGTAGCAGGTTCTGACAATAATCAAATTCCAAGTTTGTATTGACAAGAAACTCCCCCAACAGGGGAGCACCTACTTTGGCACCTTGGCACTCTAGTTTCCTGGTAGTAATGAAGTAGGTTAGGGTGAAAAAGAGAGAAAGGAAAATGTGAGAATTTAGGTTAATCTTGTTAGTTTTTTAATTAGGTTTTTAGTTATTAAATATTAAAAAATATTTTAAAATAAAGGAAATTTTATAATAAGAATGTTATAAAAGATGTTACAATAAATATTGTTGAGGAATCAAAGTGTTGTTATTATTATTATTATTATTATTATTATTATTATTATTATTATTATTATTATTATTATTATGCCCTTTGGTTCTTTTATAATTAGAATTGGCTTCGCTGGTGGCCTGGTTTAGAAGAGAAAAAGTTGCAGCGAGGTGGAGGAATGGCCAGTGCAGGAGAAACTGATATAGCAGTAGAAGTCGACTTCCCGATGCCTGATCCCTTAGTTTGATGAAGAGTTACATCAAGAAATTATAGTTGATTGTCTTGCCCATTACGATTTACCTCCCAGTAAAAATCTTAAAGTATTTTATTTTATTTGTTAATTTTTCTACATTTATCATTTTCCCAACTTTTCATTTGTAGGGTATTCTACTCCGATTTTTTTTCCCCCTTATGTACTGGTAGCGACGATACTTAAAAGTTTTATTAGGAAATTGTGGCATCTGCAGCTCCATGTTGCATAGAAAGTAGAGAAATAAGCCCCCTCAGTTAGCAATCGAAGATGAGAGTTAATTGTGAATAAAACGTAAGCTGTTGCTTTTACCTGTTTTAATTCCAAATAATGTCTCCTACTTTTCTTCTCCCATTAGGCTGGAGGGGAACAAAATAAGAAATGGTAGATCTTGATCATTTCTAAATCTTGGTCCAGAAGCGAAATTTATTTCACTTAGAGCCATAAGCAATTAATTCATGCGAGTCCAACATATCTCAACATGATACAAAGGACATTAAAGGATCAAACATGTCATTTCAAGAGGAAAGGCAAACGCAGATACTGCTTTCATTTGTGTTCATATTATTTCAAACATCTCATAACTACAAGGATTAGCCTCAATCATGAACTTCAATTTTCTTATCTTTTGACATCATGTACCATCCCAAAGCACCAAGTCCAGTCACAATACCAGCTACAACAGCATAATTCTTGTACTTGTCAGTTGACACTTGGGGAATTGATGAGCTTTGAACACTAGGTTTAGCATCTGTTACAGATCCTGAACCTCCTGAGCTTGCTGCTGGTGTGTCCTCTGGTTTGGGTCCCTGCTAAAATTTGGTAATCAGATCTCTGGTTGTATATCTCATCGAAGGAAGTAACAAACACAGTACTGTTGTATGTGTCATCAAAGGAGTAATAAACACAGCACAGTTTTATGTGTCACTATTAATGAGAGATTGCAATCAAGCACAAATCTCCTCTATATAGGACACTTAGTAATCATCCATAGCAACACATGAATATAAGAAATTCAATATGCTTCTACTACTGATCAATGTAAACACATTCCTACTAACCCATAACTTCTCTTCCCCACCACAGATTCATTTTGATAAAATCCACTCCAATTGAAAAGAGATTAGCAATCAGCGTAATCATGATCAGCAAACTATAGAACTGTCCGTTGTCATTTAACCTCTCTTTTCCTCCCTAGGGGCACAGCCCCAAGCTGAACTTGGAAAATTTTATCTCCAGAAGGGAAATAGGATTGGAAGATAATAAAAACAGTCTAACAGATAAGAAAATGATGGAACATAGGAAGATATGGATGGACCTTTGCGTGACTCGAGCTCTTTTATAAAGGCAAAGACTAATGTTATACGTTTTCCTAATCTGAGCTCATGATACATCTTTTCTATAGTAAATAAGTAAATCATGCACGTATATACATGGACACTACTCTGCACAAGGGTGAGGGTAAAGACCAATCAAAGATGGGCATACCTTGCGAGCTAGCTTCTCCAACTTTTCCAGCTCAATTTTCTGCAAAGAAAGCAAACATTTAACAGTTAGATTATACTATATTAACAGTAAATGATAATATTGAAAAATCCTGCAATCAGCATATAAGGCAACAATAACATGCATTTTTATCAAAACTTTGTTATTAGAGATGTCAATTCAAGGTTTTCATCCATCGTTCTCCAGCGTTGAAGGAGCAAAAGAGAAAAAGGAAAATATACATGCATGCAACATAAATGCAGTTACCCAAATATGATATGACAGAGAGGCCCGTGCCTCTCATCACAAACAATAATACAATGGTCTAAAGTGTGCCAATTAATAGTACAGTTGTTTGCCACTTGCACTCAACAGAGTCTACAATATATTCAATAACATATTGTTACCTTAATAAAAAATGAAGGAGTATTTGCACACACAAAACTCTGTCAACAAATACATATATTTGCTTTAGCAAGTTCTTCACAATTTGTGTCAGAAGAACATAAATTATGTATTCTTTCTTCAGGAGTAGAGATGTAGATAGGGAAGTAGCTGTAGACTAATATGCCAAGAAATACATTAACTAACTTGAAACTTGAAACAGATGAAGAGATACAATATCATCATAAACCTCAAATAAGAAGATTCATAATTTTGGAAGCACAAGCGATATGCTACGCCTCATGATATAGCACCTAATAGAAGTTCAATTGGAAAATACACTCTAATTTCAGCAAAGTTAAGATTCACCTTGATGTAGACATTTTCTGCAGCTTTTTCCTCCTCACTGAGAATCTTGCCACTACTAGAGAACTTACGAGACACATATCTCACTGTCTTCTGAGTTTTCATGAAATTTCCTCCTCTCAACATTTTCCTATTAACAGCAATATAAGATCAAATTATTAAGCTAACCTTACCAGACATTGATTACCAAATACGTAAAATATTTGCACCACATAACCATCAAGAAAGACTATACCTGCTAGAACATAGTTATTCAACCTATTAAGTTTAATTGGTTAAATTAAAAAGGTTGTCCTTAAAAATTTTCTATCTCCAAGCATATAGGACTTTCATACATACAATGAAGCTACTCCAGTATGTTTTGCAAGACAAACTAGCTTCGAATGGTAACAATACAGAGGGGGGAAAAAAAAGGAAGAAAAATATTAGTTGTCCTTTTTTGTATGCTAACCAGCTACGGTATGCAACATATAAGGAACGCCAGTAAGTGCATTTTTAATCCAAAATGAAGAAAGTCAAAGGCTTGAGGAATACATTACCATTCATCATTATCGCATCAACTGCTACTTACAAAATTGAAACATCAAACCAACAAGCATTAGTCTACACCTACTAGTACAATGATAAATGAATTTCAATCTACTTTGATGACTACCGTAGACATCAAACAGCTGCATGGAGCAACAAAGATAATGCATGTATTATAATTATCTTATGAAATCTGATGTAATTTACAATTGATAGAAAGTTTCATAATCTCATGATTTCAATCTAAATCTACCCATTCAAAATCTCATTTTACATTGTGCAACTAGCACTGTGATAATGACTCAGGTACAGTCTTAACCTCCAACTCTACTCTTGCAAGATGGAGGGGGGGGGGAAAGAAAAAGTTATACGTTTTGTGTGTGTGTTTTATTTTTTTTTGGTGGTGGTTGGGGGGGGGGGTGGAGGTAAGCCTATTCCAAAGTTTGAATCCACTTGAAACAATGAACAAAGAATGGACTCAATACAAGTGTTATAATTCATTCGTGCGGAAAACAATCAAACAATTAAGAAAATGCACATCCAATGTGTAACTGCAAAGATGATGTTTGGTTCATATAGTAACATTCCCGTATTTCTTACTCCAAAAATACTCTATCAAATTATCCTGCATAAAACCAAAAGTACTAAATCCACATAAATTCTAAACACCAATTGTTAATCGGATGCAATTTTAAGATGGAAGAAACTATATATATCATAATGGACTAACAAAATTAACTGCAAATACAAGATGATTATCTTCAAATTTATTTTTTTTAAAAAAATCAAATAAACACATTGCTTACAAATGTACGCAAATCAAGCCTTAGATATTTCAATAAAAAAATCAGAAATTATACCATATTTATATGTCTAAGCACCCAACATTCAATTATATACAAATCTAGAGATAAATATCCCAATACGCAGACCATAAAAAACATGCTACCTCAGACAAAAAAAAAAAAAACACTAAAAAATCCACAAAATTAAGAAACAGATAGGAAATGAGAAACGAGAGCGAAGAGCTGGAAAAATGTAGAACAAAAACGCAAGGCACCATTCAAACGCCGCAACAGAACAATCAATTCGACAGTGACATAATCTTAGGTATAGACGTCATCAATCGTAGTTCAAGTGCATAAAGCATCAAATAAATGAAAATAAATTTATATCAGATTCTACTTGGAAACTCACCGCGACTGGAGAGATTGAATTTCAGAAAGAGAATATCGTGGAGAGACGTCTATAGGGTTCGAGCTTTCTGGCGGGTTTTCGAATTGACGCTCGAGGAGTATTAGAGACGACGAAGCGTCGGGCTCAAGAAATGCGTGGACCGACCCAATACTGGTTGGGCTCCATCTCGAACCTTTAGATGTTTTTGGGAACCGTTTTGTCTCTAAAAATTTCAAGTAAAAATTGAAAATTTGTTATAAAATTTTGATAATGTTAGAATAAAATTTATCCAATATAAATCTCTAACTATTATTTACCTAATAATTTTTTAAACTTTTTTCTTTCTTTTCTCTCACAACTTTATTCAATAATTCTCTCACAATTAGTATATTTATAAAGCTCTTATTAGTGGTGTCTCCACTAACTCCAATAATATGTATTAGTAGTATTAATGGTGGACAACTATATATATTTGTCCACTAATAGAATTAGTGAATTCTCCACTAATGAATTCACAACACTCCCCCTGAGATATTCATTATACAAAGAATATACCTCTGTAGACAAAGAATTTTTTGATAAAATATATTTTTAAGATTAAAAGAAAATTCTATATTTTAGTCATGATTAATTAAAATTAATTCATGAATAAATATAATTATTCTTGAATTAATTAATATAATTAGGCTACTATTAAAAGCTCATTAAATCCAATGGATTATAAAATTGGACTATTGAAGTTGAGCTATCGTTAATGGTCAATTTTACATTAAATCCAATATATTATGGATTAAATGAAATTGGATTGGGCCCTAAAATTGGACTTTTGAAAATCTCATAACCCAAATATAATGTGGATTAAATGAAATTGGGCTAAAACATACATTAAGCCCAAGGCATCTTAAACCCAGGTCCATTAGGGTTTGTTGGGAGTCTCCTTCAAAATCTCACATCGGCTATTTATGCTAAAGTCAAGAGATTATTAGCCTATAAATAGGCTCTTCCCTCAAGTTAAAGCTTCAACAAATAAGAAACTTCATTAAGTTTCGACCATTCAAGCTTCATCAAATTCAAGGTTCAGAAGCTCCATCAAATTCAAGGTTCAGAATTTTCATCAAAATCAAGGTTCAGAATCTTCATCAAATTTCAAGGCGTTCATCTTACTCTGCATCAAACAAGTCTCGAAGGCTTGGCAATCAAGTGTTCATAATCAAATCTCGTTCGATCCGAGATTAAGCTCTTCAGCCCTCGAATCAACGTTTTTCAAAAAGAGAAGAATCGGAGGACTCATCCTGCAATTTAGGACTTTTTCGGAGATTTGTAACCACTTTTCATATTTACTAAATATTTTGTAAATTTTGATATTTTTCTTGTCTTATCTACAGACTTGAAATTTGTCGTCTACAAATTTCTGGCACGCCCAGTGGGACAGTCTCCACCTCCTTTCTCTTCAAATCAACCCCAAGTTCAAATACAAGTACAAATCAACTCAATGGCCCCAAAGAACAGTAAAACTGCATCTGCTCGTTCAAAGGCTGCTGATATCATGGAGGCTGCTGCAGCTGTTGGTAAGGCTCCACAAGCTTCAAGCCAAGGCATGCTAACAAGAAGTAAGACTCGAACTCTTTCACAAAGCGAGGCTCAAAACTTCAACATTGTCTCATCGCCTGCAACTGTAAAGTTGAAGCAAGATGCTGCTTCTGCAATGCGCAAGATGTCACCTTCATTGGAGAAGACCAACCTCTCCAAACAAGTTGACCAAAGTTCAAGCACTGGCTCTGCGCCTCAATCCCCCCATGGGGACCTCAAATCCAAAGCTTCATTCAATGAAGATTCTACTGCTTCTTCTGTGGCACCGGTTATGATGATGGGCACACAAAATCTGGAAGAGCAACTCGCGCACCTCACGAAATTGGTGGAGGGACTCGCCAAATGCTCCCAAGAGCAAGATCTTACCATCGCGCATCTCATCAATCGCTTTGAGAAGACTGGCGAAACAAGTCAAGCTCCTCTAAAGAGATCTGAAGTGCAAAAGGAAGGGGAAACTTCTAAGAAATCACAGGATATTCAAATATCCTCCGAATGTATGATTCCTGTGGAACAGCTCAAAGACTTCATCATGGGTACGATTAAGGACAAGTATGAAGGAGGTAGCAAATCCACCTTCACATATGCAAAGCCTTATTCACAAAGAATTGATTATATGAGAATGACAGCTGGATATCAGCCACCAAAGTTCCAACAATTTGATGGCAAAGGAAATTCCAAGCAGCACGTGGCTCACTTCATCGAGACGTGCAACAATGCGAGAACTTATGGGGATCTACTAGCGAAGCAGTTTGTACAATCCCTCAAAGGAAATGCATTTGACTGGTACACCGATCTGGCACCTGGTTCTATCAATAGTTGGGAGCAACTTGAACAAAAGTTTCTCAACAGATTCTACAGCACTCGTAGAATCGTCAGTATGTTAGAACTCACCAACTCTCGTCAATGGAAAGACGAACCAGTGGTGGACTATATCAACAGATAGAGGAATTTGAACCTCAATTGTAGAGATCGTCTAAGTGAATCATCTGCAATTGAGATGTGCATTCAAGGCATGCACTAGGGACTCTAGTATATCCTTAAAGGGATCATGCCAAAGACTTTTGAAGAATTGGTGACCCGCGCTCATGATATGGAATTGATCATCGTCGCACATGGGGGTAAGGCACCTGTCCAAGACCCCAGCAAAGGCAAAGAAAAACAAGATTTTAGAAAAGGAAGCAAACCTTTTTCTAAAATTGAAGCAAATGAGTCCATGGCCACAGTTGCGGCTCCAATAAAAATTTCTTCAAAGATAACTCAAAAAGTGACTAAGAAGATAGATCCTCCGCAGGAAAGGAAAAAGGTAACATTAGAAGAAAGGCAGTCTAAAGAGTATCCTTTTTCTCGACTCTGATGTTTCTTCAATGTTCGATGAATTATTAGCTGCTAAAGCTATAGAGTTGCCGGAGGCAAAGCGCCCGAATGAAGTTGGACGAATAAATGATCCCAACTACTGCAAGTACCATCGGTTGATTGGTCATCCAATCGAGAAATGTTTTGTATTTAAGGACAAGATCATGCAGTTGGTCCGTGAAGGACATGTAGTCCTTGAAGAAGAAAAAGCATCCGCAAATTTGACAACTGTTGTCATCCCTCCCGTTGAACTCGTTATTTTGGAGGTTAAGTTTGGAAGTTTTGATCCTGTCAAGGTTGAAGTTGACAAACAAGTCCTTCCTACTGAGGCATATCAACAAGAAATTGAAGAACCTTATGTCCATGGTGAAGATGAAGGTTGGACGCTTGTGACAAGAAAAAAGAAACGCACCAAAGCCTCAAGAGGTGGAGCTTCACTGGTCAGAAGCAGATTCACAAACAAAAATATGAAGAAGGTCAAAAGTAAGAAGATCAAATCTGCATCAACAGTAGATTATTCTTTCTGGAAGAAATCTCCGGCACCTCTCACATTAAAAGATTTCATACCAAGGGAACTCGCTGAAAAGTTCAACATTGCTTCATGCTATGCCATACATGATGAGGAAAGCAAAGAAGACAATGATGAGTGTATAAATGAAGGAGACCTGGAGAGAATTGAAGCTTCAACAAGCCTTGGTAGCTATATGGCTAAGATCACATTTACTGACGATGATTTGCTGCTTGGCTCAACGCCTCACAACAGACCGTTATTTGTGGCTGGCTACGTGCAAGAACAGAGGGTGAATAGGATACTGTTAGACGGAGGATCGACAGTAAACATCTTACCTCTGCGAACATTAGGAGAGTTGGGCATTTCTATGGATGAGTTGTCCCAAAGTCACCTTATGATACATGGCTTCAATCAAGGGGGGCAACAAGCTAGTGGTACTCTCCGATTGGATATATTAATTGAAGATATGCTTTCAACTGCTCTTTTCCATGTTATTGATGCCAAGACCTCCTACAATATTCTGCTAGGAAGACCATGGCTTCATGATAATGGTGTAGTACCATCAACCCTGCACCAATGTTTCAAATTCCGTCGAAATGGCGTGGTGAAGAAAATAGATGCTGATGATAAATCATTCACTAAAGCTGAGGCGCATATTGCTGATGCGAAATACTACATTAAAAAGGATGGTGAATCAACTGAGATTGATTTATCAAGAGGGAAGGAAGATAAAAAGGTTACCTTCTCCATAGATGTTAAAGCTACAGTATGTGCAGAGAGCTCTACCAAGCAACTTGCATGCAATAAGCCACTAGGAGTGCTCACTTTGCCTCTTACAAAGGTTGATCCTGTCAAGTCATCAAATACTCCTATAAAAGGATTTGATCGACTGAAGAAAGAAGCAAAAGTAGAGTATGGTGAATTACCGACCTCACGTACGGAGGAAGGATTTGACCCAAATGCTTATAAACTCTTAGCAAAGGCTAGATATAATTCGCAAAGTTAACATTTGTTGGGAAAACTTCCTGCTGATATCAATAAGGAAAATGGTCAAAGCTCGGGATCTATCCAAAGCATGCCAACAGGAAAAGAGCGTGCTGGCCTGGGTTACAAACAAGCATCTCCCATCCGACTCAAGATTAAAAGGGCCTACGTATAGTATATTACTGTAGAAGATGAAGTGACGTCAAAACCGCGATCTGCTTTTGGTGGGACAGGAGATACAAAAGCACGTCCATCTGTCTTCACTAGGTTAGGCCCAAAGAAAAGAAGAAAATCTGTTTTCAAGAGGCTTAGAGTCACAGTCACTTCAAAGGTAAGACATGCCATCAAAGTTTCCTCCAAGACAAGAATGGTAGTGAATTGAAATGGAATCTTAAAAATAATAACACAAGTAACACCTGATGTGCCTTGTGATGAAGAAAGCGTAGCCTCTTGTAATCACATCACCATCTATGATGAAGAATGTACCGAGGAAGAAGATGCTGAGCATGCTCCAGCAGAACTTGAAGAAGGTGTAAAAGCCACAGTTGATGAACTCAAAGAAGTAAACTTGGGCGTTGTTGAAGATCCTCGCCCAATTTATATAAATGCACTCTTATCGCCTGAAGAAGAAAATGCCTATGTCGACCTGCTGAAGGAATTCAAAGACGTCTTTGCTTGGACATATAAAGAAATGCTGGGCCTAGACATCAAAATTGCTGTCCACCATTTAGTCGTAAAGGACGGGGCAACACCTGTAAAGCAAGCCCAACGGCGTTTTCGACCTGAGCTGGTTCCATTAATTGAAGTAGAAGTGAACAAGCTGATCGAAGCCAAATTTATTCGAGAGATCAAGTATCCAACTTGGGTTGCGAATATTGTCCCTATAAGGAAAAAAAATGGACAAATTCGAATTTGTGTAGATTTTAAGAATCTAAATGATGCCTGTCCAAAAGATGATTTTCCACTGCCTATTCCTGAGCTGATGGTAGATGCAACCACTGGTCATGAAGTTCTATCTTTCATGGATGGATCCTCTGGGTATAACCAAATCAAAATGGCACCAGAAGATGAGGAGCTTACCGCCTTTCGTACTCCAAAAGGAATCTATTATTACACAGTGATGCCTTTTGGTTTGAAGAATGCTGGAGCCACATATCAAAGAGCGATGCAAAAGATCTTTGATGACATGCTACACAAGATCGTGGAATGCTATGTGGGTGATTTGGTGGCCAAGTCACGTAAACGAGCTGATCATCTTCAAGATTTGAGAAAGACTTTTGAGTGACTCTAAAAATATCAATTGAAGATGAATCCTCTTAAATGTACTTTTGGTGTCACCTCTGGAAAATTTTTGGGTTTCATCGTCCGTCATCGAGGTATCGAAATAGACCAAGCAAAGATCAATGCGATTATGAGGATGCCTGAGTCGAGAGATATCCATGAATTAAAGAGTTTACAAGGAAAGTTGGCCTACCTCCAAAGGTTCATCTCAAATCTTGCCGGACGCTGTCAACCGTTCAGTCGTCTAATGAAGAAGGGTGTACCATTTGAATGGGATGAAGCGTGCCAAAATGCTTTCAAATGCATCAAATCTTACTTAATGAAGCCTCCTGTGCTTGCTGCACCTATCCTGGATAAGCCATTGATTTTGTACATTGCTGCGCAAGAACGCTCAGTGGGGGCATTACTTGCTCAAGAAAATGACAATGGCAAAGAAAATACACTCTATTACTTAAGTCGGATGATGACACCAAATGAGTTGAATTATTCACCAATTGAAAAGCTTTGCCTGGCTTTGATATTTGCAATTCAAAAATTGAAGCACTATTTTCAAGCACATACTGTACGCCTTATTTTCAAGGCTAATCCTATAAAGTATGTCATGACAAAGCCTGTGCTATCTGATCGTCTGGCAAGGTGGTACCTTTAACTTCAACAATTCGATATTGTCTTTGTCCAACAGAAAGCTGTCAAAGGACAAGTGCTGGCGGATTTCTTGGCTGATCATCATATCCCTGCTGAGTAGGAACTAAGTGATGAGTTGCCTGATGAAGATGTCCTTGTCATTGAGATTCTCCCGCCATGGAGGATGTACTTTGATGGTGCGGCATGTCGTGAAGGTGCTGGAGCTGGTGTAGTGTTCATTACTCCTGAAGGAGATGTATTACCATACTCTTTCACCTTAACTAAAAGATGCTCAAATAATGTGGTTGAATACCAAGCCCTTATACTCTGATTAGAGTTGGCTATTGATATGATGCGACTACACCTCGAAGTATATGGGGACTCCCAATTGATTGTTAATCAATTACTTGGTGAGTATGATGTTAAGAAACCTGAGTTGATCCCGTATTATAATTATGCGAGACGACTTATGAGATATTTAGGTGATGTGACGATCGAGCATGTATTAAGAAGCAAAAATAAGCAAGCTGACGCGTTAGCAAAATTGGCCTCTACATTATGTTTACATGATCGAGAAATTCAAATTCCTATATATCAAACTTGGGTCATATCTCCTATTTTTGAAGATGAAGACAATAAAGGGCATGAAATCCATTCTGTCTTTGTTTATGAAATTAATGAAGAAGATTGGAGACAACCTTTTGTAGATTATCTCAAAAATGGAAAGCTTTCGGATGATCCACGAAGACGGAGTGATATTCGCCGATGTGCCACCCGCTTCTTTTTCTATAAGGATACGCTCTTTCGACGTTCGTTTGAAGGTGTATTCTTGAGATGTTTAGGTCAAGAAGAAGCTGTGCAAGCAATGGAAGAAGCTCATTTTGGCATATGTGGAGCCCATCAATCTGGTCCAAAGCTTCATTTTCGTATCAAGAGGATGGGATATTATTGGCCTACCATGGTGAAAGATTGTCTGGATTATGCTAGAAGATGTCAAGCATGTCAATTCAACGCCAATTATCTACATCAAGCGCTGGAGCCATTGCACCCTACAGTTGCTTCATGGCCATTTGATGTATGGGGATTGGATATTGTTGGACCGCTACCAAAGTCTTCTGCTGGGCATCTTTATATCTTGGCCGCAACAGATTACTTCTCTAAGTGGGCAGAAGCTATGGTATTAAAAGAAGCAAAAAAGGAAAATGTCATTGATTTTATATGTGTAAACATTATTTATCGATATGGCATTCCTCGATACATTATCACAGATAACGGTAAGCCCTTCTGCAATAGTTTGATGGACAAGTTATGCGAGAAGTTTAAATTTAAGCAAAACAAATCTTCTATGTACTATGCCTAGGCTAATGGACTTGCCGAAGCTTTCAATAAAACTTTATGCAATTTGTTGCAAAAAGTGGTTTCTAAGTCAAAAAGGGATTGGCATCTTCGTATTGGAGAGGCACTTTGGGCATATAGGACCACTTACCGCACTCCAACCCAAGTTACCCCATATGCGTTGGTATATGGTGTGGAAGCTGTCCTTCCACTAGAGTAACAAATTCCTTCCTTGAGAATCGCTATTCAAGAAGGTCTCACCAAGGAAGATAATGTCCGTCTCAGACTTGAAGAGTTAGAAGCACTGGATGAAAAGAGGTTAGAGGCACAACAAATGTTAGAATGCTATCAAGCTCGTGTTTCCAAAGCCTTTAACAATAAAGTGCATCGTCGTTCCTTTCAAGTTGTTGATTTTGTTCTTGCTGTAAAAAGACCAATCATCGTTGGACATAAACCAAAGAAGTTGACATCAAAATGGGATGGCCCATATGTTGTTCAAGAGGTCTACTCAAATGGATCTTACAAGATAGTTGCTAAAGATGGGTTGAGAATTGGACCGATCAACGGCAAATATTTGAAGCGATACTATGCATAAATGAAGGCTCCTCGACTGCACGAGCTTAAACTGCAAGTTACTCTTGGCCCGCATGAGTTTAAACTGTGTAAAGGCAACCACCAATAGTGTAGTACGTGGTAAAACTGCTGAAACACTCCATCAAGTCCAAGTTGGTAAAAATGGATACTCCTGGCCCGCATGAGTTTAAACTGTGTAAAGGCAACCACCAAAGTGTAGTACGTGGTAAAACTGTTGAAATACTCCATCAAGTCCAAGTTGGTAAAAATGGATACTCCTAGCCTGCACAAGTCAAAATTGTGAACCCCCCTCCCCCCCCCCAAACCACATCCATCCATTTTGAACTACGTTTGACTTGATTCTTAAGTTATTCTTAAGATACGTAGGCAGCTTAGAAGAAATTTCTAAGTTCAGTCACATTCTTTCATCATTCTCCATTTTTCTCATTTGTTGCAATCAAGTGATGAATCGACGTTTGCAATAAATAAACAAAACACATATGTGCGAGAAAAGGTTGAGAAAATATGAAAGAAGTATATTATTGATACTAGTAAGGAAGCAACCTTATTTTACAAGAAAGGAAAAAATACAACTGCTTAATGAACATATGAGGTGCTACGCAACATTAAGTAAAAAACTTGAAATTTTTCAAGTCTTGTTGCATTGCCACCAAATGTTCTCTTATATTCTTCAAGTTGGCTTCATCCTCTTCATTTGCTTTAGGGGCGTTTTGAAGTGAAGCAACCTCTTCTTTGAGAGACAAGCAGGTGGACTCTATTTCTAAAAGCTGCCTGTTCTTTTCCTCAATAGCAGTTAAATGTTTTTTATCCTCTTTCTTTAAGCGTTTGAGCTTCCTTTTGAGAGCAGTAATATTGGCTTTAACTCGTTGTGATCCGAAGAAGAATGTCTACCATGTCTTGAAGAATTTTCTAACTCCTTTGAAGCATTGAGAGTGGTAGTATCTTGATGAAGTTTCTTCTCGGAGTAAGGCAAGTTATCTACTTTCTTAAATGCAGGGTTTTGGGAGTTCAATATCGAAATGTGATCTTCAAGGAAGGTTCCATGCACTTGTTCCCACCATGCTTTATACCCCGGAGTATAGTGCTTCTTTATGCTATAAGAAGTGGCTGGAAATGTTACTTTGGCCATTGTTCCGCGAAGCGTGCATCTTACCCAAAGACGTAAGCCATCTATTAAGGCGGCCTTATGGGTGGAAATTTCAAAGTAGCCTGGGATATCTTGCAGGAATCCAAATTGGCGACTAAAGAAATGTGGGCTATAAGGCTCAATGATGAAGTGATCATCTTTCCGCAAAGTTAGAAAACTTGAACGAAGGATCAAGAAGTAAAGTTGTTCCTCCAAAGGGGCTGCCTCATTATCAACAAAGTCATGTTTTTTATGCTTGGTAAGGATGTTCGTAGCCCAAACAATGATCTCACCTTTATAAATCTGCTTGCGGGCTTCGTCTTCGTTAAAGTACTTTCCACTACTTTCACCAGAATAACTCGCCATTGGAGGGCTGTTTAAGCCTTGAGAGACTTCATAGTGAGTTTTGAAGTAATGTGCAAGCCATCCATATATATAGTGAGTTGGAAAGATAGATTTCTCCTCACTCGAATGTTGAGAGTTGGAAATACGATTCAATCCTCTATAAATGCTGGTCAAGACGAGAATAGTCAAACTAACTCGTTCCCTATACACCATCAAACTTGCCATTTTGAAGGTACTTAGACGAATGATGTCTACTTCTTCATTAGGTAAGACAAAGATGCAAAGCCAACATGATAAGAACGCTGCAAGGAATGTTTGATCTCTGTTGTGGCTTCTAATGCCCAACTTTGAAAACAAAGCTTCTTCTTCAGATGTCCATGCAGTATGAGGTGGGATAACTCCACATGGATTATCAGTAAACTTGGAGCGTTATCTCCTTTCTTCCCTTGGAGGAGGCGCTGAATACTTTATTGCTCTTTTGAACCAGAAGTCGAGCCATTTATTGATGGAAACACCAGAGTTGTTGTTGTCCTTTTTGATCAAGTGGTATGCATGAAGAAGATGTTCGCAACTCCTTGGAAGGAATCGCTTGTCATCATGGTCCACACCGGTGAGTTCCACAGTATGAGGAATAACTTCATCATAGTTCATTCCAAGTATTGGTAAGCCTCCAAGTTCGTGCAAGTCCCAAAGTGAGATGGACACTTCGCCAGTTGAAGTTAAAAGCGTGTTGGTGAGAGAACACCAAGCTTCGCAAAAGGTTTTGAGAACGTTGGGGTTGCAATCATACGTAAAAAGTGATGCATAGACAGCCTTATAGATCTTCGCAGATCTTAAGTGTCCTTCGCAACGACTTAGAATGTCATGTGCTCACTCCCAATATCTCTCCCTAAAGCGAAACACGCCTAAAAAGTTCAGTGGTGAGGTCCATTGAGTCTCCTTTTGAATCATTCGACGTCCAACTGAAGGTAACACACTGGGATGAGCTTGAGGTTGATGATTTGAGGAAAGAAGAATCCATGCCTTTGGGGAGCGAGTGCCTTTGAAGTTGACTTCCATTGACCATTCCTTCACAAGTCGTTGGAGTGTCGCCTTTGGAAGAGGCCCCGCATATTTGCTTGATTTTGTCTCATAAACCGTCAAAGTTGTCCCTGCTTTAGTTGAATCATTCTCGTGGTCGTGAATAACTAGCACTGTTGGCCCGAAGAAGATCGCAAATTTGAGAAGTACACCATAATTGGACCTAGTTCAAAAAAAAAAAAAAAAAGGTTCACAATGAAAAGAAAAAGGAAAAAAGGGGAGTTAGTTTAAAGGGAAAAAAAAAACAGAAGTTTATGAAAAAAAAAACAGAAAAACCAAAAAAAAAAAAGCGAAGTGCATGTGTGGTGTGCCCAGATTTGAAAGTCAAGAATGGCGGCTTGGTCAGTTTCGAAATTTGAAAAGAACAAAAAAAAAAAAAGTTTGCGGGAAAAAAAAAGTCAACAAGATTGGCGGCGGTGCAATTCGGCTACTATAGCACTTGCAATTTCGCAATAGCAAATTGCGAAATTGAAAAAAAAAAAAAGGAGAAACTTACTGGGGCGCCCGTGGAAATTGCACCCAAAGATTGTAGGGATCTTCAATTCAATTGAGCCAATGAAGATTGTTTCAAATTGGTGTGAAAAAAATTTGATTGAGATGAAGGTCTTTTTCTAGGTACTATAGAATGCCTTTTTCAAATCCTATAAGAATTCTAATTCTTGATTAAAAGATTTTAATTGAGATTTAAATTTAAATCCAAGAATTTTAATTGGTGAATTCAAAAAATATGATTCCTATTCAAAATTGGATTTTAAATCTTTTCATTAATTCCTTATAGGAATAGAAAAAGAATTCTATTTTATTAAGGAATTGAAAAAATGCTTTTATATTAATTTCTAATTAAATTGAGAAATTAATATTTGAAATACTTCAAGCCTTGTTTCCAAATTCTTTTAACAAAATATTTTCCCTCAAGTCTTGAAGTGGGGGCATTTGTAGACAAAGAATTTTTGGATAAAATATATTTTCAAGATTAAAAGAAAATTCTATATTTTAGTCTTGATTAATTAAAATTAATTCATGAATAAATATAATTATTCTTGAATTAATTAATATAATTGGGCTACTATTAAAAGCTCATTAAATCTAATGGATTATAAAATTGGACTATTGAAGTTGGGCTATCGTTAATGATCCATTTTACATTAAATCTAATATATTATGGATTAAATGAAATTGGATTGGGCCCTAAAATTGGACTTTTGAAAATCTCATAACCCAAATATAATGTGGATTAAATGAAATTGGGCTAAAACATACATTAAGTCCAAGGCATCTTAAACCCAGGTCCATTAGGATTTGTTGGGAGTCTCCTTCAAAATCCCACATCGGCTATTTATGCTAAAGTCAAGGGATTTTTAGCCTATAAATAGGCTCTTCCCTCAATGGATCAAGGACACCCCCAAGATCCTCAAGTTAAAGCTTCAACAAACAAGAAACTTCATTAAGTTTCGACCATTCAAGTTTCATCAAATTCAAGGTTCAGGAGCTCCATCAAATTCAAGGTTCAGAATCTTCATCAAAATCAAGGTTCAAAATCTTCATTAAATATCAAGGCGTTCATCTTACTCTGCATCAAACAAGTCTCGAAGGCTTGGCAATCAAGTGTTCATAATCAAATCTCGTTCGATCCGAGATCAAGCTCTTCAGCCCTCGAATCAACGTTTTTCAAAAAGAGAAGAATCGGATGACTCATCCTGCAATTTAGGACTTCTTCGGAGATTTGTAACCACTTTTCATATTTACTAAATATTTTGTAAATTTTGATATTTTTCTTGTCTTATCTGCAGACTTGAAATTTTTCGTCTACAACCTCATTAAAACCTTACTAGATAAAAATTCAGTAGAAAAAAAAATCTAATAAAGGAAAAAGAGTACAATATTCTATATGTCTGGTTATTACTCTCCCTGATGAGATGATCCCTTTAAATCTTTGAACCGACGCATATCGATTTTATATCTCAACTTCTCAAATGTTGCAGTCGGTAAAGTCTTCATAAAAATATCTGTCAGGTTGTCACATGACCGAATTTGTAGCACATTTATTTTACCTTTCTTCTGAAATTCATGAGTAAAGAAGAATTTTGGTGAAATATGTTTTGTCCGATCTCTTTTAATATATCCTCCTTGTAATTAAATTATGCAAGCTATACTGTCTTCATAAAGAGGAATTGAAATATCTCTTATACATAATAATCAATAACTTTCTTAGATATAATGAATCACTGATTTTAACCATACACATTCTTGACTTACTTCATGAATGGCTATAATTTCAGCATGATTTGAAGAAGTAGCTATTATAGATTGTTTTGTAGAACGTTGTGATATAGTAGTATTTTCACATGTAAATAAATAGTTTGTTTGAGAACGTGTTTTATGTGGATCAGATAAATAACTAACATATGTATAACTTATCAATGTTGGGATGGTTTTATTTGAGTAAAATAATTCGAGATCAATTGTACCTTATTTAATTTTAGAGGACTTGTTTAATTCTATTCCAATGGTTTCGTGTTGGTGAAGAATTAAATCTTGCTAATAAAATAACAGTAAATGCAATATCAAGTCGTATATTATTAGTAAGATACATCAATGCACTAATTGTACTGAGATATGGTACTTAAGGACCAAGGAGTTCTTCATTATCTTTTTTAGTTTGGAAAAGATCTTTATTCGCATCCAATGATTGAACGATCATTAGAATACTCAATGGATGTGCTTTGTCCATGTAAAATCTTTTTAGAACATTTGTTGTATATGTTGATTGATGAATAAATAGTTCACATTCTAAATGTTCAATTTGTAAATTAAGGCAAAATTTAGTTTTACCAAAATTATTGATTTCGAATTCTCTTTTTAAATAATCAATTATTTCTTGGAGCTCTTCTGGAGTTCCAATAAAATTAATATCATCAACATATTTAGTTAATATCACAAATTTAAAATCAGATTTCTTAATAAAAACACATGGACATACCTAATCATTTTTAAATCCCACTTTCAATAAATATTCACTAAGACGATTGAGCCACATGTGCCCAAATTGCTTCAGGCCATATAATTATTTTTGCAACTTGATGGAGTAATTTTCACGAGGATAATGTTTATATGCTTCGGGCATGCGAAATCCTTTAAGGATTTTCATGTAAATATCATTTTTTAAATTTTCATACAAGTAAGTAATAACAACATCTAATAGGCGCATATCTATCTTTTCATATATTGTCAAATTGATAAGATATCGGAATGTAATAGCATCAACAATAAAAGAATAAATTTCATCATAATAAATATATGGTTCTTATGAAAAACCTTGGGCTACCAACCGTACTTTATATCGTACGATTTTATTATTTTCATTACGTTTTCGTACAAATATCCATTTGTAGTCAACAGATTTTACACCTTTCGATGTTCGGACTGTAGGTCCGAAGACTTCACATTTTGTAAGTACATTTAACTCTGATTAAATCTCATCTTTCTATTGTAGCCAATCTTTTCTTTGCCGACATTCATCAATTGATATTGGTTCAAGATCATCATTATTTTGTGTAACATCAAAAAATATATTGTATGCAAACATATTATCAATAATTGTTTCTATCCGATTCCAACTTCTACTGGAAGTGGTATAATTGATAGAAATTTCAATATTACTTTCATCAACCTCTGATTCTTTTATTTTGTCATCAATTCTCTCTTGGTCTTTATCATTATTTTCTTCAATATGATCATTTAGATCATTTAATCCTCTTTTCTTTCAAGGATTTTTATCTTTAGAACCAAGAGGTCGGCCACGTTTCTGACGTGCTTTTGACTCAACAGCTATAGGTATAATCTTTTGTGCTGCTTGGACTTCAATTCGAATAGGAGCATTTATAAATGAATATGCAACTTTATTACTCTTCTGAAATCAACAAAAGCGTCTGACATTTGATTTGCAATGCTTTACAAATGAATCTATCTTTTGAACTTCAAGTTCATATGCACTTGTGCGCAGATCAAGATAATTCAATGATGTTGTCCAAGCAAGATCTTTCTTATGTTATTTATGTTCTCTCTCTAATTTATGGAATAATGATTCATCAAAATGACAATCAGTAAATCTTGCTGTGAATACATCTTGTGTTAGGGGTTCAACATACTTGATAATAGAGGTGAATCATATCCAACTTATATCCCCTTTCTTCTTTGAAGACCCATTTTTGTATGTTGGTTTGGTGCAATTGGAACATATACATTACACTAAAAAATTCTTAGATGAGCAATATTTAATTCTGAACCAAAAGCTAATTGCAAAAGAGAGAATTTATAATAATTAGCTGGCCTTATACGTACAAGTACTGCAGCATGTAAAATAGCATGTCCCCAGACAAATATTGGGAGATTTATTTTCATTAATAATGATCTAGTAATTAATTGTATTCTTTTAATGAAAGATTTAGCGAGACCATTTTATGTATGAACATGAGTTACAAGATGTTCAACATTAATTCTAATTGACATGCAATATACATCAAAAGTATGTGATGAAAACTTACCAACATTATTCAAATAGATATTTTTAATTTGATGGTTAGAAAATTATGCTCATAATTTAATTATATAAGCAAGTACTCACACAAATGTCAGGTTGCAAATAGATAATAGACACACATGTGACCATTAGAATGATGCATCAATTAAGATTATAAAATATCTGAACGATCCACATGGTGGATGAATATGTCCACAAATGTCTACGTGAATCTATTCAAGAAATGTAGGACTTTTAGCTCATACTTTTACTGGTGATGATCTAATAATTAATTTTTCTAGAGAACATGCAACACATGAGAATTTTTTTTGATGCCAATATCTTTTTATTTTTTAATGGATGACCATGTGTATTCTCAATTATTCTTCTCATCATGGTAGATCCTGGATGACCCAACCGATCATGCCAAATGCTAAAAATAGTAGGATTAGTAAATTTCTGATTTACTAGATGATGAATTCAATTATACATATTTTTGGAAAATATAGGTCAGTAGAAAAAGACGATAGTTTTTCTAATACAAATTTCTTACCCAAATTAATTTGAGTAATATAAAGATACTCAATACCATTTTTCTTATTTGTTTTAACATGATACTAATTTCTACAGATATCTTTAAAACTCTATAAATTTCTTCTGAATTTTGAGAAAAATAGTGTCTTATTAATATTAATTGTTATTCCTTCAAGTAATAATATACTAGCTCTTCCGTAACCTTCAATCACATGTGTACTATTGTTTATAGTACAAATATTTATTTCTTCCATTTTGATATAAGAAAAATATTTTTCATTTTTTAGTATGGTATGTGTAGTTCTACTATCAATAATACATACATCATCATTAACAACAGCTATCTGAACAAAAATATGTATATGCAAACGTAAATATTATTAAAATGTAATAAAAATTCAAAAATATCAGGGTGATGCATTAGCTCTTCTGAACACTGCCATCACTAATTAAATGGTCTATCCTACCATCTGGGTGTTCAAAATAATTAGATACATCCATATGAGTAATATTGATATTAAGATATTTTGAATCAATATCATTGTCGTCAGCATTATTCACTAGATGTTGAAAAAAATTTCTTTCAACATTTTTATTTTTCTTTTTCAATGAAACTTGATATAATTCTACTAAATGCTTGGCCGTACGACAATTACATGACCAATGACCTTTCATGCCACATTTATAACACTTATCCTTATAATTTTCTTGTATTTCTTTTTCTTTTCCCTTATTATCTTTTCTTTTCCACTTCAGGTGGCCAATATTTCTTACAACTTGATTATTAATGTGATAAGGGAAATATCGAGCATGTCCACGACCATAACCATGACCACAGCCACGACTACGATTACGACTATGGCTTCTACTGATGCCAACAACATTCATTTCTGAGAGTGCTGATGGGCTAGTTGGTCTGACTTCATTATTTCTCAATAATAACTCATTATTTTCTCTACAATGAGGAGGATAGTAATTAAATTAATAAATTTTGTATACCCTTTTTCTCGATATTGTTGCTGCAGGACAATATTCGAGGCATGAAATGTGGAGAATGTCTTCTCCAACAAATCTTCATCAATAACTTTTTCTCTGTATAATTTTAACTGAGATGTAATTTTATACATGACGGAGCTATATTCATTCACAGTTTTAAAATCTTACAACCTCAAGTGCAACCATTTATACCGTACAGTTGGTAGTACGACCATCTTCAGGTAGTCAAATCTTTCTTTTAAATTTACCCACAGGACATATGAATTTTTTTCGATAAGATATTCTATTTTCAAATTTTTGTCAAGATAACAACAGATAAAAATCAAAACTTTAACTTTTTATTGTGCAGATGCACTATTGTTTTCTTTAATAATTTCACTAAGGCCTTCAGCATTTAGATGCATTTCTACATCGGGAACCCATGATATATAATTTTTTTTCAGAAATATCAAAAGCCACAAAATCAAGTTTAGTAAAGTTAGCCATAGGGATCAATAAATGCGTACCTTTAGTCTTCTGACTTCTGTAACGGTAAAAACTTGTGCTTTAGTCTCTGGGTTTTGTAACGACAGAAACTCATGCTGATAACGTGTTATGAAATTTTAGTAGTGTTAGAATAAAATTTACATACAATAAATTTCTGACTATTATTTGTACAATAATTTCTTCAAACTTCTCTCTTTCTTTTCTCTCACAACTTTCTCCAATAATTCTCTCACAATTGGTATATTTTTTTAAGTTTGGGAAGAGTTCTTCTTAGTGGTGTCTCCACTAACTCCACTAATATGTATTAATAGTGTTAATAGTGGACATTCATAGATATTTGTCCACTAATAGAATTAGTGGATTCTCCACTAATAAATTCACAACAAAAATCACTTTTTCTTTTGGAGGCCAGAATGTAGTTTGGATTTCAAAATGAGAACAATGGAAAAATTTTCATTTCACATAAAAGATAATTTCAATCTAGATGCTTCGCCATTCTTATAACGTGTCATTTTTTTATGAAACAATATAAGTTTTTCTTTACTTGACTCATAGTACTTTTTAATTTTAACCTTCAAAAGTTAGACTTTTTACAATTATGCTTCACGTTTTGGAAAATTTTGTTGATTTTATTTTCAATCATACTACTACCTCTATTTCACAATATAAATCATTTTAGATTTGAAATTTTTTTTCACAATATAGGTCATTTTACAAAATTTTATAAAAAATTATTATTTTTTTCCAACTCTATCTCTCCCTATAATCTTTCTCTTTCCACTAATTATAACCCAACTCTCTCCAATTACTAAAGTAGTTAAAGACTTAATTAAGGGTATTTTTGAAAGTTTAGTTTTAAAATTATCTGAAATTTATGGACCTTTAATTCCTGTGAATAAGTCTAAACCGACTTTATATTATGAAATGGATGTAATATTATACCACTTTTCTAACGGTTGAAGATTAGTCGGCTGTTAGTCAAGAAACAAATTGAAAAAAAAAATCTTAAAATATAAAAATCTAGATGATAAATTAAAATATATTGTTACTTTTCTCTATTAAAAAAGTGAAAAATGAACTAATTTTGATTATGTTATGTTTCTATTAATTGTAGTTTTAACAATTTTAATAACTTTTTTAAGTAACATATATTTTAATTTACCTTCTAGACCCTTATACTTTTAGATATTAGTAGAGGAGTATAATTGAAACTAGAATTAGGAATAATGGTAATAAGGTAATGGTACGATTTTATCGTTTACTGTTATTGTTATTAATTAAAAATCTCTTATCCATGTTATGAAAATAATAAATGGATATTCATTTGTTATGAAAATAATAAATGGTTATTCATTTTTCAATACTATCCATTTATCTTAAAGATTGATGTAACTATTCGTTTTTCTAAAGTTATTAATACATAAGATAATGTTGTATTTATTAGATTCATTTCTTATCCTTTTAGATGATATATTTAAACCTCTATAAATAAATGTCTTATGTAAACAAACATAATCAATCAATTAAATCTAAATGATTCTCTCATTTCTCTCTTCTTACAGTTTCTTTAATATCAGTTTTTATATTTTGTTTTTTTAATTCTTGATTCTATTTAGAATCAAATTCAAAATACATTATCCTATATGAATAACTAAATCGTATATTCCAACTATAGATGCTTCTATTTGGATAGAAATTCTAGCAGGACAAAATAAAATTTCTATAGCTACTGAATCAAAAACACGCCAGAAGCGTGGACGACCCCTTGATTCAAAAGATAAAAATCCTCGAAAAAAAAGAAGAGTAAATGATCAGAATGATCAAACTGAAGAATTAGAAACAAGGACCAAGTGGCAATTGATGAAAAGATCCAAATATATGAAAATAGTGAACAGAATAATGAAATGACCATCAATTATATAACTTCTAGTAGAAGTTGGAATATGATGGAAATAACTGTTGATGATATTTTTGCATACAATATAATACTTGATGTGTTAAAAGTTAATGAGGATCTTAAACCAAAATCAATTGAAGAATGTCGTCATAAAAATGATTGGTCAAAATAGAAAGATGCAATTTAATCAGAGTTAAAATCACTTGCAAAGTGAGAGGTTTTTGGACCTGTAGTCCGACCACTAGAAGGTGAAAAACTAATTAGTTATAAATTGGTATTTGTACGAAAGTGGAATGAAAATAATAAAGTCGTAAGGTATAAAGCACGACTTATGGTACAAGGCTTTTCAATAAAAATTAGGTATTGATTATGATGAGACATATTCACCCATGATAGATGCAATTACACTTTGATACCTTGTGAATCTACTAGTACGTGAAAAGATTGACGTGTGTCTAATAGATATTGTGACTGCTTATTTATATGGAAACTTTAATAATGACATTTATATAAAAATCTCAAAAGGATTCAGTATGCTTGACTGAAGCATATAATTCCAATCCTCGTGAAAATTATTCTATTAAGTTACAAAAGTCATTGTGTGGCTTAAAGCAGTCTGGACGTATGTGGTATAATTGTCTTAGTGAATATTTATTAAGATCATGATATAAAAATAATCCGATATGTCCATGTATATTTTTTAAGAAATTTGGATCATATTTTGTTATACTTGCTATATATGTTGATGATAACAATCTTAATAGAACTCCAAAAGAGCTCCAAGAGGCAAGAGATAGATTGAAGCAAGAATTTAAAATTAAAGATTTTGGAAGAACCAAATTTTGTCTTGATCTACAAATAGAGTATCTAGAAGATGATATTTTTATTCATCAATCAACATATATAGCTAAAGTTTTGAAGAGATTTTACATGAATAAAGCATATCCATTGAGTATTCTAATAGTCGTCAGGTCATTAGATGTAAATAAAGACACTTTTCGATCTCGATAAGATGATGAAGAACTTATTGATCTTGAAATACCATATCTCAGTGCAATTGATACACTAATGTACCTTGCTAATAATACTCGATCTGATATAACATTTTCTGTGAATTTATTAGCAAGATATAGTTTTTCTCCAACACGATGACATTGGAATAGTATTAAACATGTCCTAAGATATTTTCAAGGGATAATGGATCTCAGATTGTTTTATTCAAATAAAACCAACTCAATATTGATTGGTTATGTAGATGTTGGTTATTTATTTGATTCACATAAAGCATGTTTCAAATTGGCTATTTATTTACATGTGGTGATACTACTATATCATGACGCTCTACAAAACAATTTATAACAATCACTTCTTTTAATCATGCAGAAATTATTACGATTCATGAGGCAAGCCGAGAATATATATGGTTGAGATCTATGATCTATTATATTTGAGGAAAGTACGGTTTATTTTCTGAAAATGAAATTTCAATACTTCTATATGAAGATAATACAACTTATATAGCACAATTAAGAGATGAATATATTAAAAGAGATAGGATGAAAAATATTTCACCATTTTTTTTTACAGCTTGTATAGCACAATTAAGCGGTGGATATATTAAAAGAGATAAGACGAAACATATTTCACCAATTTTTTTTTTTTTACTTATGAACTCCATAAGAGCAGTGAAATTGATGTGTAATAGATTCAATCATGTGATAATTTGGCAGATTTATTCACTAAGACATTGCCAACAGCTTTATTTAAAAAATTAGTATATAAAATTGGAATGTGTCGGTTGAAAAATATGAAGTTATCTTGAAGATGCTATCAAGAGAGGGTGTACTCTTTTTTCCTAACTAAGGTTTTTTTTTCTACTAGATTTTTTCTTAGTTAAGTTTTTAATAAGGTAGTGTTCTCTCTAGAACTGGAAGTATACTCTTTTTCTCTTCACTAGGTTTTTATCCCACAAAATTTTTCCTAAGAAGGTTTTTAACGAGGCATTTTCTGAGAGTTTGAAAATGAACATCCAAGGGGGAGTGTTATGAAAATAATGAATGGCGGTTCATTTTCCAATGATATCCATTTATCTTGAAAATATATATGACTTTTCGTTTTTCTAAGACTATTAATGGATAAGATAAAATTGTATTTATTAGATTCATTTCCTATCTTTTTAGATGATATATCTAAACCCCTATAAATGGGGACATTATATAAACGAATATAATCAATCAATTGATGTATCTAAACCCCTATAAAAGAACATAATCAATCAATTGAATCTAAATGATTTTCTCATTTTTCTCTTCTTATAATTTCTTTAATATCAATCTTTATAGTTTATTTTCTTAATTCTTGATTCTATTTAGAATCAAATTCATAATACTATCAAAATATTTATTATTTTACCAAAATCGATAATGTCAATTTTATTGATTACAAATGGTAGTTCATCGATACATTACTAATTATTAAAATATTAATAATTTTTTTGATAAAAAATAGTTATACAAATAACTTCTTTTAATTTGAATTATATAAAGGATACGGTAAGGACACTTTTACAAATATGTTAAGTTATTGTTTAACCTACATAAAACCAAGTTCTATAAAAATTTTTATTGCTCATATAATCGGTTAAATGATTAGACAATAACTTATTTAAATCAATAAAATATCATATCACAATCGTCCCCGACTAATATCAACGTTGAAAGGTTGAAATTGTGAGTTTTTTCAAAAGAAGAGCTATGGATACAAAAAGCCTAACTTCAAAGGGAAAATTTGAAAAACACTTTTTTCAATTATGAATCAAATTCATTATTGCTCTGAAAAAATTATTTAAGGAAAAAAAAAAAAAAACTCTAATCCAAGTATACAAATTGAGCAAAACAAGATTTTTTGCTTTTGTAAAGGATCTTTTTAATCAATTGACTACCTTATCACAATCGATAGATTAGTTTTATAAATAATCTTTCATTTACTTAAGAATTATTAAATGAGCATATGAAATAGTGTTAGTATATATAAATATAAATAAAATTTCTAAAATCTCGCATAAGGAAATGTGATACAACTAAAAATGATAGCAGCAAGGATTTCAATCAATTACTATTTATTGTTACCAATTTCTATTAACAAGCGTCTTATCTAGTCTCACCAATTATTGATTGAGAAATATATTCTTTTACTAATATTAATCTATTATGGATTAAAATATTAATAATATATTTTTTGACAAAGAGTAAATTATGCAAATACTTTTTTACAATCTAAAAAATATATAAATCTAAACATAAAATTTGTCAACCAAATTAGCCTACAAAACGGGAACCGAAAAAACAATACCACTACAATTCCTAGATATAAACTCATACACACATAAAATATATACCTTTTATACATCAAGTGCACAATATTTTCTCCCTTTAAAAACAATGTTTGAAAATTTGAATATTTTGAATTAAGAGTAGGAACTTGACTTGAAAAGATGCTGTAACTTTCATTTTTTTTTTTTAATGAACGAGCAAATGCATGACCATTATAAACTTTTTTAAAATATATAATTTGTCTTCGAACTAAAAAATTAATTTTTATTTATCTTCAAATTATTATATAATTCAAAATTTGCTATTAGTTGGCCAAAGTTCAACTCTTATTTAACATGACATGTACATAATATTTATAAAAGTATTTTAATCATTTTACATTAATTTTAAAATATCACATCATTACATTTTTTATTAGTTTACCCTCCAACTAAAATCCAATTTTTTTTTCTTTCTTATTTCTTCTTCCCTTCATCATATTCCCGTGTTGTCTTCTTTTGCAAGTTCCAAATTTACAGAGTTCTAGATCCATGACTTTTCTTACCCAAATAGATCTTCAAAGTTCTCGATCTACAACTTTTCTTGCCATATAGATCCATTTTCCTAATATACTACCAATTACCAATGTCGATTTTTTTTTCCTCCCTCTTCCTAGATCTCTTCTCCTCCTCAAGGAGAAGACTACATTGGTGCCGTCACTAAAGATGGAAATATATCATGCTTTTTATAGGGGCCTACAGTTTGACTTAAGCCTATTTAATAAATAAGCCAACCTTAAATTAAGCTTGTATAGTTAAAAAGGCCAAGTCTATTTGATAAAAGTCTGACTTGAAATCTATTAGGCTTGGCCTATTATATATTATATATTACATAATTATTATATATTTTATATTAATTTTAATATATAGTATTATATGAATTTTATATAATATTTATCTTGAACATATAAAATAAAAATTATATAATATAAAATTTATTAACTTTAACATATTATTAGTTTATTTATATATATTGCATATAAAAATTAATATCAACCTAAACTAAATTGAGTTTAAAAAAAAAGATTATATATTAATAGGCTTTTAAATAGACTTTTAAACAGGTTAGACTTTTATATAAGTCAGATCTGAGTTTAAAAAAAAGCCTTATATAGGCTAATAGGTCAAACTCAGGTTTTAAACTTTCAATGTAGGTCCAGACCTATTTAGCCAAAGTCTGACGGGGCCTAGCCTATTTCCATCTCTAGCCATCACCTACCTCTACTGACCACTACTATTAATGGCCTATTCGATAATTCAATTAAGTATTTAAAACTAATTAAGACTTATTTAATTAAATACGTTTGATAACAGATAATATTATGTACTCCATTCATTTCATATTATTTAGTCTTTGTAGTTTGTTTCATAATATTTATCTCTTTATTACATATTTCTATATATCAATGATTAATATTTTTTAATATTATCCTTAAATTAAGTCAAATTATATTTAATAAAAAGACAAAAAAAAAAGTTGGTTACTCATCCTTGTATTTATTAGGATAAATTTGAAACATAACTAATATCTTTTTAATTTTTTTACGCCCTTCTCTTTCTACCTCTTCCCAAATCTCTTATCCTCAAATAGCAGCCTCTATGGCTACCACCACCTGCTATTTTGCACTCAAATAGCAGCCTCTATATTGCCAAGCAATTTTTACATGGACTATAAACCGGTAGATCAAGTGCATTAGTGAATTGTACTGTACAACTTGTATTGTATAAGATACAACTCACTAATTCACTTAGTCCGTATTAGAATTTTTCATGGCTACCGCCACCTGCTGTCATCGACCACCAGTAATCCTTCAAGAAAAATGTCCTGTTCACATGCTAACCTCCATGGCTGTCGCTTCCAGCACCGTCAATGGTCCCCTTCCCATTTTCTTCCGACGTACCACTTCTTCCTTATTCTTGGGGTTGGGTATCTATCTCAAATTGATTTCCATGTCCAAATGATTTGGAAGTTGTAGAAACTTAAGAGAATTGGCAGTCGGCCACTCCTATGGTTTGGTGGATTAATTTAATTGGTCAATTGTGACTTGAATTTGCAGTGATGTGGAGAATAGAAGACGAACATGAAAGTGATTTAAAAGAACAAAATGGATAAGGTGATGATGGGCTGCATTGAAGGATAGAAAAGAAAGGAGGGAAAGAGCCGGCAGAAGAAAGGATAAAAAGTAGAAAAACAAAGATCATTAAAATAGTAAAAATAGAATAATAAGATATTTCAAAATTTAATATAAAATGATCTAAATTTTTTTAAAAATATAGTGTGCATTACGTGATTAATGAAAATAAAAAAGTAATTATTAATCAATCGATGAAGGAATAAAATTTAAGTAATATAATAATTTAAAAATAAATGAAGATTGTTCAAAAATAAAAATTAGATTTTGAAAAATTTTGAAAATCATTAAGATTATTTGCTCTTTTATGAAACTAGATCTTTCTTTGTTACTGAAGAATTAACAAGAAAAACACAGGTAACCACACCGCAGGAATGCCCTACTGTAGAGGCAATAATACCACCAGTGTAGCTAGCAATGGAGCTTCTTGAACAGCCACCTCCCGACGGAGCTAAGGAGGATCTCCCTAATTTCACTATGGTGTTAAACAATGATGGGGTTGATCCTTCTATCGTTCAGCCTACAAAACCATCTTTGAGTGCAGAGGACGTGGTGCCACCATCGCATTTTTATTTCTGATGCCAATTGTCTTTCACTGATCAGTGGTAGCGTCCACAAGGACCCTCAAAGTAACATGCCAGCCGTAACTCATCTGGCTCGAGCAGAGACCAGGGAATCTATTTATAGAAGGGCAAAAAGGAGTTACTTAGATGGATCTCTAGCTAGCTGGAGATGAGATAGAGCAACTCACATAGGGCTTTGGAGGTAATTAGCTAAGGGGAACCTCAATTGGATCGAGCGGAGACAAATGCACTTGCGCCACGAGCACGTTTTTTAGTTGTGTGGCAACAACGCTATTACTATGGTGGGCATCCAGCCTCCTTGGCTACTAATTTTGATGCAACCCCAGAAGAGGCAATAGGGATTCGGAGAAGCTTAAGCAGGGCCTGAAGCCTTAACGAGGCAGCGGGACGTAGTTATGTGCTTTTTGCTAAGAGAAAAGTCGTTGGATCCTATCCATTTGTATCGAAACTTCAGACTATAATGCATATTATATAAATGAATACATTTTTGTATAATATTCTTCAGTTTCTTTTTATCATTGGTCTGGATAGATTAAAACTGTCCTTCATTTCATTTTATGCCGCTTGTAGCTAAGATAGAGAATGGTTGTTGTACAATATCATATGACTGAAATGACCTATATATATTAGTTTGGGGGTATGTTGAATGCGTAATAAATGAGGACACATTAGGAAAACGCATCTTACATTTAGGATGCCTTTTTGCAATGTGTCACAGGGATCACAGGACTCGCGCTCGGATAAGTTTGTTGTCATGCAATTATATCTATCTACCATCCAACGAATAAGCCTACTTCTCGGGGCTAATACCCGTCAACCAATGGTATGCTTCTTGTTTTTTTTTAATCTTTGATTTCTTTTATTGTTGCCTCAAACTTTCAGGTCTTTTACTATATTTTAGCTTTGTACATTAGTCTTTTTTAACTTTTCGAAGGTGATATTGAAATTTCTCTTAATATGATGTAGATAGTGTTAGTTAATAGGATCGATATACTTATGTGTCAACCAGATTAAATAATGAGAATACGTGAAAACGGATCATACCTTTGTAGATATCGTCTTCACCAACACGATTCTTGAAGTCTTTGGCCTTTTGGTAATGCTTCAGACCCCTAAGTCTTCTTTAGTGTAATCTCCTTAGATCAGAAAATTGCTAATCGTATTTTGTTTCTCTCTTCGTTGAGGGTGGACTCACACAAAAATTAAGAGAAAAACTCAGAGAACAACAACGATGTCTCTCACGTATCTCTGAAATAGAGTTATATCCCAATATGTATATTGGACTCTATCTCAAAACACGAATCCTGATAGAATAAGAAAAGTTTAGTTGAATACAACTATTTCCACTTATCCTATTCCATCTAAAATACGATTTTTGATTTCTTGCAATTTTCATTAATAAATTAAAAATAAATTATAATTTATTATTGTCCCATAATTAGGAGACACTGAAGGGACCTGTCTGGATACAATTAGACTAAGCTCCAATAAATTATTTTATCAATAAAAATAATTTATTAATTACGTTCCACTCCACTAAAAGAACGTAACTGCACTCTTAGTCTAATCGCAATTACTGGAGTCAATAATTATATCCATTAATTGATCGATCCACTAAATTACCCCCGTCGATCAATATAATATTTTGAATGAGGCAGTATGACCACAGTGCCCCTCATTCAAATCCTCAATTCTCATCTTCAATTTGACAGTACCATGTGACCATGTCACACTTACAAATTGAATTCAATAGGCACTATTGAATTACTGAACTCAGATTTAACTGTCCCTTAGAAGAACTCATGAGGAGATGATCTTACCTATTAAAGGTGACGGATTCCATATTGCATAACAATTATTTCATATTTATTTCACTTTAATTCCCAAGATGTCGAGATATTGATTATTAAGTTAATCTCACTCTTTGGCAACTCAAGAAACTTTAAGTTAGTAAATATAAATAATTGTTTGCTCAGGATTAAGGTATTATGTACGACAATCTTTTAATATTTTATTTGTATGGTCTATTCTATAAATAAATATTAATGGTCCATCCAATATATCAAATATATATCCTTAATTTTATTACCAAAGTCAAAGACATACTTCAATAAAATTAAGATGATCTTCCAAAATAAATTGTCCAAGTTTACTTTAGATCGCGGATAATTTATTTCGAATTAAATTATAAATTAAGTCTTTCTGTGTTTAACAAATAAACACTTGATTTATAATATCTAAATAATTCGTGGACAAAACAGGGCTCATTATACATACAAATATATAAAAACATACTTTATTTAATTTCAAAATACAAACATTGTATTTACTCGATGGGCATATCTAACAAAAATCTCCCACTTGTCCTAGAGTAAATGGGACATGTCAGGAATACCCATACTTTCTATATGACTTCCAAAAACAGTTACAGGTAAACTTTTAGTAAAAGGATCAGCAAGATTTTCAGTAGAAAAAATCTTGCACACTTCTACATCTCCACGTTGAACGATCTCCCTAAGTAGGTGATATTTACGTTCAATGTGTTTACTACGTTGATGGCTGCGTGGTTCTTTTGCATTTGCCACTGCACCACTGTTGTCACAGTATAAACTAATGGCTTGAGATGCAGAAGGAACCACTTCAAGTTCTATCAAGAACTTCTTCAACCATACCGCCTCTTTAGCTGCTTCACAAGCTGCCACATATTCAGCTTCCATTGTAGAGTCAGCAATACAAGATTGTCTGATGCTTCTCCACACAACTGCACCACCACCTAAGATGAAAACAGAGCCTGAGGTGGACTTGCGAAGATCTCTATCAGCTTGAAAATCAGAATCAGTGTAACCTATAGGTACCAATTCTGGAGCTAAGTAAACTAGCATATATCCTCGAGTTCTGCGAAGATACTTGAATATATGCTTGACTGCTGTCCAGTGTTCCGGTCTTGGGTTTGACTGATATCTACTGATCATCCCAATAGCATGACAAATGTCTGGACAAGTACAAAGCATAGCATACATGAGACTTCCTACAACTGATGCATAAGGAACTTGTTTCATGTACTCAACCTCATTAGGAGTTTTAGGACTATGCTTCTGAGATAACTGAATTCCATGTCTGAAAAGCAATTGACCTTTCTTGGAATTTTGCATAGAAAATCTCGTCAGTATTTTGTCAATATATGAAGCTTGGGATAAAGCTATATGTTTGTTTTTTCTATCTCGAAGGATCTGAATGCCCAGAACATATCTTGCTTCTCCCAAGTCCTTCATATCAAACTGTTTACCCAACCAACTTTTCACCAATGTTAATGTTCTTACATCATTTTCAATGAGAAGGATGTCATCAACATACAGTATGAGAAAAATCACCTTACCATCTATAATTCTCTTATAGACACAAGGTTCATCGGATGCTGATCAAAACCATAAGTTTTAATGGCTTGATCAAATCTAATATTCCAAGATCTAAACGCTTGTTTAAGCCCATATATGGACCTATTCAAATTACAAACTTTTTGTTCTTGACCTTCTTGGATAAAACTATCTGGCTGTATCATGTAGATACATTCATCAAGATTTCCATTAAGGAAAGCTGTCTTGACATCCATTTGCCATATTCCATAGTCGAAATGAGCTGCAATGGATAAGAGGATTCTTATAGACTTTAGCATGGCCACAGGCGAGAAGGTTTCCTCATAGTCAATACCTTCTCGTTGGGTATAACCCTTAGCAACCAATCTAACTTTGAAAGTTTCCACTTTCCTGTCTACTCCTCTCTTTCTTTTGTAGACCCATTTGCACCCAATAGGTTTTACCCCATTAGGCAGGTCCACAAGATCCAAGACAGAGTTAGTGTACATGGATTTCATTTCTGAATCCATTGCATTCTTCCAATGATCTGCGTCTACATCCTCTACAGCTTCTTTATATGTAGTGGGATCCTCTTCTTCCTCAAAAGAGACTGCTTGAAAAGCTTCTCCATAGAGTAAGTATTTAGAGGGACGTCGAATGACTCTCCCGCTAGGTCTAAGCTGTGGAGGTTCCTGGACGATTAGATTTTCCTCCTCCTCGTTGACTGGAATTAGATCTGCTGATTCCTCAACGACTGGATTTTGAATAGGGGCAGGAAGTTCTTCCACTCTATGTGCCGAAGAGCTAGTGGGTATAGAAGGTGTAACATCTATTTCTCTCCCACTGGAATCTGGCATGTTAAGTGGCATAGAGACGAATCCTCCACGTGAATTTTCAGTATGGGTTTCAGTAACCATTTGCTTGGGATTATCTCCCTTGGTTTCTTCCAAAATAACCTTACTCTTAGATCATCGTTCTTCTATGTACTTGTCCTCTAAGAAAATTGCATTTGTTCTTACAAATATTTTCTTATCTTGAGGACTATAGAAGTAGTATCCCCTTATTCCTTTTGAATACCCAACAAACAAACATAAATTAGATCGTGATTCCATCTTATCCATCTTTTCTTTTAGCACATATGCAGGACAACCCCAAATGCAGATGTGTGTCAAATTAGGCTTCCGCCCATTCCACAATTCCAATGGAGTCTTAACGATAGACTTTGATGGAACCATATTCAATATATATGTCGCAATTTGTATAGCATACCCCCCAAAAGGATGTACTGAGTGTAGAGAAGCCTAGCATTGTTTTGACCATGTCTAACAAGGTCCTGTTTCTCCTTTCTGCCACTCCATTTTGTTAAGGAGTGACAGGTGCACTTAGTTGGGATAAAATCCCATTTTCTAACAAATATGATCTAAAGTCGTGGGATAGATATTCTCCACCTCGATCTGATCGAAATGTCTTAATGTTCTTTCCTAACTGCTTTTCAGTCTCAGCCTTAAATTCTTTGAATTTTTCTAAGGCATCAGACTTATGAGTCATAGGTAAACATACTTGAGTAATCATCCGTAAAAGTAATGAAATACTCATACCCACCTCTAGCTTGAACACTAATTGGTCCACATACATCAGAGTGCACTAATTCTAAGACTTCCTTTACTCTATTTCCTTTGGAAGGAAATGATCTTTTGGTCATTTTACCTTCCAAACAAGATTCGCAAACTTGAAGAGGTTCTACCTTTAAGTCACTTAAAGGACCTTCTTTTACAAGTCTTTGAATCCTATTTAGATTAATATAACCAAGTCTAAGATGCCATAGGAGAGTCTCATTAGTAGGAGATAACTTAATGCGTTTATTAGTTTCAGTATAATATAATGAACTGTTGGTAGGTTTCAAAACATACAGATCATTATTTAAATTTCCATGACATATCAAAGAGTTATTCAAAAATATCTCTACTGAAAATTTATAAAATTTAACAGAATATTTTTGTTTGAATAACAAAGAAACCGAAATCAAATTTCGATAAATGTCGGGAACATAATAACAATCTTTCAAAACCAAGTGTTTATAATCAAAATAAAGATAAAGATCTCCGACAGCTCTTCCAGATATCACTGATCATGTGCTAACTCTTAGAGTATGCTCTCCTTCACTGAGATGTCTGGTTACTTAGAACCCCTGCAATGAATTGCAAACATGGTTAGTGGCTCCAGAATCTACTATCCAAGTATTTGTAGAATCAACCACTAAACAAGTTTCAATGTAGGATAACTCACCAGTACCTTACTTGCGTTTAGCTAAGTAATCTGGGCATTGTAACTGCCAATGTCCCTTTTGCTTGCAGTGGAAACATTTGCCTTTGGGCTTTTCATCCACTCTTGCTTTCTTAACCTGCTGCTTAGGCCCTTTATTATTTTTATTCTGCTTCCTCTTTTTTTCTCCTTTGCCCTTAGGCTTGGAAGAGGAAGATCCAGCATGAGATAGAATAAGAATGTTGCCACTTCCCACTTTTAGGGTTGCCTCGGCGCTCTCAAGTTCCTTCATTAACTCTGTAAGAGACATCTCCATCATGTTCATGTTATAATTAACTTTGAACTGTGAAAATATCTTTGGAAGAGTTTCTAGAGCCATATCAACCTGAGTCTCAGGCTTAATTTCAACCCCTAAGACCTCTGCCACGTTGAATTGAGCGATCAATTCTGACATATGATCCCTCACGGGCATTCCAGGTTTCATGCGCATATTCATTATGCGCCTCATTGCTGCTTGACGGGCCTGACGTCCTTTGTGCTTAAACATTTGCTGGAGGGTTCTCATGTTTCTGCTGTAACACATTTGAGATAGATCCCAAAATGTAGCAGCGAGCCATTTCATCAGAACTCAACCATTTATCATAAGCCTCCTTTTGTTCGCGCGTGGACTGTTTAGTAGGCTTAGCAAGACACGGTTCAGTTAGCACATATTTGAGCTTCTCAGCAGTGAGTACAATTATGAGGTTCCTTTTCCAATCAATAAAATTTTCTTCAACCAGTTGGTTCTTTGTTAAAATTTGGGATAAAGTGTTGGAAGTCATTTTTCTGAAATTAAATAAAATAAAACATATGAGTCATTTATCATATCATGATGCATGATCAATATAAAATGGTATGATACATGATCAATATGATAATATTTTAAGTAGTAATAGAAACTACTATCAAAATATGACAACCTAAAACTCTACAGTAATATGTACCTCTATAGGAGATAACAATGTAACTTATAGTTAGGTTAAGATCCACAACCTAAAACCCCAAAGTAATATACACCTCTATAGGAGATAACAATATAACTTATAGTTAGGCCTGGATCATCCAACTAAAATTAATATATCTTGCATCTAAACGCAATATTAATTTTAGTGTTATTAATATTTTGGCCATCATAGACATTATTTGGATATTCTATAGGAAGTCCTTATAATGTCTTTGATTTAAGTGTAACTCCTATATTCAATTTTTTTTATTAATAAAGTTTCCAATCCAATCACATCACCTATAGGGTAATTATGAATGAATTAAACTTAAAAAAAACATTAAAATTTTGATGCCCAATCTAGTAACCAATAAAACGTAGCCTTCCTATAGGAAGGCCATTTAAAATGGCACAAAACAAACGTCAATTATACTAATGGGCTTATAGGGGAGGCTAAAGGTTAATTAAAATTAACCATTTCACACTTAATTTTTTTTATCAAAAAATAATTTAATAAAAAAATATTAATTTATTTATGCATAACTAAATAGTACATAGAGTAGTGTTAATGCAGATCATATGGCATGTTAACACGAATGATACATAATTCAATCAAAATTAAATAGTAAAAACTATAAAATAAAAATAATTTTATGGCCAACCTAGACTCAAAAATAAAATTACAAAATTACAATTGAAAATAATAATTGGCTAACAAAATAGCCAAGTCTTCAATCTTCTGTCATATAATTTTGTTTGAGCAAGTCTTTGTCACATGACCTTCACTGGAGTAGTTGTTAGAATGCTGCATCTCCAAGTTGGTGGTCTTGGGATCAAATCCCACCTTAGTCACTTTCTCCCCTTTTTCTTTTTAATTAAAGGGAATACTGGTATGTGCTGGATCCGCTGATCCAAATGGGTCAGCCCAGCTTTGCTAGCCCAGGCCAACGTCTAGGTAGCAAGGCCTAGGCGCACTGACCCAGGCCCAGGCGTGCTAGTCTGCTGACCCAAATGGTTCAGCCCAGCTTTGCCAGCAAGGCCTAGGCACAGTTGGCCCAGGCCCCAGGCTGGTCTAGCCCAGGCACTAAGCTGCGCCAGGCGTGCTAGTCTGCTGACCCAAATGGGTTAGCCCAGCTATGCTAGCAAGGCCTAGGCGCTGAAGCTACACCAGTCCACCAGCAGCTTGCGATTGAAGTCTAAACCGAAGTAATTGCCCACCAGCAGCTTGCGACTGAAGTCTGAACCGAAGCAATTTTAGGCAATAATCTCTCTCGGTCTTCGTTCGCCAATTGCTGTGCGATTCCAATTTTTTTTTAATAACAAAAAATTAAATTAAAAAACTCAAAAGGGAAACATGGAGACGTAATCCACCCCTTTTGTTACAAGACTTGATAATACTTATACATATTCACCGAATCAAAAACTATGGCCATAAAATTATTTTGAACAGAATTAATCAAATCATTCACCATGAACATAAATGCATTATTCCTACACCGCTCAACTATATATATGTATAAAAGATTTAATCTTAACACATAAACACATATCAAAATCGGGCTCTGATACCAATTGTTAGTTAATAGGATCGATATACTTATGTGTCAACCAGATTAAACCATGAGAATACGTGAAAACGGATCATACCTTTGTAGATATCGTCTTTACCAATACGATTCTTGAAGTCTTTGGCCTTCTGGTAATGCTCCAGACATCCAAGTCTTCTTCAATGTAATCTTCTTGGACCAGAAAATTACTAATCGTATTTTGTTTCTCTCTTTGTTGAGGGTGGACTCACACAAAAACTGAGAGAAAAACTTAGAGAACAACAACGATGTTTTTTACGTATCTCTGAAATAGAGTTATATCCCAATATGTATATTGGACTCTATCTCAAAACACGAATCCTGATAAAATAAGAAAAGTATAGTTGAATACAACTATTTCCACTTATCCTATTCCATCTAAAATACGATTTTTGATTTCTTGCAATTTTCATTAATAAATTAAAAATAAATTATAATTTATTATTGTCCCATAATTAGGAGCCACTGAAGGGATCTGTCCGGATACAATTAGACTAAGCTCCAATAAATTATTTTATCAATAAAAATAATTTATTAATTACGTTCCACTCCACTAAATAATGTAGCTGCACTCTTAGTCTAATCGCAATTATTGGAGTCAATAATTATATCCATTAATTGATCGATACAACAGACAGAATATTGGTGAACCACTTATGGCTCATGCCATCTAGGTTATGGTCTATGAACTGGTTGTTGAAGTATAATTGTATCATTATTATATTTACTAAAAGCTATTTTCGTTATTATATTTTATTTTGATCTATGTAAAAAGATTATGGATAATAATATCCCTAGAATGATTATGATATTTTCACTAATAATACATTAAGATTAATATGTAATAATTTTTTATTATTGGAATTGTTATAGAAACATGCTATCAAATCAACATGGGTACATGATTAGAGAATCAATATATTAGACCGACTCACCATTAAGGATGGCAATGGGGCCGGGCCGGGCCGAGAACTAGAAATCCCGATCCCGTCCCGTATATACCCCTGTATCTCCATCCCCGGCCCGTCCCCGCTACAAGGAAAGGTGGGGATCCCCACCCCTGGCCCGCGGGGGACAAAACAATCCCCGGTCCCGGCCCGGGGAAGCGGGGCCCGTTTGGGCCCAGAAATAATTATAAAGATTTTTTTTAAAAATTTTTTGCCACTAATATATTTTTATTCAAAATTTTTAACCATATAGAAAACTTTTGTAGTGATTTCCAATAATTCACATATTTATCATATTACTAGATTAGTAAGAGTAAAATTAATAATTTATAATTTATATATTTTTTCTCTTCTTTTCTATTTTATTATATATATATAATATAATATATATATATATGTATATATATAATTTATATAATATGTATACATATACAATACATATATAAGTCACCTATATATGTGTGTGTGTGTGTGTGTGTGTGTGTGTGTGTATGTGGATATATATATATATATATATATATATATATATATATATATAATATGTAAAGCGGGCCGGGGCAGGGATCATGCAATCCCCGTCCCCAGCCTGTCCCCGCTTAAATCGGGGAATCCTCGGCCCAATCAGGCCGGGTCCCCAATTTAAGTGGGGAAATTGCCATCCCTACTCACCATGATAACACTACATGAATTGTTATACGAGTCTCATGAGTAATCCTTATAATGGTCATAGTCCTTTGACTTGAGAACACACAAAATTTCCTATATGGTGAATAATATACTTTAATGGTTCAAAACACTGTCTGTAATAGGATGGGCAATAAAAGTAATAATTGAATATGTTATAGATTATGGGAAAAAATGAGTTTTATCAAGATAGGATTTGTCCCTTCTATATAACAAGAGTGATATCTTGGACCCCTTAATTGAGTGAAACTAATCTATATGGCCATGAACAAATAAATCGATATGGGGATACCAATGTCATTTTAGTTAGTCCATTCAGAATCAAGAAATATATAGATTTAACAATGAAAGTGTGACACGTTCCATGACTTGTGTTAATCTAGATATCAATGACAAAGGGATTATTTACTCGCTCATTATAGTAATTATGTTGGATTACCATTTACTTGTAATTTGAGAATAATGATGTGTTGTTAGATGCTTCTCATTATTTGTGACAAAGAGTTGTCACGGCCAACATTACAGGTACCTATTACGTCGTACTCTAAGATTAATTTAGATTAAGCTTCAAATAGTATTTTTTGCTTGGTTTTGGTGTTTTTATTAATTGGACCAAATTAATTTAGGCCGTCTAGTTAATTAAATTCGATTCAGAATTGAATTATGATGAATAAAAGAGAGATTTTTTAGTTAGAGACCAGGATTCTAATTCGGTTGAAATCCTGATTCAAAAATAAAATCCAAACATGATTTGAAATATAATTTGCACATTAGATAATATCTAGAATTTGATCTAAGATATCAAGGATAAGTCTTTAGAAGACTTGAAGAGAAGGGGGAAAAAAAGACATCAAAAGCCGTTCAAAAAAAAAAAAAAATCTCTATAATTCCTCTATCTCCTTTTCATTTTAATGAAAAAACCTAGACTAAAATAAAACCTCTCTTATTGAATAAGAAACTTCAAAAATCCAACTAGCACTAGAATTCAAGGTATTAATCTAAATTGATTTGAGCGGATACTATAAAGGCAAGGTTCGTGAAATCCTACTTGTGATTCGACTCAAATGTTCAAACAAAACAAACAAAAATGTACAATCTTTAACCAAAATGATTGGCTTTAACTTATTAGAATCCTTGGTAGAGACAAAACCGTTTTATTTCCGCAACTATTTTGTTGCTATGGACCTAGTTTCCTCTAACAATGGTATAAGAGCCACTAACGAGTCCTAATTGGTTCTATGTATTATCTGTGCCTTACGATTCTCGTTGATTGTATGTTTATATATGATATATGATATCATATTTTGGCATGTTTATTTAGATTGCATATTTTTATATGATCTTGTGTTCGTTATTTATGGGGCATTTATTTGATAAAATTTGTAACATTGTTTTACGACTGGGATTGGTTAAGATCTAAACTAGAAAAGGTTGAACTTTTCTGGAGGACTTCTGAAATCGTTTTAGAATTTCATGTTTAGAAAATTGTTCCAAAACCTATTTTCAAAGTATGGCCGATTAGTGTTCCTTGAAATTTTTTGAAATTTTTTAGCGAAGATGGTTGGTAGTTCAATGTTTTTGGGATGTTGCCCCTTGACCTCGTAGAGGGGCACAACTCCCTTCGACCCCAACATGGTGTTTGCAAAAAACCTATGAGTAAGATCTTATTAAAATGAACTAAATGTCAAAATGTCTTGATTTTATGTACTCTTTGATATAACACGATTGTCATGTTTGAGCATGTTGCATAGTAATAGTTCCTTGATCTAGTGATTTCTTTTATTGTATTTTTGAAATACGGCCTATGTGTTGTGCATTTCTTTATTATTTTGATTGTACTTTCTCTTTTCATCTCATTCACCTCAAATATAACTTGAGATTGCTTCTGTATCACATAATTATAGTATAGGAGATACTATAAGTGTTGGAATATATACCCTCTAGACTAATTTATTGGAGCCTAAGTATAGATTATGGCTTGGCCTACCATAAAATAGAGTAGATCTTTAAAGATCTAAATAGACAATTTAAACTGTTGTTCAAATTTTGTGACAAAGTAAGTAGATTCTGAGCTCTCTCCCTGACAGCTAGCTTTTGGTGGAGCAAGTGACTTTCTTAAATGGTATCAGAGCCTATCTTATGCCCCACGTCTCGGGTTCGATTCTTGCCAAGTGCCAACCGGTTGTGGTACGGGGTTAGAGTCGCATAACAAAGCATGGTGGATAAAGCAAGTATATTCTAAGCTCTCTCCCTGACAGCTAGCTTTTGGTAGAGCAAGTGGCTTCCTTAAATCAAATTTATTAATAAAAGAATTTATTCTCAAATTTTATTTATGAATTTACATTTTATTTGTGCATGATTTTCGTTTGGAGAGGACCCATTGTGTTTAAATAAGTGATCCACGTGAATGATGAGTTTTCACAATTAAGGTATGGATTACGGGTTACTTAACACATAAATGTTTGTTCTTAACTGATTGATGAGAATGTGAATCTCATCATATATAGGTTATTGTGCTATGAATTCTAAATGGAGAATGGCTTACATTTAGCCATTGAGTAATCCACTCACTTCATAGCATAAGCGTATTTTGAATAGGTAAAACATGACCTATAATAGTGGTTTCTAAGAGTACTATTTAAAAAAAACCCAGACTATTACTGTTACAGAGTAGACTAATACTATACTACTTGAGTATGAGTTGGTAGTCTGATGAAACTAGAAGTATATACTTTTATATACTGCAGTTGAAGTTCTTTCATAGAATCAATATACCTATATGTTGGGTATATGTGACTAGTTAATTAAGATAGACTTGTACAAGATAGCTTCTACGCTATATCGCCCCTTGTGACTATTCAAATGATCTAATTATCTAAGGCATTGGGGAACATGACTTGAATGTTTACTTTAAGGTAGCTCATTTGAAAAGTGAAAACATTCCAAGAGTCGGGGATCATTGGACTAGAGGTCTAAGGATGGTAGATATCTATTAGAGAGGTGTTAGTACACTGTTCCTCTCTAATTGCACGGTGATGCGTAGAGGGGTATTTTTGTAATTACATCTATAGGTCGAAGACTCAGCTAATGCAGTATTATCCTTGGAGTCAATATTTCCTTATGGTAATATTAGAAAATATTTAAAATGTAAAATATAGCTATTTATATAGCAGTTATATTTTGGTCATTTTAGTAGCCAAGGCGATGTATTTTTTGGTCCCCAAAATGGCCTTTAAGTCATGAAAGATTTGAGTTAAGAAATTGGAATTGATAATTATAGATTTTTATTTTATTAATTTAATTTACTTTTAGACTAAAATAAAATAAAAGGTTCAAGAGAAAGTATTTATTTTATTTAGTTTAATTGGTTAATTAATTATTTAGGGTCTAAGGCCCAAATTGAATAACTAGAAAATTAATCTGGATATAAATTAGATAAAAAGGTATAAAATTTTATACTGGTCTATTTGGGCTTGTTAATTATTTATTGGGTTGTTTAATAAAGCTTAGAAGATAAATAATTGAGATTTATTATTTTGTGGGTGTTCAAGTCCAAGAATAAATAATTTTATCTGACCCAATAAATAAGATCAAAGTAAAATAATTTTTTTTAAAAAATATTAAATTAATTAATTAAATAAAATAAAAAATAAAAAAATAATACGGGATGAAACTCGTATTGTTTCGCGTACAAGATTACAGAAAGTATGAATGCTTTCTATTTGCATGTAAATGTCTTCTCTCTCGGGGATGAATTCAAATGAATGAAAATGCAATGAAGTGATGCTGAAGTTTTTGGCTTTCTGTGAGCTTTCATTTTTACAGAAGAAAAGCAAAGAAAACATCTCTCCGTAGTTCAATTTCATTCACAGAGTAACAAACCCATTTCGACCAAGCCTTTAAGGCATATCAAAACCCAACCTTTAAGCCTTCATCGGCTGTGTTACGGGTACCATTTCGAAAGACAAAAGGTTTTGCGTGGATGAGACGCAGTAGACGTTTGCAAGGACGTGATCTACTAGCCTCAAATATCCTTATACAGACATCTACACCAGTGCGAAGAGAGCCATTCAATCATAAAGGTAAAATTTTCGTTTTCCTAACATGCTTTCGTTTTGATGATTTTTGCCATTTTAAGCCTTCAATTGGTATCAGAGCTATGGTTTGGCAAATGTAGGAGGCATGCTAGGCTTAACTAAAATAAGAAAATATTTGTTTTGGTTGAAATCTATGATCCTTCGTGTTTACTGGTATGGGTAGTTTCACTGTAAGCTTCGCGAGTGGAAGTATAGGAACAATGTATTTTGATTGCTTTCATAGATATCGTGCAAGCCCAGTATTTTTTTAAGGGTATGGGCGATTGTTTGGATGAGTTTTCATAAAAACGGAGGAAAAAAATCGCATCTGGAAATCACAGAGGATTTTGGAGAAGAACGGCCGAGCCAAGAAGCCAAGACAAACTAGATCTGTGAGAGGAGTCGCGAGCCGCCAAGCCTCCTGCCTTTGCTGATAAGCCGCCCTTCCTCGCTAGGAAATCTGCAATTGCATTTTGCAATTGCGGAATTTTGCTGTGAGGTCAACATTTTGACCTCGCAACGGGTGGGGCACGGGCCGGGTTGCTGGCACCCGCCCAGATCTGGCCCATAGGCTGTGATCTAGTATGGCGGGTGCACTGGACCCGACCCGAAAAAAAAAATTGGCTCTTGGTCCTATACTAGGCGAAGTTATTTTTATTACAATAGTTAATATTCTCTGAATATTTTGCATGGAAAATAATAGTAAAGAAAATTTAGGTGTAAACAAGACTATTAAGTAATTAATGTATTTAATTATATTATTTGGACACTTAAGTTAAAAGAATAGAAAAGTATGAATTACAATTTTCTAGCATGCTTATTTCTTTTTGTACTCTATGTGAGCATTTTCTCAAAGACCAAAGTCTTTGGAAATTTTTGACAAAGAAAAATATTTTTCTTAAATCAAATGGTTAATTTTAATTCGAACAAAAATTAATTCTTGGATATTTTTTTAAAGAATTTTATCCTTGACATAGAAAATATATTAGATTTAGATATTTTTGTAAATTCAAATAGATAACCATTTTGATTGAATTTTAACAAGAAAAATTATTTTTGTTAAGTTAAACTTAAGATCAAAATCTTTCGAAAGTTTTATTAGAATTTTTTTAAAATTATTATGTTTATTAACTTAAATAAAATTAATCCACGAAAAAAAATTTCAAATGGTATAAACCTTGACATAGAAATTTTTATGGGTTTAGATATTTTATTTTAAGTTAAAAGAAAACTTAATTGAAATTTTCAAAATATATTTTCCAAGAAAAACCCTTATTTTAAAATACTAAGTAAGAGAGAGGTTCTAACGGCCCCACGGCTTCCATCACGATCTTCATTAGAGATCGTGGGTCCCCTTGCATCACCCTGAGAGTGAACCCGTATAAGATGGGGATACCACAAGGATTTAGAACTAATGGATATATGTAATTAATAACTCGGGACACGTGCTATGATTGGTCAGCCTACGTTGGAGGTTATAATGTGAGGAATGTCCATAGAAAATGAGAAGAAACGATCATCCCACGATGAAGTTATCTTCTAGATCATTACCTAGAAGGGAAATTAATTTGTGATAGTCAATACACTTAGCTTAGAAAACTGTTAATCTTCCCAAGAAGCTATGTCAGTTTTTCTAAGAGCCAAATTAATCATATTAAAGATAATAGTAATAGGATTAACTATTATCAGAATTAATATGAGAATAAAGTCACAAATTATTTTTTTTTTCCACAAACTGAATTTTCTTTTATTTTTGATATTTCAGAAATAGTTGGTGGAGGTTCTTTTAGTCATTTGGCTGTTATTCTTCATGAGAATAAGTTAATGGGTTTAAATTATGTGGATTGAAAAAGAACTTGGATATAATGCTTACTGCTAAGTAGTATAAGTATGTCATCTTTGAAACCTGCCCTGTTATTAGGAAGGGTTTCACTACGGAGGATTGTGAGGCTGAAAAATCATGGAAGAAGGCCAACGAAATGGCTCGATGCTACATGTTGGCCTCTATGTCTAATGTGCTTCAGTCAAAACACGAGCACATGGTTACTGTATATGACATTAACCAATCATTAGCTACGATAAGAGTCGATCCGCAAGGCAGGAAGCTCTTAGAATGATTATAAATACTAAGATGGTTGATGGAGTATCAGTCAGGGAGCATATGCTCAAAATGATTGTTACTTTCGAGGAAGCGGAAGTTTTAGGGGCTGTTATTAACCTCGAGAGTAAAGTGGACATGATTCTTGAATCTCTGCCAAGCTCTTTTACTCAGTTCAAGTTGAAATATAACATGAACAAATTAAACATGACTTTAACTGAGTTAATAAAAAAACTCCAGATGGCAAAGAAAGTCATGAAGCCACAGTCCAAAGCTATAATTGCTACGACTTTTTCTTCTAGAACTGGGCCCAAGCCTAGGAAGTTCAAGAAGAAGAAAGAAAATGCACAGGCCCAACCCAACAAGCCCAAAGGCAAATGCTTCAAATGCGGGTAGAATGGACGCTGGAAAAATAAGTGTCTAGAATTTTAGGTCAAGAAAAACTCTACAGGTATTGTTCTCTATTTAGAGTCTATTTCAATGATTTGATCAACTTCTACTTGGATTGTTGATTCTGATGCCACTGATTATATCTGTAACTCCTTACAGGGGTTTAGGAAAATAAGAAGACTCCAAAAGAGCGAGCATAGACTACGCACGAGTATGGGTCCTTACAGTGGGAGAGTTGAATATTATTTTTTATTATAATAAAGTATTTATATTAAAGGATATTTTATATGTACCCAATTTTAGATAGAATTTGATTTCAGTTGCAAAGCTAATAAATCATGTATATTTTTTTTTTCCATTCTGGTATTACTATTAGTAGAAATGGAGAAGTTTTAAGTATAGGGTACATATATGAAAATTTATTCTTTTTAAATCCTACAAACAATCAAATAAATAATGCTCAATCTGAGCATTTAAGTAAGAAGAGAAAGACCAATGTCAATAACTCATATTTTTGGCATCTAAGGTTGGGCCATATTAACTCAACCAAGATTCAAAAGTTAATCCATGATGGGCAATTGGGCTCATTAAGATTGGAAAGTTGGCTTCAGTGTGAATCCTGCCTTATGGGAAAAATGACCAAAAGGACATTCACCCAAAAGGCTGATAGAGTCGAGGAGATATTGGGTCTTGTTCATACTGATGTGTGTGGTTCTTTGTCTACTCAAGCTAGAAAGGGTTTTGAGAACTTCATCACTTTCACGGATGATTGTATAAGGTTTGGTTATGTCTACCTGATGAGGCGCAAGTCTGACTCTTTTGACAAATTCAAAGAGTTTAAGGTTGAAGTAGAGTGTCGGACAAGTAAACTGATCAAAACCTTACGATCGGATCGTGGTAGAGAATACCTCCTCAGTGAGTTTAAGAATTACATGATACATCATAGAATAGTATCCCAACTCTCTATGCCGAGTACACCCCAGCAAAATGGGGTAGTTGAGAGAAGGAACATGATATTAATGAAAATGGTCCGAAGCATGATGTATCATGCTACTCTTCCGATTTCTTTTCGGGGATATGTATATATATGTATATATATATGTATATATATGTATGTATTTACATATTAATATTAATATATATAGACATATATATACCAACATAAATAATTATGTATATATATTAATTTTTATGAATATGTATATACGTGTATATATTAATATATATATATACATATATATTTAAATAGATAGCATATTAATATATCTTAATATATATGTATTAATATATAAATACTAACACTCATATACACTGATATATATATATATATATATATATATATAAGTACATATTATGTATCTAAAAAAAATCATATATATAGTATTGATATGTACTATTCTATATCTCATATCTAAAGTTTGGATATGAGTTTTTACTTTATTTAATTGAATTATAGAATGCGCGAAAAGACATTATTAAGTGGAATATATTTAAATATATATTATATATAATATAAATATAATACATAATATAATATATTTTATTAATTAAAAGAATTTATTAATATGTTATATAATAAAATATAGTATATAATTAAGATAAAGTGAAAATAAGCACAAGAATTCACATTGCCTAGTGGTGGAGCACATGCTCTCCCATAATAAAGATGCAGGTTCGAGCCTCACGTCCAGTAACAATTTCAATAATTATTAGTGAGTGTTATTGAGATGGCCTACCGGATCAATTTCGGGTTGGGTCGGGAGGGCTACCCGATTGGGTCAAAGTCGATTAAATAATTTTTTAAAAATAAAATTTTAATAATTATTTTTTAAAAAAATGAAAAATTCGTCGCAAAACCATCGCTGACTCGACGTCACAAAACTGTAGCAAACATAATTATAAGCTTAATTGTAATGTCATTAATTAAATGACCGTCGCTAAATTAATTATAATTTAATTTTAATATTGTCAATTAAATGATCGTCGCAAATTCGTCGCTAAAAAAAATCCGTCGCAAATAGGGATAGTTTTTCTTTGCTGTCGCAAATAGCGACGCCCTTTTTAGCTACGGACAAAACTCCGTCGCAAAAAGCAAATTTTCCTTTAGTGTGTGTTTGATATAGCATGATACTGAAGCTCAATTCTTCTTAGTTCTGTAGAACCTACATGGTTCTATCAAATGCACAAAAATTCTAAGACAAAATAAGGTTAACAATAGAACACCTTAGCAAAAAAAAATTACAAGGTGGCTGCATTGTGAACTCACTTTAGTTGTCAGAAGATGAAGCTATCTCCACCATAAGGAATGTAACTCTTTGGATTTAGCAATGACCTTGAGTGGGGTGTGATGCAGACAATGATAGGACTAAAGGATTGGCATATTCTAGATCAAACAATGATTCAAGAACCTTATCTTTACTTTTGAAAATTCTAGTTTATGAGTATTTTTACCTAGGGATATTTAGTTAAGTCATTTTTTAAGTGTTCAAGGGTGTTCCAATAATCTAGCAATCACTCATAGATTGTCCTCTCTCCTTGTTATGACATAAATTTTTGTTGCAGAAGAATGTAATAATAACATTCTCATAGTGTGTTGCAACTTTCTATTGAATTATCCAAGATTGGAGAGAATAAATTATAAGAATTGAAATTTGTTATTTTTTCAGGAGTTTTAATCTAAAATATATTAATCAATTAGCGAATGTCAAATATACAAAATGAAGAAAAGAACAACAAGGTAAACCGTTCAACATTTTATTATCTTAATAATTCTTTTATATTTAAATATAATGTATGTCAGTGAGCTTGGGTGATGACTCCTAGTAGACCTGGGTGGTGGTCTTTTTGTATATTTTTCAATCACTAATCATTATGTGCTTTTTTTAAATCCATATTTTGTTTTCCATTAGTATTGAATTTTAGATGAAAATTTATTGTATTGGTATGTATAAAGTTTAAACAAAAATTATGTTCATGAATTGTCTATAATGTTTTGGTAATGAAAATTTTAATATAATCACAATCATCTTTAAAGTTTTGGTATGAAAATTTTTAGTTCTTGTTTTAATATTGATGTGAACAATATATATTATGTTCAAGAACCGTAAGATTCAATCTTGATCCTTTCTATGATCACAATGATTTTGATCTGTGGGAGGCTTTAGAGAGGGCACACTTAAAAGATACCATTATGAGGAATTTTTTGCGTTTGATCTGTTTCTGTGTTGTACATGTCTATGACCATCAATTTTGAACATAAAAGGCATGTTTAGTTGATGGATGTTATGAATTTATTTTGGATAAAATTTATGTACCTTTTGAAGAATAAACCTAAAATGGGAGTTCAAAATTCGAGTAAAGGTTGTAACAACAACAACAACAACAACAACAACAACAACAACAACAACAACAACAACAACAACAACAACAATAATAATATTTAATCTTGAATCCCTTATGTGACCTTTACTTTAATTTTTTTTTTTTAATTTTAACCAATAGCTTACCATCAGCTACCAACAACTTTTTTTTAATTAAATTATGCTTTTATATTTTAAAGTAATTGACTTGAAACAATATATTTTAAAGCTACAACCTGCTTAATTATTTACCAACAGATTTGATCACCTCTTTGTATTGTCAACATAAACATTAGGAAAAATAATTGTTGAGAATTTATACTGTTGAAACTTTTTTTTAAGGGAAAATTTAATCATTACTAATAAAGTTAAGGAAGAAATATTGTGATCACTAATAGAATTATTATAGTAATTGACTTGAAAATATAAAAAAATTGGGACGTCCAAGAAAGGTACTTTCATCTAAATACTAAATATTAATTGATTAAAATATAACTATAAGTTAAATGAGTGTAGATTTAACTTTTCCTTTAACTTATTACTTTATACAGAAAGTCTTATTTCCACATCTAGACATTATTGCAAGCCAAAATCTAGTCTTTTTCTTTTTCTCTAAAATAGTGTTCCTCCACTTGTGTGAACTATTAAAAAAAAAAATATTATCTTCTTATATTGCATAAAGGCTGACTAGACCCGCATCATTGCCACTAGTGATATTGGAGGTCACGAAGGTATCCAAAACCCTAAAGCATAATGCAATAATAGTTGTGGACCCTGAAGTACATTTCCACAAACATCCAATGGATGACGTATTTTTCCCTACAAATGCACAATAATACTATTAAGCCAGACAGAGAAATGGAAGTCAAGTCAACAAATCCATAAAAAGATCAAGTCTTAACGAAATGAATTTTGTCTTTTGTTTTTGGAATATATAAAAGGAAACTATAATACGAGTTTTTCAAGAAACAATATGTTTCGTTGAAATACATTATTTTTGTCTCCAATTGAAAATTATCATATGCTTTTCTAAGACTTATCACTCTTTTAAAATTACTTATTATTAAATTATATAATTAAATTGCCACTTTCATTATATCCTTAATGAAACTTATCATTTTTTGAAAATTAATTATTGTTGTGAATTCATTAGTGGAGAATTCACTAATTAGTGGAGAATCCACTAATTCTATTAGTGGAAAAATGTATATGGATGTCTACCATTAACACCATTAATACATATTAATGGAGTTAATGGAGACACCACTAATAAGAGCTCTATAAATAGAGCTCTTTTCAAGTTTGAAAAATATACCAATTGTGAGAGAATTGATAGAGAAAATTGTGAGAGAAAAGAAAGAGAGAAATTCTTGTGCAAATAATAGTCAAAGATTTATTGTGTATAAATTTTATTTTAACACTGCCAAAATTTTATAACACATTATTAGTACGAGTCTCTACTGTTTCCAAATCTAGAAGATCAAAGTATGAGTTTTTGCCGTTATAAAAGCTAGAAGACTAAATGTACGCATTTATTAATTCCTATGGTTAACCTTACTAAATTCAAAATTGTAACCCTTGATATTTCTGGAAAAAATTATATGTCATCGGTTCTCAATGCAGAAATATATCTAAATGCTAAAGGCCCTAGTGAAACTATTACAGAAAAAAAATAGTGCATTTGCACAATAAAAGGCTAAAACTTTAATTTTTATCCGTCGTCATCTCGACGAAAAATTGAAAATAGAATATCTTATCGAAAAAGATCCATATGTCCTATGGGTAAATTTAAAAGAAAGATTTGACCACTTGAAGATGGTCGTACTACCAACTGTACGGTATGAATGGTTGCACCTGAGGTTGCAAGATTTTAAAATCACGAATGAATATAGCTCCGTCATATATAAAATTACATCTCAATTAAAATTATAAAAAGAAAAGTTACTGATGAAGAAATACTGGAGAAGACATTCTCTACCTTTCATGCCTCGAATATTGTCCTACAGCAACAATATCGAGAAAAATGGTATAGAAAATTTACTGATTTAATTACTGCCCTCCTCATTGCAGAGAAAAATAATGAGTTATTATTGAAAAATCATGAAGCCAGACCAATTGGCTCAATAAAACTCCCAGAAGTGAATGTTGTTGGCTCCAACAAAAGCCATAGTCGTAGTCGTAGTCATGGCCGTGGCTGTGGCTGTGACCGTGGTTATGGTCGTGGACACGCTCGATATTTCCCTTATCATAGTAATAATCAAGTTGTAAGAAATACTGACCACCTGAAGTGTGAAAGAAAAGATAATAAGGGAAAAGAAAAAGAAATGCAAGAAAATTATAAAAATAAGTGTTATAAATATGGTATGAAAGGTCATTGGTCACGCAACTATCGTATGGCCAAGTATTTAGTGGAATTATATCAATTTTCACTGAAAAAGAAAATAAAAATGTTGAAGCAAATTTTTCTCAACATCCAGTGAATAATGCTGACGACGATGATATTGATCCAAAAAATTTTAATATCAATATTGTCCATATGGATGTATCTAATTTTTTTGAATACCCAAATGGTAGGATAAACCATTTAATTGGTGATGACAGTGTCCAGAAGAACTAATGCCTCACCTTGATATTTTTGAATTTTCATTATATTCTAATAATATTTACGTTTGCATATATATATTTTTGTTCAGATGGCTGTTGTTAATGATGATGTATATATTATTGATAGTGGAACTACACACACCATATTAAAAAATGAGAAATATTTTTCTTATCTCAAAATGGGAGAAATAAATATTTATACTATAAACGGTAGTACAAATGTGATTGAAGGTTTCGGAAGAACTAGTATATTGTTACCTGAAGGAACAACAATTAATATTGATAAAGCACTATTTTTCTCAAAATTCGGAAGAAATTTATTGAGTTTTAAAGATATCCTCAGAAATGGGTATCATATTGAAACAAATGAGGAAAATGGTATTGATCATCTTTATATTACTTAAATTAATTTGGGTAAGAAATCTGTATTAGAAAAATTACCGTATTTTTCTACTGGCCTATATTTTGCAAAAAATATGTACAATTAAAATTCATCATCTAGTAAACCAGAAGTTTATTGATTATATTACTTTTAGCATTTGGCATGATCGGTTGAGTCATTCGAGATCTACCATGATGAGAAGAATAATTGAGAATATACATGGTCATCAATTAAAAAATAAAAAGTTATTAACTTTAGAAAAATTCTCATGTGCTGCTTGTTCCCTAAGAAAATTAATTATTAGACCATCACCAGTAAAAGTAGGAGTTGAAAGTCCTACATTTCTTAAACGGATTCACGGAGACATTTGTGAACCTATTCCTCCACCATGTAGACCGTTCAGATATTTTATGATCTTAATTGATACATCATCCCGATAGTCACATGTGTGTTTATTATCTACTCGCAACCTGACGTTTATGAGATTACTTGCTCAAATAATTAAATTACGAGTGCAATTTCCTAACCATTAAATTAAAAATATCCATTTGGATAATGCCGATGAATTTTTATCACATGCTTCTGATGTATATTGCATGTTAATTGGGATTAATATTGAATATTCTGTAACTCATGTTCATACACAAAATAGTCTTGCTAAATTTTTTATTAAAAAATTATAATTAATTATTGGACTATTATTAATTAAAATAAATATCCCAACATCTGCTTAGGGACATGCTTTTTTACATGTTGCAGCACTTGTACGTATAAGACCAATTAGTTATCATAAATTCTCTTCTTTGCAATTAGCTTTTGGTTCAGAACTAAATATTTCTCATTTAAGAATTTTTGGGTGTGTTGTATATGTTCCAATTGTACCAAACCAATGTACAAAGATAGGTCCTTAAAGAAGAAAGGGGAAATACGTTAGATATGATTCTCCTTCTTTTATCAAGTATGTTGAACCCCTGATAGGAGATGTATTCACAACAAGATTTGTTGATTGTCATTTTGATGAATCATTATTTCCTAAATTAGGGGGAGAACACAAATAGCATTAGAAATATCATACTTGAACACCATTATTAAATTATCTTAATCCACGCATAAGTGCGTGTGAATTTAAAGTTCAAAAGATAATTCATTTGCAAAGCATTGCAAATCAAATGCCAGATGCTTTTGTTGACTCCAGAAGAGTCAAAATCGCATATTCCAACTATAAATGCTCCTATTCAAATTGAAGTCCCAACAAAACAAAAGATTATACCTATAACTGCCGAGTCAAAAGCACACCAAAAGTATGGCCAACCTCTTGGTTCTAAAGATAAAAATCCTCGAAAGAAAAGAGGATTAAATGATCCAGATAATCATATTGAAGAAAAGAATAATAAAGACCAAGAGAGAACTAATGAGAAAGAACTAAAAGTTAATAAAAGTAACATTGAAATTTCTATCAATTATATCACTTCCGGTAGAAGTTGGAATCAGATAGAAAAGTTATTGATAATATATTTACATACAATATATCTCTTGATGTTACACAGGAAAATGATGATCCTGAACCAATATCAGTTGATGAACGTCGATATAGAAAAGATTGGCTATAATGGAAAGATGTGATTCAATCGGAGTTAAATACACTTACAAAACGTGAAGTCTTTGGACCTGTAGTTTGAACACCGGATGGTGTAAAACTTGTTGGCTACAAATGGATATTTGTGCGAAAGCGCAATAAAAATAATAAAATCGTACGATATAAAGGACGGTTAGTAGCCCAAAGTTTTTCACAAAGATCATGTATTAATTATTATGAAACTTATTCTCCTATTGTTAATGCTATTACACTTCGATATCTTATCAGTTTGGCAGTACATGAAAAGATAGATATGCGCCTATTAGATATTGTCACTACTTATTTGTATGAAAATTTAGAAAATGATGTTTACATGAAAATCTCTGAAAGATTTCGCATGCCTGAAGCATACAAACATTATCCTTGTGAAAATTACTCTATCAAGTTGCAAAAATCATTATATGACTTGAAGCAATCTGGACGCATGTAGTTCAATTGTCTTAGTGAATATTTATTGAAAGCATGATTTAAAAATGACTAAGTATATCCATGTGTTTTTATTAAGAAACCTGATTCTAAATTTGTGATATTAGTTATATATGTTGATAATATTAATCTTATTAGAACTCTAGAAGAGCTCCAAGAATTGATTATTTAAAAAGAAAATTCAAAATTAAGGATTTTGGTAAAACTAAAATTTGCCTTGGTTTACAAATTGAATATCTGGAAAGTGAAATATTTATTCATTAATCAATATATAAAAGTTCTAAAAAGATTTTACATGAGCAAAGCACATCCATTGAGTATTTCAATGATCGTCCGATCATTAGATGTGAATAAAGATCCTTTCTGATCTCAAGAAGATGATGAAGAACTCTGTGGTTCTGAAGTACCATATCTCAGTATTATTGGTATCTTGATGTATCTTGCTAATAATACACGACTTGATATTGCATTTTTTTTCAATTTATTAGCAAGATTTAGTTCTTCACCAACAAGACGACATTGGAATGGAATGAATGGAATTAAACAAGTCATTCGATATCTCTAAGGGACAATTGATCTCGGATTATTGTCTTCAAATAAAACTAACCCAACATCGATAAATTATGCAAATGCTGGTTATTTATCTAATCCACAAAAAGCACGTTCTCAAATAGGTTATCTTTTTACATATAAAAATACTGCTATATCACGGTGTTCTACAAAAGAATTTATAGCAACCACTTTTTCAAATCATGCTGAAATTATAGCCATTCATGAAGTAAGTTGAGAATGTGTATAGTTAAGATCAGTTATTCATTATATCCGAGAAAATTGTAGATTTTCACGAAGAGATATTTTAACTCCTCTTGATGAAATGCAGCTTACATAGCTCAATTACGAGAATGATATATTAAATGAGAACGGACAAAACATATTTTACCAAAATTCTTCTTTACTCATGAATTCCAGAAGAAAGGTGAAATTAATGTGCTACAAATTTGGTCATGTGACAACCTGATAGATATTTTCACGAAAACTTTGTTAGTGTTGTGCCATAGAGGCAATCACTTGTACATTATATATGACACATTTTATTTTAATAAAAGGCATTATTTATCTTACAGTTTCTTTTGTTTACTTTAAGTAATATAACTGTTTGATAAAGTCCCTAGTACAACACTGTGTTAAGGAAATCATGATATGAGATTCCTACTACACTGGATGGTGTTAGTACTTAAATAGTCCCTAGTCGTAGTATTAATGAGACAGGATATCATTAATACGTTAAGACTAGCATGTGTTAGACTTTCTGATTCGATCAGGCGGTGGTTCTCATAACCGTGAGTATTGAGATACTCAAAGTTAACACATGGATGCTTGTTAATAGAACAAGTTCATTAGATGACCTAGTTTTGAGATAATCACATGGATAACTATTTAGTGCCAGTGATATAATCTCAATATAGCAAACATGTAAGTATCCTTACACTTGAGATCTCTAAGGTATTTTGTTTGTTGAGCCTTGTGCCTTGATTCCAATCTCTGGAGCTCGATCGAAGGCCACCTATGAGATGAATATTGGGTACATTGTGAGGTAAACGAAAGTAGTTGAGAGGGTCAATAAAGGATTCACCATTCCTAATAGTAGGGGCGAATATTTCACGGCCACTAGTAGGAATTACTACTCATAAGTCCTTGGCCAAGGCGTATGTGTATTGGAAAGGGTTCCAATTGAGACACATTGAGAGTAATGGGTTCTTTGTACAAGTATAATGATATTCGGGCCAGAATTAATATATATTCTGGAGGGAGTTGGCACTAATTTCGTACTCCAAAACGAATAAGATATTGTATGGTGAAAGGAATTAATTGCACTATAATTTGTTATTGAAGGTTCATGTGAAGTCACTTGACTTCCTGGACTCTTGGGTGGTCATGATGTGTTACTAGATACTGCTCATGATTTGGGAATATGGGTTTATTAATTGATGAATTAATAAACCAATCATGATTAAAATTAATAGGATTAATTCTAATTAATTAAGGATTATTAATTTCAATGATGTTTGGATTAATTCATGTTCGCTACCAATTGATCGGGAAACCTAATAGATCACACACAAAAGAGGAATATATACTTAAGATATTATTTGATAACATGGTGGGGTTTATTACAAGAAAGAGAGGTTGATGTGGCTAAATTATAATTAGTTATAATTGATGGGCCAATTTATAATTCTGAAAACTTGATGGGTTCCAATTGCAATTGGAGAATTGTTTGGAATTCTCAAATGTGGTTTTTGTAGAGGCTTTTGGTTATATGAGATATAATCAAAATGGTTTTATTATTGAATAAGAAGTCATACAAAACAAACAAAAGGGCACACATGAAAGAATAGGTGCCAATGCTCCTTTTTATCAACACACATGAAATAATGTGTGTGGGGCCATCCTCTCAAGAGAATAATAGAGATATGATCTTCATGTTCTCTTATACATCTCTCTCTCTCTCTCTCTCTCTCTCTCTCTCTCTCTCTCTCTCTCTCGTGTGGCTTCTTCTAAGAGGGAATCCAAGACTCTTCTTCTTCCTCTTCTCTGGTTTTGCTAATCAAGAAGAACAAGGAAGCTAAACCCCAGCCACCATTGTTGTTTTATGCTAGCACAGAAAATCTTGGTGCTTGTGTGAGATCCTCTGTGTGAATTTCTGTTAGAGATAATCACACACTATGATTATATTGGTTGGACATACAACTCTTGTGGTGATTCTTCAAGAGGATTGCGCCACAACTATCTTACTCGAAGAAGGAATATTTTGTTTTCCACACAAACAAAGAAAGGTAAAAGTTGTTATCTTTGTTTCTTTGTTGTGTGTGTGTGTGTGTGTGTGTGTGTTGTTTTCTACACATATGCGGATCCTGGATGGTATCTTGTTTTTATTTTTCCGCTGCGCTGTATATGATATGCATGAGATACCAAACAAACTTTACCGACTGCAACATTTGAGAAGTTGAGATATAAAATCGGTATGCGTCGGTTCAAATATTTAAAGGGATCATCTCATCAAGGGGAGTAATAAACAGACATATAGAATAATGTATTCTTTTTCCTTCACTAAATTTTTTTCCCCACTGAATTTTTATCTAGTAAGGTTTTAACGATGCATATTCTTTATGTAATGGACATCCAAGGGGGAGTGTTGTGAATTCATCAGCGGAGAATTCACTAATTAGTGGAGAATCTACTAATTCTATTAGTAAACAAATGTATATGAATGTCCACCATTAACACCACTAATACATATTAGTGGAGTTAGTAGAGATACTACTAATAAGAGCTCTATAAATAGAACCTTTCTCAAGTTTGAAAAATATACAAATTGTGAAAGAATTGTTAGAGAAAATTGTGAGAGAAAAGAAAGAAAGAAATTAAAAGAAATTTTTGTGCAAATGATAGTCAGAGATTTATTGTGTATAGATTTTATTCTAGCACTGTCAAAATTTTATAATTATCATCAAATCCAGAGCAGTTATAAGTATTTCTTCTTCATTACGATATTTTTTGTACATGTAATTCACTAATCTTTGGTTTTGGGTTCATAGAATGAAGAATTTGTGTAGGCAACCCAATTTCTCTAGTCTCCCTTGACTACCGCATCGGAAGATTGGTGGTCATTGTAATGTACCAAATCTAGAATTTGAAATGGAACCCGAGTTCATATTCGAGACGCCATAGGGCGACATCTCTAAAGAAATACTAATCATTTTATTCAAATATTAATTTTAACAGAATTAATTATCTCAAAAGAAAAATACACACCTTAAAATAACTAATGTCACATAAATAAAATCTCATAGGTAAATAAAGTATTCATTATAATAAATGCATTATCCTACCTAAACCAAAGGAAATGAGTTTACTAATAACAAACTCAAATTAATAAACAACTTTGTCTGAGCAAACCAAACTATAAGTACAACCTAATCACATCCGTCCACATAGTTCCATCAAAGTCTTGGTCAACATCTGCAATATATTATGTAGAATGAGTTACACTAACTCAATAAGTAGTTTAAACACCCTCTTGAGAATGAGTAGATTACATATAATATATTTTTAATTAAATATATTGAATAATATTAAGTAATTAGATCAAACTATTTTTTTACATATATTATTTATACAATAATATAAGAGTATGACTAATATTAAAATAACTGTTATAAAATTAGGGTAGTGTTAAAATAAAATCTACACACTACACACTAAGAAAATTCTAACTATTCTTTGCACAAGAATTTCTCTTCAAACTTCTCTCTTTCTTTCTCTCACAATTCTTTCTCTAATCTTTTTTTCACTAATCTTTCTTTCACAAAATAATGGTGTATTACAAGCTTAGAGAATAGCTTTATTTATAGAGCTCTAATTAGTGGATTACATCATGGCATACATCATCTTCCACTAATCTTAATTAGTGGTGTCTCCACTAAATGGTGGACATCCATAAAAATCTTCTAATAATTCACATAAATCCATAATTAGTGGAGCCTCCACTAATTCATGGAGATTCCAATAATTCATAACATTCCCCCTTGGATGTCCATCCATTACATAAAGAATATGCCTCGTTAAAACCTTACTAGATAAAAACCCAGTGGGAAAAAAAATCTAGTGAAGGAAAAAGAGTACACTATTCTATATGTCTGTTTATTACTCCCCCTGATGAGATGATTCCTTTAAATCTTTAAACCGACGCATACTTATTTTATATCTCAACTTTTCAAATGTTGCAATCGGTAAAGTCTTCGTGAAAATATCTGCGAGGTTATCACATGACCGAATTTGTAGCACATCAATTTCACATTTCTTCTGGAGTTCATGAGTAAAGAAGAATTTTGGTGAAATATATTTTGTCCGATCTCCTTTAATATATCCTCCTTGTAATTGAGCTATGCAAGCTGCATTATCTTCATAAAGAGGAGTTGGAATATCTTTGATTGATGATAATCCACAACTTTCTCGGATATAATGAATCATGGATCTTAGCCATACACATTCTCAACTTGCTTCATGAATGGCTATAATTTCAGCATGATTTGAAGAAGTAGCTGCTATAGATTGTTTCATAGAACGCCATGATATAGCAGTATTTCCACATGTAAATAGATAGCCCGTTTGAGAACGTGCTTTATGTGGATCAGATAAATAACCAGCATCTGCATAACCTATCAATGTTGGACTGGTTTTATTTGAATAAAATAATCCGAGATCAATTGTACCTTGGAGATATCGAAGGACTTGTTTAATTCCATTCCAATGTCGTCGTGTTGGTGAAAAACTAAATCTTGCTAATAAATTGACAGCAAAAGCAATATCAGGTCGTGTATTATTAGCAAGATACATCAATGCACCAATTGCACTAAGATATGGTACTTCAGGACCAAGGAGTTTTTCATCATTTTCTTGAGGTCGGAAAGGATCGTTATCCACATTTAATGATCGAACGATCATTGGAATACTCAATGGATGTGCTTTGTCCGTGTAAAATCTTTTTAGCACTTTTGTTGTATATGTTGATTGATGAATAAATGTTCCACTCTTCAGATGTTCAATTTGTAAACCAAGGCAAAATTTGGTTTTACCAAAATCCTTGATTTCGAATTCTCTTTTTAAATAATCAATTGTTTCTTGGAGCTCTTCAGGAGTTCCAATAAGATTAATATCATCAACATATATAGCTAATATCACAAATTTAGAACCAGATTTCTTAATAAAAACACATGGACATACCTGGTCATTTTTAAATCCCGCTTTCAATAAATATTCACTAAGACGTGTGAACCACATGCGCCCAGATTGTTTCAGGCCATATAATGATTTCTGCAACTTGATGGAGTAATTTTCACGAGGATAATGTTTATATACTTCAGGCATATGAAATCCTTCGGGGATTTTCATGTAAACATCATTTTCAAAATTTCCATACAAGTAAGCAGTGACAACATCTAATAGGCCAATATCTATCTTTTCATGTACTGCCAAACTGATAAGATATCGGAGTGTAATAACATCAACAACAGGAGAATAAGTTTCATCATAATCAATACCTGGTCTTTGTGAAAAACCTTGGGCTACTAATCGCGCTTTATATCGAACGATTTCACTCTTTTCATTGCGCTTTCGCACAAATATCCATTTGTAGCCAACAGGTTTTATACCTTCTGGTGTTCGGACTGCAGGTCCGAAGACTTCACGTTTTGTCAGTGCATTTAACTCCGATTGAATTGCATCTTTCCATTGCAGCCAATCTTTTCTATGCCGACATTCATCAACTGATATTGGTTCAGGATTATCATTATCCTGTGTTGTTGGGATTTGTGGACTCCTAAACGCGGAAAACATCTACGAATCCCTCCCGAAGACCCAAGCAAACGATTAAGAAGATCAAAGCTTTAAGAATTACCTCTGATTGCTGTAATCGAAATCCTTCGATTCTGGTTGCGCTGTCGTACGTTCAACCCGAACAATCACCAGACGCTGCAGTATGCGAACGTCCTCTATCGGATACACACCGCGAACTCACTCGATACCCAGGGAGTGCTAGCGCCTAGGGTTTGAGATGTTTTTTTCTGGTAGAGAATGGCACGAACGTTCTCAATCGAAAAATTGGACTATTGAAAGACGGTTAGGGTTTTCTTAAAAACCCTCGAACCTCTTAGAGTCTAACCCTAATAATATCTTATCATATTCTAATTTAAATTCAAATTAAATTAAAACTAATATGATAAGATTCTGCCATTATCTCAGTAATTTAACTAATTATTTTACCGAGTCAATTCTTATAATCTGGATATCATCCAGATTCATCGAACCTGGTCACCAGAAAAATAACCTAACAAGTTCGCTTATTGTGTGACCCTATAGGTTCATTTAACACTGGCAGTGTGCCTAAATCATATTTAAATGGCCCACAAGTTATAAGCGGTTTCTAGCAAAACATTATAACTATCCAGGTTAAATGAAGATCGGTGATCTCTTTGAACCAAACCATAATTTTATATTTAGTCCTTTTGTCACACGATATCCAGATTAAGCATAAGGCACGGAGCATGTCATCCTTATTAAGCTTAATCAATTATTTCTTGATTTCATAGTAGACTGTTCAAACAAATGATATCAATATCTTAGATTGATATATTTGAGCACGGCCATGCATTTTTAATAGTCTAACTTATCAAGGGGCCCATAGATATCTCTCCCATAACTGAGAGGGACAAATTCCTTCACAATCAATCATATTCCTCTCCTTGATTTATTCTATATCCAACAGTAGTCTAATTTATTATCTGGTTAAAGACAACTTTAGACAATGTCAAAATATAGAATTTATCAAGTAAGAAACTATAATGAATTTAGGTCGAAGGACTTTCAATATTATTATGGCTAGAAAGTACTTATGACATATTCCATGAAGTACTCTCACAGTGGGTCATGTCCAATACAATGTTCTCTAACATTTATTTATGTCTTGACTCGATATCACAAATATCCATGGCCAGTAAAACATAGCCATCAAGTCACAAACATACTAATCCTAATTTATTATTATTCCAATAATAATAATAATCGATCATGGACAGTTTTAGAATAGTCATTGTATTCATTGTAGGGTTTTACTATCAAGTCACGTACTTAATGACCAACAAAACAAAACTCACTATTCATGGAAAAGAAAGCCTCATATTATTATATAAAACATAATGACAATTGTATAAGTACAAATTGACTCTAGGGTATATCCCCAACATGTGTAACATCAAGAGATATATTGTATGCAAATATATTATCAATAACAGTTTCTATCCGATTCCAACTTCTACCGGAAGTGGTATAATTGATAGAAATTTCAGTGTTACTTTCATCAACTTCTGGTTCTTTGTCATCAGTTCTCTCTTGGTCTTTATCATTCTTTTCTTCAATATGATCTTCTGGATCATTTAATCCTCTTTTCTTTCGAGGATTTTTATCTTTAGAACCAAGAGGTCGGCCACGCTTCGGCGTGTTTTTGGCTTCAGCAGCTATAGGTATAATATTTTGTTCTGCTGGAACTTCAATTCGAATAGGAGCATTTATAGCTGGAATATGCGATTTTGTAACTCTTCTGGAGTCAACAAAAGCTTCTGGCATTTGATTTGCAATGCTTTGCAAATGAATTATCTTTTGAACTTCAAGTTCACATGCGCTTGTGCGCGAATCAAGATAATTTAATGATGTTGTCCAAGCAAGATCCTTTTTATGCCGTTTTGGTTCTTCCCCTAATTTAGGGAATAATGATTCATCAAAATGACAATCAGCAAATCTTGCTGTGAATATATCTCCTGTCAGGGGTTCAACATACCTGATAATAGAGGGAGAATCATATCCAACGTATATCCTCTTTCTTCTTTGAGGACCCATCTTTGTACGTTGGTTTGGTGCAATTGGAATATATACAGCACACCCAAAAATTCTTAAATGAGCAATATTTGGTTCTGACCCAAAAGCCAATTGCAAAGGAGAGAATTTATGATAACTAGCTGGTCTTATACGTATAAATGTTGCAGCATGTAGAATAGCATGTTCCCAGGCAGATGTTGGGAGATTTATTTTCATTAATAATGGTCTAGCAATTAATTGTAATTGTTTAATCAAAGATTCAACAAGACCATTTCGTGTGTGAACATGAGCTACAGGATGTTCAACATTAATCCCAATTGACATGCAATATGCATCAAAAGCATGTGATGAAAATTCACCAGCATTATCCAAACGGATATTTTTAATGTGATGGTCCGGAAATTGTGCTCGTAATTTAATTATTTGAGCAAGTAATCTCGCAAACGCCAGGTTGCGAGTAGATAATAAACATACATGTGACCATCGGGATGATGCATCAATTAAGACCATAAAATATTTGAACGGTCCACATGGTGGATCAATAGGTCCACAAATATCTCCGTGAATCCGTTCGAGAAATGTAGGACTTTCAGCTCCTACTTTTACTGGTGATGGTTTAACAATTAATTTTCCTAGGGAACATGCAGTACATGCGAATTTTTCTGATGTTAATATCCTTTTATTTTTTAAAGGATGACCATGTGTATTCTCAATGATTCTTCTCATTATGGTAGATCCTGGATGACCCAACCGGTCATGTCAAATGCTAAAAGTAATAGGATCAGTAAACTTCTGGTTTACTAGATGATGAATTTTAACTGTACGTATTTTTACAAAATATAGACCAGTAGAAAAAGACGGCAGTTTTTCTAATACCGATTTCTTACCCAAATGCATTTGATTAATAAAAAGATACTCAATCCCATTTTCCTCATTTGTTTCAACATGATACCCATTTCTGCGGATATCTTTAAAACTCAATAAATTTCTTCTGGATTTTGAGGAAAATAGTGCCTTATCAATAATAATTGTTGTTCCTTTAGGCAACAATATACTAGCTTTTCCGGAGCCCTCAATTACATTTGCACTACCGTTTATCTATAAATATTTATTTCTCCCATTTTGAGATCAGGAAAATATTTCTCATTTTTTAATATGGTGTGTGTAGTTCCACTATCAATAATGCATACATCATCATTAACAACAGCCATCTGAACACAAATATATATATGTAAACGTAAATATTATTAGAATAGAATGAAAATGAAAATACAAAAATATTAGGGTGAGGCTTTAGTTCTTCTGGACACTGCCATCACCAATTAAATTGTCTATCCTACCGTCTGGGAGTTCAAAAAAATCCGATACATCCATATGGGTAATATTGATATTACGATCTTCAGGATCAATATCATCATCCTCAGCATTATTTATTGGATGTTGAGAAAAATTTACTTCCACATTTTTATTTTTCAATGAAGCTTGATACAATTCAACTAAATGCTTAACCGTACGACAGTTTCGTGACCAATGACCTTTCATGCCACATCTATAACATATATCCTCATGCTTTTCTTCAATTTCTTTTTTTTTTCCCTTATGATCTTTTCTGTTCCACTTCAGGTGGCCAGTATTTCTCACAGTTTGATTATAATTGTGATAAGGGAAATATCGAGCGTGTCTACGACCATAACCACGACCACGGTCACGGCCATGGCCACGACCACGACTATAACGATGGCTTCTGCTGGAGCCAACAGCATTCACTTCTGGGAGTGCTGTTGAGCCGCTTGGTCTCGGCTTCATGATTTCTCAATAATAACTCATTATTTTTCTCTCGCAATGAGGAGGGCAGTAATTAAATCTGTAAATTTTGTATACCCATTTTCTCGATATTGTTGCTGCAGGACAATATTCGAGGCATGAAAGGTGGAGAATGTCTTCTCCAATATATCTTCATCAGTTACTTTTTCTCCGCATAATTTTAATTGAGATGTAATTTTATACATTGCAGAGCTATATTCATTCACGGTTTAAAATCTTGCAACCTCAGGTGCAACCATTCATACCGTGCAGTAGGTAGTACGACCATCTTCAGGTGGTCAAATCTTTTTTTAAATTTACCCATATGCCATATGGATCTTTTTCGGTAAGATATTCCATTTTCAAATTTTCATCGAGATGACGACGAATAAAAATCAAAACTTTAGCCTTGTGTTGTGTAGATACACTATTATTTGCTTGAATAGTTTCACTAAGGCCTTCAGCATTTAGATGCATTTCTGCATCGAGAACCCATGACATATAATTTTTTCCAGAAATATCAAGGGCTACAAATTCGAGTTTAGCGAGATTAGCCATAGAGATCAATAAATGCGTACCTGTCTTCTGATTTTGTTAACGGCAGAAACTCGTGCTTAATCTTCTGGCTTTTGTACCGGTAGAGACTCGTGCTGATAACGTGTTATAAAATTAGGGTAGTGTTAGAATAAAATCTACACACTACACACTAAGAAAATTCTAACTATTCTTTGCACAAGAATTTCTCTTCAAACTTCTCTCTTTCTTTCTCTCACAATTCTTTCTCTAATCTTTCTTTCACTAATATTTCTTTCACAAAATAATGGTGTATTACAAGCTTAGAGAATAGCTCTATTTATAGATATCTAATTAGTGGATTACATCATGGCATACATCATCTTCCACTAATCTTAATTAATGGTGTCTCCACTAAATGGTGGACATCCATAAAAATCTTCTAATAATTCACATAAATCCATAATTAGTGGAGCCTCCACTAATTCATGGAGATCCCAATAATTCATAACAATAACATAATATTAGCCCAATTTTAAACTAACACAAGTTTAGCCCAACTTCAAAACATAAAAAAAATCCAACTTCAAAAGAGCCATAATTGTATAGCTCAACTTTTAGTAGAACAAGTCTAACCCAATAACACAAAGAAAAGAAAATCCTAGTTGGGCTTTTTTAAGCTAATAATTGAGGTTCAAGTAGCCCATTATGATGGGCCACCAGACTGGCCCATGTACACCAGCACTTTTTTTTTTCAACTTGTGGGGACATCAATAGTCCCCACATCAAACAGAGTCACCAGACTGCTCACGATCGGTGGGCAGAAAAAATCGAAAAGTTAAGTTTCTTTTCTTTTTTTTTTTGAAAAAATAACCGTCTACAAAATCGAAGTCAACCTCCACCGGCCTGTTCCCACGGCGAAAATAGAAAGGCAGAAACATAGCTTTTTTTTCTTCCCCCTTTAAAACAACAGAAAGCACATATGTTTACAATCCAGCCAACTCTCTCTGTCTCTTTTTTTTTTTTTTTAACGAATTGTATAAACTAATTTTAGAAATATATTGAATTAGATTTTTCAAACAATTCAGTTCGATCTATCCATAAAGCGCACTTTTTTTTTTTTTTTTTAACATAACAAAACACACAGAACAAGCATAGTAAAGCTTCTAAAACCTTCTTTTTTCCCCCCTCGTTTCCCCAAACATTGAGAACAGAAATTTAAACTGATCATGTTCTTAGTATATAACAAATAAAAGTTATAAACTTTAGACTAAAAACGAGGATCACTTATATAAGTTTTGGTTGTTTATCTTGCCACGGAGATCAAATTGAGATTTTTGAGAGGGATTTCAGTCACCCAAATTTTAGAGTATGTTCTTCCTCTATTTCTCCTAGATCCATGAGTCATTACAAAAACATCACACATAGCTCACATGCCAATATTGTTTAAAGCCACATAAAGTAACCAACTCAATTTCCAAATTTGTACAGAAAACAAAATTTTATATTATTACTGGAAATAGAAAATGTCAAAACAACTTACCTTAATAGCCAAACTGATATCTCTAAGTTAATTACTCACCACAATCGTTCCCTATATTAAACCATAACAGTACGAACATCAATTATACCTACGCTTTACAGTCTTAGAAATATATATGAAGAGAACCTCACAGCATTTAACCATCATTCTCTAATTGAATAAATAACCAAAATTCATAAAACTCTTTTAAGATTGGAAAATCTTAGAGCTTTCTTCTCCAATGTCTGGAACCTATGAATGATCTTTCTTTGCATCTGACGATAAAAATCAGACAACATTATTTAGATTAAGATGTAGGTTAAATTTAAAAAATTAAATAACAAATACACCCTTCAATTTAATTAAATCTCACAAAACCCCTTATCTCATAGGCCATAAAAAAAAAAGTCACAATATGGAACGGTCAAAATACAATACCCAAATTAATTTATGTTGGGTATTTATAGTGATGGACCAAGAAGACTCTGCCATACTTCAATTTGCACAAAGTGCCAACTTAGAAACGGTGACTGGTCTTCTCTTGCGTAAATAATTCGGCAAAAAATCAAAACTATGAAAAAAAAAAACAGTACTAGTCAAGTCAACAATAAATTCCATATGGAGAAAATTTCTTGTTAGGAAATATATAGTGAGAAAATTATTAGTTTTATAATTAATTATATCACATTATTATGTGTAAAGACAAGACAATTTCAAGATGACTATATATGAGCATTAGTATAAGCATCATTCTTTTTAGCTAAGTAAATAGTTTCATTAGCATAAGAATAAACTGATTACGTAATGGTCTTAAGGTTCAAGGTAAGTATAAGATAAATTATACTTTATAAACCTAAAGTGGGTAAAATTCAAGCAAAAGAAAAATAGAGAAAAACACAAAGTGTGCTTCCACTCAACATCGTAGTCACTATTCTTGAGTGTCATCAAAGAGACAAACTCAACTTTACCTCTTTCCTTAGATGGTAATAACAAAAATTCTTAACCAATCAGTAGCTTTAAACACTGCCTTAAAGGGAATAGAAGATGGAATAACAGTGTATGAGATTTAATTCAAGTAAAGAAGAAATTCTATGCGAAAAGAGTAACGAATATCGATCTAAGAAGAATAGAGGGAGATATTGCCAATGAATTTTGAATCTTGATGCATAATGCTCACTAATCCAAGGCTCATGTCATTAAGAATTTGTCACATAACCCAATTTGTTAGATTTCCTTGACTATAGCACTTGAGGACATAATAGAAATATTTCCTAAAGCTTGACGGTGTGTAATCGTTAGATTTTTTTTTTTTTTTTTTGTAACTTAGACAATCAAGCTTCGTTTTGATAGCCATTCTTTTACTTTGACTATTCCTGGAGACTACGAGCCATTCCCAGACCCATAATAATGTAAATTCATATTTGATCTTACTCTAACGAAGTAGGGTTCTAGGTGTCTAGGCAGGGGCAATACAGGACCAAACATTTGGGGGGCTAAAATTTAATAAATATAAACGAGGCAATAACTAATGGATTTAGCAGGAGCTTAATAGTGTGTGTGTATATATATATATATATATATATATATATATATATATATTGTAATCTATAATTAAATATACTGTAATTATTTATGATTTCAAAAAAATTGAGAGAGTTGGGAGGACCTTGGCCAAACCACCTTAGGCTGTGTGTCCTGCCCTATGCCTAAGGTGAGAGTTCAAACTCCCGACCTGATATCTAATTATTAACCTATTTTACTTGGTGACACTACAGGAAAAATCGCGATTTGCGATGAATTTTTTGCGACGGCTTCAATACCGTCGCTAATAGCGACCAATTTGCGACGATTTCCAAACAAGTCGCGAATTGACCAAAACCGTCGCAATTTGCGACGGTTTTGAGACGATTTTGCGACGGCCAAAATACCCGTCGCAATTCGTCTCAAAACCATCGCTACGGTTTTGCGACGGCCAAAATACCCGTCGCAATTCGTCGCAAAATCGTCGCTATTTGCGACGGTTTTGTGATGGTATTTATGCCCTCGCAAATTGCGAGGGTTTTGCGACGGCGATTTATTTTAAAAAAATATTTTTAAAAAAAATTTTGAACGTCCATCGCAAAACCCTCTCAATTTGCGAGGATTTTGCGACGGTCAATAAACCTTCTCAATTTGCGAGGGTTTTGCGACGGCAAGTTATTTTTTAAAAAATATTTTTAAAAAATTTTTTGAACGTCCATCGCAAAACCCTCGCAAATTGCGAGGGTTATTTGCTGTCATAACCCTCGCAATTTGCGAGGGTTTTGCGACAACAAATTGTTTTTTTATAAAATATTTTTAAAATTTTTGAACGTCCATCGTAAAGTCCTCGCAAATTGCGAGGGTTTTGCGACGGCTATCTATTTTTAAAAAAATTGAACGTCCATCGCAAAACCCTCGCAATTTACGAGGATTTTGCGACGGCAAATAACCCTCGCAATTTGCGAGGGTTTTGCGACGATCGATTATTTTTTTAAAAAATATTTTAAAAATTTTTGAACGTCCGTCGCAAAGGTCTCGCAATTTGCGAGGGTTTTGAGACGGATTTTGGGCCCTCGCAATTTGCGAGGGTTTTGCGACGGTCAATATTTTTAATTAAAAAATAAATAAATGAAAAAATTTATAGAAAATCTCAAAACCCCAATTTGTCGCAAATTCGTCGCAAATCCGTCACTAATTGCGACGAATTTGCGAGGGTTTTACAACAAAATAGGGTTTTAATCTTTTTTTTTAATTTTTCTTTATGTGTTTATGTGATGGTGTATTTTGAAAAATTTACTGAAATATTTTTAATAACATGTCTCAATTAGTATATTTTATTATAATTTTGTATATGTAATTATGTCATGTTATACACCTAATGTATTGCATAAGTAAATGTATATAGTTAATTATGTTATGTTATATACTTATTCTAATATATAAGTATATGTATATAATGTATATAAGTATCTGTTTAGTTTAATATATATATATATATATATATATATATATATACACACTATAACATGTAGGTATATATATACATATGTCTAATTTTTTAATCTATCACTTTGATTAAGTAGTGTATCAAATAAAATATATAAAGAAAAATAATTCAAATATTGTTATTATTGTTGATATCACTAAAAAAATGATGAAATTTATAATGTAGAGATCAATTTGTAATGTTCTTCGTCTCTTACATGTTAATATATATTATACTAATTTAGCTATGTATATACATATGTCCAATTTTTTAATATATCTATTTTGTTAAGTGGTGTATAAAATAAAATATGTAAAGAAAAACAATTCAAATACTGTTATTATTGTTGAGATTACTAAAAAAAATAGTGAAAATTATAATGTAGAGATCGATTTGTAATGTTATTCACCGCCAACATATTAATATATATTATACTATATAGTTATATATATACATATATCTAATTTTTTTATCTATTTATTTGATTAAGTGGTGTATAAATTAAAATATATAAAGAAAAATAATTTACATAATAATAATATTATTAGAATCACTAAAAAATAATAAAAATTATAATGTATAGATCGATTTATAATGTTATTCGTATTAATTTATGAGAAATTAGCGAGGGTTTTATTTTTTCGTCACAATTGCGACGAAATAGCTAGAAATTTAAAAAAAAAATTAAAATTTTCCAAAATTTTTCACTCCCTCCTTTTTTTTTTCCCCCCTCCTTCTTCCCACATCCTTCTTCCTCCCCTTCCCCTTGCGCCGCCGCCATCTCTCCCCCTCTCCCCGCCGGCGACCTCCCTCTACCCCCCATCCCGCTCCCCCCCATCCCGCGCCCCACTCCCCGGTGCTCCCACCCCCGCAGCCCCCCTCCCCGTGCCCTCCCACCCGCGCCCCCCTTCCTGCAGATCCCCCCTCAGCCCCCCTGCTCTGCTTGCCCCCTTCAGCCCGCCCTCCTCAGTGAGTGCCTCCACTGCCATTTCTGTGCTACTGCTGTGCTGTTGCTGAAGCTGATTCATTTGGGTAAGTAGTTAGAATTTATCTCTTGAGCTACTTCATTATCTTATAAACTAAGTCCGTGTTGGGCAGATTTGCATTTCCCCTGAAGCTTTGAAATTTGGGTGATTATTTGTGAATGAGCAGAGTTTGAATTGATGTATAAAAGTTGTATTGATATTGGGGTTGAGTTTGAGGAGATTGGGAGTGACATGATGGTGGTTTGATGTGAGATTATTGATTTAAATTTGGAATTGTGAACTGAAATTGCTGAATTGTTAGTTGGAATTGTTGTCCTTTTTAAACATTCAATGTGTTTTGATCTATACTTATATGTGATATACTTTGTACAAAGTGTACTCTTTTTTACCCTGTTATAAAAAAATTACTACTTTGATCAAATTATATGGCAGCTATGTTTTAGCTATATAAACCCTTATAAATTAATTTGATTGGTTATGATGCCATAATAGGAAGGTTGATATCTGATTAGTTTAGTAATCTTATTACTTGATTATAATAATATATTAGTGTCTCTAGTGGAAGATTTAACTCTAGTAGAATGCTTTGAAGGCTCTTTTATGTGAGAAATCCGTTTCCTTAGATTATGAAGATGTAGGAGGTGCGTGTTGTTCATATAAATTACCTTTTTTGTTGAATTCAAATGTTGGATTCCCCGTGAGTAATGGGTGATTACTCCTAGTTATCCTTTTATTTTATTTTATTTTATTTTGTATAAATGAATGATCTGTCTTTGTTGTTTGCAATTGCATTTTGATTGTATAATTTTGAGGTGGCCCTGTGCCTGGAAAATGTCCAATTACAGGGGAGACTCTGTCAATTTTTTTTTCAAAATCTGCCGCTATTTACTGTGGAGTAGAATAACTACCCATGAGTAATGGGTGATTACTCCTCATGGGTAATGGGTGATTACCCCTAGTTATCCTTTTATTTTATTTTTTTTTTTGTATAAATGAATGATCTATCTTTGTTGTTTGCAATTGCATTTTGATTTTATAATTTTGAGGTGGCCCTGTGCCTGGAAAATGTCCAATTACAGGGGAGACTCTGTCAAAAATTTTTTCAAAATCTGCCGCTACTTACTGTGGAATAGAATAACTACCCTTATCTGGAGTGTATTATTCGATTGAGCATGAGTATATATCCCATAATAGCATTATTATTAAAAATAATATTGCTAATAAGAATAAGAATAGGACTAATGAAATGAGTAATAATAATAATAATTTCATAAATAGGTGGATGTTAATAATAGCAGGAATAATATACGTTATAGAGAGAGTTTAAACAAATATAAACATTGGAATGAAAATAAATAAAATATTATTATTTAACCATTGGAATGTGTAAAATAAGAATATAATTAGCTTTAATATTATTTAATCTTAATCAAATTCCTCAATTTTCTCATTTATTTCCACATTTATTTTCACTCTTCAAATAATTGTACTTTTCACCTCAATTAAATGTAGAATTTGGTTAAAACGTAGATATTGAAGGTGTAACTGTATCTAAAGATAGCAATTGTAAATTCTATGTTTTGGACCTCTTTTTGTTAGATAATAGAAAGGAAAATGTAATTATACTTCTCTTCCTTTTGTTTAAGGGGTGATTTTAATTATTGAGTTGATTGTTCTTTTCTCTCATTTAGACGTCATGGAGGATCATAGTTGGATGTATAGAAGGCACGCTTCAGGTGTAAAATGGATCACTATTGAATTTGAGGAAGGGGTTAAGGCTTTTTTGACATTTGCTTTATCAAATGCAATGTCAAGCGTAATTAGATGCCCGTGTGCAAAATGTAAGAATAAAAAGTTTCTGGATCCAGCACAAGATAAACTCCACCTGTGGAAGTCTGGATTTGTGCCTAGGTATTACCGGTGGACATGTCATGGTGAGCCATTCGAGTGTCCCTCAAGTGTGTCTACCTCAATCTCAGAATTTGATTCACATCAAGAAAATCTGTCTCGCGAAATGGTCTTAGACGTAGCAGACCTCGACTTTCCCCCGAAGCTCCATCGCAGACCATTTTGAAGAGCCACCTAATGTGGAGGCACAAAGGTTTTACGATATGTTAAAGGCGGCAGAGACTCCTATATGGGATGGATGCACACAACATTCGCAGCTTTCACTGGCTACAAGGTTATTAAACATTAATTCTGAAAATAACCTCTCGCGTAAAGCCTTTAACGATGTTGTGCAATTGATGAAAGAGGTTGTGCCTAGCAAGAATACGATTCCCGATGATTTCTATCGATGAAAAAATTAGTGGTCGGGTTAGGTTTGCCGATACAAAAAATAGATGTATGCAATAATGGATGCATGCTTTATCGGAAAGATGACATGAATCGTAGAGAGTGTAAATTTTGTGGCCATCCTCGATATGCACAGAAAAAGGTTGGGAAGAACACAAGTAGAAGGGAAATTTCATTCAAGAAGATGTATTACTTCCCGATAACACCGAGGCTACAAAGATTGTATACTTCCAAAACAACAACTCGAACACATGAGATGGCATGGAGAGAGCAGATCGGAGAAAGGCACCATGAGTCACCCTCGTGATACTGAAGCATGGCAACACTTTGATCGAATGTATCCTGAGTTTGCAAAAGAAGTACGGAATGTCAAACTTGGTTTATGTACAGATGGATTCTCACCATTTGGGATGCTCGGGTAAGCAATATTCATCCTGGCCGGTCATTCTCACACCGTATAATCTCCCCCCGTGGATGTGTATGAAGGATCCAGTTATGTTTTTAACAATCATTATCCCGGGTCCCAAGAATCCAAAGCACCAGGTGGATGTTTATTTACAACCCTTGATAGACGAATTAACCAAATTGTGGTTTGAAGGTGTCACCACTTATGACATATCGAAGAAACAAAACTTCCAACTACGGGCGGCACTTTTGTGGACTATTAATGATTTTCCCGCATATGGTATGTTGAGTGGCCGGAGCACTCGCTGGGAGATCGGCTTGTCCATATTGTATGGGCAATACAAAGTCTTTTCATCTACAAAATGGTGGGAAACAATCATGGTTTGACTCGTCACCGTCGTTTCTTACCATCGGATCATCCTTACAGGAGGGATACGAGATCTTTTAGGAATGATAGAGGTTCTCGAGACATCACAACCTGTGCAATATCCTACTGGTGAAGAAATTTGGGATAGTTTGTTTAATTATGAAAAAATTACAGAAACATGCAAAGAAATTGGAAGGAGTAATGGCAGGGGAATATCTCATAATTGGGCAAAAAGGAGTATTTTTTGGGATTTGTCGTATTGGCGTACTAATTTGGTCCGACATAATATTGATGTAATGCACAATGAGAAGAATGTATTTGACAATGTCATGAATACAGTTCTTGAGGTAAAGGGTAAATCAAAAGACAATTTAAAGGCTAGACGTGACTTAGAAATTTATTGCCATAGGCCCGAGCTACATGCCTTGAATGTGGGAGGAGGAAAAGTGGCTATACCTAAAGTCATGTTACTCGTTGACATCAGAACAAAAGAAACTTTTGCTTGAATGGTTGAGGGGATTGCAACTCCCAGATGGATACGCTTCAAACATTGGAAGATGTGCTGATTTGAATGAGTTGAAGTTATCCGGTATGAAATCACATGACTATCACGTATTCATGGAGAGACTACTTCCAATTGCATTGAAGGAATTTCTTCCTTCTAATGTATGGGGTGTTTTGACGGAGTTGAGTCTTTTTTATCGTGATCTATGCTCTCCTAAGTTGAATGTAGCTCATATGGCCAAATTGGAGTCCGACATTCCTTTATTGTTATGTAAGTTGGAGAAGATATTTCCACCTGCATTCTTTGATGTAATGGAACACCTATTAATTCATTTGCCTTACGAAGCAAGAGTTTGTGGCCCTGTTCAATATAGGTGGATGTACCCGTTTGAACGGTAATCGAATCATTCAATCTAATTCTTTTCATAGCAGGTACGATCCAAGCGTGTGTGACTGAAGTCGATTTTTTTTTTTAAATGACAGGTATTTGCATCAATTGAAAATCAAGGTGAAAAATAAGGCTAGAGTTGAAGGGTCAATCTGCAATGCTTATCTAGTTGAGGAAGCATCCACTTTATTCTCTTATTATTTTGAGCCACATGTACAAACAAAACGTACAATTCCGGCGCGTAATGAAGAGGGAGAACGATTAGAGAGGGTGCAAGAACCTGGGCTGTCAATCTGCAATGTTCAAGGACGGGTGATAGGACGAATTCGAACTCGGTTCCTTACTTCTGAAGAATTCGTTGCAGCAAGAATTTATATGTTGCTTAATTGTGGTGAAGTGCAGCCATACATTGAGTACGAGCTACTACTTCATACATTTTATACGATAAACGATACCTCATAATGATTTTGACTCATTCAATCTAATTCTAATGCATTACAGGGCATTCACGGCACACTTACGAAGTCTGGCTCCGACTATATCAGAGATAGAAATCAATAGAAGAATCAGCCTTGAATTTGCAGAATGGCTTAGTGGATATGTAAGTCTCATAAGTTAATAACTTGCATTTGGAACTCCATTGGGGATTCAATGGAGTTTCGTAATGCTATAACTTTCATAATTACGAGGTTAACTTGTCTAATGTTTTTTAGGTACAAGATTCAGAAAATATGGTTACAAATGAATGCTTGAGGAACTTTGCTTGGGGTCCGTCAAGGCTAGTGAAATCATATAGTGGGTACATAATTAATGGTTTCCGATTTCACACTAATGATTATACGGAGGGAAAGAAAACAGTTAATAGTGGTGTTTGCGTGAAAGGGATTGGAAATGACGCATCAGGACCTGATTACTATGGAGTGTTAAATGAGATTATTGAAGTGCAATTTCCTGGTAATCCACAGCAAAGCATTGTTCTTTTTAAATGTCACTGGTTTGATCAAACATTGAATCGTGGTACCAGGGTACATCCGCAGTATAATCTTGTAGAAATTAACCACAAAAGGAGCTATGCTAACTATGATCCATTTGTTCTAGCTCAACAAGCTATCCAAGTGTATTATGCATCATATCCAGGGAGTAAGAGGCCAAGATCTGATTGGTTGGCAGTTTGCAAAACCAAAGCTCGACATATAATAGATGCACCCGTGGTTGACAGAGCTTATCAGGAAGAAGTAGATGCTACTGATGAAGTCAGCATATCGTTATTTGTTGATCTTGGTATTCTGACGCATGAGAATGGTATGAGTGAAATGTTGGATGTTCATGATGAGGCTATAACAGCAAGGGAAAATTCTCCTATAAATGAAGAGGAAGAAGATGAATGTGAAACGAATAGCGATACCTCAGTAGATGATGATGAGTCTGTATCGAAGAATGATTCTAGTGAATAGGCCTGATTTCAATTCATTTACAAATAATATAGTTAATGGTGAGGGAATCCTGAAATCTATTGCATCATTACTATCCCATGTCAAATTTTAATTTACAATTTATTTGTTACTTGAATCTACATGCCTTGAATCTTTTAATTTTTATTATTTTAAATTCCATCACATACAATTTTGTTTCACAATTTTGTCTAATTGTCGGGAATCTCATCTCCTTCTTTTTTTTTGCTGGAATCTTTCGTTTAGACTTGTACAGCCCGGAGGATTTTTGTTATTCCTTATTATATTCTTTTGTGGTGTAAACAATAAGGTAGTTTATATATTGTATTGTTGCTGTATTGACAGACAATTCACAAGGACAGAGGCATTTATAATTTTTAGCTTGATTTTAACTATATCTAACATTTTAATTGGAACCCCGTGAGTGATGGGTGATCATTTCCCATGAGTGATGGGTGATCATTCCTCTTGGGTAATGGGTGATTACCCCTAGTTATCTTTTGAATTTTTCTATATTTAAAAGATCTGTCTTTGTTGTTTGTAACAGCGTTTTGGTTGTCAAATCTTGAGGTGGCCTTGTGCCTGGGAAATATCCAATTATAGGGGAGACTCTGTCAAATTTTTTTTAAAATTCAATTTACAAGTACAATGTTTATTTTGACATATCCATCATTATCATACATATTATTGTATTACTTTAAACTAGCGAATAGATATAACGTTTCAATGGTATTATTCTTTTATCATTTTTATTCACGGTTATTTACATCCTTCTTTTGGAGTGGGCTTCGTCTTTATTGGTTACTTATTTTTCTTTTTTCATCTCCTTTAGCAATGTCTTCTAATGAAGGATCATTGAGGGAGGGGAGTCAGGAGGGTCAGGAGCCTTATACTCCATCCCCTACTCAGCTACAAAGGCTTTCAGTGCCTCGTTCATTACATGGCTTTATTGGAGATGAGGGAGTACCATCCCCGGCTTTTCAATCATCCGCTGCTTCAGCTTCGAATTCTGTTGGGTTGCAAGTTACGGACTCCCGACCTTGGATTGTTCCACGGGGAAACGGGTAAGTAACATATTCATACTTTGTAAGATGTTGATTATTAGTTCAATTATTATTATTATTATTATTATTATTATTATTATTATTATTATTATTATTATTATTATTATTATTATTATTATTGAGATTAACATAACTATGTTGTACATTGTCATTGCACCAAAAATAGGTTCGCCGGTTCGGACAAATGTGTCCGAGAAATTTCAAATATAATACAGCAGTACTTCACTGGTTCGTATCCGACATACACGCACGTCCCAATAACCGTGCGAGACTTATGGTTTCAAGAATTTGGGGTAAGCAATTTTTGAGTATTTTTTATCGTTTAAGTACTATGTTATATGTTAATCAGAAATATTAATCATGATCATGCAGAAATATTTTCGGTGGAGGGAAGAGTATGCTTCGCTAATTTGATCAACTTGGGAAAAGAAGTGTCGGACGCAATTTTCGGACATAATGTCTAGGCTGAGGAAGAGGGATGATTGGGTATGTCCTCATTGGATAGAGGCACAGTATTAGAATGACATTTGCGAGTACTGGAGATCAGAGAAGTATCAGAAGCTCTCATCCACCAACAAAAAGAATCGTGGGAGTAGCTGCACCCATACTGGAGGGTCTATTTCGTTCACAGAACACGAGGACAGTTTGGTAATTCACCTTCACTTAATTAATTAGTAATCTAAATTGTTTTATTACAAATTTATGTAAGATTGTAATAATTACATTTTGTTAACATAAATGTAGCGGGCCAAGGAGGGGAGTTCTTTTAGCTACACAGATATGTTTGAGACATTACATGTCTTTCAGAGCGGGCCACAAAAGGGTCAGTTTGTCAGTGAGTGATCTCGCCAGACATTGGTACTATATAGATTAAATATGTTGAAATTCTTTATACTGCGTGGAATTTGTATTTTATTTTGATAATTACTATTGACAATTCTTTTTTTTTTTTTTGTTTTTTAGGATGAGGTGCGAAATCTCATACAGAGCACTCCTCAGTCCGAGTCTAGTGACTCTGTAAACTCTGTTGTTCCTTGCGACGAAAAAGCCATGTTTGTAAAGGCACAAGGCGGGTTCAAAAGGGGACGAGTTTTTGGGTTAGGCTTAGAGCGACACATGTTCGAACTAGACTGTCTCAAAGTGGACTGAATGCATCTTCCCCTACACCAGTTGATATTGGACATCTAGTAGAGCAAAGAGTTCAACAGGCTGAGCGGAGATTCAATCGACCTATAGACTTGTATCAGGACTTCATGAGGCAGCAGCAGTCTACATTTGGTGGTTGAATGGCAGCTATGTCGGACAAGATGGGTATTCCTGCACCATCTATGCCATCCATAGAGGAGATAGAAGCGCGCATTGCGGCTGCTAATGCTGAAGATGAAGATCCAAATGCCGACGATGGATTTGATCCAGTCGATGAGCACCGGGCCCACGTAGGGGCTCTCGTTCCCCTCCTCCACCCCCTTCTGCAGCTGCTCCTTCATTATTTACATAGACTTGTTATATTTATTTTTATACTCTTTATACACTATTACTTATTTTTGTGAATTATTTTACTTTTTTAGATACTTATTATGTATTTTATATTATATTATATTTTAGTATTTTAATTATATTTATTTGGGCTTATTTTTAATTTTTTATAGTATTTTTTTGGATTATGAACATAGTTTTGGCATTTATTTGTATAGTATTTCAGGGTTGATTTACAGGGAATTAATAATTTAAAATAAATATAATAATAAAAAATAAAAAATTATTGCAAAACCGTCACAATTTGCGAGAGTTTTGCGAGGGTCATGACTTGGGGTTTAATTCTCCCATCGCAAAACCCTCGCAATTTGCGAGGGTTTTGCGAGGGTCATGTCTTGGGGGTTAATTCTCCCCTTGCAAAACCGTCGCAAATTGCGAGGGTTTTGCGAGGGCACAGAGTTGGCCCTCGCAAAACCCTCGCAATTTGCGACGGTTTTGCGAGGGTCATGACTTGGGGGCTAATTCTCCCCTCGCAAAACCCTTGCAATTTGCGACGGTTTTGCGAGGGGAGAATTATTCTCCCCTCGCAAAACCCTCGCAATTTGCGACGGTTTTGCGACGGTTTTGCGACGGTCATGACTTGGGGGTTAATTCTCCCCTCGCAAAACCCTCGCAATTTGCGACGGTTTTGCGAGGGCTACGTCTTGGGGGTTAATTCTCCTCTCGCAAAACCGTCGCAATTTGCGACGGTTTTGCGAGGGTCAATGTTTTTCGTCGCAAAATCGTCGCAAAATTTGTTCATTAGTGAAGTTTGATCAAAAAAATTCGTCGCAAAATCCTCGCAAAACTGTCGTAAATAGCAACGATTTTTTTTGTCCCTCGCAAAACCGTTGCAATTTGCGACGGTTTCCCATGGCCGTCGCAAATTGCGATGTCATTTTTTGCGACGGCTAAAACCGTCGCAAAAACGGTCAGCGACGGTTTTGCGAGGGGTTTTGGCCGTCGCAAATGGCGATTTTTCCTGTTGTGTGAGTTATCCCATAACTTTGTAATTGTTAGATTTTGCCATATTTCAATTTGCATGGAGTGCCAATTCAAGTCAACACCAATTTCCATAAGGAGAAAAATTTTTGTCAGGAAAGGTAATTGTGTTACTAATTATTCATATTAAAGCTGCTAATAGAGGCTTCGCTAAAATAGTTGAGTTCGAAAGGGGATCTCACGATCACTTTTTTGTGAAAAATGAATATTAACAGCTTAAGAACTAGGAAGAATAGTTGGTAACTAGTACAAACATCAATCTACAAAAGGATTAAGGCCAAATGCTCAGGACATCGGGATATCTAATTCAATCAGACCTAATCATTTAGGCATATTTTATCTCTTGTTATAGTTTTCGATTTTATAGTTTTTTTTTTTCAACTATAAGAATTAAAAATACAGAGAAATGCTATTTGGACTACATAAGTAGGAAGCATATAGATATGATATGGAATAAAATTTTGATAGGTAATTACGTGCAATTTGTCGTTTGATCATTCCATATCTGGCTAGCTGAAATACTTTACTCTTTTTTTCCTTTTCTTTGAACATACTGGTATAAAATTATCATTATCAAACTCATCCATGACATCTACAATCAAATCATTAAATAGTTTTGAAATTTGGACAATCCGTTGTACTTACTTTTCTTATTTCCTTTTACTCTTTTGCAATTGACTAAGTTACTTGTTGATTTCATTTTGGAAAGTAGGGCACAATAATTTTTTAGGAGTCTGATAAATAACGAGTAAAAGAATATATCTTGTTCTACAAAATTTGAGGCCTGTAGGCGATATCATCTTTAGCGAAAAATGACAAAGAAACCATAGAATCATTTGATAGCAAATTATGAAGGAACTCAAAATCACTTCTTCTAGTTGCGTACTGGCAAAATTTATGAAAGGATTATCTGTTGAAAATCTTGCATATTGACACTCTAAACAATTTGAAGGAAAGACGAAAATTGGGCATCTTTAATGGCGAGATCTGCTGGTTGCTGAATTTACATTGCATTTATATCTTGATCATGGCTTCACAGGTTGAACCCAAACATTAGGAATTTGCACAGCCAAATTTTGGTGATAAGCTTACTATCCCATCTTGATCAATAGTCTGAACTCTTGTAGCTGAAGTTTAGACCTCTGGAACCCTAATATTGCTAATGTTTTCACCAGAAGTATTGCTAGCGTCTTCTACTGGGTGGTCTGGTTAACTTTTTTGAGAGTTAGCACCCCTATTAACAGGGCTTAAGACCAACCTAAATACATCAATGACCGGTACTATAGCTTGTTGATTCAAACTACCTGAAGTCGTAGGATTTGCAAATATTGGCTCCAAAGAAACTTCAACAACAAGATTTGTTGAAGGCAATGTAGGCAACGAAGCACTTGCATGATCTATTGAAATACCAGTATTTGGATCATTATCCATTGGAATACCTTCAATTTTGTGGTCTAAAGGATCTGCATTAGCCGTAGCATCTTGTGGTTTCTTAGGTGTCCAACGAGTTTGTGGCACCTTCTTCAATTTTCCAGTAGCATCCAAAGGCATTAACGCAGTGTTATTATTCAAGCCAACATTAGCAACATTGGCAATGCCAATTCCATGAACACTTTGTAGGTGACCTAAACTCTTACAGATTTTACAGAATTTAGGCACATCATCATATGAAATCTCTAGGTACGTAGAAACCATCAGATTCAGCATCGAACCAAACTCTTTGCTTCAATGGCTTCAACAGATCCACCTCATCGCGGACTCTTACCATGTTGGGATGGAAAATATTCACAGTAATTGATCAAGCTTTAAGGGTCGCCATACTGCTGAAGCTATAGCAAGAAGAACATTCTTGAAAAAAAAATGAAGGGAAAGATGTCTCAATGATATCCAGAACAGAACGACAAAAGGATCTTTTGATGCATGGAATTCAATCATCCGCTTCATAACCTGTAAATGGAAAAGCAAGAATAAACCATGTATTCTTGAGTGCACAATCATATAAAATCTCCCTCTAAATCTGGGCAATTCAAAATATGATTGGAGTCTAGCAATTTGATTGGAACTAAACCTTTGAGACCTATTGTGTTGAATTCTTTTTGAATCCTCTTTAAGGCTGGCTGGCTGACCTTGTGCAAATTTCTTACCAATGCAAATTGCAGCGGTTTTGCAAGTGTAGTAATTTTTGATTTCGTAAAAATAATGGCAGCTTCCCCCTTGAGAGTAGTGAGAGATTTGGCCGATTGAATATTAGACAATGTGAGGATGGAAAAAAGAGAAGCAAATGATTGCTTATCCCATCCTGTTGCGTTCGATGAGTCAGGAGATTACATGTATTTTCCCCCTTCTTTCCTTTGTTTTTTTTTAACATGACAACCAACTAGTGTTATTATAGGGCTGAGCTCAGTTATGTGAGTTTGTAACCCAAATAGGAGCGCTAAATGTGTTTGGGACATTGAACTAACCCAAAATGAGTGAGCTTTTAGTGCAACACTCCGTTCCAAAAAAGAGTTTGGGCTGTGCAGCCCTTGCGAAATCGGGGCCAAGTGACTCCTAAAGTGAAAGGGGTAACAGACTGGTGTTGTCTAGCATTGACACTTGGGTTGATTCACACGGTTTCGGACTGTGTTAGGCCAGGCTCGAGGATCGGCCTGCATGGCGTGCGGGCCGGTCCCTAAGCCAGAAGCCCTGAGATCGGCACAACGCAGGCCCTTGGCCCGTGGACTTATTCTTTTTTTTTTCTCATACTTAATTCGATTAAAAATTTTGATATTCAACTGTTTTATAATTTTTTTATTGTTACTTAAATAATATAATTTTTTAAAATTATAAAAAAAGTCACATTGAAGTGGTGGGGGATTTGGGTTGGACCCATACCTATTTTATTAATTAATAAAATAAAAATTATATAAGAGGGGGACTTGATGCCTAAACATCTTAAAAATATTACAATGATTAAAATTTAAAAATAGAATGAATATCCTAAAAATAAAATTAAATACATAATATTACTTATCTTAAATTCCTAATTATAAAAATACTAAACTAACTACTTGGTTCACCCCATTCATCATCTAAGTCATCATCAATAATCCACGAATTAGCCGTCCTATCTTCGGCTGCAAACAAACTACTACAACACATTAACATCTCCAAAGTTTGAGGAGCCAATCGAGATCTTCTTTTATCGATTGTTAAAGCGTTCTCACTGAAGACGCTTTCTAATGGCACTGTGGAGACTGGTGGTGTCAAAAGATCACGTGCCATTTTAGATAAAATGGGACATTGACTTACATGAACTTTCCACTAATCACAAATATCAAAATATTGATCCTCATTTTCTACCAAGGGTTGCATCTCATAAATTGCCATTTCATTGTAGGTGGTAGACGATTTTTTTTGACTTTTCATAATACCCCATGGATTAAATACTGATGAAATTGAAGAGGTAGATTTTTGTGGTGGTTGAAAGTGACTGCTAGATGATGATGAAGCTTGCCTACTTAAACTACGAGAATTAGAACAAGAAAACTCAAACTCATACAAATTATACATGTTAGATAAAGCTTTAGCCGATTTATCTTTTATATCTTTTATCATACATTGCCTAAGTGTTTGAGATTAATCAAAATCTAATGTTTTATATAAATATTCAATAATACTATGAAATCCAGCCGTTTTTACTTGAGGATCCATACACAATGCCATACAATATAAAATAGGAATATCTTCATAATATTTTTTATATTTTTCAAACATACTTCTCATAAAATAACCGTATTGGGGATGATCTATATCACCAAATATATGTGTTACCTTAGTAAGTGTTGGAAAAATATGATGAGTAGTGGGATAATAAGATCCCGATAAAAATTCAGTGACTTCTTTGAAAGTAAATAAAAATGTTGAAAGTGTAGTACAATTTTCAAAATGAGTTTTAGTTAGTGGAGGTTGAAAATTATTACTATTACAAAATTCAATAAGTTGGTTTTGAAAAGGTATAACACTTTCAAACATATCTAAAGTTGAGTTCCATCTAATTTTACAATTTAATTTAAATTTTTTAAAAGATACTCTTTGTTCTCGGCATAATGCCTTAAAATTTTGTTGCCTAGTTGGGGAGGTTTTAATAAATAAAACAATATTTCTAATTATATTAATAATATCATCAACATATTTATATCCTTCCTTAACACATAAATTAAGTATATGACAAGCACACCTAGTATGAAATAAAATACCATCTAACATAGGATTTATAGTATTTTTCAAAATTGTTATGGAGGAATTATTATTTGAAGCATTATCTAAAGAAATAGAAATAATTTTATTTAAAATTCTATATTCACGACATGTTTGAATAATCATTCTAGCTATACTATTACCTACATGTGGATATTCAAATAATTTAAAACAAATAGTTCTTTTTTGTACTAAACAATCACGATCTATCTAATGACATGTAATGCACAAATAAGACTCATTAGTAATTGCAATCCAACTATCACAAGTAAGAGCAAATTTTCAATTACAAGAATCAAACATAACAATCAGATACTCTTTCATTTCTTTATATATCTTTATTATATTATTTTTTAACGTTGTTCTAGGAATTCGTTTCCATGCTAGTTGACAATTATTTTGCATATATTGTTCATAATGTGGTTTTTCTACAAAATTAAAAGGTAATTTAGTTTGAACAATCATTTTAACAAATCCACTTCCATTTTTTCTATAATCATATTGAAAATTACCAATAATTTGACCTCCTGTAGTACGTATTTGTTGTTGTTTAAGTCGATTTTCTAACCAATCATGATACGAACTTTTCATATGTCTAACTAATGTTCCCGTCCCTCCTCCCTTCTTATGTGTATATACCACCCTACAAATTTCACATGTTACCCTATTATTATCATTATCCTTTTCAAAAAGATTCCAAACTATAAATGTTTTTGCTTTAGTTATAACATCTGCTATTTCAACATCATTCTCACCTATATTAGATTCGTTAGGATTAATAATTGGAGTTGGTTGTGATTGTGAAACACTAACGCTAGGCCTACTAGGACCTTCATCTTCATTATCTATTTCATTAGTTATTAAATTCAAGACTGGATCTATATTAAAATCAAAATGTGTAGATGATTGTGATGAAGAAAAATGATGATATTGATTTGGATCCATTATTTTTTTAAAAAAATAAGCAATCAAAATTCAAATAAAAGTTCAAAAAAATAAAGTATTAACAAATAATGAAATAAGAGAATTGAAAAATATAAATAAAAAATTAACTTAAAAATTAAACAAATAATTAAAACAAATAAATAATTACTAAAGCTAAAAAATAAGAATGAAGATTAAGAAATACTAACTAGTTGATGACCAAGAATAACAATACTTTGTGGAGTTTTTTACTTCTTGTATCGACTATTCCGCCACTCAATAATCTTCCAAAATATGAAGACTTTCTTGAAGAATTGAAAAAGTATAACACAAAAATAAATTCTATTCTAATCCTTTTTATAGATGAAATGAAGAAATTTGAGGATTATGAGAGAAAGATGAATGAAAAGAAGAGAATTTGAGAGAATTGGAAAGCATTTGATGAGTTTTGAGTGGAATTGGGGGATATTTATAGAGTTTTGGGGGGTTAGAATGGAGAATATAACCGTTAGGGATTAGAATGTAAAAAAAAAAAAAAAATTAGCCGTTTTTAGGGCTGAAATGTAATAAAAAAAATTGAGAGAGCTGTTGGGTAACGGTTCACTTGTGCGGGCCACTGGCGGGCCGGCCCGTGGCGGGTTAGGGGTTTCTACTCTGGCTCGGACCAGACCGGAACCTAGGACTGGCCCTAGACCTGGCTCGGTGTATAGTGGCCGGTTCTGCCCGGCCTGACACACCAGCCTGGCGGGCCAAACCTGCCTACTGGCCATTGCTAGTGTTGTCATTTCCCACTATAACCAGATGTATCAATCTAGTTGGACTAACACTTTTCATTAAAAAAAAAAAATCTTATGCCTATAAAATTTTGTCATCAGGCTGTGTTTGATTTTATTATTATACTTTTGATAATATTCTGATTAATTATTAAAATTAGTCTTTTTAATTAAAGGGATGTTTTTTGGAAATTATTTATTTATATATGTCTATCCCTAAAATTAATCTAAAAGTTGATTTTATGAGATGCCATTTTATGTAATATGATTATATATGTTTTGTCACACACACACACACACACACACACATACAGATATATGATATGTATATGTACAACACGTATATATGTTGCACAATATGTATATATACACACATATATACATATATACATATTGTGCAACATATATACGTGTTGTACATATACATATCATATATCTGTATGTGTGTGTGTGTGTGTGTGTGTGTGTGTGTGTGTGTGTGTGTGTGTGTGTGTTGCAAATATGATTTATGAGTCCTTTTTTTTCTAGTTGATTTGTATGTACAAATTTATTTAATGAAAATATTAACATAATTAAAATAATATAAACTTTTAAAATTATAGAAATGTACAAAATAATTTACTATATCGAATAATATATTTTGATAGTAAATTTAATATGATTATTATATTTTGTTATTACACTACTGTTTTAAAAAATGTTTAAAAAGAATATTGAAAATAGTTTAAATAAAAAAAAAAAGGTATAACCAAACAATTAAGCTTGGTTCGGTAGTTGATTTCTTCAAGCATATATGGGAGGTTGCAAGTTTGAAACTTGTAGTGTCAAGTACTTTCCACAATTTTGTCAATGGCAATGAAAAATTTTTGTATTGGCAACAAAAAAAAAAATTTTCGTGAAAGAGAAAAATATTTTTCGCCATCGCATTTAATTTTCCAAATAAAATTATATTTGTGGTGATGAAATTTTAGTGAGGAAACATTTTTGTCGCGAAAAGTCATTAATAGCGACAAAATGAAAATTTTGGTGATAGAAATGGTGAAGTTTTGGCGACAAGATTTTTCTTAGCTAAAAGTAATGGCTTTAACGAAGAAATAATTTTCATTGCAAAAGGCACCTTTTAGCGACAAAAATGAAAGTTTTGTCACCAAAACTCTTTAGTGAGGCATTTCAGTGAGGAAATGGTGAGGAATTTTTTTTTCATCGCTAAAGGGCTTCACCAAGGAAATTTTGACATTTAGTAACGAAAATGTTTTGTCGCTAAAGACCATTTTCCTTAGTCGTGTCCACTCTTGGACGTAGGCCATTTGACCTGACCATGTAAATTCTTTATGTCTCTCTTTTCATTTCATTTCTTATTATTTTATTTTTCTCTACATTATTATTTTATTTCTTTGTTTTTATCTTGTGTGGTTTTGCCATTAATTGGAGGTTTTTGGGTTTGTTCCTGGAACCTATCCCTAACAAAGTGATATCAGAGCTTTTAACTTTGACTCAATAGCAATGATGATAAGAAAGACTAAGGTGAAGAAATTTGATCGGGATGTCAACTTTGACTTGTGGCAACTCAAGATGGAGGCTATTTTAATTCAAGATGGAGTTGATTTAGCTTTGAAATGAGTAGAGGAAAAGCCAGTGGGATGACAACAACGACTTTTGAAGACTTGGATAAAAGGGCAAGATCATATATTATTCTAAATATTTCTAATGAGGTTTTAAGAGAAGTCGCTATTGAAACTACAACTAAAGTTATGTGGGAAAAATTGAAGGCTTTATATATGGAGAAGATAGTAGGAAATTGGATTTACTTGAAGCAAACTTTGTTTACTCTTCAGATGGTTGAAGGTACATTTATCATCTCCCATCTCGATACAGTTGATCGTCTTATTATGAATTCGAGTAATATTGATGTAAAAATAGATATGAGGATCAGACCATTTTATTGTTGTGTTCCCTTCACCAATCCTTTAAGCATTTTCAAAATTCTATGATGTATGGAAAAGAAACTATCTCAAAAGAGAGGCTTGATAGAGATTTAATTGGGAAGGTTAGTGGAAAACAGGTTGAAGGTTTATTGCCAAAAGGTAGATATGAAAATAAAAATTGTGGTAGGAGTAAATCAAAACCAAAATCAAAATCCATACACAACATTTTGGTTTGCAATTATTTAATAAAAGGGGCATATTAAGTCCGAATGCTTTAGGTTGAAAAGTAAGGATAAATATAAGGAAAAATATAATGATGCTGCAGAAGCTAGTGTAGTAGCAAATAAGAGTGAAAGAAATATTTTGTTTATAATTAATAATAGGAAAATGTCTTAAAATGAATGGATTTTAAATTTAGGTGGTTCTTACCATATGTGTCCCAATAGGGATTTATTTTCCACCTATGAAAATTATAATGGTGGAGTTGTTTTGATGGGTAATAATGTTATCTATAATGTTGTGGGTAAGGATATAGTTTAAATTAAAATGCATGATGATATAGAGATGATTCTTGCTAATGTTAGACATATTCCTGATTTGAAAAAAAAATATCATCTCTTTAGACATTCTTGAGGTTCTTGAGTGAAAATATACAACTGAAAATGGAGTTATTAAAGTATGGAAAGGTGCTCTTGTTATTATGAAAAGTTACAGGTCTAAAAGTTTGTATACTTTGTAAGGCACTACTATCGCCGATTTTATTGTAATTTCTACATCAACTTTATCCGATTCTGACATCATCAAATTGTGGCATTGTTAGAGTTGTACTCTAGAGCCACTCATTTGTACAATGTATTTTACACGATTATTAATAAAAGATATTATTTATCTTTCAATTTAATTAATCATTTCACGTTTATGTTTATAAAACTGTTAGATAAAGTCCCAAACACATAGTATAGTGTTAAGGAAATTATGATAGAGATCATAATGTGAGATTCTAGCTACACTATGTAGTACTTGTTCTTAAATCATCCCTAATCATAGTATTTATAAGATAAGACATCATTAATGTGCAAAGACTAGTATGTGTTATACTTCTTGATTAGTTCAAGCGGTAGTTCTCATATCCGTGAGTATTGTGATATTCAAAGTTAAAACATAAATGCTTGTTATATGAACAAGTTCATTAGATGGCTTGATTATGAGATAATTACATGGATAACTATTTAGTGCCAGTGATAGAATCTCATTATAGCAATTATGTAAGTATCTTTAGACTTGAGATCTCTAAAGCATTTTGTTTACTAAGAGTTGTACTTTGATTCTAATCTTTAGAGTCTTATTGAGACTGCCTATTGTTGGAATGTATGCTCTCTAGACTGGATTTCTGATGTAATTATTGAATTTATTAATAAAAGAATTTATTCTCAAAATTTGTTTGTGAATTTACATTTTATTTGTGCATGATTTGCATTTGGAAAGGACACATTGTGTTTAAGTAAGTGATCCATGTGAATGGTGGTCTTTCATAGTAAGGTATGGATCACGGGTTACTTAACACATAAACGTTTGTTCTTCCGATTGATGAGAATGAGAATCTCATCATGTTTAGGTTATTGTGTTATGAATTCCAAATAGGGACTGGCTTACCTTTAGTTAGTGAGTAGTCCACTCACTTTATAGCATGAGTGTATTTCGAACACGTAGAACAGGATTTGTAAGAGTAGTTTTTAAAAGTACTAGTTAGAAGAAACCCAAACTATTACTACTACAATATAGACTAATACTCTATCGTTTGAGTATGAGTTGGTTGTCTGACGAAGCTAGAAGTATGTACTTTGATATGCTGTAGTTGAGGTTCTTTCGTAGAGCTGATATACTTGTATATTGGATATATGTGACTAGTTAGTTAAGACAGACTTGTACAAGATAGCTTTTGCGCTATATCGCTCTTTGTGACTATTCAAATGATCTAAATATCTAAGGCCCTGGGGAACATAACTTGGATGTTTGCTTTAGAGTAACTGCCTTAGAAAGTGGAAATATTCGAGGAGTCGTGGATCATTTGACTAGACGTCTAAGGATGATAGATGTCTTTTAGAGAGGTGTTAGTACACTCATCTTCTCTAAATGTACGGCGATATGTAGAGAGGTATTTTAGTCATTACATCTGTAGGTCGGAGACTTTGCTAATGTAACATAGTCATTGGGGTCAATATTTCCTTATGGTGATATTAGAAAATATTTAAAATGAAAAATACAGCTATTTATATAACAGGAGTATTTTGGTCATTTTAGTAGCCAAGGCGATGTGTCTTTTGGTATCCGGAATAGCCTTTAAGTCTTGACAGATTTGGGTTAAGGAATTGGTCTTGATAATTATGGGTTTTATTTTATTTTATTTAAGTAGTCTAATTTATTATTAGATTAGAATAAAATAAAAGGCCCAAGAAAGAGTATACATTTATCTAGTTTAATTGGTTATTTAATTATTCCGGGCCCAAGGCCCAGATTAAATAATTATAAAATTAACCTAGATATAAACTAGATAAAAGGCCTGATATTTTATAATGGTCTATTTGGGTTTGTTAATTATTTATTGGTTATTTTATGAAGTCCAGAAAATAAATAATTGAGACTTATTATTTATGGGTATTCAAGCCCAAGAGTAAATACTTTTATTTGGTCCAATGAATGAGACCAAGGGTAAAATAAAAATAAAAAAACAACATGGGATGGATCTCGTATTGTTTGGCGTGAGAGGATAACAAAAAGCATGATGTTTTTTTTTCACTCTCTTGGTCTTTCTTTGGTATTGAAAATAGATCTAAGGCCATTCTTCGATCTAAATTTTTAGCTTTCACCAGCTTTGGGAGAAACAGTGGCGATATTCCAAAAGCTTAAAAGCTTTGCGTGAATGAGAAAGAGTAGACGGCTTGCAAGAGTGCAACCGGAGGTGTTGGGAGAACCAGTAGCTTCAAATATTCAGCAAGAAGTGATCCAAACATTTTCTTCAGTGCCAACAAGGTCATTCAAATACAGAAATAAACAGCTTCCATGCAATACTCTATATTTTTTTGTTTAGCAAGCATGCTTTTAGTTTCATTGTTTTTGCCATATTAACTTTCAAGTGGTATTAGAGCCATGGTTTGACAAATATAGGAAGCATGTTAGGTTTAACTAAAGTAAGAAAATATTTGTTTGTTATGTTTTCTGTGAACCTTTGCAGTTTATGGTATGGGATAGATGGCTCTGTAAGTCTCATTGTCGAGACATAAGCTTATGTAATTTACTGCTTTCTTAGATGAAACGTGTAAGCCCACTGTTTTTAAGGGCATAGGCACTTGTTAAGTGCTTTTATATGTTGTTTGGATGAAAGAACTAGAAGAAGAAATGCAAAAACGTAGAAGAAAAATCTCAGGAAATACTGGAGAAGATGACACTGTTCATCGCCGAGCCAAGTGGAGCTGAGCTGCCTGCTTGATTGTGAGAGGAGCCATGTGGGCCGAGGCTTGGAGCTGCAGCAGGGCCGAGTTGGCCTTGACTCCAAGCGCGTGCGAGGAAAGCTTTCTTGCGGAAGCTCCAGGCTTCCTCGCGCCGTGCGAGGAAGGTTTCCTCGCAGAAGCCGGAAGAAAGAAATTTGCAATTGCAAATTGTAATTTGGATTGAGATTTGATCGGGTCGCGAGGTGGATTCATGGGCGGGTCATGGGCACCTACCTGGATCGCGGCCCATGGGTTTTTCCCATGCGCCATGATCTAGTGTGGCGGGTATAATGGACCAACAATAAAAAAAATTAATTTTTGGTCCCATACCATGCAAAATTATTTTTGTTGTAATAGTTAATATTCTTTGAATATTTTGCATGAAAAATAATAGTAAAGAAAATATAGGATTAAATAAGATAATTAATTAATAAATGTATTTAATTCTATTATTTGGACACTTAGGTTAAAAGAATAAAAAAGCATGAAAACATTTACAGTTTTCTAGCATGCTTATTTTTTTTTTTTTTACCCTATGTGCACGTTTTTTCAAAGACTAAAGTCTTTGGGAGTTTTTGACAAAGAAAAATATTTTTTTTAATTAAATGATTAATTTTAATTCGAATAAAAATTAATTCTTGGTATTTTCTCAAAGGATTTTATCTTGACATAGAAAATATTATGGATTTAGATATTTTTGTTAGTTAAAATAGAAAATTATTTTGATTTAATTTTAACAAGAAAAATTATTTTTGTCAAATTAAACATAAGATCAAAATCTCTCGAAAATTTTATTAGAAATTTTTGAAATTATTAAGTTTATTAACTTAAATAAAATTAATTCATAAAAATTTTCTCATAGGGTATAAATCTTGACATAGAAATTTTTATGGGTTTAGATATTTTATTGTTGAGCTAAAAGAAAACTTAATTGAAATTTTCAAAGGATATTTTCCAAGAAAATCCTTATTTTACAATACTAAATAGGAGAGGGGTTCCAACAGCGCCACGGCTTCCATCACGATTCTTATTAGAGATCGTGGGCCTCCTCGTGTCACCTTGTGAGTGAACCCGTATAGGATGGGGATACCATAAGGATCTAGAACCAATGGATGGATGTAATTAATAACTCGGGACATGTACTATGATTGGCCAGCCCACGTTGGAGGTTATAGTGCGAGGAATATCCATAGAAAATGAGAAGAAGCGGTCATCCCAGGATGGAGTTATCTTCTAAATCATTACCTAGAAGAAAAATTAATTTGTGGTGGTTAAGACACTTAGCTTAGGAAACTGTTAATCTTCTCAAGAAGCTATGTCAGTTTTCCCAAGAGCCAAATTAATCACATTAAAGATAATAGTGATAGGATTAACTATTATCATATTTAATATGAGGATAAAGTTACAAATTATTTTATTTTTCACAAATTGAGTTTTCTTTTATTTTCGATCTTCATAAATGGTTAGTAGAGGTTCTTTTAGTCATTTGGCCATTATTCTCCATGAGAATAAGCTAACAGATCCAAATTATATGGATTGAAAAATGAACTTGAACATAATATTCATTGCTGAGGAGTATAAGTATGTCCTCTATGACACCTGCCCTATTATCAGGGAAGGTTCTACCACTGAAGAGCAAGAGGCTGAGAAATCATGGAAGAAGGCCGACGAGATGACTCGTTGCTACATGTTGGCCTCCATATCTAATGTGTTCCAGTCTAAACACGAGTACATGGCCACTGCGTACAACATTAGCCAATCACTAGCCACGATATTCGCAGATAAGAGTCAGCCCGCAAGGTAGGAGGCTCTTAGGATGATTATCAACACTAAGATGGTTGAGGGAGCATTAGTCAGAGAGCATATGCTCAAGACGATTGCTACTTTCCAGGAAGCAGAAGTCTTAGGGGCTATTATTGACTCCAAGAGTCAAGTGGATATAGTTCTCGAATCTCTTCCGGGCTCTTTTACTCAGTTCAAGTTAAATTATAACATGAATAAGTTAAACATGAGTTTAACTAAGTTAATGAAAGAGCTCTAAGTGGCAGAGATGGTTATGAAGCCATAGTCTAAGGCTATGATTGTTAGGACTTCTTTTTTCAGAATTGGGCCCAAGCCCAGGAAGTTCAAGAAAAAGAAGGGAAATGCACCAGCCCAGCCTAAGAACCAGCATAACAAGCCCACGAGTAAGTGCTTCAAGTGCGGGAAGAAGGGATATTGGAAAAATGAATGTCCAGAATTTCAGGCCAAGAAAAACCCTATAGGTATTGTTCTCCATCTAGAGTTAGTTTCAATGGTTGGATCAACTTTTACTTAGATTGTTGATTCTGGAACCACTGATCATATCGTAACTCCTTGCAGGGGTTTAGAAAGATAAGAAGACTCTAGAAGGGCAAGCATAGACTACAAGTAGGAAATGGAGCACAAGTATAAGCCCTTGCAGTGGGAGAGTTGGATATTATTTTTTATTGTAATAAAGTAGTTATTTTGAAGGATATTTTATATGTACTCGGTTTTAGACAGAATTTGATTTCAGTTGCAAAGTTAATAAATTATGGATATTCTGTTTCTTTCCATTCTGGTATTACCATCAGTAGAAATTGAGAAGTTTTATGTACAGGGTACATGTATGGAAACTTATTCTTTTTAAATCTTACAAACAATCAAGTAAATAACACTTAATCTGAACTTTTAAGTAAGAAGAGAAAGACCAATGCCAATGACTAATATCTTTGGTATCTAAGGTTGGGTCGTATTAACTTAATCAGGATTCAGAGGTTAATCCATGATGGGGCCCATTAAAATTGAAAAGTTGGTTTTGGTGTGAATCTTGCCTTATGGAAAAAATGACCAAAAGGTCGTTCACCCAAAAGGCTGATAGAGCCAAGAAGATATTGGACCTTATTCATACTGATGTGTGTAGTTTTTTGTCTACACAAGCTAGAGGGGGTTTTGAATACTTCATCACTTTCACGGATGATTGTATAAGATTTGATTATATCTACCTGATGAGATGCAAGTAAGACTTTTTTTGACAAGTTCAAAGAGTTTAAGACTAAAGTGGAACATCGGACAGGTAAACTAATCAAAACCTTACGATCGAATCGTGGTAGAGAGTACCTTTTCGGTGAGTTCAAGGATTATATGGTACATCATGGGATAGTATCACAACTCTCTGCACCGAGTACGCCCTAGCAGAATGGAGTAGTTGAGAGAAGGAACAGGACATTGATGAAAATGGTCCAAAGCATAATATCTCATGCTACTCTTCCGATCTCTTTTTGGGAAAATGTCCTAGAAACAACGGCATATATTCTGAACTTATGCCTTCCAAGTCAGTACTTAGGACGCCCTATAAGATGTGAATTGGGCGTAAGCCAAGTCTAAATCATCTCAGGATATAGGGTTATTCAGCTTATGTACTGATCAAGGAAGACAAGATAGACCAAAGATCAGAATTATGTTACTTTGTTGGATATCCAGAAGGGACAAAAGGAGGTTACTTTTATCATCCTAAGGAGCAGAAAGTATTGGTAAGTATTAGTGCTAGATATTTAGAGGATGATCAAAGTCCTTCCACTAAAGGTTCAACAAGGTTGGAACTTAAGGAGAAGTTATCTTCGGAATCAACTTCTTCAAACCCGATTATGGAACAAGAAGAGATACAGGCTTAAGAACTTATACAAACGGAGCTTCGTCGTAGTGGGAAGGTATCTAGAGTTCTAAAAGGATGGACAGGAAAGGCTTTTGAGCTGGTTTCTAACCATTAGAAATAATATCCCATTAGATATGAGGAGGCTATTGCTGATGCTGATGCAAATCTATGGCATGAAGCAATGAAAGTTGAGATTGAGTTTATGTACTTTAATCAGGTTTGAGATCTTGTAGCTTCATCTGAATGGATAAAATCCATTGGGTGTAAGTGGCTATACAAGAGGAAGAGGGGAGCAGATGGGAAGGTGAAAACCTTCAAAGTTAGGCTTGTGGCAAAAGGGTATACTCAGAAAGAAGGAATCGATTATAAGGAAACTTTTTCCGCGATAGCCATGCTTAAGTCCATCTATATCCTTATTGTCATTACATGTCATTACGACTACGAGATAGGGCAAATGGATGTCAAGATGACATTTCTTAATGACCATCTTAACGAAGACATCTATACGTCCTAACTAGAAGGTTTTATTGCTAAAGGCTAGGAACATATGGTTTGCAAGCTTAAGAAGTCTATTTATGAACTTAAGCAGGCATCTAGAACATGAAACATTCGTTTTGACGAGATTATAAAGTCTTACGGTTTTATTCAAAACGAGAATGAACCATGCGTGTACATGAAATTAGAATGCATAAATGTGATTTTTCTTGTCTTATATATGGATGACATTCTACTCATTCGGAATGATGTAGAAATATTATCATCTATTAAGGTTTGACTGTCTAGTCAATTCAATATGAAGGACTTGCGAGAAGCCAGTTATATTCTCGGGATTAAGCTTTTTAGAAATTGAAAGTAGATAATGTTAGAATTATCCCAAATGACATACATTGACAAGATGTTTGTCAAGTTTAGCATGGACTCATGCAAGGAAACTCTAATCCCTTGCAGACATGGGTTGTCTTTTTGTTCTAAAGACTGTCCTAAGTCTCAAGAGGAAAAAGGCAAGATGAGTAGGACTCCCTACACTTTGGCTGTAGGAAGTGTCATGTATGCCATACTGTGCACTAGGCCAGATATCTGCTTTGTCGTAGGCTTAATTAACAAATATTAGTCAAACCCTAGGGAGGTTCATTAGCAAGCTGTAAAGCATATTCTCAAGTACCTCAATGGTACGAAAGATTATATATTGGTTTACAAGGTTGACGACTTGGTTCCTACTGGATACACAGACTCAGACTTCCAGACAGATAAGAATGAGAGAAAATCTACTAATGGATATATCTTTACCTTGTCTGAAGGAGAAGTTTCATGGAGGAGTATCAAACAATCTTGCAATGCTGACTCAACCATGGAAGTTGAGTATATGGCAGCTTCGGAGGCATCTAAAGAAGTAGTTTGGCTCCTTCCTTTCAGAACTTGGAGTTGTGCCACACTTGGATAGACTGATTGTGGTGTATTGCGATAACTCTAGAGCAGTCTCGCAATTCAAAGAACCCAGGAATCATAAGAAGGGAAAGCACATCGATAGGAAGTACCACCTGATCCAGAATTTTATCCAGAGACGGAAGATCGTGGTGGAATAAATAGCCTCGGAGAACAACCTAGAAGATCCTTTCACCAAGTCTTTGGCTGAGAAAGTTTTCAAGAGATACTTAGATTCTATAGGAGTGGGCATCTACGGACTTTCTTAGTCTTAAAGTGCAAGTGGGAGATTGTTGGAATGTATGCCCTCTAGACTAAGTTTCTGATGTAATTATCGAATTTATTAATAAAAGAATTTATTCTCAAAATTTGTTTGTGAATTTACATTTTATTTGTGCATGATTTACATTTGGAAAGGACCTATTGTATTTAAGTAAGTGATCCATGTGAATGGTGGTATTTCACAGTAAGGTATGGATCAAGGGTTACATAATACATAAACGTTTGTTCTTAACCGATTGATGAGAATGAGAATCTCATAATATTTAGGTTATTATGTTATGAATTCTAAATGATGAGTGGCTTATTTTTAGCCTATAAGTTGTCCACTCACTTTATAGCATGAGTGTATTTCGAATACATAGAATATGACCTGTAATAGTGGTTTCTAAAAGTACTATTTAGAAGAAACCCAAACTATTATTGCTACAGCGTGGACTAATACTCTATCACTTGAGTATGAGTTGGTAGTCTGACGAAGTTGGAAGCATGTACTTTGATTTGCTGTAGTAGAGGTTCTTTCGTAGAGCCGATATATTTGAATGTTGGGTATATGTGACTAGTTAGTTACGACAGACTTGTACAAGATAGCTTCTGCGCTATATTGCCCTTGTGACTGTTCAAATGATTTAAATATCCAGGGCCCTAGGGAGCATTACTTAGATGTTTGCTTTAGGGTAGCTTTATTGAAAAGTGGAAATATTTTAGGAGTTGTGGATCATTGGACTAGGGTCTAAAGATGGTAGATGTTTTTTAGAGAGATGTTAGTACATTCTTCCTCTCTAAATATACGGCGATGCGTAAAGGGGTATTTCAGTCATTACACTTGTAGGTCGGAGACTTTACTAATATAACATTGTCCTTAGGGTCAATATTTTCTTATGGTGATATTATAAAATATTTAAAATAAAAAATACAGTTATTTATATAGTAGGGGTATTTTGGTCATTTTAGTAGCTAAGGCGATGTGTCTTTTGGTATCTAGAATAGCCCTCAAGTTCAAGTACCACCTCAGCCTTTTCCTCCTCATGAAAAAAAAAACTAACCTTGAGGATGCACTTGCCAAGTTTATAGAGGTTACTTCCAATAAATTTTCAAACTTGGACAACTCCGTTAAGACCATAGAAATGGACTAGCAAAACATGAAGGCTTTAATGAAAAATATAGAAGTGCAAATGGGTCAATTAGCTCAAGCAATGTTTAATAGGACTCAAGGAAGACTTCCAAGTGATACGGAAAAAAATCCAAGAGACCTGAAAGCTGTTACATTGAGGAGTGGAAGAAACTTAGAAGAGGAGTAAGAATTGACGAGACAAAAGGATAATGAAGAGGTTGCCAAAAAGCAAGAGGAAACTCCTATCCAATCTCCTACACCACAAGAAGGTAAGAGAAGCAAGAAAGGTAAGGAAGAAGTCAATAATGACAGTGTTAATTTTAATTCCCTTCCTTTTCCCCAAGTTGTGAAACATCCTTTTATTAATTCTCAATTTAAAAAATTTCTTGAAATCTTCAAGAAATTTGAAATTAACTTACCTTTTGTAGACGCTTTAGCACAAATGCTAGCCTATGCAAAGTATTTGAAAGATATTTTGGCTAGCAAGAAGAGGTTGAACGAGTTTCAAAAAATATGTTTAAATGAAGAATGTTCAGCCGTCCTTCAGAAAAAGTTGCCACCAAAATTGAAGGATCCAGGAAGTTTTCGTATACCTTGCTATATTGGTGACTTATTTTTTCAAAATGTGCTTTGTGATTTAGGGGCTAGTGTTAATCTCATGTCTTATTCTGTTTGTAAAAAATTGGGATTAAAAGAGATTAAGAACACTTCTATTTCTCTACAAATGGCGGACATGTTTATAAAATATCCTAGAGGAATAGTTGAGGATGTTCTTGTTAAGGTGGATAAACTCTATTTTCCTATTGATTTTGTGATCTTGGACATGGATGATGATGCAGATATGCCTTTAATCTTAAGTCAATCATTTTTTAACATTGGAAAGACTTTAATCGATGTGCAAAAGGGGGAACTTACTTTAAGGGTTGGGGATGAAGAGGTTAAATTTAATATGTTTAATTCTATGAAACACTTGCCTGATAATGATTCTCTTTATTTTATTGATGTGATGGATACTGTAGTATAATAAAATTTTATTCATGAAATTTCTTATGACTCTATGGAAGTATGTCTAATGGAAGCAGCTATTGAAGATCATGAAAAAGATAACATTGTTAATGCAATCTTGAGGTTAGAAGCAAACAAAATTTTCAAACCAAGGAATAGATTTAAGTTCGAGGAGTTAGAGTTAAAGAGGAATCGCCCCAAACCAAGCATTGAAGAACCTCCTACGGACTTAGAATTGAAAAATTTGCCTTGCCATTTGAAATATGTCTTTCTTGAATCTAATGATAGATTGCCTTTAATTGTTTCTTCATCTTTAATAGGGATTCAAGAAGAGAAGTTGCTTAGAATATTTAGGGCCCATAAAAAAGCTTTTGGTTGGCAACTATCAGATTTGAAAGGAATTAGCCCATCTATATGCATGCAGAAGATTCTTTTGGAGAATGACCATAAGCCATCTAGACAACCACAAAAGAAACTCAATCCATTGATGTAAGAGGTGGTGAAGAAGGAGATTATCAAACCGCTTGATTTAGGTATTATTTATCCTATCTCTGACAGTGATTGGGTAGTTCCAATTCAAGTAGTTCCTAAAAAAGGTTGTTTTACTGTTGTTGAAAATGATAAATCTGAATTATTACCTACTAGGTAAATTATGGGTTGGAGAGTTTGTATTGATTATAGGAAGTTAACTAGTGTAACCTGTAAAGATCATTTTTCCATACCTTTTATTGATCAAATTCTTGAGAGATTGAGCAGTCGTGCATATTACTATTTTCTTTATGGATATTCAGGCTATTTTCAAATTGCCATTGCACCTGAGGATCAAGAAAAAACTACTTTTCCTTGTCCTTATGGCACTTTTGTGTATAGGAGAATGCCTTTTGGTCTCTGTAATGCTCCAGGAACCTTTCAAAGATGCATAATCGCTATTTTTCACGACTTAGTTAAGATATGCATAGAAATTTTTATGGATGACTTTTCTGTTTATGGTGATTCCTTTGATAATTGCCTATCTAACATTGATAGAGTGTTACAACGATGTGAAGAAACTAACCTAATCTTGAATTGAGAAAAGTGTCATTTTATGGTGCAGGAAGGCATTGTACTAGGTCACAAAATTTCTCAACAAGGCATCAAGGTGGATAGAGTAAAAGTTGACGTTATTGCTAAGTTGCTACCACCTTCCAATCTCAAGACTTTAAGGGGATTCTTGGGTCATGTAGGGTTTTATGGGTGCTTTATTAAAGATTTTTCAAAAATTCTAAACCTTTGACTACTCTTTTATTGAAAGACATGCCATTCAATTTTTCTTGTGCTAGTTTGCAAGCTTTTCATCTTCTAAAGGAGAAATTGATCTCAGCACCTATTTTGATAGCTCCTGATTGGTCATAACCTTTCGAGCTCATGTGTGATGCAAGTGATACAGCAGTTGGTGCTTGTTTAGGACAAAGAAGGGAAATTTTTTTTCAACCTATCTATTATACTAGTCGCACCTTTAACCCAGCCTAATTAAATTATGCAACCACTAAAAAAGAATTGTTCGCTATATTTTTTGCTTTTGATAAATTTCGTCCTTATTTAATAGGTGCTAAAGTAACTATTTATATAGATCATGCAGCTTTAAAATACCTACTTGATGAGAAGGATACCAAGCCATGATTAATGAGATGGATTCTCTGGCTTCAAAAGTTTGATATCACTATTAAGATAAGAAAGGATCTAAGAATGTAGTTGTTGATCACTTGTCAAGGCTTCAATTAGAAAATCGTGAGGAAGATGCCACTAGCTATAAGGAGGAAATCAATGAGTTCACAGCTAAAATATTGATGAGAATTTCTACATCTTGCAACTTTTTCTCTTCTTTCTCTATTTATAAAAAAGAAGATGCTAATTTTAATGCTTCCTCTGTAGGTTATGCTGACAAAGTGGCATCTATGACACATCAGGCACCATGGTATGCTCGTATTGTGAACTATTTAGCAAGTAAGTATGTTTTAATTGAATTGAATTACTAACAAAGAAAAAAAATTCTTTCATAATCTTAAATATTTTTTTGGGGAGGATCCTTACTTGTTTAAAATTTGTGCCGATAATGTCATTAGAAGATGCATACCTTAATGGGAAGTAAATGATGTCCTGTCATATTATCATGATAGGGAAGTAGGGGGCATTTTGGAGCCTATAGGACTGCTCAAAAAGTACTTGAATGTGGTCTTTATTGGCCTTCTTTATTTAAAGATGCTTTTGAGTATGTTAAGAGATACAATGCATGCCAAAGAAGTGGAAATATATCTAGGAAACATGAAATGCCTCTGCAAAGTATTTTTGAATGTGAATTATTTGATGTGTGGGGTATTGACTTCATGGGATCTTTTCCTTTTTCTTATAACAATAAATATATTCTAGTTGATGTTGATTATGTATCAAAAATGGGTTGAAGCAATTGCTACTCCAACAAATGATTCTCGGGTGGCAGTGAAATTTTTGAAGAAAAGTATTTTTTTCTCATTTTGGTACACCTAGAGCATTGATTAGTGATGAAGGCACTCACTTTTGTAATAAAAAACTAAAAAATTTGTTGCAAAAATATGGTGTGTATCATAAGATTGCTACTTCTTATCATTCTCAAACTAGTGGACAAGTTGAAGTTTCTAATAGAGAAGTAAAAAGAATTTTAGAAAAAACTGTTAATGCTTCTAGGAAAGATTGGTCATAGAAACTTGCTGATGCGTTGTGGGCTTATAGGACTACTTTTAAAACCCCTATTGGCATGACACCTTATTGTCTAGTATATGGAAAAGCCTGTCACTTACTTGTTGAACTAGAATATAAGGCATATTGGGCAATTAAGTTTCTTAATTTTAACATGAATGTTATAAGAGAAAAGAGACTCTTGCAGCTCAATGAATTGGATGAGTTTCTTTATCATGCTTATGAGAATGCAAAATTGTATAAGGAACGAACAAAAAATTTGCATGATAAACACATCATGGTTCATGAGTTCAAAATTGGGGATAAAGTGTTGTTCTATAACTCTCATTTGAGGCTTTTTCCAGGAAAATTAAGATCAAGGTGGTCTGGGGCCCTTTGAGGTGGCAAAATTATTCCCAAGTGGAGACATTACGATCTCACACAATGAAAAGGGAACATTTACTGTCAATGGTCAAAGGTTGAAGCATTTCTTTGGAGAAGTAACACCTGCACATCGTGAGACTTGGCTTATCAAAGATCCACCTTCTTCAATTTGAACAACAAAGGAAGTCAAGCTCGAGACTACAAATGAGAACTACATTTTTCTTCCTTTTTATTTGAAATTCTTTGTTGTTAGACTCTAGTTTTATATTTATATATATATATATATATATATATATATATATATATATATATATATATATATATAAAGAAGAGCAAATTTGGGGACACTTGTTTTTGCAGTGAGCATGACTTGCATATCATTGAAGACAATGCTGCATTTTCAAATAGGGTGTAGGACACCTAAAAATTTTTGAATTTTTTTCAGATTTTTGTGGTTTTAATGCTATATTTTAAGAAAAATTATGTAAATCTCTTAAATATTAGGCATTAGAATTGTTTTCTCTTGTAGTTAATCTCGATATCCCAAAAAGTTTTTTTTGGGATCATCTATATGTATTGATTTGAGAAGTGTTGAAAGGGATATAACCTTGCATAATGCCTTTGTTAGTTCTTCCTAACTATGGGACTTAAATTATTTTTGGCTGTATTTTTGTGATTTGATGAGATACTTAAGCTTTATTATGTATTTGATGCTACTTAATGTTCACTTTATATACGCTAGAACTTGTTTGTTTACATGCTTAAGGTAAAATTTTAAGACTATTTTAATTTTCTTGGGGATGACATTAGGCCTTATTTGAACAGTTTGTACTTTTCAAGCCTGACTTTATTTTATATCATTTGATCCATTTTCAAGCTTTATGTGAAAGGGTGGTTGAAGCCACCACCCACTTATTCTGGATAAACTAGCCTATTTACCTACCTTTATAACTTCATTTTTATTATTTTTCTTCCATTCCTTGATGAGAGAGGAAGGTGCACACCTCTTAAGTGCGGGGTTGGTTTTTTCGTTTTTTTTAATGAGATATGAGGTGGTAGTATAGTATGGAAAAGAGATGAATAGATTGAGCTGTTGGAAAATTATAGATTTGGGAAAGGGAAAAATGGATTGTGATGTGGAAAAATAAGAAAGAAAGTTGGAAAGCTTTGTGAGTTTCAAAAAAAAAAAAGAAAAAGAAAAAGAAAAAGGAGAAAGAGAAGAAGGAAAAAAATCTAGGGACTTCGTTAAAAAAAAAAAATTGTGGTTCTGTTTGGCTAAGATTGGTTCTTTTGAATCATGTCAAGTAGTTAAGTAATGTATTAAGTGAGGGGTTCATGAGTATGTAAATGGTGGGAAGAGTATGTTTTTGAGTTCATTTGCCTTTCTCTCTCATTTTTTTTGTGTATTTCCTATCTTTTCGTTTGATAGCCATTCCCTTAGCGTAACATTATAAGCCAATAAAGTCCTATTAGACCCAAGGAAGTCATTCTAGTCTCCATTAGTAGAGAGTGTGTAAACTTACAAGCCTATGGTTGTATTATACTTTAATCCTTATGATCGTGAGTTCTCATCTAATGCATATTATTTGCTTAAGTGTTGAGTTAAATTACTTAATTATGGTTGGATTTTCTTTCGAGTTTCTATAGTTAGGTTGCATAAACATTGATATTATTCTTAGTTATTTTCCATTCTCTTCTTTTTAGATTGATGAATATGGATGATTTTTTTTTTCATTTTTCATACGGGATATTGAAGTTGATTTCAAGATGAGATGATTCGATGTTTAATGTTTTTGAGCTTTGTTTCTTTGCTTGAGGGCGATCAAAGTCCTAAGTGAGGGGTAGTTGATAGGCTATATTTTTTAGTATGTTTTTATTACTATTTTTCACTTAAATTGGCTTTAATTAGTTAAATTATTATGATTTTTATTTGCCTAAGTGAATTAAATAATATTGTACTTGGTAGGATTAATTGAGATATTTTTTAAGTACAATTTAAATAGAATAAGGTTAATGGAGATGGTATATATTTATATGTTTATTATTGTACTCATGTAGAACTTCTTCATAGTGGGCATGAAAACAATGGAATTCACAAACTTGGTCCAAATACAAGAACAGAGAAGTCTGAAGGAAAAAGGAAAAAAAAGGCCAAAAGCTGGAAGAAGACAAAAGTGGGTAGGAAAAGAAAAGAAAAAAAATAATAAAAGAAGAATAAAGATTGGCCCACGGTGGGAAGCAAATGTCAAACCCAATTACCTATTGGCTATATGTTGTAGGAATTGGAATTGGAGATGGACTCCAAGTCGTGCACAGAAGGGTAGGCAGCTAATTAGATGGATTTTTGCGATGACTTTTGAGGGGAAGAAAAAGAAAACGGAAGCAAAGGAGAGAAAGACAAGAAGCAGAAGCTGGAGTAAAGACGACAGAGGCGAACTAGAGTAGAAAAAAAGCTTCAGTCCAGGCTTCTTCTTTTACTTATTTCTTTGTTCCTATTTTATGTTAATTAAATTTAAAGCTTTGGATATTGAGATTATGTGTAGCTAAATTCTTTAAGACTAAGACCTTCAATGAAGGTTGAAATTTTTATGAGTTTAATTGATTTCAATTAAAAGAATTTTTTTTATCTCATTTTTGGTTAATTGCTATTACTGTTCTTAAAGCTTGTAATTTTCTGGCTAATTATTATATAAATTTAAATTTATTCTAGTTTCAGAGATGTACTAGATTAAATTGGATTAGGGTAATAACAACACATCATAAAATTGCCTAGAGATAGATTCGATTTCTTTGTATGGTTTCTAACTAGTAGGAAACAAAAGTTAGGGAAATCCATAGAGCTTTATGCAGCTTTATTAATTAAAATCACGTAGGAATACGATAATTTATTAATTAAAGTTAGGAGTTTTTTACCAAGAGATTGGGTCTAACTTATATTCAGGTGTTCTACCATTAATCAATTGGAGAATTAATTTGAAGAAATCAATCATTCATCATAGAAGGAGTAAGTTGGATTTGAAGTGTTTTGGTTCATTCTTTGCTATTAATTTAATTAATATAATTTGCTTTGTTGATTTTTTATTTGTCTATTTTCTTTTAGTAAATGGTTTTTAAATCACTTTTATTTTGGTTTGAGTCAGGTTATAAGTGAAGCAATCCTCGTTGGGAACGACTTGTACTCACCAATTTATTACTTGTTTGACATTTGTGCACTTACAAATTACTCATCAAGTTTTGGGCACCGTTGTCGGGAATTATTTTTTTATCTAGTATAGGATTTAATTGCTAAACCTATATTTAAACCTTTTGTTTTTATTCTTCTCTTTATTCTTGTTTTATTTATTTCATTTTGTTCTCGTTTGTTTTGACTTGGTGTGTATGAACACTCGTAGCTCTAAAAATAAAGAATCTTTGATTTATATTCCTGAAGTTGAAGCTTTTGCTCGTCATAATAGGAGTGAGACAACCAAATGAGGTACGAGGAGATCATCACCCAGGTAGAATCTTTGAAATCAGAATACGGTTTTGAATCCGACTTTAGTAGTGAAGTAATGGAGCATAATCAGCAGAGGGAGCGAACTCTTAAGGACTGTACTAAACTAAAGATAGAGGGTCCCTCTCTTGCGATAAATTATCCTAAAGTTACTGCGCAACTTTCAAGATTGAGCCGGTATTTATCCAAATGGTTCAAAACAATCCATTTTTTGGACTGTCTCATGAAGACCCTCAAGCTCACATCTCAAATTTTTTGGCAATTTGTGACACTTTCCAAATAAATGGAGTGTTCGAAGATGCGAAAAAACTTAAATTGTTCCCCTTCTCTTTGAGGGATAAAGCGAGATCGTAGCTAAATTCTCTTCCTACAAACTTAATTGTTAATTGGAATCAATTGCAGGAAGCTTTTTTAAATAAGTATTTTCCTCCTATTAAAACTATACAAATGCATTTTAACATCTATAATTTTTTTTTGCAGGGACCTACTGAACCATTGCATGATGCATGGGAGAGATTTAAAGAATATCTAAGGTTATGCCCTCATCATGAAATGGAGATTGGGATGCAAACTCAAACATTCTACAATGGTTGTAGAGATGACGTTAGATCATCATTAGATGCAGCAAGTGGAGGTGCTTTTATGTCCAAAGAAGAAAGAGATGCATGGAATTTGATAGAGGAAATGAAACTTAACAGTTCTCAATAGTTCAATCCTAGAGCTTTGCCACCTAAAAAAGTTGCAGGAGTGATAGGCAATAATATGGTCTTTAATCTAAAGGCTCAAATGGATTCACTCAGTAGGCAATTAGGAAATTTAAATGTTGCAGCTATTCACCACCAATGTAACCTCTGTGGTGGAAACCACCCATCAATCTAATGTGGCCAAGGTAATATGGTGAATTCTTCATTTGGTGCTAATGAAGTCAATTTTGTTGATCATCGGTGCCATCAAACAAGCTTTGAGTCATTGTGTTAGTGTAAACAACTAAACTGAAAGTTATTTCAGGCTAAGCACCTTAGTAATACTTACAATTCAAAGTGTTGAGGAAATGAAACAAAGCTTTACCATGGCTATGGAGTTGGTGACCTATAGTGTGGAGGTGCAGATGACAAAGGGTTCGAAGAGGACATATTCTGGAAAAGAGAGGGAAAGTTATGAGGGCAATGCAAATAAATAAAAAAAAAAAAAAGGGAAGGTTAGTAATTGGTATGGTCCAACTATAATTACTATCTGGATATCTGTTCAATTTTATTTCAAAAAAATATCCATATTTAGTGCACTTTTTGTACCTCAGGTACCGATAGAGCCCGAAGTTGCAAATGTTGGGGCACTTTGTGATCTTCATCAAATGGTTCGTAGCATATGTGCCCTATTATTTTATTTTCAAATATGTGTTTCCACACCCAAATAATACAAAGCCAAGTCTAGTCACGTGGAGCTTATTCTTTCTATTTATTTTTGGGAGGGGGTTGGGGTTATCCATTCTCCTTCTGCAGAAACCAGGACCTTTTATATTTTTCAAATTTTCTCAAGAAAAAACATATATTTTACAAAGTGTAAGCACTGGAAATTTGGTTCTTAATAGGTAGGAAAATGTCACTTCATTGTTAATATGTTACAGATTTGCTATGAGCAAACTACTAATAGTGTCAAAATGATACTTTAATTTTGCCTTTGTGCTGTTCATGAATCTTGTCATCCTTGTCCTTTTGGTCATCTAGCTAATTTGCAAGGACTGTTTTTCTTCTTGTTGAAAGTTAAAAGTTGAAAAAGTTATTCAAGAACTATCCTTCAGTTTCTTGGCTCTGAAACAATAAGCTCCTTTAAGTTGAGATACCCACCTCATTTTCCATTCCTCTACCTTAACTCATCTATGTCTCAAAATCACAACAAAAAAAAAAAAAAAACAATTTTAGCGAAGCCAATGTATAGAATGAAGTTTTGATCAAACAAAAGATGTATATAAAGGGTTACCTTAAGTACAAATACTTCACACAGTCCAAAAGTTCAAAACTTTATCCTGAACGAATATTAATTAAACTAATTTCACAAAACATAGGTGAAATTTCATTAGCTATCTATAAACATAATGAGTTTTAAAAGAGCCCCAAAATTGACTTCCTCACAGCACCTGCTAAACTTTTCTTCCATATGTCTTTTGTCACAAAAAAAATGAACCTTTCAGTTCTTTTTCCACCCTAAATACACAACCATACAATTATAAGAGAAATAATCTACTTAAATCCAAGATAAACAATATCATTTCTTTACCTGCGCATTTAAGCACCTCATGACATTCTTCCTCCTCCTACTCTAGTTTACGTCACGACACAGCTTGAGAATATCTTCAATTAGATGCAGGAGCAAAGTGATATGACCTAAATTAGTCATATTTTTTCTAGTTATTTGATATTATTTTGTGATATATTTTGTGAAATAACTATCCATATTCCTTCATATTTAAGATGTTACCTTTGGAAATGTATTTTGTGTATTATTTCAGATTTTAGGGATGAAGTAAAGCAAAATCGTCACAAAGTAGAATATAGGCGGCGCTGGTTCCGAGAAGGACAGCTGGCGCCGATTTTCTACTGGAAAAACAGAGAAGTGCAGAACAATTGGAGGAATGAATTGCAATTGAGAAAAGGACAAAAGGGAAATTGAATTTTGGTCAGCAAATAAACAAAGACCAAAGGAAAGAAAAGAAAGAATGGATTCGGTCAGCAATTAGCAAAAGAAAAGGCACGAATTTCAGTGGGCCCAAATGCAAAGAAAGAAGTCAACAATTGCGGCTACAAGAGGAAATTGAAATGAGCAAGAAAGACTTTCGGTGGAATTTGGTGATTTGCGGCTAAATTGAGCCGAAGCAAGGGAAGCGGCTTAATTGAGCCGCTGCGACAACAAAGAAAGAAACAGCAAATTTCGGTGTCTTGGATGTGGCTTCAATTAAAGCAGGTTTAAAGGAATCAAAGGAAACAATTTGGACGTGGCTCACGCGAGCTGACACAGCGAGAGAAGGATTTTTCGGTGGCTTAAGCAGGCTTTCGCATGGCTCCAATTGGAATTAATTTAAGCAGATTCCACAATTCCAATTCGGACATCAAAATCTCTAGCACAAGAAGACAAAAGTCCAAATCAATTTCCAATTCTACAAAGTCAACAGGCGGTGGACTATTTGATTTTTTTTCCTTAGTTTTATTTAGACCTTTTATTATTTTTTTTGTTTTGGATTATATTTAGGTAATTTCTTCTTCTTTACTTAGGATTCTTTTAGGAACTTTGTAAGCTTATAAATAAAAGCCAATTTACCCTAAAAAATGGGATGCACAATGTAGGGACTTAGATTTATTTTTAAGTGCATCACCAATATTTTCTCGAGATAAATAGTTGAAGGAGGATTGTACAAGAGGGTCTATGAAGGGAGAAGAAGAAGGCTTGTCTATGAGTATCTATTTCTTTTATTTGTTTTCTTTTCTTGACAATGATGTTTTAGTTGTTTTATTATAATTTGACATTGGTTTAAACGTTCATGGTTTTTAGAGTTATTTGATCTTTTGATTAACTTATTGTTATTTTTTGTATTTAATTACCTGGGTTGATTGCGAGATTAATTGATTGTGTCGTTAACTTGCTTGAGAATAGGGTTGATGGTTTAAATTGATTGATTTCATATTTGTTACTTTTTAACTTGTCTGAAAATGGGGTTAATTGCAAGAACAGAGTAATTAAAGGTTAATTGATGTCTGTCAGAATATGGATTCAATTGGTTAATTTCATGGGTTAAGTTTGATTGAAAATGGGACTTAATCAAAGAATTGTATTTAATGCATTTTTTGGGTAAGACTGGTTGAGACAGAATATGTGATACTAAGTTACCTAGAAGATAGGGATTCATGGATTGAGAAAGAAGTGAGTCTACTTTAATTCTTTATGATGCCAAGGGAATAATTAGTTATGATAGAGGCTGGGTACTTTAAGATCATAATTGTCTAATCAATGGTTTGAATTACATAGATCTACATCCTTGACATGTATATATTTTTGTTTTTATTTTATTTTCTTTTGTTTTATTTTATTTCAGTTTTGTTTTATCGAGTCGGTTAAATAATGAAAGAAAGGTAATTAATGTCTACTTGTTCCTTGAGGATCGACACTCGTTTGAACCCTATGCTCAGTTAATGATGAGTACGCATGTTCATATGTGTGATTTAGGTTTAACGTTTTAATTTAAATTTGATTGGGAATGTGCTTAATTTTTGTATGATTTTTTTACCCAAGTCCGAACACATCACAAAGATGAAATTTTAAAGCTATCGGTCACGCTTATGCTTATAGCGTACAGATCATCCATATTTATTATAACTGAATTAAAATATATCATATATAATTTATAATATATACATGTATTTAAATCCCCTAAGAATAAATGCCTAAAATCTTTCCATGCCATATCAACACAATTTATTAGAAGCATCCCTTATCAAAATATGTAAGGCCATGCGAGAATCGTAAGGCCATCAGTGCGTTATGAGGCCATACGCGATTAATTAATGATTGCGGAAGAAATATTAGGGGACAGTGCCTTTTATGAGGCCATTTTGAAACTAAATGGCTTGAACCTAATTTTTCTATCAAATGAAGAATAAGTCACTTTCCTTAGAATTCTTCATTTCCATTTCCATTTTCGTATTATCTTTTTTAGCCTTTACTTCGTAGAATCACAGTCTGCTACTAAAACACTTGCCGCTAAAAGGAAATCGAATCATACCAAGATGAATTGAAAGTATACACAGGAGAAAAGGATTACCTCGGCATAATATTTTGGTGAGTTGCATGTGCATTTGACTGTTACTCTCAGAGTATCTTGAAATTCTCTAGAATTTTTGTTTTTGATAGACTGCAAAAGAGATTAACACGAAACTAAATTATAAGAAATAGAGGATACTGATCATAAATATTTTGATTCACAATTAGGAATATGAAGTTCAGGCAGGTAAATCTAGAAGTGTTTCTTACTATTGCAATGGAAGAGAATTCTATGAATGGAAGCCTCACATTTGTATAGCTCTGCCCATAGATGTGCTTATAGCTAGAAAATGCCATCTTCAGTTGTGAAATACTTCTTTTACAGAGAATTTCAAGCATGACTGCTTCATCAATTGCTCCAAATTTTCCTTCCCCTATTTGATATAGCCTTCTTGCATCTAACTTAGCAATGTGATCATAATAAACCCCAAACAGAACAGCACACCAATTAAACCGAAACAGGCAGAATGCCAATTAACCCCTTATTTTTCCTTTTGCCATAACTCTTGCTTGGCCAATTTCACACTACTCAAAACAGAACACCATTTTATTTACCATTGCAAGTGAGGTTGCACAAATATAGTCAAAAGGTTGTACCATATTTATCCATTAACTTGAATTATAGTTTTCTGTTTACAGGAAAAATATTATCAAATAAATTGTACTAGAAAGCACTAATAACACCATTTTCATTTGAGTCAAGCTCTTATATGATATGACCTTGAGTGGGCTTTTTCTTAGTGTTGTGAGTGGTTTAGTTGGTTATGTGTTCAGCTCAACCAATGGGACCAAAAAAACAGAGATTCTTCTTGAGACAAAAAGGAAAAAATAAAACAACAATTTACCCTCTATCAAACCCTTGAAGAACTAAGCTTTAAAAACCCTCAATGATAGTAGAAAGTTCTACTATAATCTCACCCCAATATCCTTGAAGTAACAAAGGCAAACAAGAACAAATAGAAAAGAGAAAATAGGCACCCAAGTAATGGAATTTAAACAAACCTTAGAAGAACAAAGCAACTAAGACCCATTCAAATAAATTACATTGGATTATCTAAAAGATTTATAGATTCATTCATAAGGAGGACTAACCCTTAAGTATGGTCTTGAACAAGATGAACAAAGAGGCTAGGGCCTTTCAAGATTCTTTCTCAAATTTTGAATAAAAGTGTGTAAATTTTGTTGTCAAATCACTAAAGGTTTTATTTATACTATCCTAACTCTAGCTAAGTAATCCCTGAGGTTTTATTACAGTTTAGGGTCTTAATAAGTCTTTACAAACACTTAAAATTGGAGAAAACCCGAGAAAACATAAAAACGCAGTGGCTACCTAGGATGGAATTGGCGCCAGCTAGGGCCCTTGAAGCCGGCACCTGTTGTGCACTGCCTTCGGGCGGTCGTGTTGCAGATTGAGGCCGGCGCCGGTTCGGATGCTTGGGCTAGCGTCGGCTGTCCACTGTAAGGCCTCCTTTTGGTCGAATTTTGTTTATCTTTGTTGCCGGCTTGAGTTCTTGTTGGGGTCCTTCTTACTTTCATAAAAAATGAGCTCTTGACTAGCTTCCTCAACCTTCCAACCCTTTTATGAGCAATTGAAATCAACTTGAAGTTTCTTGGACCTATATCTTGTCATCGTTCCTTGTCCTTGCATAGTCACGCCTCCCCCTCCTTGATCTTGACTTCCATGATGAAGCGGAGTCTCATCATCTCCCCCTCCTTGAAAAGGATTCGTCTCTAAATCATTGCCTTCATCTACACAGAGTGCCTTCACAATTGCCGCCTTCTTAGCTCCATTAAAGTTCATTCATTCACCTATAGGCAAGAGAACCAATTCTAAAGGAGTTAGAGGATTAGAACCATACACAATTTCAAAAGGAGAATAAGAAGTGGTAGAGTGAATAGCCCTTTTGTAAACAAACTCAAGATGTGGCAAGCATTCTTCCCAATTGTTCAAGTTCTTCTTGATTATGGTTTGTAAGAATTGGGTAAGTGTTCGGTTGACCACCTCCTTTGAAAAAACGTCTTCAAATTTTTGAAGAATAGTTGCAATTTACTTAGGCAAAGACAATGTAGAATTATTAGTAGAAACATAAGAACCTTTGCATAAAAGAAGAATAACCGGTTCCTTAGATTCTATAGCTTCTATGACCTCACTTTCTTTTGCAAAGAAATTCACTCTTCTTTTACCTCCCCTCTCTTGTCCTTGTTCACTCATATCCTTAATCGTCAAAGGTACTTGTTTGTCTATTCTTTCTCTCAACTCTTTTTCTTTCCTCACTTGTTCTTTTATCTCAATTTCTTATTTTTGTTTGCCATCTTGCGCTGTCTTTTTCTTTTCTTTCTCCTTCATGATTCTTTGATCGTTGTTCACCTTACTAGGGGCCATGAGGGTGAGGATAAACTTAGTTCTCTCCTTAAGTAGGGAATAAGTATTCTTCCTCTTATTATAATTAACATGCCTATCGTATTACCAAAGCTTCCCTAGGAGCAAGTGACCCGCTTGCATGGGTATCACATCACATAGCACGTCATCCTTATACTTTCCCATCTCAAATGACACCAAAACTTGTTTGTCCACTCTCAATTCCCCACTATCATTCAACCATTGCAATTTGTAGGGTTTGGGGTGTTTAATCAATTTCATGTCCAATTCTTTAACTAAGTTTGCACTAATCACGTTAGTGCAACTCTCACTATCCACAATGACACTACAAGGGGTCTTATTTATTAGACACCTAGTGTAGAAGATGTTCTCTCTTTGTTTGTGATCTTGGTCTTCAATGGCTAGTGAATTCAATGACCTTCTTGTGACTCCTACCAAAGAGTATTCTTGACCAACAACTTCCCCTTTATCACTTTCCTCATCCATTTTTCCCTCTTGGTCTCCTTGGTACCTTTCTCCTTCTTCTTCTTCATCAGTAGAAACCTTACCATAGGGATTAGTATACATCGTTCTCTTGCTAGGACACTCATGGAAAGTATGTCCATATCCAAAGCACTTAAAACACTTGATATCTCTATTCCTTTGTGGCCTCTCCATGGCTTTTCCCTCGTCCTTGTTCAAATATTCCCTAGGTTTCCAATTCTCCATTGGCTTCCAATCCTCTCTAAGTTTGTTGAAGTCCATTTGAAATGGCTTAGGGGCTTCATCCTTCTTAATTAACATCTTGCTAGTAGTGTTGGAGTTTGGAAGTGGTGGTCTAGTAATTGCCCTCATTTTTAATTGCCTCTCAATCTTCATAGCGGCATGTACTATATCCTCAAATTGATTATAGGGATGCAATTCTACTAAATTGGCAATTTTCCTATTTAATCTTCCAAAAAATCTTGCCCTCGTTGCTTTAAGATCCTCATTGATTTGAGCTCTCATAAACATTATTTCCATCTCTTTATAGTAATCTTCCACACTCTTGTTCCTTTGCTTGAGTGATTGAAGCTTTTGGTAAAGATCATTGTAGTAATGGTGTGGGATAAACCTAGCTTGCATCATATTTTTCAACAAATTCCAACTAACCACAGTTTTCACTCATATTTGTCTCATTTGTGCACTAACTTACTCCCACCAAACCAAAGCATACTCCGAAAATTCCAAGATAGCTAACCTCACATTTGACCTTTCACTATAGGTATGACTTTCTAGGAAGATCTCCATCTTGCTCTCCCACTTGAAATATGCTTCGGGGTCACTCTTACCATAGAATGTGGGCACTTTCAATTTAATGTGGTTTAACTCCCTCTCATCATCATTTCCTTCTCTCCTTCCTCCTTTATTGCCCCATCCTCTATGGTATTCCCCAAGGGCTTCAACTTATTTCCCCTCATACCATTCATCAACTCTCTCAAACTCTCTTTCTAGCCCCCTTAGATTGTTCCCACAATTCCTTCCTTGTCCCCTACTTCGTCCTCCTCTCATACCATGTCTTCCCCCTCTTATAGGAGCTTGTTGGAATCCCCCGATAGAGTATTCATCACATTCTTTCCCTTATTGGGCATTTAACGGAGGAGTATGTGCATCACCATCCCTCATCCTAGGACTAGGTACTTCAAATCGTTCTTGGCTTCTCCTTTACGCGATAGTAGAAGATTGTCTAAGATGATTTATCAATTCCCTTATCATGTTTTGAGACCCACTTTACATAGTCCTCATTATAGCTTACAAGTCATCACACAAAACCTTAGCATCAATTGGTCCTTCTTGAGGTCTACTAGGTCCACTTGAGTTAGGCCTAGAGATCTCTTGATCATGGGCCATGGTGGTGGAATATTTACTTATTTATACCTACAAAACAAAAGAGATTAGAGAGAAAAAAAAAAATAGATCCTCACTTCGTTTCCTTGCGTATTGGCTCTCAAAGGTTGGTCACTCCACACTCGTGTTTGCTCTCTTAGTAATAGTCTCACCCTCTTGCCTTTTTTTTTTTCTCAATACTCAAGCTTTCTTATTTAATCTCAATTCTCCCCAATAACTAAAGATTTAGTCCAACTTAGTGAATCACACAAATCAATGGATTTTTCCAATTAGAGGGTCTTAGGGGAATTTTAAAAAAAAAAAAAAAACCTTGTTGGGCATCTCAAGTAAACAAGTTTTTAATCAAGAATTTCAAGAAAAGTGGACTCAATCAACATAAGAACAAACACTAGACGCACAAAGAAACACTTCTAAGCAAGAAACAAACAAGAATTAGCAAGAGCAAAGAAACAAGAACAACTAGAACTAGGATTATGAAGAACAAGATGATCACAAGTGTGCACTAAAAAAATTGAGTTCAATGAACATGGAATTCAACAATAGAGTGATATACTAAGTCCCAATATCCCAAAGAATGAAAATTAAGAATCAAAATTCCCAACTATAGCCAATTTATCAAATACATTGGATGCAATCCCGTAACTTAAGAACAACCAACATTTTCACCCATATTCAAGCCAAATTTCACCACAAACACAAGAAAATTTTGTTCCCAAGGATGATATTAATATCAAGGAGCAATTTTCCAAAAGAAAAATCAAGATATAACAAAGATTTCATGACCTTTTTGGAGCATGTTTTTGAGTTACAAGATTTTATCTGTTTCTTTTTCTTCAACTTTGTAGGGCTCCTTTTCTTGCTTTCAAGCTTTGATTGGAATCAAAACTTTTCTTGCTCTGATACAAAACTCTTTGATATGACCTTGAGTGGGCTTTTTCTTGGTGTTGTGAGTGGTTTAGTTGGTTATGTGTTCAGCTCAACCAATGGGACCAAAAAAACAGAGATTCTTCTTGAGACAAAAAGGAGAAAATAAAATAACAACCTACCCTCTATCAAACCCTTGAAGAACTAAGCTTTAAAGACCCTCAGGAATAGTATAAAGATCTACTATAATCTCACCCCAATATCCTTGAAGTAACAAAGGCAAATAAGAACAAATAGAATAGAGAAAATAGGCACCCAAGTAATGGAATTCAAACAAATCTTAGAAGAACAAAGCAACTAAAACCCATTCAAAGAAACCGCATTGGATTATCCAAAAGATTTATAGACTCATTCATAAAGAGGACTAACCCTTAAGCATAGTCTTGAACAAGATGAATAAGGAGGCTAAATTCTCTCTCAAATTTTGAATAAAAGTGTGTGAATTCTATTGTCAAATCACTAAAGGTTCTATTTATACTATCATAACCCTAGCTAAGTAATCCCTGAGGTTCTATTACAGTTTAGGATCTTAATAAGTCTTTACAAATACTTAAAATTGGAGAAAACGCAGGGCTGCCCAGGATAGAGCCGGTGCCGGCTAAGGCCCTTGAAGCTGGCGCCGGTTGTGCACTGCCTTTGGGCCGGTCGTGTTGCAGATTGAGGCCAGCGCTGATTCGGATGCTTGGGCCGGCATCGACTGTCCATTGTACGACCTCCTTTTGGTCGAATTTTATCTGTCTTTGTTGTCGGCTTGAGTTCTTGTTGGGGTCCTTCTTGCTCTCATAAAAAATGAGCTCTTGGCTAGCTTCCTCAACCTTCCAACTCTCTTCCTTCCTCAAGCATAGTTTTATGAGCAATTGAAAATCAATTGGAAGTTTCTTGGACCCAGATCTTGTCATCATTCCTTGTCTTTGCATGGTCATGCTTCCCCCTCCTTGATCTTAACTTTCATGATGAAGTAGAGTCTCATCATTATGTCATTTACTTTATATTTTTCTTCAACTACTCTAAGGAGTAAGAAGTCAATGACTTCTGCCGAGGATATAGCAGCATCATAAATGCCCATGTTTTCAATACTTGTATCATCAATTGCCAGGATAACATCACCAGAGGAAATACCAGCTCTATATGCTGGACCTCCAGGAGAAGTGGAAATAACCACCAGTCTAGATGATGATCTATCATTTCCGGTAGGATAGCCAATTGACAGCCCCACTCCAGTGAGAGAATTTTTTGTTCCTTATCGCCTTCAAAGAATATTTTAACGGATTATAACTTGGAGGATTATCACAATGAATGAATCTCTAAAAAATAGAATTGTAGTAAAGTAATGAGGGAGCCAATTCGTCATCAAATCCACACACAACAAACAAGATATTTGAGAAATTACTCCCTACCTACAAATTTTTAAACCATCCAGGCTCCAGAAACCGAGTGAAAGTGTTATCCAGGGTGGCAACCATCTTCCTTATTGCTGCATCTGAAAATAATATAGCATAAGCATTTAGAAAGCAGATAACTACATGTTAAGAGCCAGGCTTAATTGGCCGAGGAAGAAAGACCTGTCGTCGAATTTCTTGAGAGTAGTTTCGAGGTGATCAAAAGCTTAAGCAAACTCTTTTGCAGGATCTTTTCCTTTGAACGATGTGAAAACGATTTTGAGGAATGTTTCAGAATAGGCTATCATCTCATCAATAAATTTCCTTTTCTCAGGGTCCTGCAATTTTGTGGACATTAGAAGCGATTGGATGCCTCTGCAAACATGGAAAGAAGAGGAAAGGAAAAAATTGTCCAGGATATAGAATACTATTTCATGTCTTACATCTAGCAGGATAGTAGGCCATTCAAATTTCTCATCTATGTACTTGATCAAATCCAGGCTTTCACCAATAACTTTACCATTGTGCTCCAACGATGGTACCTATGAAAAGTAAACTTGGTTAAAGGGCATTCCAAGACAACCAGAGAATTGGTTAAGTCCCTGGAACGAATAGTGCGTTCACAATTTAAGCTAGGCATTTCATCGAATAGCTTCTAGGCTTCGTCAATCATATTAGCTTTTCCATAGAGACCGATGATGTGAACTACAAAGTGCTTGTTCGTGATATCAGGATACTGCTTTTGATGTTTCAAAATATCTTTAATAGTTGAGAATTCCTCGACGTTTGTGAGTCGACGAACGGTGGCTTCACATGGGATTTGGTTAGAATTCATCTCTGAACAGAGAAAACAAAAAGTTTATTAATCCAAAAGCAACAGAGACCAATTTTTCTCTTTAAAACTTACCTCTTTTTAGAATTCCCAAAAACATGATAAGTGAAAAGTTAAAAAGAACAGAAATAAAAAAAAGTTTGTATTTATTTGAAGCAAATAAATTAAGTTAGATGACCTTTTATTTTTTGGCTAAAAAAAATTATTTTGATAAATTTTTGAATCTAATTAAGTTAGATGACTATTCATTTTTAGAAAAAAATAATTGAAAGTATTAATTTGTAGATAAATCAAGTTAGTAATAAATTAAGTGAGCTGAATTTTCATGTTAAAAAAAAAGTAATATAAATTCAACAGAATTGAAATGCCACTTGTCGAGTTGCGCAAGGTGCACGTGGCAACACCAGAAACTTCTCAGGTGCCGATGCATGGTGCTTCCACAACTACTTATATATATATATATATATATATATATATATATATATATATATATATATATTCTTAGGACTTATTTGAAATTCGTAGAAAAGAAGAAGAAATACACCAATATAAGAACCATAATTCTCAGGCAAATACAAATATTGAACATTTAAGATAATAGAGAACACTAGCTTATCATATTTCACGCTTTCTAGATTGTACTCACTGCATAAACTTGACTATATAAACGTATGAAAAATTAATACAGAATGAAACTAAAAAAGGTAACAAAATAAGAAGAATGCAGAATATGCTAAAAGTTGTCACTGAATCAGTTCGAAGTCAGTTAGTTGATGCACCTATCGAATTTACCTATTCTGTCAGTGTCCTGGGACTTATCGGCAGACACTATAGGAATAATTGAGTGAAATTCAGACATACGAGTTATCACAAAAAAAAAAAAAAAAAAAAAATGCCATTGAACCTCCTAAACTTGGCACCCACCACAGCTTTTAGCACACTGAAGTCTAATCTTCTGGAGCCTTGAAAGAACATCTTGGATGTTTATTCTTGCATCTGGAGATTTTTGGGTGCATTCCAATGCTAACTCCATAAGAGACAACAAGCATTGTACCGTTGCATCAAAAAGCTCTTCATCTACTTTCAGTAAATTTGAGTCTACAACCCGTGCAATGTCATCTGGAACTGAAGCTTTTATCCAGCTGCAAAGGGACACATCTCCAACGAACATTTCATCACTAGGTTTCGTTCTTGTGAAAGTTTCCATCAACGTGATTCCAAAACTATAAACATCACACTTGGTTGACACTAATCCATCTAGTCCATACTCTGCATCACAAAATTCAAGGATTCACGTAAATATGGGATTTGAAGGAGAGAGGAAACGGGTAAAAAGGAGAAGCCAAAAGCAAGAGATTCAGGTGTTACCTGGTGCAATGTATCCAATTGTAGCAAGGGTCTTAGTTTGTGTAACGTTATCTTCCACTCCTAGTAATTTCGAAATGCCAAAATCACACACATGTCCTACCATATCTCTGTCTAACAAGACATTGCTCGGCTTCAAATCACAATGCACCACTGGCATTGAGAGACCATTGTGAAGATAATCAACTGCACATGCCACATCTATCATTATATCCAACCTTTTCAAGATGTCTAAGAAATAGTTATGAGAGTGTAACCATCTCTCAAGGCTTCCATTAGACATGTATTCCAGTACTAATGCTCTGAAGTCTGGGTTGGAGCAACTGGTTATGACTCTTGCTAGATTTCTGTGCCGAAGATTTCGTAGAACTTCACATTCTGTATCAAAGCTCTTGAAAGCTCCAGCCAAATTCAGATTGAATACCTTGATTGCCACATGAGTACCGTCACTGATTATGCCTTTGTAAACATTGCCGTAACTTCCCGTACCGACCAAATTGCTTTCACTAAATCCATTAGTCACTCTCTCAAGTTCTTGATATGAAATCCTTTCATGCGTCAATGCAGACAATGGATTATCTTCTGGTGCAGCTTCTTTTCTCTTTCGCCATCTCATGACCACGAATCCAAGAACCAGTGCAAGAATCAGTAATGAAATCCCCAAGACAAGAAAAAGAATCAAAAGTAACCTTTTTCTTTCACTTTTCTGGGGAGAAAAAGGATTGCATGGGAGCACCTGAAACCGAGAAGCACCACACAGCTCACCATTAGACATAAATGACTGATTTGTGAAGTTCAGAAAGGGTCCTTTTGTAGGAATTTCTCCTCTTAATTGATTGAATGAAACATTGAATTTCTTGAGGTACAAGAGAGCCTCCAGTGACTTAGGAATCACTCCTGTTAGCTTATTATAAGACAGATCCAGAGTTTCCAAGCTTAGTACTTTACCGAATGAATCTGGAATCGGCCCTTCCAGCTCGTTATGTGCCAAAGACAGCTCAATCAAGTTCCGAAGACCATCTACTGAGCTAGGAATATTTCCAGAGAAGTTGTTCATTGACAAATCTATGATAGTTATGGCCTTTAGATTTCCAATTTGAGGAGGTATAGGACCACTGAGCAAATTAGACGATGCATTAAACTTCAACAGATCTTTCAGCGACCAAAAGCTTGAAGGCAAACTGGAAGTCAAGTTGTTGTAAGCAATATTAAGGACTCTCAAAGAGGTCATTTTACCTATGCACATCGGTATAGGTCCTGAAATTTGATTCTCTCCAAGTTCTACAGCTCCTAGCTTTTGCAAATTGCATATGATACTTGGAAAAGATCCTACTAACCTGTTGTTGTCCAGATACAGTCGTTCAAGGTTTTGTAAATTCTTGAAGGATCTTGGAATGGATCCCGTTAGATCATTGCCTTGCAGAGTCAACAAATTTACTGTACTTAGATTACCAATTTCTTCTGGAATGATGCCACTGATTTTGCTCTGGTCTGCAGCAAAAATTTGGAGATAGGAAGACAAATTACCGATGGAAGATGGAAGTATGCCATTCAATGGATTGGCACTGATCACAAGTACCTTCAAATGTCTACAATTTGTCAAACAAGTTAGAAACCTGATTTTTGAAGCTGAAGAATCAGTTACAAAGTTGTTTTTCTGTAAATTCAGAATTTCAAGGGATCCCAAATTTCCTAGAGAATTTGGTACTAAACCAGTGAAACTGTTAAATCCAAGTTCTAAAATAGTGAGCTTTGAAGCATTTGAGATTGAATCCGGGATATTTCCGCTGAGATTGTTCTGTCCAAAATAAATTCCTTTCAGATTAGGCACACTTTTGCCTAGATTTGAAGGCAGATTGCCTGAAAATCTGTTGCCCGAGAGTGAAATGTTTTGCAGTGTTGATATATTAAAAATACTTTCAGGAATAGAACCACTTAGGTTGTTGTAGTGTAATCCAAACACTTCCAATCTCTTAAGATTACCAATTTCGGATGGTATTTGCCCTGCCAAAAACATTCACAATCTTAACAACTTTTTCATTCCCAAAGAGTTATGCTAAACCTATATTAAATTGCACATTTGACTGAAAATAATCCCAATATGTAACATTAAAATAATAATAATAATAATTGGTGACAGAGAGAATAGAAAGCTTGGTAACTAAATGCACATTGGGAAGCCAATTTCAGTTTATTTTTCGGGTAAGAAATTGCACCTTCCAAGTTGTTTCTTCCAAGATGTAAGACTGTTAGCATGGTTAAGTTTCCAATTTCCCTGGGTATGGTTCCGCTGAATCTATTACGTGATATCGATAGTAGTTGTAGAAGTGAACATTTTTGTAAACTCGGGGGAATTAGGCCATCTAGCTGATTCCCAGTTATGTAAAGGCCTTCAAGATTTGAAAGGTTATGGCAAATATCTGGTGGAAGTTTACCAGATAACTTGTTCTCTGTTAAAGCAAGTACTTGCAATGAAGAAAGATTGAAGATACTTGGTGGTATAGGACCAGTAAGCCGGTTCTCTTCCAGGTCAAGGAAGGTCAAGTGATGAAGATCACCAATTCCCTCGGGTATGCTTCCTTCCAGGAAATTCTGATACAAACTTAGGTACTCCAGTCTTGATAGGTTGGAAATTGAGGATGGTATGCTACCTGAAAATCCGTCTTGATCAAGGTTCAAGGTCCGAAGATTAGTTAAGGAGCTGAAGAATGCTGGAAGAGCACCACTAAAGTTGTTGTTACTGAAATCAATAAAACGCAACCGTTGAAGTTTTGCTAGCTCTTCAGGGAGATTTCCACGGAAGTTGTTACTATGAATGTCAAGGGAACGGAGAAAAGAGAGGTTTCCCAGATGTGGAGGAATCCTCCCCAAGAGGCTCATGTCAGAAATATCCAAGGCTGCAACTCTATGATGGCGAGAACTGCAAATGACACCAATCCAGCTGCAGACAGATGATTCTGCTGTCCAATTCCTTTCCAAGATATTGTTAGGACTGAAGGAAATTTGAGATTTCAATGCAAGAAGGGCATATTGATCGGTGGTTATGTTGAGCAAGCCGCTTGAAACGTGGTTAATCAACAAGTATGTGAACGAAACGAGGATAGTAATTGTTCTACCCATAGTGTTTGTCCGTAAGCCTGAAAATATGGACAATCTAAACAGACGGAAGGCATTAAATATTGTATGTTGATTTTGTAGAGTTGGCGTAGTAGTTAAGGAGGAGGATGATATGATGTCTTCCCAACCCACCGATTTAATGGGTTTTAAGACTATTATTTTAAATTATACTTTTTTATTCGACTTAAGTTTAATTCGTGAGTTTAAGGGAGGAAAAAAAAATTATTTGAATTCAATGTTGTTTGAGAAATTATGAAAGAAAAAAAGATATTATTTTTGTTTTTTTAATTAAAATTTGAAGATGAAGAGAAAGAAAGTAATTATAAAGATTAGGGCAAAATATGTTAGTCACGTTTGAATTTTCATAAATTTTAATTTTCATCTTCAAATTTTAAAATATGTAATTTTAGCTCTTGAACTTTTAAAACATCTAAAAATAACTCTTCCATCAATTAAAATTATTAAGTGTTTACAGAAGTTCATCACATGATTTCCACCTGATCTATTTTATAGGTATTTTCATTTACTTAACTCTCACAATGTGGTGCCATCCTTTTAATTCTTACAAAGTAACTTCTATATATGACAAGAAAAGATTACTGCGACTTGCGTGTCTCTCACTTTTCTTTTTAGTATTCACTTCTACTTTTAAATTTATTTTTCCTTTCTATAAATATGTTAAGAAAATTAATATTCGTCAAGAATTAAATCGATTTTTTTTCTTCTTCATCTTTATGTCTTAGTTTTGTTTATTAAAGGGTAACATATGTTATTTTTATTGTATGGTTAGATTCGAAAAAGTGTGAAAGAGTAATCTCAAGATTATTGAATTACATAAAAGATTTGAAGTTAGATTTTAAAATTGTTGTTGATAAATGAAGAAATTTAAAGAGAAGAGAGTGAGATTAAAGTTAAAAATTAAAATAAAAAACAGGAAAATGAGAGTTAAAATCTAGTGAGTTTGTATTGTACTTGAGCTTTTATTGTTAAAAGAGTTATTTTTTAGATGTTTTAAAATTTTGAGGATTAAAATAATATATTTTAAAGTTCGAAAGTAAAAATAAAAATTTATAAAAATTTAAGAATTGTTAGCATATTTTACATTAAAGATTATTTTACAAAACTAATCTTCTGATCTTTAATTCATTTCTTGAGATGCAATGATTAATAACACTTTTGTAGCCCATCTTCCATGGCACGTTCGGCCTTATCAGAAGTGTTGCCGGCAAATTTGTCCCCTTCTTTCCAACTTTGGAAAGAAACTGTTTTTTTCAGCGCAAGGGTCCCTCATCCATCAGCCCATTTCTCTCGGTCTTTCCATTTTTTCCTACTAAATAATGACAAACGGGAGGAAAGTTGTCCCCTTTCCCTCCAAATACATTCTTTTCTATCTAAATTTATCCATCTAAAATCAACCCTTAGTTATTATGATTTGAATTCATAAAAATTAGTTATAGACGGCCATTTGTCCACTTACACCATCCATTTTTTCCTTTTAAAGGAAATCTTTTTTTTCCCCTTGTCCTTTTATTTAAACAAACAAGCTCTGAATTCCGTTTATCTTGAGTTTAGGACAACGGAATTTGTATCAGAGACACTTTAAGCATCAATGGAATTCAACATGGTTCAAGAGGATGACTTGGTGCCATAGTGAGCTGTATGTTGTATAGATTGCATGTTGATTAATTTAATAACAGTGATAAATTTTAACAAAAAAATGTATACGTTTCAATAATATTTCATTATTTAAAATTATACCCCTTTTATTAAATTAGTTATTATCATTCATACATATTCATATGAAGTGCTTGACACTGCCATATCGTCCTATAGTAGATTATAGTTGTTAGTTCAGGAATTCGACATAGTGAGTTATACGTTTTGTAGAATCAATGTTGACTAATTTAATGAAAATGATAAGTTTAACAAAAAATTTATGAGCTTCAACCGTATCTCAATATTCAAATTCACAGCCTTTTTATTAGATTAGCTATCATCAAATTTATACAGATTAGGCCCGTTTAATAATACCAAAATTTGAAATTTAAATATTTAAATTTATAATTTATAATTTAAAAATTAAAATTTGAAATTTGAACTCAAAGAATAAATTACTTATAATTCATTTCTATAATATAATTTATTACAATTTAGATTGAATAAATAATAATAATAATAATAATAAATTATAAGTATTTAACATATTTAAAGTTTATACTTAAATAATTTTTATTTTATTTAAAATTTGTAAGAGAGTTTCAGCACTTATTAATTAATTAAATAATAGTAAAAAATTATTTTCAAATATATTTAAGTAATCAAATATTTAATATAATATGTTATTAAATACATTTAAATAATTAAATAATTAATATTAAATACTATCACGTCCTATAGTTGATTATAGCCCAGGAATTCGACATGGTATTGTAGTGAGATTAACATTTTTCAACTGATTCCAAAATGAACCAACTGTCGGACCTTTCATTGCGAAGCGATACCAAGTCGATACTGATAGGTTATGATCTTTTACAAATAATTTAAATGTATATACTAAAAGTGATGAGGGATAGAAATGTCATAAAATATTATTTCAATAATTTTTAATTTCTTTTTTTCTCAAAATTTTTAAAATCTAATGATTTAAATTTTAAAACTTTATAATAAATGGATAAGATTTTATCAAAAACATCATATTCTTCTTTGTATGGTTGAGATTCATTGGGTTGTCGTGGTTAGTTAAGTCGTTTTATAATTTTTTTATTTTTTTTCTTCCTCTTAGTTTGAATTTTGACATTTTAGATATTTTTAGAGTTGGTAATGTGTGTGGCTCAGATTTGGCTTGGGGTAAAATTCCTACCTAGACCCCCAAGCCCCTTCCTGTGTCTCTCTCCCTTCCTCTTCAAAGGTTTTTGAACTCCCCATCCCTTTGTCTCTCTGGACTCATCTTCAATCAGCACTTCCCCTTCCACTACATATTCTGCTAATCCCTCTTCCAAGTTATCAAACTCCATCTTCAATTTATTTAATTTTAGTTTTGCAGGTTAGTTCCTCTTGTACTTTCTGCAATCTCATTTTTAGATACTTTGGTTTTTTCCCATGATGTTTTTGTGATTTTTATTTTTGGTAGTTTTGTATTAACCATGGTTGCACATAATTTAAAACTTTTTAGCTTACAATTGATATAAATATTAGGGTGCAGGCAAGAAATAATGCAAGGGTTATGATTTCTGGTTCTTTAGACATTTCCTGTAACAAGTATGTAATAGTTCTATATTGGTCTTGAAGCTTTACTCATAGCTTATTGTTTGTAATGTTAAAATCTAATTCTTTGTGGGCTTCAAGTTGTTAAGATCAGCTGTGCAGAAGGCTAGCAACTCACATTGGCAACTCAAAAATAGGTTAGTGTATCATTCCTTCTGCTAGAACTTTTAATGATCCTTCACCTCTTAATGGTTTGCATCTGCTGGTTTTCACAAAGTTCACTACCAAAAAATAATAATAATAATAAAAAAATCCTTTAGTCCTTTTCTAACAGAAGAAGTTTGCAAATGTATGTGGTTTCTCTTCACACAAGATAGCAAAATTATGGCATTCATGTACTTCCTGGCTCCAAGATGATTCCCATCTTGTTTTCTTGCAGTTTCAAGTCAGCATCCTGTTTTTAATTGTAAAATAAAATTTAAACTTCGCATCGTCAAAGCCTTTATATTTGATAGTCATTTTTTACATATTTTCTCATTTGCTACTGTTTGGAGGCTTTTAGAGTTTGAACTCATAAAATTAGTAGTATACTTGCAACTTGCTATTTGACATTGTGAAACCAAGGTAGCTTTTTTTTTTTAATTTTTTATTTACTCTGTATTTTGATTTGTAATTTTCTTCTTGCTAGATTTTTCTATGATCTTGTTTACTTTTCTTTTTCATTAGTATTTATCATGGTAAACACCTCCTTAAATGTTTAATGATAGATAACTGAGTAGCAACTGAGCTTATATGCATGTATTTTTGTTTGAATGCTATGATAGTGTTCCACTCCATACTCGGTGAAGCCTTCATCTATATATAGGTTGCACACCCATGTGTTCTGATTATGTTTAGCTAATTTCGGGACTTCATGGGTGATAGGACCTAATTGTACCTATATTTTCCTAACTATTTAAGGTGATTTTGTAATGTTTTTTATGCAATAACTAGTCAATTCCCTTACAATTTGATATTTTGCTCGTAGAAAGGGTTTCCTTTGATTTTATGCAGAAATTAAAGAATTTGGAGCTTAATTGTACAATTCCAAATGTGAACCGACTCCTACTCAAGAAGTCTGAACTAGTCCTAGTTCAATTATGGAAAAACAGGACAAAATAGAGAAATTTCGGAGGTAGACAGAGTTGGGAAGGCGCCGGCCTAAGCATCTGACCTGGCACCAACTCCCTTCTAATGTAGTCTTAGCAAAAAAAATTTCAATGCAAAATTTGGCAACTTCTGCTAGAACTCTTTTGGTAACTGATTTGAGAACGAATTAGGACTCTTGTACACACGTTTTGACAATCTAAATTCTTATAAATATAAGAGAATAACAATCCCTAAACTACTTTTTCATCTTTGGGACTTACAAACCCATAGAAAACTCCTACAGAAGCACTATGATTTAGGAAGATCAATGAGATTTTTGGAGAAGGAAAGGAAATTGATCAAGAAGGTTTCAAAAAAGAAGAAAACTTACTTGTCTATGAGTGTTTCTTTTTCTCTTCTTTGTAATTTGTTAGCAATTTCGCTTCTTTTTCTCTTCATATGAGTAAGGTAGGAGCCTAAAATCCTGTTGAATCAATACTTGCTATTCCCTATATTGTATAATGGGTATACTTGCTCATATGTGTGATTTTAGTAGTTTACATTTCAATTAAAACTTGATTGATTGTGGCACTTTATTGTTAATTTTTCCAACACTAAAAAATATGCATCAAGTTTTTGGTATCGTTGCCAGGAATGAACACTATCAGAAACACTCAAGTTTTGCTGATTTAGCCTTTATTGTATTTGTAATTATCACTAATTTTGTTTTTAGGTATTTTGTGAATATTTAGGTCCTTGTATTAAGTATATGCTTTTGTTCTTGATTTATTTGATTTATTACTATTTTTATTTTTATTCTCGATTTGATTTTTGATTTTCTTTGAGTGCGAGGTTAACATCGTTATGGACAATTAAGCTCATATGTGCACAAAATTAAATAAGTTACAATGATAATAGATTGGCAAGAATACAAACTCCTATTGATGTTTTGAGTGAGACGTTACTTGAAACATTAGTGAATTCTTTTGTGGCTGACACAAATTCATCCCTGAAGTGTTATGGGGAATCTTCGCAATGATTATGCCAACAAAGAACAGAACTAGCTAATATCGTTGAGGAAATTCATGGAAAAATTTAATCACACAAATTAAAATTCGCATAAAAACATGGGATAGCATATAGAGGTGAACTGACACCTACTGTATTGGAGGAGGCGGCATTGGCTTCTCAACAAACAGCACAACTAATGCTTGAAAACTGTGCAAAATGTGACAAAGAATAGAGAGGCCATGAGGAACAATTGAAAAATGTGATGAGAGAAAACTTTGACTCTACTTTATACTCTAATTCTAATTTCTCTTTTGTAGGTTCCTCTCAATTCTTAGAGGACAATGATGCCCATGATGATGTGTGGAGTTTGACATGCCTCAAGGAGTTGGATTTGTCAATGATACACTATAAGAATTCCTTGGAGGATGTTAATGTATTTTTTCTTCACTCTATTCAAAGGGAAGTAACTTAGTTTTTGTACACCATGCTTTGCGAGGTAAAGATTCCCTTATCCCATCTTTAAGTGCGACACTACTAGGTACAAAGGGGAGGTTTCATGGTAACAATTCTTTTGAAGGGTTAATTGGCATGATTGATGCATTCTTTAAATACTATTTGCATTCATATGTTAACGAAGTAATTTATGTATCCAAAGAGTTGTAAGGGACTAAGGATTATGCATTTGCTTTTGTTGATTCTAATGTTTTTCATGTACTTTGTCCTTTTCAAAAACCTCATGATGCATAAATTTTAGGTGTATAAAAATCATCAAATTTAATTCTATCATTTAGTTAAGTTTTAATTAAACCATTAAACCCAAAATACACATATGAACAAGTATACTCATCCAAGCATAGTATAAGAAATTAACGAGTATCGATCCTCAAAGAAACAAGTGCAAACTAATTATTTTTCATTCATTATTTAACCGACCCAAATAAAGTGAGAAAATAATAATAAATAAAAATAAAGAAATATATACAACTCAAGGATGTAGGTATATGCAATTTAAACAATTATCCTAGAAAACATGATAAGGAACCAACTAGCAATTCTCTCAATTAATTATCCTCTTGGCATCATGAAGGAATATAAAGTAAAATTCAATCGTTTTCTAAGTCATGAATCTATATGGATAAATTCCATTTTATTTTTCAATCCATGGAATTACTATCTTTTGATTAATATTAATAGATTTTCCAATCAAGCTAACATAACCCAAACATGCATTAAACTTAATTCCTTATAAGTATAAAATTAGCTAATAACCCTTTGCTCGAGGTGGAATCAATTAGTCTTTGATTACTTAATCCTATAATCTTAATTTCGTCGCTCAAGTCCATCAAGATTAGACAAATACGAAATCAATGCAATGAAACTCCTAACATCGTTGTCCCAAGTCAATTAAAAGAACTCGCGTCAATAACCAATAATAACAAGTAATCAAACATCAAAGATGATAAAAAAATTGATCAAATAACTAAATCAATACAAAATTATGAATCCCAAAATAATGTTAAATTATAATAAAAAATTGAATACATCATTGTTAAAGAAAAAGAAAATAAAGGTTAAAGAAAGCACTCATAGACAAGCCTCTTCTTTCTCCCTTAAAGAATTTCTTGAACAATCCTCCTTGATTGGGTAAATTCCTCCTTCAATGAGTGATTTGAATTTATGCTCTTCGATCTACCTCTCTATATATTTCTCTTGTATTTTCTCTTGCTTTTATAAGCTTTTTTTATGCTAAATTTGTTGCTTGAGAGATCTTAGCTGAGTAGAATTCGAAAAATACCAAAAACATTGAAAAATTTTTAAATTTGTGCACAGGATTTTTGCCTTCCAAAACAGGCCTGGCATTGGGTCACTTCGACCCACCTAGTGCCAGGTGCAATATGTTCTTCCTCTGATTTTTGCTCTGTTTTCATTGGCCGAACAGAATGGACCGGGCGCCTGGTCCACTTACTAGACCTGGCGCTAGGTCTGTTCTATTTTCTTTCTAAAAGTTGCTCGGTTTCCTCTACTTGACCAGAATAGACTCGGCGCCTGGTCCCTTGGCTGGGCCTGGTACCAGGTGGATTATGAAATTATTCACCTTTTGCTCGAATTTAACTAAAATCTACACAAATTTACCAAAAATACTTTTTACAAGCAAAATATCAAATAGGAAGGAATATGCCTAGTTATTACAATAAATGTATCTTAAAACAACCCAAAATAACTAGGAAAATAATTGTGATTTTAGCCCCTATCACATACCCCTACACTTGAACATTTGTTTTTCCTCAATCAAACAAGATTTAAAACACTAAGCATTTAGAACAAGCCAAAATAATTTAGCAAACTTTCCCTTAGAAAATTTATCCATAATGAAGACATAACACTCTTCCAACCTTAAATATAAACTTGTCATTTACTCAACCCTTTCAAAATCTTATAAACTCTTGTATTAAATCAAACAATCCCAAGGCTATCAAAGTTAAATGAAATAAGCTTACATCTAGTACAAGAAAATTATCCTACTCTTCAATAAAAAACATAGATAACATAAATCATACAAGTTAAGCCATTTAACTAATTCAAGTGTTATAAACTCAAATTTACACAATTCAAGTTAGTGAAATAAGGAAACACTCCACTCTTTTTTTTTTTCCTCTCAAAATTTTTTCCAATGACTTAGGGAATTGCTAGCCTCAAGTGAACAGATTTTTCTTCACTCACGTATTGGCCCCCTTATAGTCATCATTTATTATTTTTTCTAGCAATTTTCTTTTTCTTTCTTCTTTCTTTCCTTACCTTTTTGCCTTCAAGATAGCCTCAAGAGAGTGTGATGCTTCTTTGTTTCTTCTCTTCTACTCACCATATTGGTTCCTTTTTCAACAAAAGGTCTCCAAAGATTAAAAATAAGAGCATTTTTTTTTTCCAACTCAATTCTTTTTTTATCACATAACAATGATTTTTTTTTTTTCACTTTTTTTTTCATTCTCACTTCACTAAATTTTTTCCCCTCATATTCCTTATTCACAAATCAAAGTCAAGCAAACTTTAAATCTATAATACAAGAATTAATCAACAACTCTTCCAATACTTCATCATATCATCCATATTCAAACTTAAAGAATAATACAAAACTCAAATACTAAATATAACCAAGGTTAACTTAAATTCTCAAGATTTAGCAAAAATCCAACTTAATACACAAGTTTACCTTTTAATAAAATCAACCATCACGAATGACAAAACTATATCTAAAGTTAAAAAGAAAAGCATAATTTCATTATAGACAAATAAACTCAATGTTGCTCCAAAAATTTCAAACTTTCAAATTGTCAAATTTTCAAAATTTTCACCAAAATGGTTGTTCAAATTTCAAAATTGTTCCAAGAAAACACCAAAAACAAAAATAATTGATAAAAACTTGGACAAAAAATATCACCAAACTATTCTCTTACACTTAAATTGGACAATGTTCCCATTGGCAAAAAATTAACACATTAAAGAATCGCTAAAAGGGACCAAAAATAATAAAGGGATAGAAAGTTAAGCAATACTCCCCAAGTACAATAATTTCCAATAGATATCAAAACTTAGAATAGCGAGAAGGGTTTGGTCAAGAGGACTTTATTCCTACCTATAAAACAAAACACAAATAAAAGTACAAAGAAAATAAAGGCATAATAAAAACACACCTGAATAAAAGAAAACAAACTAAAGAAAAAATACTAATAAAAATCCTAACACAAAAAAAAAAAAAAATGACTCACTCCCTCACACTTAAGATGGAAAACGTTTTCCTTATCTGGCGGAAATAACACCTAACAACTAAAAATAAAACTTAGATAAAACAAAAGAATGACTAAAAGACCTAAAGAAACCTAAATTCCCCCCCCCCCAAAAAAAAAAAAAGAAAAAAAGAACCCAAAACACATAAAAAAAAAAAAAAAACACTCTTTCCACTCATCATGCTTCCTTATCAAACATTTGTAAAAGAAATTAATGCTTACTGGAAAAGGTAGGCATGATGAAAATAGAAATAAGAGAGGATTTTGAAAAATGGAGGGTTCATGGAAAATGTTAGTTGCAATGAATGTAAATGCATGACCCCCTTTCCGTAGCACTTTTTTAAACATACAAATCAAGTTCTCAACATAAAGATGTAAATTATGTCTAAAAAGTATATAAACATTAGAATCACCACTTATCCCTTCAAAAGATTTGTCACAATTAAAATTTCCCTTAAAACTTAGCAATTGAGTTCTTAAAGATGGGATCAAGAAACTAGGACTTTTAGACACATCTACAAAAACTAAGTTACCTCCCTTTGAATAGGGTGAAGGGTATAAATTACCAACATCCTCTAAGTACTTCTTATACTGTAGCGTTGAAAGATCCAACTCCTTGAGGCATGATAAATTCAACACATCATTATTTGGATCCTTGTTCTCCAAGAATTGAGAAGAACCTAAAAAATCATGTTATAAAGAGAGATTAGAATTATTAGCACATAGAGGAGAATTGAATACCTCCATTTCCACATTGGATAATTGTTTCTTATATCCTCTCTCTTTTCCTTAGGGATTCTCTTGTTCAAACGTATGGGCCTTTATGGCATCCTCAACCAACTTAGCTAGTTGTGTTCTTTGATGGCTCATTCGTTGGGAAGATTTTTCGTACCCCCTAATAGACATGTTTGTGTTGGCAACAAAGGATTTGATTGAAGATTCAAGTGACGTCTCACAAAAAGCGTTAATCCGAGCTTGTAACCTTGCCAATCTATCATCATTATAACTCCTTTGATATTGTGCCTATGAATAATTGTCCATGATGATGGTTTGAACCTCACACTCAAAGAAAAATAAAAATCAAATAAAAAATAAAAATAAAAAGAAACAAAAATAATAGAAAAATAAATAAAATAAAAATACACAAATTAGAAATATTCACAAACTACCTAAACACAAAAATTAGAGATATTTAAAAGTACAACAAAGGCTAAATTAACAAGACTCGAGTGTTTTTGATAGTGCCCATCCCTGGCAACGGCGCCAAAAACTTGATGCGTAAATTTTGGGTGTATAAAAATTATCATATTTAAATCCATCTCTTAGTCAAGTTTTAATTAAAATATTAATTTTAAAATAAACATACGAACAAGTATACTCATCGCAAGAATAGTATAGGGAATTAATGAATATCGATCCTCAAAGGAACAAGTACACACTAATCACTTTTCATTCATTGTTTAACTGACCCAAATAAAGTGAAAAGATAATAAAAAGAAAAATAAAGAAATATATACAACTCAAAGATGTAAGTATATGCAATTTAAATAATTATCCTAGAAAACATGGTAATAAACAAATTAGCAATTCTATCAATTAATTATCATCTTGGTATCATAAAGGAATATAAAGTAAAATTCAATCGTTTTTCAAGTCATGAATCTACTTAGATAAATTCCACTTCGTTTCTCAATCTATGGAATTACTATCTTTTGATTAATATTAACAGATTTGCCAATTAAGCTAATATAACCAAAACATGCATTAAGTTCAATTCTTTATAAGCATAAAATTATCTAATAACCCTTTACTCAATGTGGAATCAACTAATATTTAATTACTTAGTCCTATAATCTTAATTTCGTCACTCAAGTCCATTAAGATTAGATAAATACGAAATCAATGCAATGAAACTCCTAACATCGTTGTCCCAAGTCAATTAGAAGAACTCGCATCAATAACCGATTATAATAAGTAATCAAACACTAAAGATGATATAGAATTGATCAAATAATGAAATCAACACAAAATCATGAATCCTAAAATAATATTAAATTACAATAAAAATATTGAATACATCATTGTTAAAGAAAAAAAAACAAAGGTAAAAGAAAGCACTCATAGACAAGCCTCTTTCTTCTCCCTTGAAGACTCTTTTAAACAATCCTCCTTAATTGGGTTAATTCCTCATTCAATGAGTAATTGGAATTTATGCTCTTCAATCCACCTCTCTATATATTTTTCTTATGTTTTTTCTTGCTTTTATAAGCCTTTTTTATGCTAAATTCGTTGCTTGAGAGATCTTAGCTGAGTAGGATTCGAAAAATATAAAAAACATTGAAAAATTCTTAAATTCGTGCACAGGATTTTCACCTTCCAGAATGGGCCTGGCATGGGTCACTTCGACTCACTTGGCACCAGGTGCAATCTGTTCTTCCTATGGTTTTTGCTCTGTTTTCACTGGCTGAACAAATGGACCCAGCGCTTGGTCCACTTACTAGACCTTGCGTCTTGTGTGTTTTGTTTTCTTCTTGAAAGTTGCTCAGTTTCCTCTACTTGATCAGAATGGACTTGGCGCTTGGTCGCTTAGTTGGGCCTGGTGCTAGGTGCATTCTAGAATTGTTCATTTTTTGCTCGAATTGAATTAAAATTTGCACAAATTTACAAGCAAAATGTCATATAGGAAGGAATATGACTAGTTATTACAACAAATGTATCTCAAAACAACCTAAAATAACTAGAAAAATAATGGTGATTTTAACCCTATCACCTCCCTTCTTTTTTCATTCATTATGCCTAAATTTTATATTGAGCATTCATTTCTTTTACAAGGAGATGATGAGTGGAACGAGTGTTTAATATGTTCTGTTTTGAGCTATTTGCATTCTCTATGTTATTGTCTTCTATTGCTTAGGATGGTTTTTCTAGTTATCTATTTTTTTTCCCTAATAAGAAGAATATTTCCCAACTTCAGTGTGGGGAAGGGAATCATTTTCTTTATTTGCTTTCTTAGGATTCTTATTAAGTCATTTGTTTTATTTCTTTCATTTTGATATTATTTTCTTTATACTTTTATTTGTATTTTATCTTGCAGGTTTGAATATATGTTTCTTGAACAAGCTCTTCATTTTTCTTCTTCAAGTCAAACATCTTTTGGAGCTTATTATATTTGGGGAATATTACTTAACTCCCTCCCTTATTATTTTTTGTTCCTTTTGAGAGGTTTTTCTTTGTTGATTTTTGGCTAATAAGGACATTGTCTAATTTAAGTATGTGGGAGTGATTTGATGATGTTCTTTGTTCAAGTTTTTATTAATTGTCTTGCTATTTTCTTAAAATTTTAGAGCTAATTTGAGAATCTTTTTTGAGAATTTTGAAATTTTGAGCGAAATTGTAATTTTTGGCAGTTACGTTATTGTTATTGTCTTTCTTTTGCTATGAGAATTTGGTTTAAAATTTATTTGGTAGAGTTTGGTTTGATGTAAACTTGTATATTTGGTGTGATATAGGCTAAATCTTGAGAATTTAGATTAACATTGTTTATGTTTTAGTAGATGATAGGGGCTAAAATCATCATTATTTTTCTAATTATTTGAGGCCAATTTGAGATACATTTATTGTAATAACTAAGTATATTCCTTCATATTTGACATTTTACTTGTAGAAAGTGTTTTTGACAAATTTGTACAGATTTAAGTTGATTTCGAGCACAAAGTAAAATTTTCTAGCATACACTTGGTGCCAGGCCTGCCAAGGGGACTAGGCGCCAGGTCCAATCTGCCCAAACAATGAAAACAGAGCACGTTCAAGGAGGAAAATAGAACACACCAGGTTCCAGGTTGGTCAATTGTACCCAGCGCCAGGTCCACTCTGGAGAAAGAAAATTCTGTGCACAAATTTAGGAATTTTTTTTAATGATTTTAATATTTTTCGAATCCTACTTGACCAAGACTTTTTAAGCAACGAATTTAGCATAAAAAAAGCCTATAAAAGAAAGAGAAAATACAAGAGAAAGAGGGATGGAAGGTGAATCCAAGAGCATAAATTCCAATCACTAAAAGAAGGAGGAATTTATCAAATCGAGGAGGGTTGTTCAAGAGAGTCTTCAAGGAAGAAGAAAAAGACTTATCTATGAGTGCTTTCTTTTATATTTATTTTTTTCTTCTTAAACAATTATGTATTTAATGTTTCCATTGTAATTTGACACTGTTTGTTGGGATTCATGATTTATTGAGTTAATTAAGTCTTTTGATCAATTGATTATTATTTGGGTATTTGATTACTTGTTTTTCTTACGGAGTTGGTTGATTGATTTTTGTTATTAATTTGCTTGAAAAAGAGGTTGGTAATGACTTTAATTAAGTAATTTCATATTTGTTATCTCTTAACTTGCTTGAAAAATGGTTAATTGTATAGAACATAGGTAATCAAATGTTAGTTGATGATAACTAGAATATTGATTCATTGACTAATTTCATGTTTTAAATTACCTAAAACATAAGAGTTTATATGAGATTGATTTGAATGTATCTTTTGCATAAGTTAGTCGAGACAAAATATGTTCACTAATTTAGCTAGAAGGTAGTGATTTCATAGATTGCAAACGAAGTGGGTCTATATTAAATCATTCATGAAACTAATATAATAGTTGATTGTGATATTGGCTAAGTGATTTATTATCATGTTTTCAATAACTTTTGTCTAAATTGTAGATTTTCACATCCTTGAGTTGTATATATATTTTATTTTTCTTTTTATTATTTTCTCACTTTATTTGGCCAGTTAAATAATGAATGAAAAGTGATTAGTATGTTCTTGTTCTTTTGAGGATCGATATTCGTTAATTCCCTATGCTATGCTTGTTGGAAAGTATGCCCTCAAAGACTATGTATTCTACGTAAACATATTGTAATAAAATATTTATTCATTCAATTTAATTTGTTTATTATATTATTGCACATCTAAGGTCCAAGTATGACAAGTAATAGTCTATGTGTTGGGTCGTTATTTACAATAAGGTATAGACCATGGATACTTGTCATACAAGTAAAATTGAGTTCTTAGTATTTGATGGAACTGGGCATTTCATCAAGGTAAGACTATTTTGCCATGATTTTCAATGAGGAATGATTTACCTTGAATCAGTGAGTAGTTCACTCACATCATTAGCATAAGCGTATTTCGAATACAAAGAACTGGACTTGTTGTAGTGGTCTCTCTTAAAGTACTATAATTATAGAGACCAGACTATTACTGCTACAGCGTAGATGGATACCTTCATACTTGAGTATGAGTTGGTGGTTTGGCGAAGTTAGGGTTTTATACTTTGATGTATGTTGGGCTAGATTTCTTTTGTGGGATCAATATCCTTGTATGTTGGGTGTATTACTCTAGTTAGTTAAGATGGACTCATGCAACAGAGTTTTTATGCTTCATTTAGTGAAGTTAAATCACCCCATTGTGATTGTTCGGGATAATCTAATGATCTAGAACCTTGGGAACGTGACTCTAGAATGTGTGCTTTTGGGCAATTTCCAATGATGGGCAAGTATATTCAAGTGAGTCATGGATTATCGAACTAGAGATCTAGATGTCTTTGAGATGGGTGTTACATAGAGGGGTATTTCTATCATTTCACCTGTAGGTCGGAGACATTGCTTTGGCAATATTATTCTTGAGGTCAATATTTTCATATGCTGATAAATAAGAATATTTAGAATGGAAAAATGCAGCTATTTAATAGTCAGGGTATTTTGGTCATTTTAGTAGCCATAAAGTCTCTTGGTTCCCGGAGTAGCTCAAGTTACCTTGGTATTATTTAGACACAATTTGAGCTTAATGGATAATTATATGGAAGAGAATAAAATTTATTCTAAGAGTCTAATTAGAATTAATTAATTAGTCTTGGGTTTTTATAAGACCCAGAAAAGATAATTAATTAATTAAGAGAATTGAGCTGGAATATATTAATTAATTGGGCTGATATATGTTAACATATATTAAGAGTCCAAGTAGAATTAATTAATTAGTCTTGGGTATCCAATGAAGTCCAAAAAAGATAATTAATTAATTAAGAAGATTGGGCTAGTTTTGGACTGATTTATGAGCACAGCACCAAGCCCATTAGGGCTTGATGATTTCGGCCATTAGGGCTTAAGGAAGCCCTAAGGTTGGCCAAAATTAAGAAAAAATGAGAAGAGAAAAAAAAAACGATGTTAATTTTTTCTTATTCTTTTTGGTGTGCTATCTCTCTCTATCACTCTCTGTTCCACGTCATTCTCTTCTTTCTCTCTTAGAGATATTTTGATTATCCAAAGAAGGAGCTTTCACCAAGCTAACCCAAGAATAAGGCAGAGTCATACTCCGAAAGACAAAGAGAGTAAGCTTGGAGACACTTAATGCGTAAGAGTAGAAGATTGGCGGGAATACCAGTGGAACTGCAAGCACCTTCTTATCCCCTTCCAATGCAAGTTCCAGTGTAACCCAGCCCTTCATTGGTTAATCCGTGACCAATCAAGAAAAGTAAGTACTCTCTCCTAGATGCGGCTTGAAAAACTGAAAAATTTTCCACTGCATTTTCTTTGATGTTTTCCATTTTGATTCTTCAAGTGGTATTAGAGCCATGGTTTTCGTCTAGGAGCATATACTAAGGTTAAAAACTAGAAAAGGTGGTTCCTTTACTATTAAAAATGAATCTTTAGTGATTTCATGTGATCCCTCATACATTGATTTTTAGAGTTCATGTACGCCTCGCGCTTAACGGCATACATGTATTCTAATAGTTTTCCCATTGTTTTTCTGATTTTGAGTAGATGTGATGTACACCTCGTGGTTAGAGGTATATGTACTTGTAAAGGCATGTTTTCATGCTTGGTTTTGCGTTTCTTTTAACCAATAAATTTTGGGGACTAAAAACGTGATTGCCAGAAGAGTCAAGGGGCGAAAAATGGTTGAAAAGTAGAATTTTTCTAGAAATTGATGAACTCCAGAACAACCCAGCGCCAGGTGGCCCGATCGGACCAGGTGCCAAGTCCACTTTGCCCAGCCGGAGGTGTTGGGGAAACAGAATAGATCCGACGCTAGGTGGGCCCAATGGACTAGGCACCAGATTCATTCTGCCCAAAAGTGGATGCACGCAATTTTGTCCAAGAAAAAAAAGGAGAGCACTGTTGAAGTTTTGTACCTCAATTTTTTCTTAATGTAATTATATTTTGAAACCATTGTATGAGATTAATTTTCTACAATAGTTTTATTTATCTTTGGATGAATAATTTGCATGAAAATGAGTAGTAAAGGATGGAATCACTTTAGGATTAAACAAAATCATTAATTTTTAAATTCATGATATTTAATCCATTGTTTGGTCACTTAGAAATAAATGAATAGTTTGAGCATGAAAACGTTACTTTTGTTATATGCTTATCTTATTTTTGTAATCAAATGTGCAAGTTCTTGTGAGACTAAGGTCTCACTAGATAGAATGGTTTTTTGATAAATCTTTTAATCTAAGAAACTTTAAAAATAAAAGAATTCATGGTTTATTCTCTTAAGGATTTTAATCCTTGACATAGAGAATAATGTTGAACTTAAGATTATTTAATAAAGTTTTACTTGGTTATTAACTTAGAATAGTAAAATAAATTCATAGTTTATACTCTTAAAGGATTTAATCTTTAACATAGAGAATAATATTGAATTTTAATTTTTTACTAAAGTTAATGTAACCACAAGATTATAGAAAATGTTTTGGGCGTAAAACTATATTTTCAATAAAAGATTAAGTGAGAGAGGGGTTCCAACAACTCTATGGCTTCCATCACAACTCTCATTACAAATGGTGGATTTCCTTATGTCATTCTGAGCATGACCCCCTATAGCATAGATTTTAAGAAGTATCTAGAACTAATGGAAGAGTAAAATTAAAAGCCTAAGGTATTTGCTAGGATCGACCAACCTACGTTAGAGTTTTTTAGCACTAGTGTAACACCCCACTATCTAGGCCCAACAGGGTCGGGGATGTCGCCCCATCCAAATTACAAGGGGTCTTTATAACTAGGTCACATCAATGAAATTAAAACAATACTTTAAACATTGAACTTATTACAACCCCAAAAATTCAAGAACAAATCTAAAATAAATTGTTTACTATCATCTCTCAAAGCAACACATAAAATAATTAATATAGAGTCTTCCAAGTTGGCAACAAATCTAGCTACTCATCTCCACAGAAGGATCGACTTGAAAACATGGCATAAAAGGTGATTAGATAAAAATCTCAGTAAGCTCATGTGTGCTTTGAGTGTTTCAGGTAAAACAGTTCATGTATGCAAGTTGTAAAAGTTGTACAAAAGAAAATGCTGGTAAGCAATAAATAAGGATTAACATAAAGAGTGGCGTTTTGCTTTTCAAACCATACATATGTACAATAAATACAACCACTCAAATGGGTAGCCATGGGTTACCACACGTTGGGCCTCATGACCATATAACGGTTAGAATGCCATACTTTGTGCAGACTGACAAAAAGGTAGGTGATCGGCCTACCGGGTAAGATGCTCCTCATTCTCTACACCCAACATACCGGTTGTCCACTCCAGAAATACACAGTCCACTTGACTGAAACTTGCTAGCTCGGACCAGCATGACTAAGTAGTACTGTCGCTTCTCTAAGTTGAGTTCATCTTCTGGAGGTAGTCTCCTGTCAGAAGACTCGCTCTTACTCTTCAAAATTAGTACCACTAGCCTACCCTTATTGAGTACTCAACATTGATTGTCCCACTTGGGAGAAAACGGTTGACACATTGCTTTATTTGGAAATAGCAATTAAGGGTTTCTAAAATTGGTGTCAAAGTTGGTTTTTAGAAAGAGTTTAGTGTTTGAGCAAAACTGCTTGTTTGATTTTCAAATGGTTTGTTAGACTAAACAAGAAAGGAAATAGCCCTTAATTGCCTTTACAAAATGAGTGTCCATACACTTCGCGTTTGGCTTGTCATAGTAACATTTTGTTATCAAATAAGTTTATCTAGAAGCTTACCTGATCATTTGCTTGCAAATTCACAAATCTTCCAAAGTTGACCTAACCCCACCTGGGGTAAACACAAGTCATATAGTTATACTCAAGCTATATTCGCTTCCATAAATAATCCTAATTCAACTTATTACAATCATGACCCTAATGTCCTAAGCTTTAAGGCTAAATGATAAAGGTTTTTATAAAATAAGTCTAGCTTGATAAGTGAAAATAACTAGGGGTTGTAAAATAATTACTAATAAGTTATAGGTTCAAATACAAATCTTGAGTGTTGTTATTAATAAATAAACTAGGGTTTAATTGATGAAGAATCCTAAGTCCTATATGATATTATTAAAATAAATAATACATTATTACTAATCTCTTAATTAATAATTAATAGATAGAAAATAATAAATAAAATTAATAATAAATAAATTTTATTAAATTTTGATCAATAGATAATAAATAAATTTCAATAGTATTTATGAATATATGGCCTACAAGATTAATATTTTATCTATTATTATTTGTATAAAAGACTTTATTTATTATTATTATTATTATTATTATTATTATTATTATTATATATATATAAATATTTATATATATTATCTTTAATAAAATATATCATTTATTTGGCTAAAATATTACTATTCCACTTAATATTCCAATTCCAACTTCCTAAGGTTTTCGAAATCTTTGGAGGAAATCATAATATTAATTTTAATTAACGTAATAAAATTGGCCAATTAAAATAGCTAAAGATCAACAAGGTCATGATCACAATTTTCCAATTGCTAACAAGAATCATGAACATAAACTCCAACATCAATCAACAAACCATTCTATTTATGAATAAAGGCTCAAATCCATACATACTATCACAAGGTTAAATCTCTACTAAGCCTAATCATATTCATTGCTTCAATGAAAACAAGAACATAATACCCTATTCACCAAAGGTGACATAATATCTAGTATGCTTAAACATTTATACTCACTTAAGACATGAAGAACATGCATCGATCCACAAGAAATTTCATAAAGCTTAACCAAGGCCAAACATTCACATGCTCCAATCTCAACTCCTTCATACAAAAGCATATACTCAATCCCTAATCATATTCTATCATTTTCCATCAACATCTAAGAGACATGACTTTAGAATTAAGGAGAAGGTTAAAGAGAAATACTTGGTTGATAACGATTTCGATGAAGGTTTAAGGAGATCCATACACTTGGGAGGCTTGAACCGACCAAGAGAGAAGAAGAAAAACAGCCATGGTTGTAGCAACAATTTCGGCCGAGAGAGAGAGAGAGAGAGAGAGAGAGAGAGAGAGAGAGAGAGAGAGAGAGAGAGAGTATTAGTATATCATGTTAAAGATTGAAGGAAAGAAGATGAACAATATTGTTCTTGGTTACCGTGATGGTGTTCTTAAGACTTCAAGAAAAATTCTAGTTTTTTATCCGATTACAGATTTTGTTTTCAAGATTTGATGTTATAAAATCCAGAAATGGACTCCAGGGAGTGAGTAGGCGTGATCTGAAGTTTTTGGAAGGGATTGGAGGTGTTTAGAGTGGTCTTAGGCTTGAAAAAAGGTAGTGTGTATTCTTGGTGTTCTTGGAGAACTGGAGAGAAAGCTGGACGAAATGCTGAAGGTGTTGGCCAAATGATTGAGGGATTTCTGTGATTTAATTTTCAGATTAGGGAGAAGAGGGACATCTGGTTGTTTGAAATTGAAATGGAGTAATTTATGGAGTGTTTTAAGGTAGAAGATATGGTAATGTTGTTTGATTGATGCAGGTTCTTGGAAGCTACAATGGCCGATTGGTTTTGTTGAAATTAATGAGGGTTGAAAGAGCTATAAGGTTGGTCGAAATTCTGAGTGCAATGGTGGGTGAATTTCTGGTTGTTTGAAACTTAATCCAAGGGAGTTTTCATGGAGCAATTGCTGGAATTTTTTGAACTTCAATTGAAAGCTTGATTGGAGTAATTGAAGGAGGAATTTGAGGAGTGGCTATGGAGTCCAATTGTGTAGGTTAGTGGAGGAGGGTAATGGAGTTCAGTTCATGGTTGACTAAGGTTAACTTCACAGAAGTTTGAGGTGGTTTTCGGAAAAGGCTTGAAGAGAGAGCAAGACTGGAATTTTTTTGGTTTGAGATTCGAATTGTTTGCTGAAATTTGCTGTGTAGTTTTTCTACAATGTTCCAGCTGATTTGCACAGAGTTTGGAGAGGCATTTGAGGGTCCTTTAAGGCTAGTTTCCAGCCTTCTTTATGGAGGAAAAGTAGAGGTAAATTACTGGTTTGAAGGCAGAAGAAACAGCTTTGGTTTTTGGCCTGCTATGCTGCGAAACTGTCCAGAATTTTTTTCTGGTTTGCACAGCTTTGTGCAGTCTAGTTTTTAGCAAAGAATTTCAATCTTCAAGCTGAACAAGTTGGCCATTTTTCTGGAAACATTTTAGTAAAAAAAATGGTTGAAGTTTTCGACGGCTAGACTATCCAAGAATCTGGAAAATTTTCAGATTGCTTCCATGAAGAAGATGAATACTTATGGAGTGGAGTTTGAAGGTTCAACCATGGGAATTAATTCTCTTGGGAACCTTTCTTAACTCCTTCTCCATTTTCAGTCAAAGCTCTATCCTCTAAGAGCCATTTTCGAAATTCTAAGGTCAATAAACCTTGCTAAATTTTCTGGAATTAAAATATAGATTTGGATAAATTGAACAAACTTAATTGGCAAAGAATTTATGGTAAGCTAGAGAATAAAAGGACATGAATCCCTTAAACATTCTTTTAGGGCATAAGAATAGGATTAGGACATTCCTTTCATGTTTCCCCTGGGACCACACTCCTATTTCTACTTATAGAATGCAAGGGACGAAAAATTCAACCTTAAATAAAATAAAAATAATCATGATAAAACTTAAATGATGGGGTTTGAACTCAAGATCTTAGGGATTAATTCCAAAGCTCTAACCACCAAACCACAACAACTCTTGTTCTTATTTTCTCTCCCATATATTCTTCCTATTTAATCCTCAAGCTATCTTCTTATTTTGACCTCAAGTAAAGTTATCATTTTATCATTCCTACTCAATAAGCACAATTAAACCTTCTAGACTATAAATCATAATTCTAAAGCACATAAAATCATTCAAACACACATACACACACACATACACGTGTATATATATATATATATATATATATATATATATATATATTCATGCAAGAAAATATGATATGTATCCCGACCCCCTTACTCTAAGGGTGGCTTTAGATGGGGTTTCACAACTAGATTGCCCGTAGGTGGTGTGAATCAGTAGCCATCCTATTAGTGGAACTTTTTCTAGACCATTACCTATTAAGGAAGTTTTGATTCGTGATGGTTATACACTTAACTTAGAATGTTATTAATCTTCCTAAGAAGCTTTGTTAGTTTTTCTAGGAGCCAAACTATTTATATTATTGATAATTGTTTTAAGAGTTATCTTTTATCAAAGAAATAATATAAAGAAATGTGCATGTTTATTTCTTGCAAACTAAATAAATATTTTTTTGTAATATTTTAGAAATGTCTAGTTTTAGTCTATTGTCAATCATTCTCAAGGAGAATAAGTTGATAGGTCCAAATTATGTGGACTGGAAGAGGAACCTAAACATATTACTCACTGCCGAGGAGTACAAGTATGTTCTTACAGATTCCTGTCTTAAGATTGGGGAAGAATCCACCAATCAAGAGTGAGAGGCTGGGGAGGCATGTAAGAAAGTCGATGAGATGGCTAAGTGCTATATGTTGGCTTCAATGTCTGGTGTGCTCTAATCTAAGTATGAGCATATGGTCACTGCATACGATATAGATTTGTCATTGCGTACCATATTTGCTGACAAAAGCTAGCCAGTAAGGTAGGAAGCTCTTAGGGCAATCATGAATACTAGGATGGCTGAGGGGGCATCGATTCGAGAGCATTTGCTCAAGATGATTGCCTACTTCGAGAAGGCCGAGATCCTAGGTGCAATAATAGATCTTGAGAGCCAAATTGACATGGTTCTTGAAATTCTACTTGATTCATACTCTCAGTTCAAGTTGAATTACAATATGAACAAGTTGGATATGAATCTCATGGAGCTTATGAAAGAGCTCCAGGTGGCAGAGAAGATCATAAAGCCTATGTCAAATGTTTTGGTCTCTTGTTCTGCTTCTTCTTCTAGAATTAAGGCGAAGCTTAAGAAATTCAAAAGAAATAAGGTCTAGAACAACGCAAGGGCCTAGCCCAAAGCATCTGGTCAGGCCAAGCTTAATGGGAAGCTCAAAGGTAAATGTTTCAAGTGTGGCAAGAAGGGGTATTGGAAGAAAGACTGTTTGGACTTTTAGCCAAGTCTACTTCAAGTATTGCTCTATACCTAGAGTTTATTTTGATGATTAGATCAACATCTTCCTGGATAGTTGATTCTAGAGCCACTGACCATGTCTATAATTCTTTGCAGGGGTTCAGAAGGACAAAGAGACTTAGCAAGGGTGAGTATGGACCTCAAGTAGGCAATGGAGCAAGAATATGGGCTGAAGCAGTGTGAGATCTTGAGCTTATTTTTTATTATAATAGGAAGTTAATTTTAAAAATATTTTATATGCTTCTTGTTTTAAACAGAATTTGATTTCAGTTTCCAAATTGATGAATCAAGGATATTCTATTTCTTTCCATTCTGGTGTTTCTATTAGTAGAGATGGTAATTTAATTAGTACAGGAAACATGTATGGAGATCTCTTTTATATACATCTTATTAGAAATCAAGTGAATAATATTCAAACTGAACTTGATAATAAAAAAAGAAAGACCATATCAAATGACTCGTATTTGTGGCATCTAAGATTGGGACATAAAAATCCCAATTAGATTCAGAGGCTAATCCGTGATAGGCCTTTATGTTCATTGAGATTGGAAGAATGGTCTTGGTGTGAATCTTGCTTTAAAGAAAAAATGACCCAAAGGTCCTTTAACAAAAAGGCAGATAGAGCTATGGAAATACTAATACTAGTTCATACCAATCTTTGTGGTCCAATGACTACACTAGTTAGGAGGCTACAAGTACTTCAACACTTTCACAAATGATCACACTTGTTTTGGATATATTTATCTGACAAGGTGTAAATCTGACTCTTTTGATAAATTTAAGAAGTTTAAGACTGAAGTGGAGCGTCAACCAGGTAAATTAATTAAAATTTTGAGATTGGATCACGGTGGAGAGTACCTCTTAGGTGAGTTTAAGGATTACTTAGTACATCACGACATAGTATCTCAATTAACTGCACCTGGGATTTCCCAGTAGAATGGAGGAGTTGAGAGAAGAAATAGAACTTTGATAGAAATGGTCAGAAATATGATGAGTTATGCGTTTCTTCCTATTTTTTTTAGGAGTATGCCTTAGAAACATCGGCATATATTTTGAACTTAGTCTATTCCAAATTAGTATTTAGGATACCCTATGAGATATGGATTGGACGAAAGCCCAGTTTGAACCATTTCAAGATATGTGATTGTCCAACTTATGTGCTGACAAAGGGAAGTAAGCTAAAACCAAGATCGAAATTATGCTACTTCGTTGGGTACCCAAAAGGAACGAGAGGTGGATATTTCTATCATTCTTAAGAGCATAAGGTACTTGTTAGTACTAATGCTAGATACTTAGAGGATGAATAAGTTACATCCACCACGAGTTCAAGTAGAAAAGAGTTAGAAGAGAAGTTGGTCAATGATTCAACTTCAGGTATTTCTAACACTTTTGATCGAGGAATCATGAGAAACACTATCGGATATTCCTATACAAACTGAGCCTCATCATAATGGGAGGATCACAAGAGTTCCAGAAAGGTAGACCAGAGAGATCTATGATCTAGTCTCTGATAATCAGGAACAAGGTCCTACTAGATACAAGGAGGCCATTATTGATGCTGATGCAGACAAATGGCAGCTAGCCATGAATGGTGAGATTGAGTCCATGTACCTTAATATATGGACTTAAGCAAGCGTCACGAGCATGGAACATACGTTTTGATGAAACAGTGAAGGCTTATGGTTTCATTCAAAATATGGATAAACTATGTGTGTATAGGAAATTAGATAGTGGCAAAGTGATTTTCTTGGTACTTTATGTAGATGACATTCTACTAATTGAAAATGATGTAGGGACATTGTCATCCGTTAAAGTTTGGCTATCTAGTCAATTTAACATGAAAGACATGCGAAAAGCTTAGCTACATTATAGGTATTAAGCTTCTTAAAGATAGGAAGTATAGAATGTTAGTCTTATCTCAGTCTTCTTATATTGACAAGATATTAGTCAAGTACAGCATGGATCAATATGAAGTGGCTATTATGCCCATTAGACCAGGATTATCCTTATTTTCCAAGCAGTGTCCTTAGACACAGGAAGACAAGCAGAGAATGAGCAAGATCTCTTATGCTTCGGTTGTGAGAAGTCTCATATATGCTATGTTTTGTACTAAACTAGATATCTCCTTTGTAGTTGGTATAGTTAGTAAATATCTTAAACCCAAGGAAAGCTCACTAACAAGCCGTAAAGCATATACTCAAATATCTCAAGGAAATGAGAAATTATATGCTTATATATCGTGTTGATGAATTGGTTCCTATCGATTACACAGACTCAGACTTCTAAGCAGATAAAAATGAAAGAAAATCTACTAGTGGATATGATTCACCTTATCTGGAGGAGTTATCTCATGGAGAAGTATTAAGCAATCCTGCATTGCTGATTCTACCATGGAAGCTGAGTTCATTGCTGCTTCAGAAGCTTCTAAAAAAGTTGTGTGGCTTTGAAAGTTTCTCACAGAACTTGGAATAGTATCACACATGGATAGGCCTATTACGATTTATTGTGAAAACTCTTGAGCGGTATCACAAAGCAAGAAATCTTGAAACTATAGGAATGGCAAGCATATAGAGAGGAAGACCTCACCTGGGAGTTCATCCAAAAATGGGAGATTGGGGTAGATCAAATTTCCTCTGTCAATAATCTGGTGGATCCCTTTACCAAGCCTTTGACAGAAAAGGTGTTTCACAGACACTTAGATGTCATAGGGGTAGGCACTTATGGACTTTCTTAATCTTTATAGTACAAGTGGGAGATTGTTGAAAAGTATGCCTTCAAAGACTATGTATTCTATGTAAACATATTGCAATAAAATATTTATTCATTCAATTTAGTTTGTTTCTTATATTATTACACATTTAAGGTCAAAGTATAACAAATAATGGTCTATGTGTTGGGTCGTTTTTCACAGTAAGGTATAGACCATAGGTACTCGTCATAGAAGTAAAATTGAGTTCTTAGTCATTTGATGGAACTGGGCATTTCATCAAGGTAAGACTATATTACCATGATTTCCAATGAGGAATGGTTTACCTTGAATCAGTGAGTAGTTCACTCACATCATTGGCATAAGCTTATTTTGAATACGTAAAACTGGACCCATAGTAGTGGTCTCTCTTAAAGTACTATGATTATAGAGACCAGACTATTACTGCTACAGTATAGACGGATACCTTCATATTTGAATATAAGTTGGTGGTTTGACGAAATTAGGGTTTTACACTTTGATGTATATTTGGTGAGATTTCTTTTGTGAGATCAATATCCTTATATATTGGGTGTATTATTCTAGTTAGTTAAGATAGACTCATGTAACAGAGTTTCTATGCTTCACTTAGTGAAGTTAAATCATCCCCTTATGATTGTCTGGGATAATCTAATGATCCAGGGCCTTGGGAACGCGACTCTAGAATGTGTTCTTTTGGGTTGAGAGTAGAGTTATGGGAACATCCGTCTGATGGAAAACTACTTTCACGTTCGGTTCAGAGAGCACTTTTTTTGTTGAGAATTCCTCGTTTCCTTTTGTGTGAATTCCCCAACGGCGAATTAAAAACTTGTGGGGCCCTATCTATTCTATCTCTCGAGCTTCTAATGATGAGCAATACATTCAAGTAAGTTATGGATTATCGGACTAGAGATCTAAGGATGGTAGATGTCTTTGAGATGGGTGTTAGTACATTTATCCTGTCTTATTGATGGGTGTTACATAGAGGGATATTTCTGTCATTTCACCTGTAAGTCAGAGATATTGCTTTAGCAATATTATTTTTGGGGTCAATATTTTTATATAGTGATAAATGAAAATATTTAAAATGGTAAAATGCAGCTATTTAATAGTAAATGCATTTTGGTCATTTTAGTAGCCATAAATAATATGTCTCTTGGTCCCCGGAGTAGTTCAAGTTACCTTGGTGTTGTGTAGACATAATCTGAGTTTAATGAATAATTATATGGAAGAGAATAAAATTTATTCTAAGAGTCCAATTAGAATTAATTAATTAGTTTTAGATTTTTATAAGACCCAGAAAAGATAATTAATTAATTAAGAGAATTGGACTAGAATAAATTAATTAATTGGGCTGATATATGTTGACATATATTAAGAGTCCAATTAGAATTAATTAATTAGTCTTGGATATCTAATAAAATCCAAAAAGATAATTAATTAATTAAAAAGATTATGTTAGTTTTGGACTGATTTATGAGCACAGTACCAAGCCCATTAGGGCTTGAGGAAGCCCTAAGGTTGATCGAAATTAAGAAAAAAGGAGAAGAGAAAAAAAAATAACGACGTTAATTTTTTCTTATTCTTTATGGTGTGCCGTCTCTCCCTCTCACTCTCTGTTCCATGTCTTTCTCTTCTTTCTCTCTTGGAGATATTTTGATTATCCAAAGAAGGAGCTTTCACTAAGCTAACTCAAGAAAAAGGTAGAGTCATACTCCGGAAGACGAAGAGATGAAGCTTGGAGACGCTTAATGCGTTGGAGTAAAAGATTGGCGGGAATACCGGTCAAATTATAGGTGCCTTCTTATCCCCTTCCAACGCAAGTTTCAGTGCAACCCGACCATTCATTGGTTAATCCGCGACTAATCAAGAAAAGTAAGTGCTCTCTCATAAATATGGATCGGAAAACTGAAAAATTTTCCATTGCGTTTTTTTTGATGTTTTTCATTTTATTCCTTCAATGCTTGCAATGAGTATACTTGCTTGTATGTGTATTTTGGGATTAATATTTGAATTAAAACTTAACTAAGGGATGGATTTAAATTTGATAATTTTTATACACCTAAAATTTATGCATCACTAGATGTTGTGACATTGTGTTTCTTAAAGAGTGATGTTGATTTTGTGATGAAATATAAGTATGAAATTTTGGTTGATTTTGTTGCTATGATTTTCTAAACTAGTCCTTATTCTGAGTTTAAGTAAATAACACAGGTGAGAATGAGAGAAAAAAAAAGTGTTGAAAAAAAAAACATTATGCAGAAAGGGATTTATGTGCCCATTTGGCAAGAAAAAGAAAAGGAAAATAATGAAAAAATGAAAAAAAAAATGAAAAAGTGAGATGACATAAAATAAGAGTGCGAGTGAAAAAAAAAAAGGAAAAAAAGCTGTAAAAAATTAAGGGGGCCAATATGATGAACGAAGAGAAATCAATTCACTTGAGGCTATGAATTCTGAAGACAAAAAAAAAAAAAAAAAAAAGGGAATGTCCCTAGTTTGCTTCTTGGATTATAGTAGTTTGGAAGTTATGGAACTTGAGTTGATTATTATTCCTAACTTATATGAATCACAATGTATGCATTCTTAACTTAAGGAATGTTATGAAACATTTTGAATGAATATGAACTTGTTTAACTTAACTTTAATGGCCTTGGTTATATCTAGCTTGATATATAAGTTTACATAAAATTGGCTTGGTTGAATAGGCGTTGAATTGAATTCTTGAACTGGAAGAAGGATAATGCCTTTACTATAATGGCTATGTTCACTAAAATCTTTTGTTAATAAGTTATTTGTTTGGAGTGATTAATTCTTGTTTGCTTCAGGACAAACAAAGCTTAAGTGTAGGGAAATGTGATAGGGCCTAATTGTACCTATATTTTCCTAGCTATTTGAGATGATTTTGTGATGTTTTTGATACAATAGCTAGTTAATTCTCTTATAATTTGATATTTTAGCTGTAGAAAAGTTTTTCTTTGATGTTATACAGAAATTGAAAAATTTGGAGCTTATTGTGCAATTCCAGATGTGAACCGATGCCTATTCAAGAAGTTCCCTAGCTCAGTTATGAGAAAACAGGATAAAAAAGAGTAATTTTGAAGGCAGATAGAGTTAGGCCGGTGCCGGCCCAAGCATCTGACCTGACGTTGACTCCCTTCTGATGTAGTGTTAGCAGAAATTATTTTCAATGTAGAATTTGGCAACTTCTGTTAGGACTCTTTTGGGAATTGATTTGGGAATGAATTAGGACTCTTGTATATACTTTTTGGCAATTTAAACTCCTATAAATACAAGAGAATAACAATCCCTAAATTGGTTTTTCACCTTTGGGACTTGCAAACTTATAGGAAACTCCTAGAGAAGCACAAAGATTTAGGAAGATGAAGGAGACTTTTGGAGAAGGAAAAGAGATTGATTAAGAAGGTTTCAAAAAAAAAAAAAAAAGAAGAAGAAGAAGAAGACTTACTTGTCTATGAGTGGTTTCTTTTTCTCTTCTTTGTAATTTATTAGCAATTTTAGATTTAATTATTTTAATTGTATTTGGAAGATATTTTGGATTCATAATTTTGTATTAAATTTAGCCATTTGATCAATTAATTATTATTGTTGGTATTTGATTACTTGATTTATTTGATGAATTGATTGATTGTTTCTTCCTTCTAATTAACTTGGAAAAGAAGATTAGAAGAGGTTCAATTTAATTGCTTCTATATTTGTTTTCTTGACTGACTTGGGAAAGGTGGTTAAGAATTGAACTTGAATAATCAAAGGTTGATTAATGTCACCTAGAGCATAGAGATATTGATTGATTGCATACTTTAATATCACCTAGGGATAGGGATATTTTCTAAGAAATTGTTCTTTATACATTTTTTTGGTTGTTTTAGTGAGATTGGGAAGTATGCTAAATTGGCTAGAAAAATAGTGAATCCATGACTTGGGAAAGAAGTAGAATCTATTTTATTCCTTTATGATACTAATATGATAATTAATTGTGATAATTACTAATCAATCATTGTCATATCTTCAAAGATTTCTATCTACTTACAAGTCTTTTTTCCTTATTCTTACTCCTCAATTATCTTTGTGACTTTTCTTGTGTGAACTTATTTTATTCTCTAGTATATTAGGTTAGTAGGTTATTTACTTTTATTTCTTTAATTTATTTGTTAAACAATAAAGATTACGATAAAGTAAGGTAAGAGATTAAGTTCCTATGGATTTAATGCTTATTATTTCCTATACTATATGATGGGTATACTTACTCATATGTGTGATATTAGTGGTTAGAATTTTAATTAAAAATTGATTGATTATAGCCCCTTGTTGTTAATTTTTTTCAACACTAAAAGGCAAGCATTAATGGGTTTGGAGGAAGGATGGGAACAAGAATTATTGATCCTCAACCATTGATATTTGACCATGCGACTCAGTTTTTCACTGTTAGTGACCCTGAGTTTGCTGGCTTGGCAGATTTGTGGGCCAAGAAAAGCTTCATTTGAGAGTGGTAGGGCACAGTTGGGGAGTTTGAAGTAGGTGGTTGTTTCTTCCCTTTTCCTAATTCTCCACCAACATATATAGGTGTTAATGGAATGTGTCCTCTTGTAGATTCAATATTATCTGAGGTAGTAATTATCTTTTTTATCTTTTTTATTTTTAATTTTTTTACATTATTCTTCCTTCACGCGACTGCTCTTGTGTAAAAAAGGATAAGCATTTGACATTGTCCTCTTTTTCGTTTATGTAAACATATCTTCTGCGCAGTTTGTGCAAAAGTTAACTGTTAATATTACTGGTCATGATTCAAAAGTTATCTTTCTTGTAGCTTTTAGTGGAGGTTCTTAGGCAAATAAAATACCATATGGTATGAGAAATAGAGCTTCAACCAACATGAATCCTATAATGTCACTATTAGTTTGCGAGGATGGTCAATTTTGGGCATTTGGGTTCTAAAGTTTCAAGGTCACTATGGAATTCCCCCCCCCCCCCCTCCCCCTTTATAGGAATTGCTTCACTTTCTAATCTTATATTGCTATATTTAGCTTTAATTGGCTAGGTTGCATAGGTATCTAATAGAGATTGATTCAATGAACCCAGTAGCATAATTCCTTAGCATGAGAATATTTGGTAGGGCATGATTAATTAAGGCTATTTATTATTTGAAATGGAAAATTGGAATAGCCTATGCATTATTGGATGAAGAATCATGAACATAATAGGTTCCAGTTGGTCATGTTTCCAGAAAAGAAATAGTCCTAAGAAACAAGGAGCACAACTATGCGGTTGTACATGTAAACCTATTTATAGATTTATATGCTTTTATCAGAACTGGAAGTTTCATAGTACACATGCCTATTGTCCATATCCTAGCATTCTTCTTGCTATTGCTATTCAAATAATTAAAATGTTGCACTAGAGCTCTTGAGCTTGCATTTTTTTTTTTTTTTTTTTTGGTAAGCTAATGGTAAACTAATAGGGCCATGTATCTGAATGTACCTGATCAAAATAAGTACACTTTGCTACTATAAGTCATAGTAACTTGTCACTTTGTAGCTATGGGCTTATAGGCAATAAATTCACTTATCCACCTTAGCTTGTATTTATAGTTATCCAGGAAGTAGAACACTTCTTTAAGTTGTTATGTAATTTAAATTACCAAATCCTTATATTTGTTAGGTGTTTTGTTAGTGTACCAAATTCGACCTAGAAGGTTGAATTTTGGACATGCCATTTCAAATGCAATATACATTATCAGAATTAACTGAAGTAAGAATATAATGATAGAAAATCAGGAAAAATAATGAGAAGATTTTGTATTGTGAATGAGATGTTAAATTATGATAAGGAATTTTCTCTTTCGTTATTGATCACAAAGAAGTACTGAAAATCTTTCCATGAAATCTTCACACATTTTCTAGATATGTATGGTACTTTAGCTATTTATCTTTTTGTTTCAGTTATCACCATGTATGTAAATGCAAACACAAGATCTCACAAGTTTGCTATTGATTAGTTCCATGTCTAGAAATCATTGTCATTACATGTATTAAGCATTTTATTTTTTTTCTTTCTATAGCATTTTACATCCAATTATTTTGGCTACTAATGTGTTTTGAGTATATTACTCTCAGTGCACCTTTGCATAATATCATTTTCATTATCTATTGTATTGAATTAGTTAACCTTTGATTTTAGGTCAATTATAAAATTGTCTCAGTAGTGCAAGTATGTAACAATGTTTCAAGCATTTAATGTCTTGTAGTACAAGATAGGTCAGAGATACAATTCTCATTATGATGTATTCAATCCTACTGAATATAGACCACATGTGAGTTAAAGGGTATGATAAAAAATATACTAGATATTCCTTGGTTTGTTCTTTTGCTAAGCACACCGAGTTAGTTTGGCTACATTAGTCCTAAAACATTGTAGATCTAATATAAATTTATAAGATATGGGATGCAAATGGTATTCTATTTTTTTCATTCCCATTGGCATATATAGATATCTTTTAAGGTACGTGGCTTTGTTGTTAACAACAAAGAGATCACCCCTTTGAGCATTAAGCCCTAATGCTGTTTGTTTCCTAGCCTATAAACCTCCAAGATCCTATATACTTATGTCCCACAACGAATTTTTGGAGAAATAGGAATCAAAACACTTTTTCTAAAGGTCAGAAATCAATCCCGGGCAGTTTATGCATGGTTATATAAGAGTCATTACTTCTGAAGTTAAGCGCCCACACTTATACTTCAGAGAACTTGTTGCCACTTGTGCAAACCCCTCACACACTAATGTGCAATGAGATTGCATAATTTTAACATTGATGAAACTCCATGATTACAGTACTCTTTGATCTTTTTAACCTTAGACCCTTTTTTCCAGCCTTATTTTTGTCTTTTTAACGTAATTTGTTGAATTCTTTTAAGTTGCTTCTTTCTTGCTGTATCTATCTGACGTTGAAAAAGGTAGGGAAACCATGTTCCCTTTTGAGGTAAGTTTAGTCCATTTTCATTGGCCTTACAGCTCTTTCTCTCTTTCTCTCTCTCTCTCTCTCTCTCTCTCTCTCTTTTGCATAACCCCCTCTTTTTTTTTTTCTTACTTTATTGTTTCAAGATGTAAAAGTATAATTATCAATCAATTCCTTGATTTGTAAAATGGGAGGAACATGGATAATAGTTATTGTTAGCTTTAAGGGCTTTATTCTATGTTTTGACTTATGACAAATATTAATATGGACTAACTTGTTAATCTATTATGATAGGACATGTTTGATCTTTATTCTTCAAAAGTCTTCAGATAAGATTATTTGGCAACTCCTTCATCACTGAAATCAAGAATAAAAGATCAAAAGAGAAGGTTAAAGTATGTGGAGTTACATATTAAGAAAGTTCTTTATAAAGAATGTTAGATTATGAAGTGTTATTAAGGTATATCTATTAATTCCTATGTCTTTTTATCTCTTGATTTATCTGACTTTACCTTGAAGCTTCAAAGGAGATGTTTTCAAAGTTTTTGAAAATCTCAGAATTTTGGATAGAATAGTTCGAATCCAAAAGGTTCATCCAAAATCCTGTAAACTGTGTTAAAAAGTTTATGTCTGGTTAGTGTCTTTTTGGACTTACCTTTTGGATGCATTATCGTCCAAAATTCTAGTCCAAAACACGGATGAGTTTAAACAGAAAATTTATAGCCGTTTCTCTATGACCGTTAGCATTCTACTTTTTGGCTCTATAAATAACCCTTTAAGCAAGATTAGACACAAGATTTTTGAAACATTCATTTTAGAAACACTATTGCTAAATATTTTCAAAAATCTCATTTTATCTAGCTTCAAAGTGAGTTCATTTTGTATAAAAGGTAAAAGTATTTGTGCTTTGTATTCGAGTGAACATCTACTCAAGTAAGTGAGTTCTTTATTGTTCTATTGATATTCAAATCTCTGTTGTAGTGCAAGGTTGTGGTGTAAAACCTATTGGGGTAAGCCTTGTGTTGGTTTATGTTTAAGGTTGTGTGGTAAAACCCATTGGGGTGATCCTTGTTTTGTGTTTGTATCAAGGTTGTGGAGTAAAACCTAATAAGGTGATCCTTGATATGTGTGCATGACTGAGAGGTTGTGAAAAACCTAGTGTGGTGATCCTCTCTTGTATGTTGTATGGTTTTATTAAGTGAGGTTAATGAAATAGGATTGAAAATCCTTAAGTGTGGGTTTAAGGTAGTGGACGTAGATCATTGTTGATCGAACCACTATACATCTCTTGTCTCATTTTATTTAGTTGTTCATGTACTATTTTTGATGTTCTTTCACTATCTAAATCTGGATATATATATCTACGAATGCTTGGATAACTTTCTATGCTTCTATAAAGTCAGTCCAAGCATCTTGGTGATCATCATTATTCAACTTTTTAGACAAAACGAAGAAATTGTTTTTGCTTGCTAAAAACCTTATTCACCCCCCTCCCCCCCTCTAAGGTTTTTCATTTGATATAAGAGCTTGGTCTACATACTCTTGGTTTAACAACCTGTAGAAAAGATCTTAATGGCAAGCTCATCCTCTCTTCCATATGTTGAAAGGTCCTTAACAAATCATTCTCCTTTATTTAATGAAAGAAACTATACTTTCTGAAAAAACAGAATGAAAATTTATGTGTGTTATATTAATTTCGAGTTATGGAGTTTAATAGAGAATGATCCTTTTATTCCATCAAAGATGATTGATGGCATAAAAATAACTAAACAAAATGATGAGTATAGTGTGGAAGACAATGCGAAAATGACTCTAAATTTTCAAGCTATGAACATTTTGTGTTGTGCACTAGGTGCGACTGAATACAACCGTGTTAGTGGTTGTGATTCAGCCCATGATATGTGGAGATTACTTGAAGTCACCCATGAGAGGACTAACCAAGTCAAAGAATCAAAACTGGGGCTTCTAATTCATGACTATGAATTATTTACTATGAGTCTAAATGAAAGCATCACTGATATGTTCATGAGATTTACTAATATCTCAAATGGTCTCAAATGTTACGGAAAGGTTTATTCCATTGGGGAACAAAATCGGAAGATTCTTGATGCTTTACCAAAAAGTTGGCAGCCTAAAACTCTTTCTGTAGAAGAATCCAAGGACTTAAAATCCTTACTTACTGAAAAGTTGATCGGATCTCTTTTAACTTATGGGATGAAGCTTAAAAGATTTCATGAATCTAATCATCATGATAGAGGCAGAAAAGGGATTACGCTAAAGGTTAAAAATAAAGATGGAGAAACAAATATTTTGAAAAGCAATGAAGGCATGGAAATGGACAATGATGATTTAACAATGATAGCAAAGAAATTCAGAGGGAAGTTCAACAAAGGAAACTACAAAAGAGGAAGGAAGCTTATAAGAAAGAAATGACAAACCTCTAGCTTCAAACCTCAATGTTTTGAATGTAAAAGCACGGATCACTTCATTGTAGACTGTCCAGTTGCAAAAAGTAAGGAAGAAAAAATGTTTAAAAAGAAAAAAGATCTGGAGACAAAGAAAGATAAATGATTGATGGGAGCTTGGGATTTAAATGAAACTAAGTCTGAAGATGAGGAATTTGAGGAAGAAACTGCTAACATTTGCTTCATGGCGTTGGAAAATAAGGTAAATCTTTCAACATCAGACTGCATGTCTAATTCGCTTATATCTATGACTGAAAAGAATGTTGATCCTAATGAGTTGTTATGTGATATGTTTTATGAATTAAAAAAACTGTCCAGAAAAAAATAAAGAATTAAAGTAGAAGGTTAAAAGTCTGGTGAAAGAAAATGAAGCTTTGTTGAATAACTATAAAATGTCTCTTGAAACACCAACGTGTGCTATAATTGAGAAAGATGTGATCATTATTGTCTTGCACAATGCATCTCTGGAAAACAAAAATTTTGTTTGATAAAATTCAAACTCTTGAATGCATGGTTTTCACCTTTGATGATATGAAGATTAGAGTAAATGATCTTACCAATTGCATTGAAAAATTCACAAATGGTAAAAGCAATCTAGAAAAGTTACTTGGAACTCATCATCAAATTGGTAACCGAAGTGGCTTAGGATATAGACATGAGGAAAAAGACAAAATTTGCAAGCCTACATTTATTTTTGCAGGAAATCAAAGTGGCTTAGGATATGTGTTGGGTATCTCAGGCTCATATCCTATACGGCACAGCGGAAGAATAAAACGAGATACCATCATAGGATCCGCATATGTGTGGAAAATAAGATATAAATAGATCAAAGGTAACAGCCTTTTACCTTTCTTAGATCGTGCAAGGAACAAAATTTTTCTTCTTCAACTCGAGGCGCGATCCAGTTATCCTCTTGATCAAACTCTACGAGAATTGAACGCCTAACCACTATAATCACAGTGTGTGATTATCTCTAATAGTAATCCACACAGAGAATACACTCAAGCACCAAAATATTTCTGTGCTAGCAGAAAAATAAGGTGGCTAGGGTTCTTCACGTTTTCAGCAAAACGAGAGAGAGAGAGAGAGAGGAAGAGAATAGAGTTTTTGGTGGCTGCTATTTTCGTGTGAATCCCCTTCCTAGGGTTTCGGTTATATCATCATATAAACCGAAAATTTCACTGAAAAAATTGAAATCCTAAAACAATTATAATTCCCTAATTGTAATTAGAAACATCAAGTTCTCACAATTGCAATTTGGATCACAAATTATAACTAATTATAATTTGTCCACAACAACTTCTCTTTCTCGCAATTAACCCCACTATGTTATCAAATAACATCTTGAGTATATAATCCTCTATTGTGAGTGACCTATTAGGTTTCCTAGTCAATTGATAGCAAACATGAATTAATCCAAACGTCTTTGAGATTAATAATCCATAATTAATTAGAATTAATCATATTAATTCTAATCATGATTGGTTTATTAATTCATCAATTAATAAACCCATATTCCCAGATCATGAGCGGTATCTAGCAACACATCATGACCACCCAAGAGTCCAGCAAGTCAAGTGGCTTGACATGAACCCTTCACCAACAAACTACAGTACAATTAATTCATTTGACCATACAATATCTCATTCGGTTTGGAGTACGGAATTAGTGCTAACTCCCTCCAGAATTAATTCTGGCCCAAATACAATAATATTTGTACTAGGAACCTACTATTCTAGATGTGTATCAATTGGAACTGTTTCCAATATACAATCGCCTTAGTCAAGGACTTTTCGAGTAGTAATTCCTATAAGTGGCGGTGAGATATTTGCCCCTACTATTAGGAGTGGTGAATCCTTTATTGGCCCTCTTAACTACTTTCGTTTACCTCACAATGTACCCAATATCCATCCCGTAGGCGGCCCTCGATCGAGCTCCGGAGATTGGAATTAAAGTACAAAGCTCAACAAACAAAGTACATTGGAGATCTCAAGTCTAAGAATACTTGCACGTTTGCTATATTGAGATTATATCACTTGCACTAAATAGTTATCCATGTGATTATCTCAAAGTTAGGTCATCCAATGAACTTATTCCATTAACAAGCATCCATGTGTTAACTTTTAGTATCTCAATACTCACGGTTATGAGAACCACCGCCTGATCAATTCAAGAAGTCTAACACATGCTAGTCTTAACGCATTAATGATGTTCTGTCTCATTGATACTATGACTAGGGACTATTTAAGTACTGACACCATCTAGTGTAGTAGGAATCTCATATCATGATCTCTATCATGATTTCCTTAACACAGTGTTGTATTAGGGACTTTATCGAACAATTATATTACTTAAAGTAAACAAAAGAAACTGTAAGATAAATAATGCCTTTTATTAAAATAAAATGTATCATATACAATGTACAAGTGATTGTCTCTAGGGCACAACACTAACAATATGAACATAAGAATAAAAACAAAAAGAACAAGTCTCAATATATTAAAACTGCTTCTTCTCACAGCACATACAATACATGCACATACTATGAAAAATCGGGACATACAGTTTCAAGATGCCTTATCAAAAGAAAAGTTGAAACCGGTGAAGTTACATTCTGGAAAATCAAAGAAAATGTTATTAACCTTCATGGACCCAAGAAAGTGTGGGTACCAAAAATCATCCCTTCTTCTAATGTATAGGCACGGTCTTTAAGCTTCACCAAGTGGTTCTTGGACAGCGGTTGTTCAAGACACATGACTGGAAATGCAACATTGTTAGAAGATATTCAGACCACAAATGAAGGATTTATTACATTTGGAGACAAGAAGAAAGGAAAGATTCTTGGCATTGGTAATATTGGTAAAGGTTCATTGACAATTATAAAGCAAGTTCTACTTATTAATGATTTGAAATATAATCTGCTCAGCATTAGCCAACTTTGTGACAATGGTTGCAAAGTCATTTTTGAAAAAGATTCTTGTTCTATACTTGACAGTGGAAATCTCGAAATCATCTTTACTGTTAAATGTATGTGAAATGTATATGTGTTTTATCTTAATAACCTTATAGCTAATGGAATTAGATGCCTATCCATTCATAACAATGATAGTTATCTTTGGCATAGAAGATTAGGTCATCTAACCTTTGATTTGTTAAATAAACTATCCTCAAAAGAACTTGTTAGGGAACTGCCAAAAATAAAATTTGATAAACATAAAATCTGTGATGCAAGTCAGTTTGGGAAGCAAATCAAAACCTCTTTTAAACCAAAGAAAATGATTTCTACCTCAAAACCACTCGAATTAGTTCATTTGGATTTGTTTGGACCCATGCGAACTGCTAGTCTTAGAGGTAAGAAATATGCATATGTACTTGTTGATGATTTCTCTAGATTTACTTGGACCTTATTTCTTGGACAAAGAACGAAGCTTTTTCTGAATTTTCAAAACTGATAAAGCGCATCCAAAACTCGATTGGATGCAAACTGGTTTCTATTAGAAGTGATAATGGCAAAGAATTTTGTAACAGTGAATTTACTCACTTCTATGATGAAAATGGTGTCTTTCATAATTTTTCAGCAGCTAAAACCCCTTAACAAAATGGTGTTGTTGAAAGGAAAAATTGGACTTTACAAGAAATGGCTAGATCAATGTTTTGTGAAAATGCTCTTCCAAAATACTTTTAGGCAGAAGTTGTTAACACAGTGTGCTATACAATAAACCAAGTTATGTTAAGATCATTTTTGAGAAAAACTCCGTTTGAACTTATATTTGATATAACTCCTTCTATCTCTTATTTTAATGTATTTAGACGAAAATATTTTATCCTAAATACAAGAGAAAATCTTGAAAAATTTGATAGCAAGTTCGATGAGGCCATATTTCTTAGATATTCTTCCAACAAAAAGGTTTATAGAGTATACAATATAAGAATACTTTGTGTGGAAGAATCTATGCATGTTGTATTTGATGAATCTAACATTTATACTTCAAAAAGAGATGATGATGATGTAGGGAATTCAAATGAAGTTAAGTTAGATCATGTCAAAGCTCCGCCATTAGATACTCATGCAAAAGAAGAAGAGATTGAAGAATTGCATATTGAACAAGAGAAAGAACAAACTGAAGATTCTACAAATCATCAATTGCCGAAAGATTGGAAATACAAATCAGGTCATTCAAAGGAATAAATTATTGGAGATCCATACCATGAAGTTAAAACTAGACGGTATTTCGTTGACAACTTTGCTCTTCTTTCAAATATTGAACCTAGCTGCATTAATATTGCTTTACATGATGAATTTTAAATTATTGCCATGCAAGAAAAGCTAAATCAATTTAAAAGAAATCAAGTTTGGAAACTTGTCCCTAGACCTCATGATCGACCTATTATTGGTACAAAATGGGTTTTTAGAAATAAGTTTGATGAAAGTGGGGATGTAATAAGAAATAAAGCCAGATTAGTTGCCCAAGGATTTAATCAAGAAGAAGGTATTGACTATGATGAAATATTTGCACCTGTTGCTAGATTGGAATCTATACGAATGCTGCTTGCTTTTGCATCCTTCAAAAATTTCATACATTATCAAATGGTTGTCAAAAGTGCATTTCTAAATGGCTTTATTGAGGAGGAAGTGTATGTTGAACAACCTCCAGATTTTATTCATGAGCACTTTCCAAATCACGTTTTCAAACTTTTTAAAGCTCTTTATGGATTAAAGCAAGCTCCAAGAGTTTGGTATGAAAGACTTAGTGGATTCTTGATCTCGAAAGGATTTTTAGAGGCTTGATTGATAATACCTTGTTCATCAAATCTGATAACCTTGATGATTTACTAATTGTTCAGATCTATATTGATGATATTATTTTTGGTGCTACTAATGAATCTTTGTGCAAGATGTTTGCCAAAACTATGTAGCAAGAATTTGAAATGAGTATGATGGAAGAACTAAACTTTTTCCTCGGACTGCAAATTAAGCAAACTAAGGATGGTATTTTTATAAATCAAGCTAAGTATGCCAAAGAGTTGCTCAAAAGATTTGGAATGAATGAAGCAAAAGAAATCAGCACACCTATGAGTACACCCATTAAACTTGATCATGGTGAAAAGGGTAAGAAAGTAGATGAGCATAAGTATAGAGGTATGATTGGGAGTCTATTCTATCTTACTGCTAGCCGACCAGACATCATGTTTTCAGTATGTCTTTGTGCTCGATTTCAATCTTATCCAAAGGAATCACATTTATGTGTAGTTAAACGCATACTTCGATACTTGATTGGCACATATGATTATTGATTATGGTATCCACGTACTAATACTTTTGATCTTATAGGATATACTGATGCAGATTATGTAGGGTGTAAAGTTAAAAGAAAAAGTACTAGTGGCTATTGTCAATTTCTTGGACACTCTCTTGTGTCATGGCACAGTAAAAAGTAGGCTTGTATATCATTATCCACAACTGAGGTTGAATATATTGCAGCCGGGAGTTGTTGTGCTCAAATCTTATGGATGAAGAATACGTTGCAAGATTTTAATCTTAATTTTAATTATGTGCCTATATTGTGTGATAATACAAGTGCTATAAATCTAACAAAAAATCCAGTGCAGCATTCAAGGACAAAGCACATTGAAGTTAAACATTACTTCATCCGAGATCATGTACTCAAAGGTGATGTGTGTGTTGAATATATCTCAACGGATAAACAACTTGCAGATATTTTCACTAAACCCCTAGCTGATGATAGATTCAACAATTTGAGAAGAGGTTTGGGAATTACAAGAATTTGTTAACTAACCATGTTGCGTAAGTCTTCTTTGCGCAGGATTTGTGAAGAAAAAGGTTTTAGAAACAAAGTTCTGCATCCAAAACACCTCGTCTTCTGTTTTGGACACAGTATTAGAATCCAATTCCCTCATCCAAAATGCATTTTTGGGAAAACACTCTTTTGGATGATGGCTTCGAATCAGGTCTAGTTTCAAAATTCATCACTAATATTCTTCTTATTCCAAATTTTGAATTTCAAAAAAATTGGTCAGCGTGTTTTTCCAAACTTCTCAGAAAACTTATGTTTTCAAAGCACTTTATTCTCACATTACTCAAGACATTCAAAGTAATCTGTTCCTTCTCTCCTTTGAAACCCTTGTAACTGTCTTCTTCCCAAAAATCATCTGTGCTCTTGTTCTTCAAAAACCAAAAGCCCAGAAAAAGTTTCAATCTTTCAGATGGCCAAGACTAAATCTTCCATTCCAAAACAAAAAAAAAGGCAAAAATCATCTCCTGCAATGAAGAAAAAGACTTTGGCTTCAACCAAGACAAAAGCAAAGGAAACTTCTTCTCAACCGCACTTCTCTGCTTCCTACTATGATTCGTCAGAGTTATCTCCAGAACAAATGAGTTCTGAAAATCAAGTACCTCGATTTCTTGATTCCAAATGTGAGATTGAGTACAATGACTGGGTATCGAGAAATCGAACCATTATCTGTGGCTATTGTGTTAATCATTCCACTTTTCTGAATCTATCAAATATTTTGGATATGTTTAATCATATTAGGTGGGGCAATCTACTATCTGTTGATGAGAAAACGTATACCCCTTTAGTCTGAGAATTTTATGTAAATCTGAGTAAAGGAAAATTGGAAAAAACTGAATGTGGCTTTATGATTCGATGGTATGTAACAAGAGTAAAAGGAAGAGATATTGAATTTGACCATAGGCTGTTAAATAGAATCTGTGATGTAAGAGATGCCGAATTTCAGTATTTTGAGCTAAACAAGTTCCCCGAATGAAATGAAAATTTTGTTCTGAAAAATTTTGAAAAGTTATTCACTGGTGGGAAAAATTTGGGAATTCTGGGAATAGGAGTTCCAAATGGCTAAATGGCATGGGTAGAATTTTGCATCACATGGTATCTACCATGATAGTACCCAGTTCTGGCCATAAGACTTCTATAAGTATCCTGTAAATGGTGATCATGTTAGCCTTAGCTGCGACAGATAAATTTTGGGTTTCTGGCAACCAAACTAATGTTGCAGTCTAGAAATACATCAAGCAAGGCTTTACCATTTGGAAATTTGTTGACAAAAGTTTTCAGATTTTTTTAAGTTGATTTAAGTTCTGTTCCTTGTGATCCTTCAAAATCAAATGTTTACAGTTTTGATTCATTTGAAAGAATGGGATATGTTAGAGAAAATAATACTTGGAAATTGCTGGAAAAGAATGAGAAAATCTGATAAAAATTAAGGAAGATGGAAAATTTATTTCTGGTTCTGGTACTAAACAGAAATTTGATGAACTTCATCAGGTAGAATCTTCTGCTAAAGGTAATGTTCAAGACATTGGTCTGTTTGAAAGTATTCTGGGAGCAATCAGCTCATTTGCTGAGAAATTGGATCTTCTCAGCTCAGAAATCAAGAGCCTTGGAAACAGAATTTCTGTTGTTGAGCAATCTGCTAAGCCGTGTGCTTTAATATTTGAACATGAAAAAGCTGAACATTCTTCAAAGGACAAGTTTGAACTACCTGCGGATGTCAAGGCTCCTTCTCCTAAACCTTCTCCTGAACCATCTCCACAGCCTTCTCCCTTAAAGAAGATAGAGATTCCTCCACCTTCTCCCAAGCCTAAACCTTCTAGAAAAAGACAGAAACACGTGGTTGTGAAAAGAAAATCAAACATAATAGATGGTCAATATTCCAAGAAGGGTGCTGGATCAAAGGCTGAAACAATCAATATCTCCTAGACAGCATTATTGGGCAGCAAAATTTACTGATGAACAATTTACCTTCTGCATAAGTTGAACAATTTACTTTTTTTGTCATTTACATTATGCCTTAACATACTTTTTGCTAGATACTAGTTTAAGCTTTTTTCCTATTTTATGCATATTATCCATCTTGTTTTCTTCTACTCTCTTTCTGCTATGCTTATTTTTTATTGATGACAAAGGGGGAGAATCAAAATGTTATGGTCTGCATGACTATTGTATGCATTAACTAAGAGGAGAAAATGTTAGGTTTGCATGACTGGTGTTCTGTATGTTGATATGGGGAGAAAAAGTTATGGGATCTGCATAACAAACTGATATGGAAATTGATATAGAGAGAAAAGAAGCATGACATGTATGACGATATGTATTTTGCACATATTCTGCATGACTAATGTTGTATGTATAAACTGAATTTTGGGCATACCTTATGTTCTGTATTTGAAATTGGACTGATGATGTATGACTGATTATTTGGATCTGTGAAAGAACTGCTATGATAATTGGAAGCATTTTGAAAACTGAAACTGTTTGTGGGAGAGGAAAAGACTGTTGTATGAACAGTTATTAAATTTCAAGTAACTGTATGAACTGTTACGAACTGCATGAACCACTTCTAGTATGAGCAGTTATGCATTGAAATCAAATTTGAACTGTTATGAAAATCACTGAGATGTTTTGATTCACTGTTCACTAAAATTTTTTTTCTGAAAAACCCCTTTGTTTGGGATGTTTTTTTTTGAGTATCTCACCCTAGTGGATGGATCACCCACTTTCCAATATTGAACAGTTACATTGAGATGCTATCATGATGGTAGTTATGATATGGACTTTGATAATATTATTGAATCATTACTAATCCTTAATTTATGATTCTATGGTATTGATGAGTGGGTGATTTATTAATAATTGTTTTGAATATGATAAGCATTGCTCCACTCAATGGCTGTTTATTGACGAAAATTAACTTGCAAACATATTTTGTGGTTTTGATAAACCTGTATAGACGGAATGTTTAATGTGATATTCTCAGACACAGGGCTTATTGAGATGCCAATCTCACACTGTTTTACATCCTGATTTCAGGGGAGTGCTTTTATTGAGCAGGTTGGATGAATAAGAGTTAGAAGTTTATTTTATTCTATTTTAGCCTTGTATTTCTTTTGAGAGATGATTGTTAGTTTTGAATTTCAGACTTGTATAAGTTTTGATTCTAGTTATAATGTATAATACCTCACTGCCTAGGCCCAACAGGGCCGGGGATGTCGCCCCATCCAAAGGACAAGGGGTCTTTATAACTAGGTCACACAAATGAAAATAAACAATACTTTAAAATTTAAACTTATTACAACCCAAAAATTCAAGAACAAATCCAAAATAAATTGTTCACTATCATCTCTCAAAGCAATATATAAAATAAATGGCATAGAGTCTTCAAGCAGGCAACAATCTAGCTACTCATCCCCATAGCAGGATCGACCTGAAAATATGAAATAAAAGGTGATGAGATGAAAATCTCAATAAGCCCATGTGTGCTTTGAGTGTTTCAGGTAAAACAGTTCTTGTGTGCAAGTTGTAAAAGTTATATAAGAGAAGGCGCTAGTAAGCATTAAATAATGTTAAAAATAAAGAGTGGCGTTTTTCTTTTCCAATCATACATGTGCACAATAAAAATAACCACTCAAATGAGTGGCTATGAGTTACCACATGTTAGGCCACATGACCATATAATGGTCAGAATGCCACACTTTATGCAGACTGACAAAAGGCAGTTGTACGGCTTACCGGGTAAGATACTCCTTATTCTCTACACCCAAACATACCGGTTGTCCACTCCGGAAATACACAATCCACATGACTAAAACTTGCTAGATCGGACCGGCATGACTAAATAGTATTGTCGCTTCTCTAAGTTGAGTTCATCTTCTGGAGGTGGCCTCCTACCAGAAGACTCGCTCTTGCTCTTCAAAACTAGTACTACTAACCTACTCTTATTGAGTACTCAACGTTGATTATCCCACTCGGGAAAAAACTGATAAACATTACTTTATTTGGAAATATCAATTAAGCGTTTCCAAAGTTCATGTTAAAGTTAGTTTTAGAAAGAGTTTAGTGTTTGAGCAAAACTGTTTGTTGATTTTTAAATGATTTGTTTGACTGAAACAAGAAAGGAAACAGTCCTTAATTGCCTTTACAAAATGAGTGTCCATACACTTCACGTTTGGCTTGCTATAGTAACCTTTTGTCATCAAATAAATTTTATGCAAGAGCTTATCTGATCCTTTGCTTGCAAATTCACAAGTCTTCCAAAGCTGACCTAACCCCACCTGGGGTAAACATAAGGCATATGGTTATACTTAAGCTATATTTGCTTCCATAAATAATCCTAGTTTAACTTATTACAATCATGACCCTAATGTCCTAAGCTTTAAGGCTAGATGATAAAGGTTTTTATAAAATAAGTCTATCTTGATAAATGAAAATAACTAGGGGTTGTAAAATAATTACTAATAAGCTATGAGTTCAAATACAAATCTTTAGTGTTGTTATAAATAAATTAGGGTTTAATTGATGAAGAATCCTAAGTCCTAGATGAAAATATTAAAATAAATAATAACTTATTACTAATCTCTTAATTAATAATTAATAGTTAAAAAATAATTAATAAATAAAATTAATAATAAATAAATTTTATTAAATTTTGATCAATAGATAATAAATAGATTTCAATAGTATTTATGAATATATAGCCTACAAGAGTAATATTTTACCTACTATTATTATTATTATATATATATATAAATATAAATAATATATATATATATATATATATATCCTTTAATAAAAGGTATAATTTGTTTGGCTAAAATATTACTATCCCATTTAATATTCCAAATCCAACTTCCTAGGGTTTTCGAAATTTTTGGAGGAAATCATAATATTAATTTTAATTAACGTAATAAAATTGATCAATTAAAATGGCTTAGGATCAACAAGGTCATGATCATTATTTTCCTATTGCTAACAAGAATCATGAACATAAAATCCAACATCAATCAACAAACTATTTTATTGATGAATAAAGCTTTAAATCCAAACCTACTATCACATGGTTAAATCTCTACTAAGTATAATCATATTCATGGCTTCAATGAAAACAAGAGCATAATACCCTATTCACCAAAGGTGATATAATATCTAGCATGCTTAACCATCCATACTCACTCACGACATGAAGAGCATGCATCGATCTACAAGAAATATCATAAAACTTAACCATGGCAAAACATCCTTATTCTCCAATCTCAACTCCTTCATACAATCACATACTCAAACCCCAATCATATTCCATCCTTTTCTAACAACATCTAAGAGACATGATTTTAGAATTAAAGAGAAGGTTAAGGAAAAATACTTGGTTGATGACTATCTCGATGAAGATTCAAGGAGATCCACACGCTTGGAAGGCTTGAATCGTCCAAGAAGGAAGAAGAAAAACAGCCATGGTTGTAGCAACCATTTCGACCGTGAGAGAGAGAGAGAGAGAGAGAGAAAGTATTAGTATATTATGTTAAAAATTGAAGGGAAAGAAGATGAACAAAACTGTTCTTGATTGCCTTGATAGTGTTCTTGAGACTTCAAGAAAATTCTGATTTTTTATTCATTAGCAGATTTTTGTTTTCAATATTTAATGTTATAAAATCTAGAAATGGACTCTAGGGAGTGAGTAGGCATGATTTGGAGTTAATGGAAGGGTTTGGAGGTGTTTTGAGTGGTCTTAGACTTGAAGGAAGGTAGTGTGTGTTCTTGGAGAAATGGAGAGAATTGGAGAGAGAGCTAGACGAAAGGCTGAAAGTGTTGGCCGAATGATTGAGGAATTCTTGTGATTTGATTTTTAGATTAGGGAGAAGAGGGAAAGCTGGTTGTTTGAAATTTAATGGTAATGTTGTTTGATTGATGGAAGCTCTTGGAAGCTACAATGATCGACTGGTTTTGCAGTAATTTTGCTGAAATGTATGAGGGTTGAAGGAGCTATAGGTTGGTCGAAATTGGGAGTGCAATGGTGGGGGGATTTCTGATTGTTTGAAGCTTAATCCAAGGGAGTTTTCATGGAGCAATTGCTGGAATTTTTGAACTTTAATTGGAAGCTTGATTGGAGTAATTGAAGGAGGAATTCAAGGGGTGGCTATGGAGTCCAATCGTGTAGGTCAGTGGAGAAGGATGATGGAGTTCAGTTCATGGCTGACTAAGGTTAATTTCACAGGAGTTTGAAGTGATTTTCGGATAAGGCTTGAAGGGAGAGAAAGGCTGGAATTTTTCTGGTTGGTCATTCAAATGGTTTGCTGGAATTTTTGTGTAGTTTTTTCTGCAATGATCTAACCAATTTGCAAAGAGTTTGGAGAGGTATTGGAGGGTCCTTTAAGGCTGGTTTCCAGCCTTCTTTATGGAGGAAAACCAGAGTTGAATTAATAGTTTGAAGGTTGAAGAAATAGCTTTGATTGTTGGCCTGCCATGTTGCGAAACTGTCCAGAAATTTTTCCTGGTTTGCACAGCTTTGTGTAGTCCGATTTTGGCAAAGAAATTCCAGTCTTCAAGTTGAGTAAGTTAGTCATTTTTCTGGCAGCATTTGAGTAAGAAAAATGGCTGAAGTTTTCGAAAGCTGGACTGTCCAAGAATCTGGAAAATTTCCAGTTTGCTACCATGAAGAAGATGAATACTTATGGAATGAAGTTTGAAGGTTCAACCATGGAGATTAATTCTCTTGGGAACCTTCCTTAACTCCTTCCCTATTTTCAGCCAAAACTCTATCCTTTAAGAGCCATTTTCAAAATTCCAAGGTTAATTAACCTTGCTGAATTTTTTGGAATTAAGATATGGATTTGGATAAATTGAACAAGCTTAATTGGTGAAGAATTTAAGGTAAGCTAGGGAACAAAAGTGTATGAATCCCTTAAGAATTCTTGTAGGACATAAGAATAGGATTAAGACATTCCCTTCATGTCTTCCCTAGGACAACACTCCTACTTCTTCTTATGGCATGCAAGGGCCGAAAATATTCTACCTTATATAAAAATGAAATTTAATCATGATAATGTTATAAAATTAGGGTAGTGTTAGAATAAAATCTACACACTACACACTAAGAAAATTCTAACTATTCTTTGCACAAGAATTTCTCTTCAAACTTCTCTCTTTCTTTCTCTCACAATTCTTTCTCTAATCTTTCTTTCACTAATCTTTCTTTCACAAAATGATGGTGTATTACAAGCTTAGAGAATAGCTCTATTTATAGAGCTCTAATTAGTGAAATACATCATGGCATACATCATCTTCAATTAATGGTGTCTCCACTAAATGGTGGACATCCATAAAAATCTTCTAATAATTCACATAAATCCATAATTAGTGGAGCCTCCACTAATTAATGGAGATTCCAATAATTCATAACACTCCCCCTTGGATGTCCATCCATACATAAAGAATATGCCTCGTTAAAACCTTACTAGATAAAAACCCAGTGGGAAAAAAATCTAGTGAAGGAAAAAGAGTACACTATTCTATATGTATGTTTATTACTCCCCCTGATGAGATGATTCCTTTAAATCTTTAAACCGACGCATACCGATTTTATATCTCAACTTTTCAAATGTTGCAGTCGGTAAAGTCTTCGTGAAAATATCTGCGAGGTTATCACATGACCGAATTTGTAGCACATCAATTTCACATTTCTTCTGGAGTTCATGAGTAAAGAAGAATTTTGGTGAAATATGTTTTGTCCGATCTCCTTTAATATATCCTCCTCGTAATTGAGCTATGCAAGCTGCATTGTCTTCATAAAGAGGAGTTGGAATACCTTTGATTGATGATAATCTACAACTTTCTCGGATATAATGAATCATGGATCTTAGCCATACACATTCTCGACTTGCTTCATGAATGGCTATAATTTCAGCATGATTTGAAGAAGTAGCTTGGAGATATCGAAGGACTTGTTTAATTCCATTCCAATGTCGTCGTATTGGTGAAGAACTAAATCTTGCTAATAAATTGACAGCGAAAGCAATATCAGGCCGTGTGTTATTAGCAAGATACATCAATGCACCAATTGCACTGAGATATGGTACTTCAGGACCAAGGAGTTCTACATCATTTTCTTGAGGTCGAAAAGGATCTTTATCCACATTTAATGATCGGACGATCATTGGAATACTCAATGGATGTGCTTTGTCCATGTAAAATCTTTTTAGCACTTTTGCTGTATATGTTGATTGATGAATAAATGTTCCACTCTCCAAATGTTCAATTTGTAAACCAAGGCAAAATTTGGTTTTACCAAAATCCTTGATTTCGAATTCTCTTTTTAAATAATCAATTGTTTCTTGGAGCTCTTCAGGAGTTCCAATAAGATTAATATCATCAACATATATAGCTAATATCACAAATTTAGAACCAGATTTCTTAATAAAAACGCATGGACATACCTGGTCATTTTTAAATCCCGCTTTCAATAAATATTCACTAAGACGTGTAAACCACATGCGCCCAGATTGCTTCAGGCCATATAATGATTTCTGCAACTTGATGGAGTAATTTTCACGAGGATAATGTTTATATGCTTCAGGCATATGAAATCCTTCGGGATTTTCATGTAAACATCATTTTCTAAATTTCCATACAAGTAAGCGAGTGACAACATCTAATAGGCGCATATCTATCTTTTCATGTACTGCCAAACTGATAATATATCGGAGTGTAATAGCATCAACAACAGGAGAATAAGTTTCATCATAATCAATACCTGGTCTTTGTGAAAAACCTTGGGCTACTAATCGCGTTTTATATCGAACGATTTCACTCTTTTCATTGCGCTTTCGCACAAATATCCATTTGTAGCCAACAGGTTTTATACCTTCTGGTGTTCGGACTGCAGTTCCGAAGACTTCACGTTTTGCCAGTGCATTTAACTCCGATTGAATCGCATCTTTCCATTGCAGCCAATCTTTTCTATGCCGACATTCATCAAGCTGATATTGGTTCGGGATCATCATTATCTGTGTAACATCAAGAGATATATTGTATGCAAATATATTATCAATAACAGTTTCTATCCGATTCCAACTTCTACCGGAAGTGGTATAATTGATAGAAATTTCAGTGTTACTTTCATCAACTTCTGGTTCTTTGTCATCAGTTCTCTCTTGGTCTTTATCATTCTTTTCTTCAATATGATCTTCTGGATCATTTAATCCTCTTTTCTTTCGAGGATTTTTATCTTTAGAACCAAGAGGTCGGCCATGCTTCTGGCATGCTTTTGGCTCAGCAGCTATATGTATAATATTTTGTTCTGCTGGAACTTCAATTCGAATAGGAGCATTTATAGCTGGCATATGCGATTTTGTTACTCTTCTAGAGTCAACAAAAGCGTCTGGCATTTGATTTGCAATGCTTTACAAATGAATTATCTTTTGAACTTCAAGTTCACATGTACTTGTATGCGGATCAAGATAATTTAATGATGTTGTCCAATCACGATCTTTCTTGTACTCTGTTCTCCCCTTAATTTAGGGAATAATGATTTCATAAGAGAATAAGAAAATAAATATAAGAAAATGATGACAAGCAGGAAATGTCAAGAAAAATATCTATTTTTTTTTTCACTCTTCCCGGTACCGACTTTTCATCTTCCTCTCTTGTCTTTTCTTCTCCTCCGACCCTCTACCTACCATCTACCTCTTCTTCTTCCTCATACAGATATATATATATATATATATATATATATGTATCGATATATATATCAGTTATCAGTCATTAGTAGACATCAAAAACAAAAATCACAAAGCAGATATGGAGACTCGTAATTCATTTGAGACATGGTCAAATTTTGACTTAGTTTTTGCAGCAGATGTTGAGGTATGTTCATTTCCAAACCAACCGCTTCTGCCTAATTCGAACACAGAAGATTTTGATATGTTCCTTTCCAAACCAACCGCTTCTGCCTAATTCGAACACAGAAGATTTTGATATGTTTTCCTTTCCAAACTACGTAGAAGATTTTGATATGTTTTCCTTTTCAAACCAACCGCTTCCTCCTAATTTCAGGTGAGATACCTTTGATGGCTTCCATTTGTTTTTAGTGTGCTTGATAATGAAATTAAACTCTCTTTTGGTTTGTTTTTTATGTAAATCAGTGGAAGTTTTGAATATACCACTTTGGACCAAGTTGATCTGCCCCTACAAGAGACTGCTTTTGATACTGTTCCTCTTGATGCTATTCCTTTGAATGAGGATATGCTTGTGCATGATCCTTTCTACTCTCTAATGGATTTTGAACAAAGCCAGAATATGTTTCCAGGTTATTATACATTTAAACATGGATTTTGAATGGTATTACCTTTACTGATATTATTTTCTTTTTTTTTTAGGAGAAATAATGAGTGGTCTTGGCAACGAAGTCGGAGTAAGTACTCATGAAATGCATAATATCGAAGTTCAAGATATTATTGCAGACAAAATTCCTGGGGAGAAGAAGATGATTAAGAGGCGAGAGAGAGAAGAAGGGCAATAACTCCCAGACACTATCAAGAGAAACAATTTCGCAGTACTTTTACCTACCAATCAAGAGCGCAGCCAAAGAATTGAATATTGGCATAACCTGTCTCAAGAAAATATGTAGGGAGTTAGGAATTCGTCGATGGCCTCACAGGAAGTTGGTGAGCTTGGAGACCATAATTAAGAATGTTCAGGTTCTCTCTCATACATACTTATAATTTGCAAGTATGAAACTATGAAAGATTTATAAGTAAATAACCGATGCTATCACTTCGATTTACAGGATATGCAAAATAAAGAAGAAGGAGGACATATGGCTGAGAAGAAATTAAAAGAAGCCATTGCGATATCGGAATGTGAAAAACGAGTTGGTAGAAGAAAGTCCTAATACGCGGTTAGAGGACCAAACACAGAAATTGAGACAAGCATGCTTCAAGGCCAAATATAATAAGAAATATAATAAACTTAAGGAGATCATAAAATCTCAAGACTCATTTCGCAGATAATTTTACGGCTAATTCTGTCGCTAGTCTCGATCGTTGGCTCAAAGGGGAAAGAAAAGGAGGAGGATGTCGAAAAAGAGGAGCTGAAGTCCATAATTACTAATTGTTTAGTTTCCTCTAATGTAAATATTGAAAAAGAACAATTACAAACCTTCATCTTACATTTGTCAGCTCAATTACAAAAGAGCAACTATAAGCATGTATCCTCAAGTTCATATGAACATTAGTGATATGAATAAAAGATGTGATGCTTATTATTAATGGAAATATCTTTTTCCCTTATTATGTTTTCTGTTCCACTTCAGGTGGCCAGTATTTCTCTGTGATAAGGGAAATATCGAGTGTGTCCATGACCATAACCACGGCCACTGCCACAACTACGACTATAACGATGGCTTCTGCTGGAGCCAACAGCATTCACTTCTGGGAGTGCTGTTGAGCCAGTTCATTTGGCTTCATGATTTTTCAATAATAACTCATGTAAATTTGTCAATTTGGGATACCATTTTTCTCGATATTGTTACTGCAGGACAATATTCGAGGTATGAAAAGTGGAGAATGTCTTCTCCAATATAACTTCATCAGTAACTTTTTCTCCGCAAAATTTTTAACTAAGATGTAGTTTTATACATCACGGAGTTCACGGTTTTACAATCTTGCAACTTCAGGTGCAACCATTCATACCGTACAGTGGGTAGTACGACCATCTTCAGGTGGTCAAATCTTTCTTTTTATCCACATGACATATGGATCTCCCTTTTTTTAGCATTTAGATGCATTTTTGTATGACATATAAAATTTTGTTTTCAGAAATATCAAGGGCTACAAATTCGAATTTAGCGAGATCAATAAATGCGTACCTGTCTTCTGGCTTTAATAACGGCAGAGACTCGTGCTGATAACGTGTTATAAAATTAGGGTAGTGTTAGAATAAAATCTACACACTACACACTAAGAAAATTCTAACTATTCTTTGCACAAGAATTTCTCTTCAAACTTCTCTCTTTCTTTCTCTCACAATTCTTTCTCTAATCTTTCTTTCACTAATCTTTCTTTCACAAAATGATGGTGTATTACAAGCTTAGAGAATAGCTCTATTTATAGAGCTCTAATTAGTGAAATACATCATGGCATACATCATCTTCAATTAATGGTGTCTCCACTAAATGGTGGACATCCATAAAAATCTTCTAATAATTCACATAAATCCATAATTAGTGGAGCCTCCACTAATTAATGGAGATTCCAATAATTCATAACAGATAAAACTTTATTGGTGGGATTTGAACTCAAGACCTTAGAGATTAATTCCAAAGCTCTAATTACTAAACCACAACAACTCTTGTCCTTATTTTCTCTCTTAAATATTCTTTTTATTTAATCCTCAAGCTATCTCCCTATTTGACCTCAAGCAAAATTACTATTTTACCCTTCCTACTTAATAAGCACAACTAAGTCTTCTAGACTAGAAATTATAATTTTAAAGCACATGAAATCATTCAAAAATATATTTATGCATGCAAGAAAATATGATATGCATCTCGACCTCCTTACTCTAGGGTTGGCATTAGGTGGGGTTTCATATAATAAGATCATTACTTTTATTTTATTTAGTAATTTTTCTTTTGTACCTCGTTATAAAGACCCCTGGTCCATTGGACGAGGTGACATCCCCGCCCTTTTTGGGTATGCAGGTAGCAGGGTGTTATAAATGGTATCAGAGACTAGGTTTAGGCTATTGACTTTATTAACTAGTACTTGAACACTGGGAATTGAGATTTAGTCATGATTTCTTTGTGTTCTACTTATAGGATGACTTGAAGATCTATAGCTCTGAACAGAGATTGTCCTTTTATGCGTAGTCCCACTAGTGGTAAAGCATCTAGCCCCATTCCTATACCAAATTAGTCATTATCTGATTTAGAGACAGAACCCCGTGGGTGGATGGTTTTTTAGTGAAGACGAGGTAGACCATGAACCACCTATGATGGAAGACTTTTGAGTAGAAGAAGAACCCGATGACCCAATCCCTAAAATGCCTGAACTTGAGGAAGAAGGGGATATGGTTCAGTATGAGGGAGATGATAAGGGAGAGATAGGAGAGGTAGGAGAACTTAGTGATGAGAGTGAGAGTGAACTGGAAGGGCTTAGGGATGAGGGGCAGGTAGGAGAGCTCAAGGGTGAGGGTGGTGAGGAAGTGATTGAGAATGAAGGTGAGGAAAAGGATAGGGTTGATACACCAGCGATCCCGTCTATAAAGGAAGGAATCCCGATGCTTTTAGGAAGTGAGTCATATGAGTCAAAATCCAAGAGGCCTAAGAGTGCATTGATATTAGCGATGGAAAAGGTTAGGGATGCGGAGTTCAGAATCAAGCTAAGGGGTAGGGAACCTGTCGGGTTTATATTGGGGCGGCCTAGGAAAAAGCCCAGATCATTTGGTTTCTTAAGAGATTGTGCGATAGATCACCCCAACAACAGTGCAGGATGGCTAGTGGAACCTCCTTCTGAGACTTATGAGGATTCTAGTAACTCTAGTGATACTTAGAGTTTATAGGATCTTTAGTATTTATTCCTTTATTCTTTTGAAGAGATGTTGACTTATGTATTTGATTTAGGAATGATTATTTGTTTTCGGATTTTGGATAGACAGAATATAAAGAGTACTTAGTAGGATACTCCGTTATTTTGTACCAAGTTAGATTTAGTTAATAAAAGCTTGATTTTATTGATTTATTTATTCTACTTGGGGTTTTATTTGTAAAATTTACTTTCCAATGAATTGCAAACTATTTTAAATTTATGAGCTATTCAATTGCATGTCATAGACTTTTCCTTTGATAAACCTTATAATGGGTACGAAATGGTAGTAGATGGCAGAAAGATGCGAGTAGGGTAGTACAAGGGTGTGATAATGTGGTTGGGAAGGAGATTTTGAAGGTGGACCTTATAATTCTACTTATCGATGATTACGATCTAATTTTGGGTATGGATTGGTTAACGAAATATGGAGCAATAGTGGATTGTAAGATCAAGACAGTATAGTTTTTTAGACCTGGATGTGATGTATTAAAGTTTAATGAGAAAAGAGTGAAAGAATTGAAATTTTTGATAGCAGAAATGAAGGCACAAAAGATGCTTAAGAAGGGTTGTGTGGGATATTTAGCTTACTTAATCAATAAGCCGAATGATCAATGCACCTTGGAGAGCACCGAGATGGTGAAGGACTTTGCGGATGTATTCCCAACTAAACTCATTTCTCTTCCCTCTCCATAGGAAGTCGAGTTCATTATAGATCTAATTCCTGGAGCTGAACAGGCATCGAAGACCCCCTATCGAATGGCGCCCACAGAATTGAAGGAGTTGACGGAGCAGTTGGAGAAATTAGTTAAGTAAGAATATATAAGACCAAGTACTTGACCTTGAGGAGCCCTGGTGTTGTTCGTAAAGAAGAAGATGGAACGTTGAGGTTGTGTATAGACTATAGAGAATTGAACAACCTCACGATGAAGAACAAGTACCCCTTGCCTCTACTTGATGAGTTGTTCGATCAGTTGCAAGGTTCTTGTTATTTTTCTAAGTTGGATATTATTAAGTGCGAATTAAGAAGGAAGATATACCCAAAATAAACATTAACACTAGGTATGAGCATTACGAGTTTGTAGTGATGCCGTTTGGAGTAACTAATGCACCCGCCATTTTTATGGATATTATGCACAGAGTTTTCTAGCTGTATTTCGATAAGTTTGTAGTGTCATTCAAAGATGATATTTTGATCTACTCTAAAAGTATCGAGGAGCATGTTGAGCATTTAAAGTTGGTACTGGAGAAGTTGAGAGAGCATAAATTCTATGCTAAGTTTAACAAATGTGAATTTTGATTAGATTCGGTGGCATTCTTTGGTCATGTGATAACCAAGGATGGAATTAAGCTAGATCCGGCAAAAGTCAAAGCTGTTTCAAATTGGAAGCAACTGGAAAGTATAACTAAAATTAGGAGTTTCTTGGATTGGCTGGATACTATTGTCGATTTATCAAGAATTTCTCTACTCTGGTTGCACCGATGACCTGACTGCTAAGGAAAAATGTGTCGGGTATGTTCGGAGTGATAAGTACGAAAAGAATTTCCAAGAGTTTAAAAGAAGATTGCTGACTGCACCGGTATTAAGTCTACCCGAGGAAGGTAAACCCTATTCCTTGTACACTGACACCTCTAAGGAAGGATTAGGGGCAGTGTTGATGCACGATAAGAAAGTTATTGCCTATGCCTCAAGGAAGTTGAAGCCGCATGAGATTAACTATCCAACACATGACTGAGAGTTGGTTGCGATAGTGTTTACCCTGAAAAAGTGGCAACATTATTTATATGTAGCAGAGTATGAAGTCTTTATGGATCATAAGAGCTTGAAGTATATCTTCATGCAAAAGGATTTAAATTAAGACAACGAAGATAGATGGAGTTTTTGGAAGAATATAAATGTCATCCGGGAAAAGCTAATATGGTAGCTGACGCGCTGAGTCGAAAGATGAGGATCGCTGGTACGAGGATACAAGAAGTCCAAATAGTACAAAGACTTTTAGAGCGAAAGGCAGAAGAGGGACAAAGGAAGATCAGCTTGTGCAACTTAAAGTTGGAACCTGAGCTAAGGTAAGAGATTGGTGATGTACAGTGGAGAAACCAAGAATTTCGGACTTTTAAAGCAAAGAAAATAAAAAGATGAAATTAGGAGTTTCGGATTGATGAAGCTAGAGTGTTATATTTTCGAGAACGGATATATGTACCGGATGATCAAGTATTGAAGAGGAAGATAATGGATGAGGCTCATAGGAGCAAGTTTACTATTCAGCCTGGAGAAGTAAAAATGTACCAGGACTTAAAGAAAGCCTACTAGTGGTCAGGAATGAAGAGGGATATGGCGCAATATGTCTCTACTTGTCTGACTTGTCAGAAAGTAAAGGCAGAACATAAGAAGGCAGCTGGATTCTTACAACCATTGCCTATTCCTGAGTGGAAGTGGCAGGAGGTGATAATGGATTTTGTTACTGGACTACTTATGTTAAAGACTTTGAAGGATGCCGTTCGGGTTGTAGTTGATAGATTGACCAAGACTGCTCACTTTATTTCGGTAAACATTAAGGATTCCATGGAGAAACTGGCTAATACTTATTTCGGAAAGTGGTTAGATTGCATGGTATACCATCGAGTATCGTGTCCGACAGGGATTCTAGATTTACTTCAAGGTTTTGGACCAAGTTTCAAAAGTCAATAGGAATGACTTTGAAGCTTAGTACTTCAGCCCACTGACAAATTGATGGACAGTCCGAAAGAGTTATCCGGATATTGGAGGATATTCTTAGGGCTTGCGTATTGGACTTTGGAGACAAGTGATTAGATTGTATACTATATGCTGAGTTGGCGTACAACAACATCCATCAAGTATCAATTGGAATGGCACATTACAAAGCGTTATACGGACGGAAATGTCAAGTACTATTGTACTGGGGTTGGACTAAGGATGGACAGATCAGCAAGTTTGGGGAGGTAAATATTGAAGAGATGGCGGATAAAGTAAAGATGATAATAGAAAGACTGAAAGCCTCACAAAGCCGATAGAAAAGTTATACGGACAACAGAAGAAGAGAATTGGAGTTTCAAGTGGGAGATCAGACTTTTCTGAAGATAACATATAGCAGAGAGATTCTGAAGCATCCTAAAAGAGGAAAATTGAGTCTTAGATATTTAAGACTATTCTCGGTGATCGAAAAGATTGGACATGTAGCATATCAATTGGAGTTACCAGAAGGGTTGACGGGAGTCCATGATGTTTTCCATGTATCCCAATTGAAGAAATATAACCCTGACTCGGAGCATGTATTGAACGAGGAGCTATTAATTCTATAGCCAGATTTAAGCTACGTTGAGAAACCAATTAAGGTTTTAGATCGCAGTGTTAAGATGTTAAGGAATAAGCAGATACCTATAGTGAAGATTTTGTGGAACCATCATGGTACTCAGGACGCAACCTGGGAAATCGAAGATTAGGTGAAGAGGAAATATCCCAATTTTCTCTGAAGATGTAATGCCCTAAATTTCAAGACGAAACTATCTTAAAGGGGAGAGGATGTAATACCTCGATCCAAACCACCATTAGTTCATGGGAAAAGTCATGCTTATGCATAGCATAGCATCTTATATTGTATGTGATAAATTTGAGCTATTTTTACGAAGCCTACGTCATTTATGTGTATGATATTTCAAGGAGTTATTTATTTGGATAGAGTTGTTTTATATGAGATGGTAGAGTTTTTGTTCTTGTGGAGTAGAAATTAATGAAAGAATAATAAAGTAAGTTGAATTGGATTTATGAGAATTTATTTGAAGAATATTTACACAAGAGTTATTGTGGAATAGTGGTTAGAGTTTGGTGTGTATTCTTTGGTGACTTGAGTTCAAATCCCAATTCTTGCAAACCTTCTTCTTCTTATTCCTAATTAAACTCATTTCCTCCTATTTATTTTCCTCTTGGCCAAATTCAACAAGGTAGCCCCCACCTTAATTTCACACTTCCTAAAATATAGGAATGTGATTATTTTGGGTTTTTGCTAAAAAGAATTAAAGTAAATTAAATTCATATTATTTTCTAGTTAGTATGTTATTCTAATCTTTTAGGAATTCAATATATGTCAACATGTAGAATTTTCTAAGGTTATTATCCAAATAATTTATTAAGGAAATAAAATATAGAAGCCTTATCTTGAAAGCTATATTTTAGCTATTATTTTTAATAGAGAAAAGTCTCTCCAAATTAATTTTCTCTAAAGATTTTTAATTGGAAATAAAGAGATAATGTTAAATTCTTAATTGAAATAAATATTTCTTAGTATGGAGTAATTTTTGAAAATTACGATTCAAGAAGAAAGAAAAAAAAAATCAGCTTTATCATATATAAACTAGATTTTATCTCTAACTATGATTGTCTTTTAATTAATTACTTTTGTCTAAAATAAGTTAGGGTATTAATTAAATTATTTCTTGAATTAATAACCTATTTTCTTGGCTTAAAATTTCTAGAAAAACAAGAACCTTAGCCGCCATCTTATAGAACATTTAGTTCCACTCAAACTCTCTAAAATATAGGAGAAATATACCCTAAGTAATTCTAACCAATTAAAATTCTTTAAGCTAAGCAAACAACCAGATTTTCTCCTCATATTTTACCCTAGTTTTGGCCACCATAACACACAGAGAATCACATGAAAACTCCAGCTTCAAACCCTCTCTTGTTTATCCAAAACCAAAACACAAAACATCTCATTTTTCCTTCTTCTCTTTTCGCACAAGGATTGAGCGAAATTTAGCCTTTCTTTTCCTCCTTTTCTCTCATTATTTCAGCCATAATAGCAACCAAAACCAGACACAAAAACCTTCCAAAACCTGATCAAAATCAGCTATAACAAGTAAGACCAAAAGCTGTTTTTTTTTTCCTTGTTGCGATCAAGAGTCCAAAACAAGGTGAACTTCTCCTAAACAGTAAAACACCTAAACCTCATCTATTTTCTTCATCAGACCAGCCCTCAATCAAACACTAAGCACCCTCTATGGTACGAAAATCCAGCCGCCACCCTCTCCAAGTATTCGGCCATTGCAAACTCCAAAGTTCCTAGCTTTTCATAAAGCCATAAGAGATAAGATGACTTGCACTTTTTATTTAACAGATATAGATCACTAATTCGTGTATATCGGCAACCTCTCTTATTAGTTTGATAACTTTGGATATACTAATCTGTTTTCAGTGAAATTTGTATATTGGGCATTAATATCTTTCACCATTTTGTTCAGTCATGGCTGTAGACTTACAACACATACTAATAATCAAAATGAGGCATTTTAAGATGCAACATCACTTATATTTTTCCCATGGATTCTCCAACATAATCTTACACATTTAAACCTTTTTGAGACCTTGTTTAATTCATCCATTATGGTGCTTTAATTAGCTTTCCCTCCCAGCTCTTCACAACCATTCAAAACTGCAACAATTCCTCAATAATACCAAAACAGAATTTTTTATCCTTCCAAATGGCAACATTTGGTATTCTTGATGTTATGTGGTTTTTAGCCATCAAAATCCAATAAAACTTACTTCAAACCATTCTTATCATCTCAAAACATGTTTAGGTTCAATCACCACAATTCTTAGTCTTCACAATTTAAAGAATACTCACAAATTACCAACCAATTATATACTTTATTCATTTCACCATATATAGCTTTATAACATTTCTTCCTACAAATTCCCTACTATCCTTCTTTAGCTAATTCTTATCATTTAGCTACTTCAAAGTACATTATGCAAGCCACAAAACATAATAATTTCTCCACCTTAACCAATGGTCCAACACTCCATCAACAACAACAAATTCCATTTCAACTTCCTTCCAAGATTCCATATTTTTCAAGCATAAAATTCTTGTCATAGCAAATCTTCATTATGCATAAAGCAACTTTAACTCTAAGGAGAGAATTCTTAGTTAATGGAGTAAACCAAGCTTGCAAGTGATCCCTCTTCTCCTCCCTTTTCTTCCTTTCCTTTCCTTTTGGTTCCTTGCTCTCCTTTCTCTCGGTTTTCTTTTTCTATCCCTGCTTTCTCTTTCTCTCTCTCTCTTCTTCTTTCCTATCTTTTCCTCCAGTTTTTTTTTCATTCTTCCTTCTGTCGGCTTTTTCCTTCTTTCTCTTTTCTGGTTTCCTTTCTCTTCTCTTTCTTCCTTTCATATTGTTCCCCTGATGGCTTGGTAGCTCTTAAAGTTCTTAGAATTTACTCTTTTCCAGAATTGGCAATGCTAGAACATCTTAAAAGTTAATGGAAGATAACTTAGCATCCTTAGAACATCTTAAAAGTTAATGGAAGTTGTTGTAATGTAGAAGGTGTAAGAAGGTGGAAAAATATAATGGAAGAAAATAGAACTCTTAAGAATTTCCATCCAATTATATAAGACCAAATAGGCTTCCATTATGGGTTTAAATAACCATGACCCACCAAACTTAAATGAAATGGCCTACCAACTTTAATGATATGGCCCACCACAGCCCACTGCATATCACTATATAATGGGCCCACCTAATAAGAATTTCTTATTTTGATTTTGCAATCAATCATATATTTATTTTAATTTTTGTTTTTTAATAATCACATAGGAAAAAGTATTACATCTTAATTAATTAAGTAATAAAAAGATTTAGTATTAATATCACTTAATTAATTATGTATTTAATATTATCTGTTATTAAACATATTTAATAAAATAAATATTTACTTAAATAATTTTAAATAATTAATTAAATTACTAAACAGGCTAATAGAAGTTAGAGATCCTTCACATCAATTATGATAATGACTAGCATACTCCTATCACATACTGCTGTTACTCATTTTCTTCAGCTATCATTATAGTCCTGCATAATTCCGAGAGATGACGTTGAATTTCATTGAAAAACTAAGCACTGTGTCAAAACAAGAAATCTAAGTTACTCCTTTCGAACTTTTTTATCCGTATTTAGATTTTTTTTTTATACTTATTTATCATTTTATAAAATAAAAAAATTACTATCACCATTTTAAAATATTTGTCAGTTAAACTTTTCATATAAAGATTAAGGAAGATATTAAAAACTCTTAACTAAGGTTAAAAAAAATTATGTTGTTCCTTTTTTAAAATTGAAAAACTAATTAATATAGCAATTTAGTAAAGTACTATAATAAATAAGATGTAGTATACGTGGAAAAAGATATTAAATATATTTTTAAAATTTTAGAGGGAGAAATATTTGAAAGTAAAAAAAGAGATAAAATCTAAAGGAATTATTTTAAAATGGAGGAAGTATAATTTTTCTTCTGACTTTACTCATATATTTTTTAATTACTCTACTAAATTATGATGTTAATTAATTTGGTATTCCAAGAAGCTTAATTCAGTAGACATTCGCTCCTAAAAGTCCATAAATTTTAAAACTTAATTTTTATGTAATGAGCAGAAGTGATAGATTTAAGGAAAAATATATATATAACAGAGGGAATAATAGATTACTTATATCTATGTCATTTCTCCCATTAAATCGGCCATGTAATATCATGCAACATCATCGTCCCTGCAATTTCCAACAATCATCCACCAATGGAAGATAATGTTGCGGCAAACTGTCTGCCAATTCCGAAAGGGTGGATGCAATGTGGTTACGGGGAAGGAGTGATTCCTAGACTAATTGTATATCATACACTATATTTAATACCATCATACAATGTGTTTTAATGTATTAGATAATATAATTCACAATATAAATAGTTTTGAATTTGATTTTTTTTTTTTTACAATATAAACCATTTTACAAAGTTTTATAAAAATTTATTATTTATTTTAACTCTATCCATCTCTTCAATCTCTCTCTTTCCACTAATTGTGTCCCAATTTTTTCCAATTACTAAAATAGATAAAGACTTAATTAAGGAGATTTTTAGAAATTTAGTTTTAAAAATATGTAGAATTTATAACCCTTAATTTTTGTGTATAAATCTAAAACGACTTATATTGTGAAATAGAGAAAATAATACAATATGAATTGTCTCTATTTCAAATACACCCCATAATATTTCTTATATGTTCTATAACATATTATACATCATGCAGTGTATAGGTATGCTATATACAAAAACGGAGAGGGGGCCAGCCTCAATTTTTTTTTAAAATTATTTTTATTTTAGAAAAATTATTTTTTTTATAAAAAAAGTCCCTTTAAATTTGCCTTTCGCTCTACTTTTCCTCCCAAAATTTTTTTAATATATTTTTTATATAATTTGACCTTAACATTATGTTTTTAGTTTTGTTCCTGGCTATATATATATATTGTAGTTGTAACAACCACCCTTACCCCACTTCTGGATGCAGTTGGTAATAAGCAGCATGCACTTGGATAGCATATCGCCATTGACTTTCAATTCGCAAAGAATAAATTCCAGAAATTTAAGCAACTTGTTAGACAATTGAAAAGCCGCATTTATTAAAGGTAATAAGAATTAACTGTAATGAGAGGGACATCAGGGTCGAACCTCATGGGTAAGACCCAATTAATACAAATGAGAATGGAAAAACTAATCGAACTAGCGCCTAAGGTAACGCATGCACTTCTCATCCAAACTGCACAAATCTTGTTTGTCTGAGGAAAAAAATTAAAAAATCTTCAAACTTGGCACTTTTCTGTGTGTCACAAGTGAAGCTGGCAAGGGCATCGATGACTTTATTAGCTTCCTGGTAATGTTATTAGCCGAGCAGGGACATTGGTGTCATCTACTCATATCTTTAAATTTCTGGATTGACAAATCCGAAATGATTATAAAGGTTATTCGAGTTAGAGGAAAACACAAAAAAAGGCTTCATGGGATATATTACGCTTAGTAGAATGGTTTTGAAAGGCAATTAAATCTCTATTACGGGCAGCAAACTGCAGCAAAATAGAAGTAAGGCCAGTGAACAAGGAACGTTGGTTGAAGGAGGCTTATAAATGGAAGAGACTGATGGAGAAGGCCATACCTGTGCACATTCAAAATATATAACTTGATATATGGCCTAGAGTATTCTAAAAAAATCTAACAATTTTAAGCTAATTCTATAGTTTAGTTTCCAAAGCTTTATTAGGTTTTTATCCCTTTACTTATGCTATCTTTAAATTGGGATTTTATATGTGTTGACACCTAAAAATGCAACTAGCTAGACAAATCAAGATGTAACTGGACAGGACAATCAAAGCATGATTGGACAGACCAGTTAAGAGCATCATCTAGATGGGCCAAGAAGGTGCGTCTTCGCTAAGAAAATAAGCCTGGCCGGACAATCTCCAATAGAATTCTAGGTAAGTCAAAGAAGCAGCCGGCTAAGAGTTTGACTTCAGTTTGGGTACTTCCTATCTTCAAAAAAGTTGGTTATTGAAGGGATAATGTGCAGAATTCTCTTCGAGAAGTCGTCCACTTTGCTATTAACAATCATGGAGTAGAAGGGTGTAACTGTGATCACCATTTCTTCTTTTACAATCATGGAGGCGTGACTTGAAAGCTTCGAGGCCAAGGAATTCTGTCTATAAAAGCTAAAAGATGAGTAGAAGAAGGAGGGCATCAAGAAATTATCTCAAGAGCATATTTCATTCCTTAATTTCGCCTGAAAGCTTGTTTTACTACTTTTCTTTATAGCTTTCCTTTAAATTTATGTACTTTTATAGCTTTCAATCAATTCTAAACAAGTCTTTCTTTCAAATTATTGAGTGTTTGTGCTCTTGGATTTATTACTTTGGTCCCCAAATTATTCTTTTCAATTCACACTAGATAACTGTATTCACTCTACAAATTCAGCTTGATTGGGGGCTTCTTGGAGTACTCCAAGGAACCCTATTATTTGATTTTCAGCTTCTTATGCAATTCCCAGAAATATTTGTGTAGTGGAAGTAAAAAGACGTATAGAACATTTGACCAGCCTAGTGTTTCTTGTGGCCAGTCTAATCACAGCCAAACCAATTAGGCCAGTCACTGATTTAACGGCCAGATGGTGAATTTTAGATTCAACACCTCTTTTTTGGCATGTCTAGTAGGACTACCAAGTGTAGGTTCCATTGAATGCAAGTAGAATCTGCTCAATAATTAGCTAGATGTAAGGACATTTAGGTAAAAATCCTAATCGGCTAGAAGGTGCACCTCAAACATCTACAGGAACTGGGGCCTCTACATCTCTTTCGACCATTCGACATTAGTTTGACGAAAGTACAAGGGAGTTGTTTTCAAGTCTGGTGCAATAGATGGCAACTATCTTTGAACTAATGTTGCAAAATGAGCTACTTATGGTAGTGGAAGGACACTGGCCAGTATCTACTCCAGTCTATTAAGCTACTTTATAGGGGTAAGGGGCAAGTTAAATTCCTAAACAGCCAGTGCCTCCAGAACAATTGCAGTATAATAGGGTGATAATAGCCCACCCAGATCATTCCGTGACAATAAACTGATACCTCAGGTAAGGAATCCAAACCTGGTGGTTGATGCATTGTCACCACCTACGGCCTATCTTTACACAGATGTCAAGTCACCCATAAGTTATTGAATAGAGGCCCAGTAACCAGTTTAATTTGGAGGGCAACAACTAATATATGCTAGGAGACATCAACCAACATATCTCGTAGGTTAATATCCAGTGATCGGACTAAGGGGTAATGCAGTAGCGGGATCTTTCATACTAGTTGAGGTAGTTGGATTGTCCTATAGTATTGTTCCAGGTAGCCAATTTGTGTACACTATAGCGCAACAGGTTGGGAATCCTATAGTGAGAGGCTATACACAACTAGCTACAATTCCTGTGCCAACTTAGCAAAAAATGCCAACAAACAGATCCTACAGGTTGTCTCAACTTCATAGACTTATCAACTAAGAAGCATAGTACAACCATAGAATCTTAGTGTTTAACAATAGGTGGATTCAACTGCAATAACCAATATTTTAAGGAAACAATTCGGCCTAACAATCACTGGTGCGGAGAAAGCTGCCTCCAGGAAGCCTTATTTTGAGTAGATAGACTCAATGCTGACTTTCCCTAAAGGCTTCAAGGTTCTGGACTTCACAACTTTTATGAGAGATAATAGTAAAACCACCATGGAACATATCAGTAGATTCACTATCTAATATGGTGAGATAGGTAGGAGTGAATGACATAAATGATATCTTTTCTATTATCATTGACCGACCATGCTTTTACTTGGTATTCCAATCTATTGCCTAACTCTATTCAAAGCTGGCCTGAAATGGAAAGGATTTTTTATAAAAGTTCTATCGATCTCAACCAGACATCTCAGTGGTTGATATCTTAGCCGTTAAACAAAAGGCCAATACGACTATTACTGATTTTCTGGAAAGGTTAAGGCAATTAAAGGGAAAGTGCAAACATTTTTACCAGAATCAGAATACACACGGATTGCTATTGACTGGATGGATCCTCAATTAAGGGAGGCCCTAATTTTACATGACTTTTCTGATTTGTCACGATTGGATTCACATGTAGCCAGAGTTGAGTAGGTCATTAAAAATAAGAATGTAAGATGATGGGCAAAGTTCTAGAAGGGGCCGACCATGATTTCGGTAATTGACGACATCAATGAATAGGTCACCAAAAAATAAGTTATGGTAGCCGAAATATGACAGAGAAGGCCAGCCTCAAAACTGGTCAAGGGTAAAGAGCCTATCAAGTCAAATAACCAGGAAAAATATTCATTTGATATAACTAAGGCTGACTAAATCTTTGATTACCTTCTTAAAGATAGGTAGATCAAACTTACGAGTTGTTAGAGATATGCCATAGAGTCAATTTGTACATATACTATTGTCGTTATGTTTTATATAATAATATGAGATTTTTCTTTCCATGAATAGTGCATTTTATTTTGTCGTCATCAAGTACGTGACTTGATAGTAAAACTTTACAATGAATACAATGACTATTCTAAAACTGTCCCTGATCGATTATTATTATTGGAACAATAATATATTAAGATTAGTATGTTTGTGACTTGATGGCTATGTTTTATTGGTCATGGATATTTGTGATATCGAGTCAAAACATAAATAAATATTAGAGAACATTGTATTGGACATGACCCACTGTGAGAGTACTTTATGGAACATGTCATAAGTACTTTCTAGCCATAATGATATTAAAAGTCCTTCGACCTAAATTCATCATAGTTTCCTACTTGATAAATTCTATATTTTGACGTTGTCTAAAGTTGTCTTAATCAGATAATAAATTAGACTACTGTTTGATATAGAATAAATCAATGAGAGGAATATGAATTATAGTAAAGGAATTTGTTCCTCTCAATTATGTGAGAGATATCCATGGGCCCCTTGATAAGTTAGACTGTTAAAATGCATGACCGTGTTCAAATATATCAATCTAAGATATTGATATCATTTGTTTGAACAATCTACTATGAAATCAAGAAATAATTGATTAAGCTTAATAAGGATGACATGCTCCGTACCTTATGCTTAATCTGGATATCGTGTGACAAAATGACTAAATATAAAATTATGGTTTGGTTCAAAGAGATCATCGATCTTTATTTAACCTGGATAGTTATAATGTTTTGCTAGAAACCGCTTATAACTTGTGCGCCATTTAAATATGATTTGGGCACACTGCCAGTGTTAAATAAACCTATAGGGTCACATAATAAGCGAACTTGTTAGGTTATTTTTCTGGTAACCAGATTTGATGAATTTGGAAATATGTCTAAATTAATCAAACTTAGAAAATTTACCAGATACAATGAATTTAGAAATATGTCCACATTCGATGTATCTGGATAATGTCTAGATTATAAGAATCTAACTCGGTAAATTAATTGTTTAAATTACCGAGATAATGGCAGAATCTTATCATATCAGTTTTAATTTAATTTGAATTTAAATTAAAATATGATAAAATATTATTAGGGTTGGACTCTAAGAGGTTCGGGGGTTTTTTAAGAAAACTCTAACCGCCTTTTCAAAAGTCTAATTCTGTTGAGAACATTCGTGCCATTTTCTACCAGAAAAAAAAAATCTTTCAAATCCTAGGCACTAGCACTCCTCGGATGACGAGTGAGTTCGCGGTGTGTATGTGATAGAGGACGTTCGCGCACTGCAGCGTCTGGTGATCATTCGAGTTGCACGTGCAGCAGCACCATCGGAATCGAAGGATATCAAATTCACCAAACAGAGATAATTTTGTAAACCTATGATCTTCTTAATCGTTTACTTGGATCCTCGGAAGGGATTCGTGGATATTTTTCGCGTTTAGGAGTCCACGAAGCCTAACAGCGGTATCAGAGAAACTTGCTAAACGATTAGGTTGATTCATCTGTGTTAATCGTATTGTTGTGGATATGTATGATTTATGTATATGTGAATTTAAACGGTGTATATTAGCATGTTTGCATGATTATGATTTTAGAATACTTAGCATGTAGACTGCCTGAATTAGGTTTAATATGCGCGTCTTAATTGCCTGATCAGACTAGATTATTTGTAGATTATCTGTAAACTAATCTGTTTTAATATGATATGGTATCGTAAGTATGCTATCCGTGGTTCTATATTTGCAAATTATTTGTATTAATCGGCCATGATAATATGTTATCTATACGAATATGATTAAAAGGGATCACAGATTGTCTGTAATATGAAAATTTCACGGCGATGGTTATTAAAGGGCCCAAACATTAATTTGATTAATATTCGGGAATCGGAAGGCAAAATCTCATTCAATGAGAGAAGGAAAAATCATTTTTCCTTCCGGGGGTAGCCCCACAAGGGGCGCTACCCCCTTGACCCTCGCCCGTTGACCGACCAGCAGGACCTCCGTCAGGGGCACTGCCCCCTGGACCCCGCAGGGGCGTTGCCCCTTGGAACCCCGACTAACTATTCGTTATGTGTTATTCATTTGTGTTTTTTTATTGTAGTTGCGGATTATTTTGAATAGTGCATAGCATGGCCCGTTTTATCCCAATGTGATTGGCATGTTATATTCTGGTTGTTTTAAGTTGTAATTTTTAAATACGGCCTGCGTGTCGTTTTTCATTATTGTAAAATTGTACTGCTTTTCTAAAATAGGAATTATTTTAATTTTACTATCTAATGTAAAAGAAGACGACGGCCAACATTTACAACAAATGAGGAGTATGCTCAAGGCATTAGAGAATGTTGAAGGAGTTCATATACCTAGATTGACCACCTTGATCTTCACTTTGCTCTTGATAATCAACATAGGTTATGGGTCATGCTATGTCACTTTTATTTATGTCATGCATGCATATTTGATATGTTTATTTCATGCTTACTGCAATCAAATTTTTATTTTAAAAAAAAATTAAGTGTTAAATGCCTTCCAAAATCAAACACTTGTTATTACTTGGATCATCATATAGCCATTCCTGCCAAAGTAGGATGCTTTTGATTATCTAAGTGAGACAAGATGGAAAATAGTTTTTCATATGTTTGATATGGTTTGACTTAACTGGACTATCAAAATAGTTTTGGGCATAGGGCATTATATGAGATATTTTAGCCGAGACATTTGATGCCTATCTCATTAAAATTTGATTTTTATTTAATTATAAGATTGAAGCCAAAGCTTACTTATGATTAAAATAAAATATTTATAAAAAAATATTTTTTACCCACTTCGAAACATCAAAATGTTGAAGTTTCAAAAGGTTTAAATGCTTTTAGTGGGAGTTTTTCATTAAAGCCTCAAAATTAATTATTTTGCATATTTTGTTTATAGATAATGGTAACAAACAGTTGGAATAACTCATTGAGATCTGTTCTCGAGAAAGACAAGCTTAGTGGGACTAACTTTCTTGATTGGGCACGAAACTTAAGAATCGTTCTTAAGCAAGAAAAAAAGCTCTATGTTCTTGAAAATCCTATTCTCCCTGCTCCAACAAATAATGCCTCAAAAGTTGAAAAAGATACTTATAGTAAGCAAAAAGATAACTCCAACGATGTTACTTGCCTCATGCTAGCAATTATGAACTCTGAACTTCAAAAACAGTTTGAAGAAGCAGAGGCATATGACATGATTTTGCATCTCAAGGAAATGTTCCAAGAGCAAGCATGACAAGAGAGATTTGAAACTCACAAGTTGTTAAATGCATGTAAGATTGTTTCTGGCACCTCGGTAAGTGCTCATGTCCTTAAAATGAAGGGCTATCTTGATCATCTTGATAAGCTTGGTGCTCCTGTTAATCATGACATGGCCACAGATTTGATCTTGGACTCATTACCTCCTGAGTATGACCAGTTTGTCATAAATTTTAACATGCATAATATGGAGAAATCCATTACTGAATTGCATGGGATGCTAAAACAAGTTGAACTGAACATTAAGAAGAGTACTCCTAGTGTTCTAATGGTTCAAAAAGGGAAAGGAAAAAAGAACAACCAAAAGGGCAAAGTCATGGCTAGTAAGGGTAAGGACAAGGCAAAGTCCAAGTCCAAGTCCAAACCTAAGGCCAAGACACCAAAGGAGGGAGCTTGCCACCATTGTGGAGAATAAGGACATTGGTTAAGAAATTGCAAGCTCTATTTGGAAGTAAAGAAAAAGAAGGACAGTGAGACTGCCGTTTCAGGTATTTATGTTATAGAAATTAATTTATCTACTTCTGATTCATGGATATTGGATACCGGTTGTGGATCTCACATTTCTGTAAATGTGCAGGGTATAAAAAGGAGTAGAGCATTGGCAAAAGGCGAGGTGGACCTACGAGTTGCGAATGGAGTAAAAGTTGCTGCAGTAGCTGTAGGAACTTTTGAATTTATTTGGCCCAGTGGGCTTGTTTTAGAACTGAATGATTGTTTTTATGTTCCTGCTATGAGTAGGAATATTATTTCAGTTTCTTGTTTGGATTTAGAAGGCCTTGAATTTGTTATTAGGAATAACATTTGCTCCATTAATAAAAACGGCATTTTTTATGGAGATGTTTCATTATCAAATGGGCTCTATATTCTCAATCTTCGTGGATCTTCCAGCAAGTCTATCTGTAATATTAATACTAAGAAATTGAAATCCAATTATTTAAATCAGACTTACTTCTGGCATTGTTGTTTGGGCCATATAAATGAGAAACGCATAACAAGGCTTCATAATGATGGGCTTCTAAAATCGTTTGATTTAGAATCTTACGAAACGTGTGATTCTTGTTTATTAGGTAAAATGACTAAAGTGCCCTTTAAGAGATAAAATGAAAGGCCAATTGATTTATTGAGCCTAATACATATTGATGTATGTGGACCAATGAATACACATGCTAGAGGAGGATTTCAGTACTTCATTACATTTACAGATGATTTCAGCAGATATGGCTACATGTATCTGATGAAACACAAATCTGAATCGTTCCAGAAATTCAAAGAATTTCAAAATGAAGTACAAAATTAGCTTGGCAAAAGTATTAAAACACTTCGATCAGATCGAGGTGGTGAATACTTAAGTCACGAGTTTGACGAGCATCCTAAAAATTGTGGAATTATCTCCCAATTAACTCCACCTGGAACACCTCAATGGAATGGTGTATCTGAACGGAGAAATAGAATTTTATTAGATATGGTTCGATCAATGATGAGTCAAACTGATCTTCCAATCTCCTTTTGGGGTTATGCCCTAGAGACCGCGGCATTCATACTAAATCGAGTTCTATCTAAATCGGTTCAGAAAACGCCATATGAGATATGGATTGGGAGACAACTTAGTTTGTTATTTCTGAAGATTTGGGGTTGTGAAGTTTACGTAAAGCGTTTATTATCTAATAAACTTGCACCTAAATCGGATAAATGCATATTTGTGGGGTATCCTAAAGAAACTAAAGGATATCAATTTTATCTCCCAAAAGAAAATAGAGTAATTGTTGCTCGAAATGGATTCTTTCTTGAGAAGGAATTTATTTCCAAAAGAATCAGTGGGAGTAAAATACATCTTGATGAGATTCAAGAGCCACAATTAGTGCCTGAACCAAATAATGAACCTCGATTAGATGGCTCACAAGTCCAAGATGAGCTTACTTCTATAGAACAAGGACCTCGAAGATCTGATAGAGTTCATTAACAACCTGAGAGATATGGATTCCTCATTATTGACGATCACAATGTGGAGCTTATGGTTAATGATAAGTCCATTTCCTATCAAGAAGCCATTAAGAGTTCTGACTCTGGAAAATGGTTAGATGCTATGAAGTCTGAGATGCAATCTATGTATGATAACTAAGTCTGGACTTTAGTTAATCCACCTAAAGGTTCAAAAACCATTGGGTGTAAGTGGGTTTTCAAAAAGAAAACAGACATGGAGGAAAATGTGCATACTTACAAAGCACGACTGGTAGCAAAAAGTTATAGACAAACTCATGGTATAAACTATGATGAAACATTTTCACCAGCTGTAATGCTTAAATCTATTAGAGTTCTTCTTGCCATAGCAGCATATTATGATTATGAGATTTGGCAAATGGATGTCAAAACCACGTTTCTCAATGGAAACTTACTCGAGGATGTGTACATGACACAACCTGAGGGTTTTGGTGATCCTTTGAATTCTAATAAAGTGTGCAAGCTTCAAAGATCCATTTATAGTTTGAAGTAAGCATCTCAAAGCTGGAATCTTCATTTTGATCAAGCAATTAGAGAATTTAACTTTATCAAAAATGAAGATGAGCCTTGTGTCTATAAGAAAACAAGTGGGAATGCAATAGTCTTTTTGGTACTTTATGTTGATGACATCTTACTCTTTGGAAACGATGTCCTAACTTTACAGAGTGTAAAGACATGGTTGGGAAATTATTTTTCAATGAAAGACTTAGGTGAAGCTGCTTATATTCTAAGTATAAGGATCTATAGAGATAGATCTAGAAAGCTAATTGGACTAAGTCAAAGTGCATACGTTGACAAAGTACTGAAAAGGTTCAGTATGCAAGACTCTAAGAAAGGATTCTTGCCAATGTCACATGGCATTAAGCTCAGCAAAACTCAAAGTCCTTCTACGAAGGATGATGAAGAGCGCATGAATAAGATACCATACGTTTCCGCTATAGGGTCTATCATGTATGCCATGTTATGTACTGACCCGATGTATCATATGCATTGAGCATGACGAGTAGGTTCCAGTCAAATCCTGGAGAGGCACACTGGACTGCTGTCAAGAACATAGTAAAGTACTTAAGAAGAACTAAAGATATGTTCTTAGTTTATGGAGGACAAGAAGGTGAGCTAGTTGTAAATGGTTACATTGATGCTAGTTTTCAATCCGACATAGATGATTACAGATCGCAATCAGATTTTCTATTTTGTTTGAATGGAGGTGTTGTAAGCTGGAAAAGTTCAAAGCAAGACACTGTGGCCGATTCTACTACAGAAGCTGAGTATGTAGCTGCCTTAGCTGTAGCTAAAGAAGCAGCTTGGATTAAAAAGTTCATTACAGAGCTAGATGTAGTTCCCAGTGGCTCTCTATTGTGACAACAATGGAGCCATTGCACAAGCTGAGAAACCAAGATCACATCAGCGATCCAAACATATACTTAGACATTTTCATCTCATTTAAGAAATTGTTAATAGAGGAGATGTCAAAGTATGCAAGGTATCAACCGATGACAATGTTGCGGATCCACTGACAAAGCCTCTTCCATCGTCTAAACATGATAGTCATACTAGATCAATGGGATTACGACTTATGCCAAATTGGTCTTAGTGCAAGTGGGAGACTGTTAGGGATATGCGCTAGAGTCAATTTGTACTTATACTATTGTCGTTATGTTTTATATAATAATATGAGGTTTTTCTTTTCATGAATAGTGCATTTTATTTTATGGTCATCAAGTACATGACTTGATAGTAAAACCTTACAATGAATACAATGACTATTTTAAAACTGTCCCTGATCGATTATTATTATTGAAACAATAATAAATTAAAATTAGTATGTTTGTGACTTGATGGCTATGTTTTACTGGTCATGAATATTTGTGATATCGAGTCAAAACATAAATAAATGTTAGAGAACATTGCATTAGACATGACCCACTATAAGAGTACTTCATGGAACATGTCATAAGTACTTTCTAGACATAATAATATTAAAAGTCCTTCGACCTAAATTCATCATAGTTTCCTACTTGATAAATTCTATATTTTGACGTTGTCTAAAGTTATCTTTAATCAGTTAATAAATTAGACTATTGTTGGATATAGAATAAATCAATGAGAGGAATATGAATGATAGTAAGGTAATTTGTTCCTCTCAATCATGTGAGAGATATCCATGGGCCCCTTGATAAGTTAGACTGTTAAAATGCATGGCCGTGCTCAAATATATCAATCTAAGATATTGATATAATTTGTTTGAACAGTCTACTATGAAATCAAGAAATAATTTATTAAACTTAATAAGGATGACATGCTCCGTGTCTTATGCTTAATCTGGATATCGTGTGACAAAAGGACTAAATATAAAATTATGGTTTGGTTCAAAAAGATCATCGATCTTCATTTAACCTGGATAGTTATAATGTTTTGTTAGAAACTGCTTATAACTTGTGCGCCATTTAAATATGATTTGGGCACATTGCCAGTGTTAAATGAACCTATAGGGTCACACAATAAGCGAACTTGTTAGGTTATTTCTCTGGTAACCAGATTTGATGAATTTGGAAATATGTCTAAATTAATCGAACTTAGAAAATTTGCCAGATACAATGAATTTGGAAATATGTCCACATTCGATGTATCTGGATAATGTCTAGATTATAAGAATCTGACTCGATAAATTAATTGTTTAAATTATCGAGATAATGGCAGAATCTTATTATATCAGTTTTAATTTAATTTGAATTTAAATTAAAATATGATAAGATATTATTAGAGTTGGACTCTAAGAGGTTCGGAGGTTTTTTAAGAAAACTCTAGCCGTCTTTTCAAGAGTCTAATTCTATTAAGAATATTCGTGTCATTCTCTACCAGAAAAAAAAAAGCCTTTCAAACCCTAAGCACTAGCATTCCTTGGGTGACGAGTGAGTTCGCGGTGTGTATTTGATAGAGGACGTTCGCGCATTGCAGCGTCTGGTGATCATTCGGGTTGCACGTGCAGCAGCACCATTGAAATCAAAGGATATCGATTTCACCAAATAGATGTAATTCTGCAAATCTACGATCTTCTTAATCATTTACTTGGATCCTCAGAAGGGATTCGTGGATGTTTTCCACGTTTAGGAGTCCATGAAGCCTAACACGAGTGCCCAGAGAATCCCAACCACCGAAGAATTAAAAAGGAAACGGTATTGCAAGTGGTACAATTCCTTCATTCATTCTACTAAGAATTGTGTGATGTTTAGAAATACCATTCAGAAAGCAATTCAAGAAGGCATTTCAAGTTAATATTGATATATTGATAGATACAAATCCCTTTCCAACTGCTCTCTTAACATGGCAGAATAAGTAAGGTGCGGCCAAATAATTCCACGGAAGTAATTAGTGATAGGTCAGTTAGTCCTCAAATTTTCAAAGTGATAGCTGATAATAGACCAATTCACCCTCAAATTGCCAAATGAGCTACTAATGGTAGTCCAGCCAGCCCAAGGTTGTTCATGAAGGCCTCTTTATTGAAAAGCCAATTAGAATAGGTAGAGGGGGATGAACTGGTGGTAGCTTTCCACAAGTCAGGCGTAGCCAAAAGAATGTAGGATAGCTTAACCAGAAAGGAGGCGGCCAGGTGGGTAGCCAATCAAAATATGGTGAATATTGCATGAGTTGGGCCATCTCATCTGAAAAATGTGTGGATTCCAAAAAGAAAGTAGTCAAACCAGTTAAACTTACATTCTGACCCATTTGTCGACTGACTGAGCAACCACCCCCAATAAAAGATAGATCTAAAAGCCAGACTTTACAAAGACAAGAGGGCAGACCAGTCAGGCCCTAGTAGATGGTCTGTGTTTGATTGGCTAAAATTTTCGCAAAAAGGTGGACCAAAAGCAGGTAGAAAAGTAGCTATTAAGGTACATGAGGTGATCTTAATATTGGGCATCTAAGATCTAAATATGCAGGATGAAAATTACATAATTTCAGTAGCTTCCATGCTTACTGCAACTTAAAAGAGAAGATTACAAAGGAAGAAGTCTTATTAAGGGTATAAGCAAAAGGGCATGGAATGTGATCAACTAGTCGATTTGCAGGGGATAGAATCTTGTTTTCTACATTTGAAGTTTTGCAAGAATAAGGGTAGGAAGGCACTAGTAGGAGATGTCTTTGTTACTAACTAGGCAGTAGCTACGTGGGTTAACCCAATAGACTAGTCAGACAATATAAAAGGATGCAACATGTTTTTTGCTAAACCAACAGAATAAATGACAAATCATTTGAAACCTTTATACGTCAAAGCTCATGTAAACGATAGACCTATTTTCAGGGTATTTATTGACAGATGAGCTATTCTTAACATCATGTGTAACACTCCGCTATCTACATACCCTATTAGGGTTGGGGATGTCGCCCCGTCCACAGGACAAGTGGTCTTTATAACTAGGACTCACAAAAGAAAGAAAAGAAACAATCCAAATCAAAACTTATTACAACTCAAATAATACACGAATAATTCCAAAAATAAATAAATGTCTGCTAGAGTCTCTTAGAATGAAATACATAGGAAAAACATAAGTCTTCAAAACAAAGGCAATCTCTAAACAATAACTTCCACAGTAGGACTGACCTGAAAGCATGGTATAAAAGGTGGTGAGACATAAATCTCAGTAAGCCCGTGTGCACTTTGAGTATTAAGTAAAACAGTTCAAGTGTGCAAGTTGAAAAATTCTCATGAAAGAAAGTGCTGGCAAGTCTAAAATGAATTTCACAAATAAAAAGTGCTGTTTTTCTTTCAAACCATACATATATACAATAAAAGTAACCACTCAAAAGAGATAGCCATGGTACCACTCTTTGTACACCATGACAAAAGAATGTTCATGATGCCACACTTTGTACACATTGATACATGGTAGGTGTACGACCTATTGTGTGAGATACTCCTCTATCTCTACACCCAAACTTACTGGTTGTCCATTCCAGAATCACACAGTCCACCTTACTGTACTTGCTAGCTCGGACCGATATGACCTATATAACTGATATCCTATCCGGGAAGAACTCACCCCTCAGAGGTGGCCACCTACAAAAAGACTTACTCTAACCCTTCAAAGATTAGTCCTAGTAGTCTACCCATATTAAGTACTCAATGTTGTGTTCGTCCCACTTGGGTAAAGAAAGATCATACAATGATTCTCTTGGAAATAGCAATTATGTTTTTTAAAATTCTTGCCAAAGTTGATTTTTTTGAAAAGTTTAGCATTTTGTATAAAATTACTTGTTCAACTTTAAATGGTTTGCTTGGCTGAAAAAAAAAAAGAAAAATTGTCTATAATTGCATTTACAGTACAAATTCTCGTATATATTATATTTGACTTGCCAAGGTAACTTCGATTTTCAAATAGTTTTATGTAGGAACTTACCTGATCTCTTGCTTTTCTTGAGTACAATTGTCTTCCAAGATAATTCAAGGAAACCTAACCCCACCTGAGGTAAATACAGGGTATAACTCCAACATGTAGACAATACTTGCCTTAAATAAATAACTCTTAGGCTCAACCAGCTACAACAACATTTAGTTATGACAACAATGGCTTAAACTTTAATACTAGTTGATAAGATATTTTATAGAATAAGTTTAATTTAATAAGTTAAAATAAATAGGTGTTATAAATAAATAATAAATAATAAATTATTATATTACCTATTTATTAACAAATAATAAATAATGAGTAATATTAATAATAAATCAAATTAGTAATAAATAATTGGTACTATTAATAATAAATCCTAAATAATATTGGTAATAAAAAATAAATAATATTATTACAAATAATAAGTAATATTAATAATAAATTATAAATAATTTTAATAATAAATAATAAATAAATAAATTATTCTAATATAAATAATATTTGCGAGTATAAATGAAAGTTTTAGTAAGGCAAATTAATAATAATATGAATAAAAGACATTTGATATCAATTGATTCCAATATATTATTATTTATACTTAATAAAAATATTACTATTTATTTATCTAATAAATAACAATATTTTAAATAACCTTTAATTTTGAAACTACTTAGTGTTTTTCGAATTTAGTAAATTAAATTAGATATCAATATTAATTATATTAATGATAGCAAGAATAATTCTAAAAATAATGAAAATAGTCCTTACAATAATTTTATTGCTATAGAAAATCCATATTCATATTCATCCACTCATGGATTCAACAAATAATATGGTGATTTATCCAAAAATGAATTTGAATTAGCATACATCACAACAAGGATGATATCCTGCTAGGTATAATATTACCTAGGGATTTATTGAAAAACAATATCATGAAGGCATAATCAACAATGGTGGTATAATGACTATCATACATAAAAACATCTGCAAAGCTCTTAATCATAATGAACATATACTGATTCCAAAGCATAATCCATAAGTCACAACTTTCATTCCAATTCTTATGCTTTAAATCCATTCTTTTCACCCACATGTGTATCTTCAACCCTAACCTATCAAATCTATCGTCTAAGAGTCTTGAGTTTGAGAATTTAAAGAGGAGATCAAGAAAGAAATACTTGATTTGATGAACGTTAGATGAAGGTATCGCCTTGCTTAATAGAGGTCCTTGAGTGCTTGAGAGTCCTTCCTTGGTTGCAGTTTGTCCAAGAATGGCCATCCAAGTTTTGCCCAAGAGAGAGAGAGGGAGAGAGAAAGAGGTTAGGATGATATTGAAATGGTGATGATGAGATGAAGAAGGTCCAAAGTGTTTAAAGTTACCTTCTTGATGTTCTTCTTGTTCTTGACTGAAACGGTATGTTTGATCCGAATGGAAGATCAACTTTGGTGTTTTTGATGTTATGGAGTGGCCTATAAGGGAGTATGGACTGAATCTTAGTTGGTTTGAAGGTTTCTGGAGTGATTTGGGATGAATAGAGGTGAAGGAAGGTTGAAGAAGTTTAGTGTGTGTTCTTGAGAGAAATTGAGAGAGTGTGTGTGATTTCGTGTGCATGTGTGAATGGTGGCCGAATGGCCTAGCTTAGGGGGAGGCTTTAGGTTATCCAAGAAGGAGAGAGAGAGTTTCAGCTTTTTCAAATTTCAAATTGAGAGAAAATTAGACATGTTTGAGGTAAAGGATTGAGTAATGGTGTTTGCTCTTTGAAGGTTTCTTATCCTTCAACGGTGTATGGCTAAACTAGCTATGATTTGATCTTGGAATGGAGAGTTGTTTCAGCTTTGGGCTAGCCGAAAATGGCTATGACATAGTAGAGAAATTTCTGGTTTTGTTATCTAGCTAGGTGAGTGTTTAATAGAACAAAAATCTGGAATTTAATTTGAAGTTTGAATAATTTTGAATGGAGTGAAGATAGGAGTGTTTTGAGGTATATTAATAGAGTCCTAATGATCAAGGTAGATGGAGAAGCCAAGGGGTTTTGTCAATGGCTGCATTATGGCTGAAACATGAAGAAGTTTGATGAAGAAAATCGGACTTAGCATAGGACAGGCAAAGCTGGAAAATTTTCTGGAATTTTAGCTAAAGAATTCTTAGGATTTGAGGTGGTTTTGTGAAGAATTTTTGGTCCTCTTTGGAATGGTTTTGCAGCTAGAATTTAGGAGTGTTTGAAGATACATTAATGGTGGTTTTATAGCCACCATCTTGAAGAAGAAAGAAGAAAGTTTCAGGTGTTCTTCAGTACTAACGAATAGCTCCTTGTTCATGTTCAAAGATTGCTTGTTTGCTAAAAAAAAAAAAAATCTGCTTTGGTGTAGTTTGTAAGGATGTGAAATTCCAATGATTTCAGCTTTCATCTTCACACAAGATAGTTGGTCGTTAGCGAGAATTAGGTAGGGAATGGTTGCTGCAAATTTCGTAAACCAGCCACGAAGAAAATCTGGAAAAATTTTCAAATTTTAACCAAAACAAGAATTAGAAGAAGATGAAGTTCTTGGAGGAATAACTATGGTGATTTAATTGAAAACCTCTTCCTATCTTTCTCCACAATTTTAGCCAACCTCCTATCCTACAAGAGCTAGAATTTTCAAAAATTCAATCAAGGAATTATCTAAGACTTTTATAGATATAAAAATGAATAAAAAAATAAGAGTAGTTTAAATTCAAAGAGGTTAGGACAAAGCTTGCAAAAAATAATGGAGACAAAAATTCTTCTAAAATTCCTTTAGGATAAGATCACATGGTTAAGACATTACCATTATGTCTTCCCTCATACAACACTCCTAACTTTAAGGAATGTAAGAAAGAAGAAAATTCAAAAATTGGTTAAGATAATTATGAATAAAACTTAGGTGATGGAATTTAAACTCAAGACCTTAGAGATTAGCTGCAAAGCTCTAATCACTTAACCACAACTACTCTTATTCTTATTTTTCTAATCAAATTCTCTTCTTATCTAAGCCTCAAGCTATCTTCCTATTTCAACCTCAAGTAAAATTATCTTTTCACCATTTCTACTCAACAAGTACAAATAAACTATATAACCCATAAACCACAATTCTAAGCACACAAAATCATTCAAGGAATATATTTTATGCAAGATATATGATATGTATCCCATCCTTCTTACTCCAGGGTAGGTTTAGGTGGGGTTTTATATCCTTTCCTCCTTAGAAGAATTTCATCCCGAAATTCAGCGTGTACCTTTATCTTAAGTTGCAGTATTTCCGCTTCGCCTATTGCTCCGTTTCTCACATGGCATCTTAAGTGCCATGATACTCCTACTACACCTTTACTATCGGTATCTACTTATTCCAGAGAGTCTTGATATTTCGGTCTAAAATTTTAACGAATTTTTCTACGTAGCTCAAGTAGGGTTGCAAAACTAATGGTTCATTATTCAGAACATGTCCCCGGTTGTCATTGTACTTCTTTAATTGAGACACATTGAATACATTACGTATTCCAGTCAAACCATCCGGTAGATCCAGCTGATACGCAACTGGTCCAATTCTTTCCGTTCTCAAAAACAGTTCCAAATATCTCAGAGTCAGCTTTTCGCCTTTCGGATGCTTCATGATTCCTCTACTTGGAGTCAACCTCAAGAACACATTGTCTCCTACCTAGATTCCAACTCCCTTTGCCTATTATCCGCATAACATTTTTGTCGGCTTTGAACCGCTTTCAATCTTTCTCTTAGTAGCTTCACCTTATCTGACATTTCCTGAATGTAGCTTTCTCTAATCTTGATTATGTGGCCATCTTCAGACCAATTCCAGTATAAATGTACTTGAAACTTACGTCCATACAACGCTTTATATGGGGCCATTCCAATTAAAGATTAGTATATATTTTTGTAAGCCAATTCTGCATACGATATGCAATCAATCCACTTATGCTCAAAATCTAATACACAAGCTCTTAACATGTCTTCTAATACTTGAATAACCCTTTCTGATTAACCATCGGTTTGCGGGTGTACCGTCGTACTAAACTTTAGATTAGAACCCATCGATTCTTGAAATGCTTTGATGATTTTAGAAGAGATTTTAAAATCTTGATACATTTTTTGCACGTGGAGACATGCTTTGCTGTGCTTTGATAATTTCCTGCCTTAAATCTGGTATCAATCTCATATTACTGACGATAATCCTTTCTTGCACTTCCATCCTTCTATCCAACACCTTTTGGACTACTTGAATCTCCTTCACTCTCAGTCTGGCCATTTTGACTTTATGACTCAGGGCATCGGCAACAATGTTGGCCTTTCGAGATGGTAGTTGATAGGATAACGATATTCCTCCAAAAATTTCATCCATCTCCGCTGCCTTAAGTTCAAGTCCTTTTGGGTAAAAATATATTTCAGACTTTTGTGGTCGGTGAACACCTCATACTCGCCTCCATATAGGTAATGTCGCCATTTCTTCAATGCAAAAACAATAGCAGCCAGCTCCAAATCATGCGTCGGATAATTGACTTCGTGAGGCTTCAACTTCCGAGAGGCATAGGCTATTACCTTCCTATCCTGCATCAATACCGCTCCCAAACATTCCTTAGAAGAATCAATATACAAAGCGTAGGGTTTATCTCCTTTTGCCAAACTCAGCATTGGAGCCGTCATTAATCTCCGCTTCAACTCTTGGAAACTCTTTTTACATTTCTCACTCCAGATAAATGGTACATTCTTTCTGAATAATCGGGTCATCATAGGTGAGTCTAGCGTTGAAAACCCTTTAATAAATCACCGGTAATAGCCGGCCAACCCGAAGAGCTTCTAATCTCGGTGATGTTCTCTGGTTGCTTCTAGTCCGAAACTGTTTCAACTTTTGTTGGGTCCATCTTGATTCCATCCTTGGTCACCACATGACTAAGAAACGACACATTGTCCAGTCAAAATTCGCACTTGCTAAATTTGGCATAGAGCTTGTACTTTCTTAGCTTTTCCAATACCAGCTTTAGATGCTCTACATGATCCTCTGAACTCTTGGAGTATATAAGTATATCGTCAATAAATGCCACCACAAACTTATCCAAGTAAGGTTGGAAAACACAATGCATCAAATCTATAAACACTGCCGGTGCATTAGTCATTCTAAAAGGCATCATCACGAACTCGTAGTGGTCATATCTAGTGTTGAAAGTCATTTTGAAAATATCCTCCTCCTTTATTCGCACTTGATAATATCCCTACCTTAAATCTAGTTTGGAATAACAACTGGAGCCTTGCAACTTGTCAAACAGCTCATCAATTAAAGATAGGGCATATTTATTCTTGATGGTCAGATTATTCAACCCCTGATAATCGATGCACAACCTCAAGGTCCCGTCCTTCTTCTTCACAAATAGTATTGCAGCTCCCCAAGATAACGTGCTAGGTCTTATGTAACCTTGCTTTACAAACACTTCTAGCTGCTCTTTTAGTTCATTCAATTCTATTAGTGCCATCCAATATGGGGTTCAGGATACTACTTCCGCTCCTAGTATTAGATCTATGGTGAACTCAATTTCTTGGGTAGGAGGAAGAGTAATGAGTTCTGCAGAAAACACATCGGGAAAATCTTTTACCACATCAGTATTTTCCAAGATGTACTGATCTTTTGGCTTGTTTATTATGTAAACTAAATATCCTTGGTATCCTTACTTCAACAACTTCCGGGCTTTTACTTTAGCTATCAAAAACTTCAACTCTTTTACTCGTTTGCCGTTGAATTCCAGCACATCACAACTAGGTCTAATGAACTGGATAGACTTATTCTTACAGTCTATCTTAGCTCTACGCTTAACTAGCCAATCTATACCTAAAATTAGATCATAGTCATTAATAGCTACGAGTATTAAGTCTCCCTCTAAGCTATCTTTCCCCACTTCAACTTACAACTCTGCACATACCGATCTGCTTGTACCATTTTTCCCAAAAGCGTACTTAACAAGGTAAAAGGTAGTTCTACTCCATCTCAAACTAAATAATATGCACAATTCTTGTTTAGATAGGAATGGATAGATCCAGGGTCTATTAATGCATTAACTGAATGGCCTTGGATAGTAAAAGTACCTTCCGCTACTACTCCATCTGGTCCAATTTCCTCCCGGTTAAGAACAAAAACCTTTGCTTTCACTTGCAGCTTCTAAGTTCCACTTCCAAAGGCTCCCAGTATTGGCTCAATTGGCTCTCACGGTCTAGGCCGAGTTTCTTTGCCCTATTCAAAGTAGTTTTGGGCAGGCATTTTGAAAATGCGTCGGATCTTCGCAATTGTAGCATTTCCGTTCAGCTCCCTTAGACCAACAGTTCTTTTCTACATGGCCTTTCTTCCCACAATGTCGGCATGACAGGAGATTCTGTGTAGGACCAATTGGTGCTGTTCATGCTTGCTTTCCTCTGTTCTGCCATTACTGGTGGGCTGGTCGCTTATTAGCTTGCTATCTCTGAAAGGGTCTTGGTGGTTGCCTTGGTGGCAAGAATGGTTTAGGTACCATCCTGCTTCGGTCCTCGTTTTCTGTTTGGGTCGCTGCTTCTACTGCCCTAGAGTAAGTCGTTGGTGGAGAAGGTGCCGAAGCCCTTCTTAGCTCCTGCCTCAGTCCCTTGATAATTGCTTAGTTTGGTTCTACTCGGTATCTACTAGCCTCTTGTAATACTTTGACAATTGAGTAAAACGAGCAGCATACTGATCCATGGTCATGCACCATTGCTTCAAATTTTAGAATTCGTCCTCCCTCTTCTCCGCTATCCACTAAGGATATATTCCACTCTGAATGCCTTTACAAAATTAGCCCACATCTAGTCTTGATCCATTAATTCTCAGTCTTCTTAGACTCGCTGCCACCACGCCCGAGCTGGGCCTCTCGGTCTAAATGTAGCAAATTTTACCATCCGCTTCTCAGAGTATTAGAGTGTGACAAAGATGTCCTCCATCTGTTCTACCTAGTACTCCTCTTTCTGATCTTGTTTGACTTCTCCTAAGAAGGATGGAGGTTGGAACTTCATAAACCTCTCCAAAGCTTTATCTTCCTCCTTTGGGTTCCTTTGTTCTGATAAGGTTTGTAGTATTTCTGTCATCTTGTGAAATGCTTGCCCCATAGTCACACTAGCAGACTCTTCAGACCCCACTTCTTGCTCAGGTTCATTCTCATGCCCCTGATTTGGCGATAAAAGTTGAGCTACATCATATTTCAAAGTCACGGGTTCTGCTTCAGGAACCCTTCTACTGGATACTGCTACACGACACTTTGGTGCCATTCTAAACCATTGCCTTCAAATAATGAGTTATACATCAAAGTACAGAATATTTAAATCGAGCATGCATTCACATTTAGATTTAAGTAAAAGTAAATCAGATGCAAGCTTTGTATAAATAATCGCATTTTCCCCAAGATTGGAGTACACCAAGGTTCTCTTATTTGTATAAATTTTGAAATAAAACATTAAACATAAATGAACCCTTAGCACAGGAGTTTATTGAAAGCAGTAAGTAATAACTTCCTAATCATGGAAAAACTTTACCCCTAATCCTCATCAGAATCCTCAGTGTCAGCATCATACAACCAACCCTTGGTATTCTTAGAGAGGTCTATCCCTGCACCATTCATAAACCCATAGTCCATTGGTTCTTTCTTGGGTCTCCTAAAACTCTCCCCAGTTTTAACATAGTTAGGTGGGGGTACAAAAGAAGGTCTAGGTGGAGATTTATAGTCTATCTCCCCCAGATCATTACTATCAATAGTTAAATTAATTACGGAGCTAGGTAGGTTTGAGATATACTCCATATCAACATCTTTATCCTCACTATCAGTAATTAAGTCTATTACAGGTATAGGGGGTGGCTTAATAATCTGAATCTTATCACTATTGCTTTATTCCAAAGGTATGACTGGTTGAGGTGCAGGTTGTGGTGCAGGTTGTGGCACTGGTAAGTTTTCCGGGTAGATAGGGATTGGTGGATGCTATTGCTGCCCATTCCTCACAGTTTTATACATTCTAACCATCCTACAGCATAAACAACCCAGATTAGTCAAAATATTTTAATCTTAATGAAATAAAGCAAATACTATCAATAATTGTACAAACCTTGGTTCTGATATCACTTTTAACACCCCCACTACCTACGTACCCGATTAGGGCTGGGGATGTCATTTCGTCCATAGGATAAGGAGTTTTCATAACTAGGACTTACAAAAGAAAGGAAAGAAACAATCCAAATCAAAACTTATTACAACTCAAATAATATATGAACAATTCTCAAAATAAATAAATGTCTGTTAGAGTCTCTTAGTATAAAATACATAGGAAAAACTTTCGTCTTCAAAACAAAGGCAATCTCTAATCAATAACCTCCATAGCAGGACCAACCTAAAAGTATGGTATAAAAGGTGGTGAGACATACATCTCAGTAAGCCCGTGTGCACTTTGAGTACTTCAGATAAAACAGTTCATGTATGCAAGTTGAGAAATTTTCATGAAAGAATGTGCTGGCAAGTCTCAAATAAATATCACAAATGAAGAGCGGTCTTTTTCTTTCAAACCATACATGTATACAATAAAAGCAATCACTCAAAAGAGGTAGCCATGGCATCACACTTTGTGCACCATGACAAAAGAACGAAAAGGATGCCACACTTTGTGCATACTAACATAAGGTAGGTGTACGGCCTATTTGGTGAGATACTTCTCCATCTCTACATCCAAACTTACCGTTGTCCATTCCGGAACCATACAGTCCACTTAACTGTACTTGCTAGCTCAGACCGGTACGACCTACAGGACTGGCATCCTATTCGTGAAAGACTCACCCCTCAGAGGTGGCCACCTACTGAGAGACTTACCCTAACACTTCAAAGACTAGTCCTAGTAATCTGCCCATATTGAGTACTCAACGTTGTGTTCGTTCCACTGGGAAAAAGAAAGATCATCAATGATTCTCTTGGAAATAGCAATTATTGTTTCCAAAATTCTTGTCAAAGTTGGTTTTTATGATAAGTTTAGCATTTTGTATAAATTGCTTGTTCAACTTTAAAAGGTTTACTTGACTGAAAAGAAAAGGAAAATTTTGCATAATTACATTTATAGTACAAATTCTCGTATACATTGTGTTTGACTTGCCAAGGTAACTTCGAATTTCAAACAGTTTTATACATGAACTTACTTGATCTCTTACTTTTCCCGAGTACAATTGTCTTCCAAGATAATTTAAGGCAACCTAACCTCTCATGGGGTAAATACAGGGTATAAGTCTAATATCCTGACAATACTTGCCTTAAATAAATAACTCTTAGACTCAACCAACTACAACAACATCTAGTTATGACAATAATACCTTAAGCTTTAATACTAGTTGATAAAATATTTTATAGAATAAGTTTCATTTAATAAGTTAAAATAAATAGGTGTTATAAATAAATAATAAATAATAAATTATAATATTACCTATTTATTAACAAATAATAAATAATGAGTAATATTAATAATAAATCAAATTATTATAAATAATTGGTACTATTAATAATAAATCCTAAAAATAATATTGGTAATAAATAATAAATATTATTTTTACAAATACTAAGTAATATTAATAATAAATTATAAATAATTTTAATAATAAATAATAAATAATAATAATAATAATAAATTATTCTAATATAAATAATATTTGTGAGTATAAATGAAAGTTTTAGTAAGGCTAGCAAATAATAATATGAATATAAAAGACATGTGATATAAATTAATTCCAATACATTATTATTTATACTTAATAAAAATATTACTATTTATTTATCTAATAAATAATAATATTTTAAATAACCTTTAATTTTGAAACTACTTAGTGTTTTTTGAATTTAGTAAATTAAATTAGAAAACAATATTAATTATATTAATGATAGCAAGAATAATTCTAAAAAAAATGAAAGTAGTCCTTACGATAATTTTATTGCTAGAGAAAATCCATATTCATATTCATCCGCTCATGGATTAAACAAATAACATGGCGATTTATCAAAAAATAAACTTGAATTAACATACATCACAACAAGGATGATATCCTACTAGGCATAATATTATCTAGAGATTTATTGAAAAACAACATCATGAAGACATAATCAACAATGGTGGTAAAATGACTATCAGACATCAAAACATCCGTAAAGCTCTTAATCATAATGAACATATACTGATTCCAAAGCATAATCCATAAGTCATAACATTCATTCCAATTCTCATGTCTTAAATCCATTCCTTTCACCCACATGCATATCTTCAACCCCAACCTATCAAATCCATCATCTAAGAGTCCTGAGTTTGAGAATTTAAAGAAGAGATCAAGAAAGAAATACTTGATTTGATGAACGTTAGATGAAGATATTGCCTTGCTTATTAGAGGTCCTTGAGTGCTTGAGAATCCTTCCTTGGTTGTAGTTTGTCCAAGAATGGCCAACTAAGTTTTAGCCGAGAGAGAGAGAGAGAGGTTAGGATGATATTGAAATGGTGATGATGAGATGAAGAAGGTCTAAGGTGTTTAAAGTTACCTTCTTTGAATGGAGAGCTGTTTCAACTTTGGGTTGGCAGAAAATGGCTATGATATAGCAGAGAAATTTTTGGTTTTATTATCTAGCTAGGTGATTGTTTAATGGAACAAAAATCTAGAATTTCATTTGAAGTTTGAATAATTTTGAATGGAGTGAAGATAGGAGTGTTTTGAGGTATGTTAATGGAGTTTTAATGATCTAGGTAGATAGAGAAGCCAAGGGGTTCTGTCCATGGCTGCATTATGGCCGAAACATGAAAAAGTTTGATAAAGAAAATCGAACTTAACAAAGGATAGGCAAAGCTGGAAAAATTTCTGGAATTTTAGCTAAAGAACTCTTAGGATTTGAAGTGGTTTTGTGCAGAATTTTTTGTCCTCTTTGGAATAGTTTTGCAGCTGGAATTTAGGAGTATTTGAAGATCCATTAATGGTGGTTTTCTAGCCACCATCTTTAAGAAGAAAGGAGAATGTTTTAGGTGTTCTTGAGTACTAACGAATGGCTCCATATTCATGCTTAAAGATTACTTGTTTGCTGGAAAACAAATTTTGGTTTGGTGTAGTTTGTAAGGTTGTGAAATTCCAATGATTTCAATTTTCATCTTCACACAAGATAGTTGAATGTTAGCAAGAATTAGGTAGGGAATGGTTGCTGCAAATTTTGAAAACCAGCCATGAAGAAAATCTAGAAAATTTTCTAGATTTTTACCAAAACAAGAACAAGAAGAAGATGAAGTTCTTAGAGGAATAACTATGGTTATTTAATTGAAAACCTCTTCCTATCTTTCCTCCACAATTTCGATCAATCTCCTATCCTATAAGAGCTAGAATTTTCAAAATTTCAAGCTAGGAATTATCCAAGATTTTTATAAATATAAAAATGAATTAAAAAAAATAGGAATAGTTTAAATTCAAAGAGGTTAGGACAAGGCTTATAAAAATAATAGAGATAAAAATTCTTTTAGAATTACATTTAGGACAAGATCACATGGTTAAGACATTACTATTGTATCTCCCTAAGTCAACACTCCTACTTTTAAGGAATGTAAGAAAGAAGAAAATTCAAACATTGGTTAAGATAATTATGAATAAAAATTAGGTGATAGGATTTGAATTCAAGACCTTAGAGATTAACTACAATGCTGCCTCAAGCCATCTTTCTATTTCGTCCTCAAGTAAAATGATCTTTTTACCTTTTCTACTCAACAAGTACAAATAAACCATATAACCCATAAACCACAATTCTAAGGCACACAAAATCATTCAAGGAATATATTTTATGCAAGATGATATGATATGCACCCCATTCCTCTTACTTTATGGTAGGTTTAGGTAGGATTTTACATCATGCCTATTTCAACACTTAAGAAATTGAGAAATTCAGTAACAAACTTGGTGGTGACGAAATGCAGATGCCTACCACTCCAATATTAGGCATCCTGATTTCAGAAGTAACAGTCAGTTCAAGAACTAACTCGACGAATTTCTTTTTTATTGAGGGAAAACCTTTATATTCAATCTTCCTGGTCTAGGACTGGATACATGCTAATAAATGTGTCCCTTCTATATTATATCAATTGTTGTTATTTTGGAATGAAGCGGGAAGTTAGAACAGTAAAGGCTGATCAAAATTCTTTTCAGGCAAATGTCAAGATGGTGGAGGCTATGTATTACTCCCCAATTTAGATTGAAACTATTCAACCTGGCCAGGAGTTCACAGCATGCAACTGGACTAAGACCAGTTTTCAGTCATGACTTGCTAAATTACTATTCAAGATATCTTTAAAAAGATAGCCATTTATACAGCCAGACATTAAGAGGATTACCTATCCTTGTTACAACCATGACCAGAGGACAATTTGGGAGAACTGTTGCCCAAGAAAGAACCCAGTTTTGTTCCTCACTGGACGAATGCTGTATGATTAGAGTAAATGTATTATTGAGTGAGGAGCAAAGAACTCAGCTGGTCGTTGTTATTAAAAACTATAGGGACTGTTTCACTTAGGATTATTATGAGATGCCTGGGCTGGATAGAAGGATCATCAAATATCGGTTGCCTATCAAAGATGGCTACAAACCACACAAGTAGGCAGCCAAACACTTCAATCCTAAGATCGTGACAGGATCAAGGTAGAGATAGAGTGGTTGCTTAAGTATGGCTTAATCCGAATAGTCTAATACACTGAATGGATCTCCAACGTGGTGTCAGTCATTAAAAAGAATGACCAGCTATGGTTTTGCATTGATTTTTGTGACAAACTTGGCAACATCCAAAGATGAGTATGTCGTGATGATAGCTAATATGCTGGTAGATGCAATAGCCAGCCATCAACTTCTCAGCTTTATGGAGGGCTATTTAGGTTACAACCAAAATTTTATAGCTGAGGAATATGTTCACACAATAGCTTTCCGATGCCCAAGATCGATTAGACTATTTGAGTGGGTCTTCACGCTATTCAGGCTCAAGAATGTTGGAGTGACTTTCTAATGGGCGATAAACTTTATATTTCATGACTTGATAGGGGGCTGTATGGAGGTATGTATTGATGATTGAGTGGTCAAGTCAATCACTTTCACTTAACATTTAGCGAACCTAGAGTAGGCTTTTATCAGAATGCAAAAATATGACTTGAAAATGAATCTAGCTAAGTGTGCCTTTAGAGTTGCAGTCGGTCAATTTTTAGGCTTCCTGGTCCATCATAGAGGGATCAAGATAGATCTAACAAGGCAAAACAATCATGGAGGCTAGACCTCCAAGGAATAAGAAGGAATTATAGAGTTTAATCTGGAAAATTAACTTCCTAAGGTTCTTTGTAGCTAACTCAGCTACGAAGATGAGAGCTTTTTCATCTTTACTAAGACTGAAGTCAGCATAACAATTTGTTTGGGGAAAAGAGCAGCAAGACTCATTCAATCGAATCAAGCAATCCTTAACTAGTCCACCGATACTAGTGTCCCCTCAATTAGACTAGTTGCTCAAGCTTTACGTTTTGGCAACTGAAGAATCAATTAGATGCTTGTTGGCATAAGACAACTCGCATGAAATTGAGCGAGCTATATACTATCTCAACCACTGCTCAAGGACGCCGAAACTAGGTATTCTCTCGTTGAAAAGCTATGTCTTTCTTTATATTGTGCTTGCATCATGGTAGAATATTACTTATTGTCAAAAGAGGTGTATGTATTGTATAAAGTAGACATAGTCAAGTATCTCATCAGCCGGTCTATACTACAAGGCAAGCTAACGAAATAGGCCATCAAACTTAATGCATTTACCCTTAAATATATCCCACTTTGAGCAGTCAAAGGTTAGGCAGGACTTGGGATTTGACCAAAATGAGTCCAAACCCATTTTACCCACCAAAAGTGGGTTTAAATGAGAAGCAGCAGCGTCCACAGGTACTTCGGGTCTAGCAATGGCAATTGGGCTAGGCCCGGCCCGCTCGGCAGATCGAGCACTGTACGCCGGTCCGGGCCAGGGGGTAAAATCCCTGGCCTGCTTGGGCCCGAGGCCCGGAGGGCCTGCCCGCCTGAGAGAGCCGTTACCCAACGGCTCTCTCTGGTTTTTTTTTAAATTTGATCCTTTAATTTTTTTTGTTTTGCAATTTAGCCCCTAAAACGGCTGAATTATTATTTTTTTTTTTTGCAATTTGGTCCCTAACCCCCAAAACTCTATAAATACCACCCAATTCAACCCAAAACTCATCAATACTCTCCAATTCTCTCAAACTCTCTCCAATTCTCTCTTATTTCCATTCATCTTTCTCTCATAATCCTCAAATTTATTCATTTTCTCTACAAAGAGTATTAGAATAGAATTTATTTTTGTGTTATATTTTTTCAATTCTTTAAGAAAGTCTTCATATTTTGGAAGATTGTTGAGTAGCGAAATAGTGGATACAAGAAGTTAAAAGCTCAACAAAGTATTGTTATTCTTGAATTTTGGTCATCAACAAGTTAGTCTTTCTTAATCTTACATTCTTTTATTTTATCTTTATTAGTTGTTTATTTATTTTAGTTATTTTTTTAATTTTTAAATTAATTTGTTATTTATATTTTTCAATTCTCTTATTTCATTATTTGTTAATACTTTTTTTTTTAACTTTTATTTGAATTTTGATTGCTTGTTTTTTTTTTAAAGAAATAATGGATCCAAATCAATATCATCATTTTTCTTCATCCCAATCATCTGCACATTTTGATTTTAATATAGATCTAGCTTTGAATTTAATAAATAATGAAATAGGTAATGAAGATGAAGGTCCTAGTAGGCCTAGTGTTAGTGTTTCACAATCACAATCAACTCTAATAATTAATCCCGACGCATCTAATATAGGTGAGGATGATGTTGAAACAACGGATATTACAACTAAAGCAAAAACATCTATGGTTTGGAATCTTTTTGAAAAAGATAATGATAGTGATAGGGCAACATATAAAATTTGTAAAACAGTATATGCACATAAGAAGGGAGGAGGGACGGGAACATTAGTTAGACATATGAAAAGGTCACATAATGATTGGTTAGAAAACTTACTTAAACAACAACAAATACGTACTACAAGAGGTCAAATAGTTGGTAATTTTCAATATGATCATAGAAAAAATATAAATGCATTTGCTAAAATGATTGTTCAAACTAAATTACCTTTTAATTTTGCAGAAAATCCACATTATGAACAATATATAAAAAATAATTGTTAACCAGCATGGAAAAGAATTACGAGAACAACATTAAAAAATGATATAATAAAGATATATAAAGAAATGAAATAGTATCTAATTGCTATGTTTGATCCTTGTAATTGGAAATTTGCTCTTACTTGTGATGGTTGGACTGCAATTACTAATGAATCTTATTTATGCATTCATGTCATTGGATAGATCATGATTAGTTAATACAAAAAAGAACTATTTGTTTTAAATTATTTGAATATCCTCATGTAGGTAGTAGTATAGCTAGAATGATTACTCAAACATGTCGTGAATATAGGATTTTAAATAAAATTATTTCTATTTCTTTAGATAATGCTTCAAATAATGATTCTGCCATAACAATTTTAAAAAATACTATGAATCCTATGTTAGATGGTATTTTATTTCATACTAGGTGTGCTTGTCATATACTTAATTTATGTGTTAAAGAATGATATAAATATATTGCTAATATTGTTAATATAATTAGAAATTTTATTTTATTTTATAAAACCTCCCCAACTAGGCAACAAAATTTTAAGGCATTATGCCGAGAATAAGGTGTATCTTTTAAAAAATTTAGATTAGATTGTAAAACTAGATGGAACTCAACTTTAGATATGTTTGAAAGTGTTATACCTTTTCAAAACCAGCTTATTGAATTTTGTAATAGTAATAATTTTCAACCTCCACTAACTGAAACTCATTTTGAAAATTGTACTGCACTTTCAACATTTTTATTTACTTTCAAAGAAGCTGCTGAACTTTTATCGGAATCTTATTATCCCACTACTCATCATATTCTTTCAACACTAGCTAAGATAGCACATATTTTTGGTGAATATATGTATCATTCCCAATATGGTTTTTTTTTATGAGAAGTATGTTTGAAAAATATAAAAAATGTTATGAAGATATTCCTATTTTATATTGTATGACATTGTGTATGGATCCTAGAGTAAAGATGCCTGGTTTTCATAGTATTATTGAATATTTATATGAAACATTAGATTTTGATGAATCATAACCACTTAAACAATGTATGATAAAAGACATAAAAGATAAAACAGCTAAAACTTTATCTGACATGTATAATTTGTATGAGTTTGAGTCTTCTTGTTCTAGTTCTCCTAGTTTATGTAGGCAAGCTTCATCATCTAGTAGTCACTTTCAACCTCTGCGAAAGTCTACCTCATCAATTTCATCAGTATTTAATCCATAGGGTATTATGAAATGTCAAAAAAGATCGACTACTACCTACAACGAGATGGCAATTTACGAGATGCAGTCCTTGGTAGAAAATGAAGATCAACATTTTGATATTTGTGGTTGGTGGAAGTCTCATGTAAGTTAATACCCCATTTTATTTAAAATGGCACGTGATCTTTTGACACCACCAGTCTCTGCAGTGCCATCGGAAAGCGTCTTCAGTGAGAGCGCTCGAACAATCGATGAAAGAAGATCTCGATTGGCTCCTCAAACTTTGGAGATGTTAATGTGTTGTAGTAGTTGGTTTGTAGTCGAAGATAGGACGACTAATTCGTAGATTATTGATGATGACTCAGATGATGAATGGGGTGAACCAAGTAGTTAGTTTAGTATTTTTGTAATTAGGAATTTAGGATAAGTAATATTATGTATTTAATTTTATTTTTAGGATATTTATTATATTTTTAAATTTTAATCATTGTAATATTTTTAAGAGGTTTAGGCATCAAGTCCCCTTCTTATGTAATCTTTATTTTATTAATTAATAAAACAGGTAGGGGTTCAAGTCAAACCCCCCACCACTTCAAAGTGACTTTTTTATGATTTAAAAAAATTATGTTAAGTAGGGAAAAAAAAGGAATATGCCACGGGCCGACCCGCAGGCCACACAGGCCAAGATCCCGGTCCGGTCCGATCCCCGAGCCTCTGGCCCAGAGATCGGCCCGAAACCGTGCGGGCCGACCCCGTTGCCCCTGCTACTCGAGTCTGCGAAAGGGCCCCATGTAACTCGCTTTTTACAACGCGAGATGTGCTCTGCCAACCGACCAGCTATCGCTGGTAAAAAAAGCTATGCCTTACATCTGTGAGACGTGAGCTTTATGTCTTCTTGGCATCTGGCAGACGTGAGAATTTCTTTTGTTCAGCTTTCCGCAGCCTTCACTTCTCTTCTTCACGGGCATGGCTGTCTTCTACATTTTTTCATAGACGCATGCCTGCATTTTCTTCTAGTTCAGCTTTACGGGACTACAGGCCTGCATTTTCTTCACAAGAAGGATTCCTTTGAAAAAGAAGAAACCTTTTTAAAAAGAGGATTCCTCTTTTTCAGAAGATTCTTCACGGGACTGAAGAATTATAGTGTGCCTCTTTCATTAACTAGCCATCTAGAATTCCCACTTTCATTCTCATTAGGCAGCCTCTATCTCTGTCGTGAAAATAAGAGATTCCATCATCATCTCCTCATTCTCCTTCCCAATTTCTCCATCATCTAGTCCTTCTCAGTTTCTCTTTCTTTCTCCAACAATAAAAGCTTCCATCTTCAACTTCTTCATCTTGTTTTACCACCTTTAGCTACCCGAGAGTGCCGTTGTCGGAGTGCTGCCGCACAAAGAAGCCGTCACTGCCACCAGAATTTTTGTACGTGTCGGAGCCACTGCCAACTTCTATAATATGTATTTTTGAAAAAAAAAGAATTAAAATGAGGATTGTACCTTGTTATTTCGTAGCTATATTTGACACTGCTTAGTGTGTTTAGGATTGTTTATTGTTAATTTGTGTAGCAATCGAGTATTTGAATTTTGTTGAACTATAACTACTTAGTTTGTGGTTGAGACTTTGCTTTGTGTTGCCTTTTGGAGTGAATATTGATCTGTTCGTAATATGTTGCATACATGAAGAACATGAATATATTTGTGGTAAATGCATCTAGAATTTGTATCGACTCCACTGGGATAATTTTAGAAGTACGGAATGAATAATGGCTTAACATTGTTTTAGAGTTATGGCAGAAGATGATTATTTGTTATTTGTTTTGATAAAATTAATAAATTGAAACAATACTTTGATGGGCAACAACAACAATTAATAATTTAGCTGAAGATCAGTTTTTGGACCGAGACAAAAAGTGGGTTATCGGGTGTGAAATTTTGGGCCTCTAATCAGTTTTTCAAGTTAACAAATTTTTTTTGGAATAGCAATTTGAATTGAATAAAAAATTGTCCTATTTTTTCAATTTTCATAAAATTTGTTAAAAAGATAATTGAATGAAGGATAAAAAATATTATCTTGAAATTTACTTTTAGCATATATAGTGGAGAGTATTTTTGTGATATTATTTTTAAACATGAAAATAACTTTAAATATAAAATTAGAGGATTGAAAAATTTTGTGTATTATTGTGGTGAAAATCAATATTGGCATTAGTCATTAGATCAGAATATTCATCTATTTTTATTCTTCAGAAAAAAGAAAAAAAAAAAGATAATCGTATGTAAGACTACTACCTATATAAAGCAAATATGATGGTACAACTTTTGCTAGAGAGGCAATTGATTTTTTTTTTTAAAAACAAAAAATTTAAAAATTAAAACAAGTACATTTCCTGTCACTTGGATATAGAAATTAAAAATAATTTACTTATCTTCTCTTTTTTATAAAAGATATAATTATATAAAATAAAAATCCTCTCCACTATATCAATTTAAATTAGATGCATATTATTAAATTATATTAAATTTCAAATAAAAAAATTAATACTGAATGAAAATTTTTTAAAAATTAAATCCCTATATTTTTTATATAGAAAATAAATTTACGTGTTATATACAAATTAAATCCTTAAATTTTTAATTAAATTCATAAATTATTTCTAAATTAATTCCTGACATTTTTAATTAAATTCATAAATTATTTCTAAATTAAAATTTTTAATTAAATCCGTAAATTATTCGTATTCATAAACACTTGAAGTTAATTTTTAAATTTTATGTTTTTGTATAATATTAAATATATGTTAACTTCTTAAATAATTAATCTTAATTATCTTAGTTAGTTTTATAATAGCTAAGTAAGTTATATGTTATTTTAATATGTCAAAAGAATAAAAATATGTAGCTTACTGCATATTTAAGAATAAAAATAAAATTCAAAATTAATTATGAAAAAGTAAACAATATAACTAAAATACTTTTTAAAAAGTGCACGTATATAATTTTAAATAATTAGTTTAAATTTTTAATCTTAAATAATGACTAACTGTCTCAAATGGTTAAAACTTTGTACAAAATAAGAAAAATTTATATCGAATAAAACAAAAGTCAAAGGTGAACTTTATATTTGGATTTTATAATCTTGTCTTTGTAGCTGATTAGATTATAGATTTATCACCATAGCATATTGAAATTGGAATGATACTTTAGGAAAATGACAGAATATGGAATTAAGGTCCAAAATTTGATTAAATTGCATGTCATTGTAACATAATTACATTAATATATATATATATATATATATATATTTTGCTCGTAAAATTTTTTTATACATGATACATATTAATTTATTTAAAAAAAAATAAACACTCATATATTAAATGACGCAATGTTTAATAATTAGTTTGGAATATATTAAATACTTGTTTTTGGCATATATCAAATATTATGTTTTTGGAGATATATTTGTGCTGATTAATTTGATATTGATTGATATAGTAATTCAAGTTTGTGACATAAGTTATTTTTTGAGTAGAAAAATGTTGTCTAATTTATCTAAACACAATATCATTAGAAGAACATGTAAAACTACGATTATAGTAGGATTGTGAAATTATATGCACCGTACACGACGATTTTTTTAACGGTCCCTATCGCAAGGCGTTAATTGTTAAAAATCGTGTTAGTTTTCTCGGTTTAATCAACAAAATATATGCAATTTGAGGATTGGACACGTCTACTGATAAGATGCAAATCACAATGAGAGAGGACACTGCTATTAGTACTGTGACGAGGTTTACAACTTCTTCTATAACAGGCGATGATAATATGGAAAATTTTGGTATTATGCATCTATGAGACAATTGTGGATGGGTTAGGACCTATATTAGATATTGATGGGCCTACTATGGAAGATTCTCCCGACGAAGATGAGAGGGGTGGTGATGCTGGAGAAGATATTCCCAATCCTTTTGTAATGTAACAACCTGCTAATAGACCCACTGAACTGGACTTCTTGTATAATCCACCGTATTCAATCTACTTTAACTATTGGATACTTCTCAAGAAATAGAAAATGAAGTTGGTGGAATGGCACCGAGTAGTAGTAGGAATGATGTATGGTTAGAATCAAATAATAACTTAAGGGTTGGTATGTAGTTTAGGAATAAGAATGAGTTACATTGGGTTGTTCGATCGTGATCTATTAAAATGGGTCATGGGTTTACGGTGCTAGCAAGTAAGAGTGCATATTGGGTTGCCGAGTGTAAAAATTCAACTCCATAGCATCCATATTATTGGTAGATTCGTGCGCGGAAAAAGAAAGATTGTGGCATGTAGCAAATTACTTAATGGCATAGAAAGTACATTTGTTTAGTCTAGACAGTAGACGAGAACCATTGAAACTTTAGTACAAAATTCATGGCGAATCACATCTTGCCAATGATTTAGAATAATCCTAAGATTAAAGTTAGCGAAATAAATAGTCATGTTCATAACACATTGCATTTCATTCAATCTTTCTGGAAATGATGAAAAGCGTTCAGACATGCTATTGAGATGATCTATAGAGATTGACCTTCTTCATTCGCACAACTACCATAGTATTTGCAAGCCTTACAAGTTGCGAATCTTAGTAGCATTGTGGCGTGACACTTCTTACCTAGGGATAATAATGGGGCCAAGACATTTGGATATGTTTTTTGGGCATTCGAATCTTATATTAATGCATTTGTTCACATGAAATCGGTAGTCGGTGTTAGTAAGACATTCCTTAGGGATATATACAGGGGAAAACTCTTAACAATAGTGGGTCAAGATGCCAATAACCATATACTGCCCCTTGTATTTGTAGCCGTTAACAAAGAAACTAATGACAGTTGGGTATGGCTTTTGACCTTGCTCAAAGAACATGTATTAAATGATCGAAAAGTTTATTTAATATCTGCTAGATACATTGAGATTGTGAATACAGTCCATCGACTATCCTTTTGGCAAAAGCTAATGGCAGTACACAGATTTTGTCTTAAACATATTCAGAGTAACTTTAGTACAAAGATCAGAACATATAAGTTAAAGAAGTTGATGTACGCAGTTGGGGATCAAAGCAAAAAGAGAAAATTTTGCAGGTTATGGAAGAAATTAGCTTGCTAAAACCCAAAGCGAAGGCATGGCTGGATTTGATTCCAAAAGAGTAATAGACGCTTACTTATGATGATGGACATTGGTATGGTAACATGACAACCAATCTGGTAGAATTTTTCAACAATGTCATGAAAGGTATATGTAACCTACCCATCAAGGTATATGATAGACTAATCCTGTCTATCATCTCGTGATCAGTCTCCTATCTCTCAAGGTGATTGTTAAGCCTTCGTTCAGAAAAATAGTCAAATATTTCAAAGATTATAGATAGGAGACTAATAATGAGAGATATCACTTTCCTTTTAAGATATGGGGCAAATTTGTGAAGAATGAAACGAAAGGAAGAAAATACCTTGTGTTGGCTTTTAATCAAGATCGATGTATTTTTAATGTTGTGTCACTGCATCATGAGCATGGGAAGGGAAACAATTTATATAAGGTTAATATTGGGGTCAGGACATGCAGTTATTGCAAATGAAAAATATATAGAATACTTTGTTCACATGTATTTGTAACATGTCAGCAATTGGGGCAGAATTCTTGTGATCTAGTGTTATCAGAAAACACAACACTATGCTATAGACTGACTTACACAGTACATTTCAAGCCCATTCTACACGAGGATTATTGGTGCAACCCTAGTTTTAGCTTGACACCGTTTGCTTGCCGTTTCAAGAACTGTCTAAGGGGTAGATTACGGATGCCACGTATTTAAAATGAGATGGACAAACGCAATCCCGATTCATCTCCTTCTTGTGTCTTATGCTATCGCAGTGGATATAATAGGAGAAATTGTACTCACGGTGTCGTAAAGTAAAATAAACCCAGATTAACCTCGTAGCATGTTTCTTTCATGTAAGACTAGTGTAATATTTAGCTTGAATATAGTTTTCGATCACTGTTTATGCATATAATATTTGTTTAGATACAACACTTATTCTCATCTATTATCCAAAATTTTAATATTGTATTGAGACAATTTGAATTGTTTATCTTTAATTTTGTGTTTGTTTTTCACTACTTAATTTGATGTTGGTCATATATTGTTAATTTATATAATATCGGTATAATTATATTAGGGCACAATACATGAGCCTACTTTTCACAGAGTGGGTACATGTCTTATTATACCGTATGTATTGATATTGCAATGTAGACATAGGGTGTCACATATTTGGGCGGGACAGTTATATAGTGACGTTACTGTAAAGCGAAATGATAGCATGTTTTGAAAAACTCAACTATTCGATCACTGTGTCGAGTAGCTTATGGATATTGTCAGTTTCGGTGAACTGTGTCATTTATGTTATATGAAAATCGACCATCTATTGATTACAGTGTTATTGGAAAAAATGGTTTCAGAAGATGCACATTTTTCACTTTTCAGTTGGAGAGACTACCATCACCCTCTAAGATGTAGAGGTCTTCTTCGGATTACATGTAGATGGTGATCCTAACTATAACAGTCGGTTCATACATATGCCTGTGAGTTGATTGACATGTGTGACGACCTATTAGGATTTCGACCGACTCCGACAGACTTTGATAGATATCGGTTGAAGATCATTTCCCTCAAGAGATCATTGACTCAACCACTACTTGCACACCTGAAATGATAGGTCAACATACATGATATCATATTATACCGCACATTATTGGCTTTCTATTCTCAAATAAGTTCGACAACAGAGTACATTTGCACTTCTTAAAATACATCTGTGATTTAGAGTAATCGGGCATGCTTAGTTGGGGAAGTGTAGCCTTGGCTCATCTGTACCATTATCTGTTCAACGCTACGTCCCACAGAATGCATACTATCAGTGGCCCATTACTGTTAGTTCAAGTATAAAATGAACTTGTTTTAAACAATCTTACTAGTATTTCAAAATAATAATAGGTATAATTTTTCTAAGTAATGGTTATTAATGTTGAAATAGTTGTGGGTTTGGAAGCATATTTCTATTATCAGACTAGCTAGAGTCCATCCAGGAGAGGAGGTTGATCCACAATCCCTTAGAGGATCAATATGGGAGCGATGGTTAAAACTCTCCCTATCCCTGACACATACGATGCTTGCTTATAGAGATCAGTTGGATAAGATACAACTTGATTAGGTAAGTATTACTTCAACTAATTTGCTATCAACAATAATTTAAGTCGTTATTTATTATTAACACTGATAATTTATCTTTATACAGTTTATCTAGCAACCTTATGATAAGCAAATATTGGCTGCTCTACCCCCTATTACACTCATGAGTGACACATCTGGACGTTTATCACATCTCTAATTTCTTAGGAGACAATAGAAGTACATTGCTCAGATAGAGTCATGCGACAGTTTGGATTGGTGTAGACATTCCTTGTTGCAGTTGACACCGATGGCTATTTGCATGCCCATGACATGAGAATTAACAGTCCAAGATGGACCTAGATTGATCAATATATCTCGCTAATTGGGTTAATAGGCATTCAATTGTTCTGAGTGGACAACCCAGTTACGGATAGAATATAGTTTTGCATGACTATACAGCATGGTATTAGGCTCACACTAGGCGATTGATTAGTAATCCAACTATATCGCAATCTAATCTTGTAGGCTATCAATCGAGCAATAGGGTGGCTGAAATATTCGTACGTAGATTTTTTTAATAGCACTGTGCAATAAAATATAAAATTTTCACTTAAACATTTTATAGACATTTCAAAATATATATGTAGACTGATTTGATGCACCAAATATTGTACCTAGATAATGAAGGATATTAAAATGCAGATGCAATGACTAGACAAATGTTAGCATCGATAATGGATCTTGTCACGTGTTCATTGACTATTGCTAGTGAGGCAGGTCATTTAAACCACCCACCATACGAGCCATCTAGACGATGGTACATTTCTGATCCTGCAAGAAGTCAATCTGGAGTACCACCAGAACAGAGGGGGGTAGATGGGGAAGTAGATATGCTACAACTGATGTTCTTCAGCAGGATGATAATTCACCTTTACACAGAGAGGAATATGATTATGAGCAAGGTGACCCTACACCGGATGAAGATAGGCATGCTGATTTTATTACTCTACAGTACTAGTCTTCGATACTAGATGCTTGTCTTTGGCTGATGAATTTGCTACTAGTCCATCAATTGGACAGTCTCGGAGATGGCACAGGCAGTCTATAGAGGATGAAAGTCCGTCCCATTGTACCCAGGAGCAAGATAAAGGATAACTAGAAGAATAACATTAGGGACAACATCAAGAACAACCTCAGTGACAAATTCAATCTCTAAGGAACTGTCAATGATTTAATTGTGGGACTAGCTATCATCCTATTTTTAGATTATTTCATGTGTAATACAGTTCATTGTTTGTTTCAGATTTTAAAGTTCATGGCTTGATAATCAAACAAGATAATCTATTATTAATGATCGTTACTAATATGATAAAGTTACAAAATACTTGGGACCAATATTAAAAATTCAACTCAACCAATGCTTAAATACCTACATTAATAAATTCGTGAATACAAAATACCATAAGTAAGATAATCACAATGTGAATAAAAGAGGGAAATACATTTCATTAATTGTCACAATTACATTCAAATTTTAAGTCAAAATAGAATTAATAAAATATCGTTATCAAATTTATGATATATAATTTATGCCATCTTTAAAGAAAGAATTAATAATAATAAAACTTTAAAGTAAAATAAAATATAAAATTATTTATATATTTTTTTAAAATAAAAAATGCGCCCAAAATATTCATGAAATATTCAAGTATTATTCACTAAAATATAAATCAATATTTTCATATTTTCTTTAATATTTCACCCAATATTCAAATTCAGTTAAATTATAAATTATTTAGATTAAAATATAAGGGGATTATGAAATTTAGATAATTGAGATTTAAATTTAAATATTATTTTAAATAGATTTAGTACATTTAGATAGTTGAGAATTTAAATTTTTATATTTTTTTTGCAAATAATTAAATATTATAAATTAAACATTAAAATTTATTTCTAAATCCAATATAAAAAAATAATTGTAGTAAAAATACATATATTACTTGTTAAGATCAAATTTGAATTAATAAATTTTAATTGTAAATTATTTAAATTTATATAGGACTTTACATATTTTGTGTTATTTTAAAATATTAATTCTTTTTAAATAAAAATTGGAAAGTTATGAAGATGAAATAAAATAAGAAAAGAGAGGAAAATGTTTTCAAAACGAAAAGAATGTAGAAAGGAAAGACTATAATGGAAAAAGGAAAAAAAAAAAAAAAAAAGAAGCTCGTGCCTGTTAGACGCGAGAAAAGCTCATAGACGCAACGAGTACCTTTTTAACCAGTTGTGTGGACAGTGCATCTCACGTCTGTGGGCACAAGGTGCGATGAGACCTCGCATCTCAAAAACGTGAGGAATAACTTTTTGACTAGCTTTTGCGGGTCAATCAGAGATAGTGCATCTCATGTCTTTGAAATGTGAGGTTCACATGTACTTTGCATTTTGTAGACGCGAGAAACCCTATCTTCGCCATGTGTCTCATCCAAACCCGCTTTTGGTGGGTAAAATGGGTTTGGACCTATTTTGGTGAAAACCCCAGTAGTGGCAGATTTCCTGGCTGAACTCTCATATTTGCACGTTGAGGATTTAGTCACAGTTGCGCAACAGTATGTAAATATCCCATCATAGATCCTGACATTTGATGGATCAAAGATTAGTTAATAGGTAGGAGCTGGTCTAACTATTACTTCCCGAATTGGTCACAGAGAAAGGTTCTTGTTCAAGTTAGACACCACTTGCACTAATAACTAAGCAGAATATGAGGCTCTTATTATTGGCCTGGAAGTGCTTGTTGCAAAAGGTGCCCAAGTAGTACAAATCATTTGTGACTCGCAATTGGTAATCAGGTAGTTGATTGGAGAGTACAAGTGCTTAAATCCAAAGTTAATTCCCCTGCACCAAAAGGCCTTTACTCTAATTGAGCAGTAGATAGGGGCTAAATGTACCTGTATTTTAAGGGTTATTTATGTTATATTTGTTATGATTTTTGTATTCAAATGACTATTAATTCCCATCATTTTGCTATCTTTTGTGTAGGAATTGATTAAATGAAAAATACAAGAAAAGATGATAAAAATTTTTCAAAAAGGTGAAAAAAGAGCAAAACAAAAGGCCACTGGCATTGGTTGTGCATATGAAATAGCATCAGCCAAGTTTTGCTTGAAAAAGAGCCAAAACGGAGCATTTTTGGAGCCCGGAGATAATGGAGTTGGCCTTTGCTCAAAGTGTTAATCTAGTGCTGGCTCAATACTGTCCACACATGCAAAAACAAAGTATAGCTAGCGCTGAGTCATCCCTATGAGCCAGGGTCGGTTCACGTCATGAATTTGACTTGGAAAAGGCATTTTTGAGTAGAATTTGACAACTTCTATAGAGATCTTTTGCGAATTGATTTAGAAACAAATTAAGACTCTTGTATTGACTTTTTGGCAATCTAAACTCCTATAAATGCAAGAAAATAATGCCCATTAAATCAATTTTCTCTCTTGGGTTTGGGAGAACCCTAAAGAACTCTTAGAGGGTTGAATTAAGCATTAAGATTTAGGAGAATCAAGTTGACTCTTGGAGAAGGAAAGGGGGTTGATCAAGAAGGTTTTAAGGAAGGAGAAGAAAGCTTACTTGTTTATGAGTAGTTTTTTTTTCTTTTTTTTTTGTAATTTATTGACAATTTGAATTTATATGTTTTAATTGTAGTTGAGAATGTTTTTACAATATAATTATGTGTTGAATTATTTTTAGACTTGTTGAATTCCAATTCTAAATGTTTAATTACTTGATTTTATGTGTTGAATTAGTTATTCAGGACTAATTAATTCACTATCTTGATATTTCTTAATTAACTTGAGAAAGAAGTTAAAGGGTAAGACTAAGGAATCAAAGAGAAATTAATTCACCTAGAGATAGGGATATTATTTCTTCCATAAGAAAGGCTTTAGTGTTACCTAGAGATAGGGACATTAATTGTTTGAGAGTTAAGAATATTGCCTAGAGATAGGGATATTGTTACTTTCATAATTGAGTTGTTCTTAATTCTTTTTGGATTTAATTGGAGAGATAGAGATACCCTTTGATTAGACTCAGAATAGGAATTTTATAACTCAAGAAGGAGTGAATTCATCCGCTGTAAAACGAGAAAAAATTAGCTCGAGTGAAGGGTATTTAAATTGGGAATTAATTGGTTGAAAGATATTTTCTTCACCTGTTATAGAATTAAAATATTTCTTCATTACATGTTTTTCTCCTTATTCTCAATCCTTGATGACTCTTGTGCCTATTCTTATGTGACTTGATTTTCTCTAGTATAGATAGTTTATTTATTTAGTCTCTTTATTTTATTGGTTAAACAGTAAAGATTAGGGTAAAGTAAAATGGGAGCCTAAGTTTCTATGGATTCAATACTTGCTATTCTCTATACTATATGATAGGTGTACTTACTCATATGTGTAGTTTTAGTAGTTTTATTTAAAACTTGATTGATTGTAACCCCATATTGTTAAATTTTCCAACACTAAAAAACACGCATCAGCAGTTTACAAATGCATTGATTATGCATGTGTTAAGGGAACACAATAATGAGGCTAATGATTTGGCACAACATGTTTCTGGAGGAAACTATTCGCTCGACCACGAAGAAACCATGTGTGTATTATTAACTGGAAAAAATTCTGAATATTGATGGACAAGTCTCATTATCTACCTAAAAGATCTGTTTACCAAGGCCAGACGACAAGTTAGGAATATAACAACGAATTACTTATTGGTGGATGGTGATTTGTAAAAAAGGATTCACAATGGCTTGCTACTTAAGTGCTTGACCAAAAGAGAATCTTTGCAGGTAATGGCTGTGGTACATAAAGGATTGTGTAGGGCTTATAAAGTCAGGCCTAAACTTAGGTGGACAATACACAATTATGACTTTTATTGGCTGACTATTACATCGGATTACTTCAAGGATGCTAAAAGATGTATGGCCCACCAGAAACATGGAAGTGTGCAAAGGGTCTCAGCTACACAACTCTATCCAGTTATTAAGCCACAACCTTTCCACGGCTGGGCAATAGATATCATTGGTAAGATCTAGCCCTCATCCTCAAAATGGCATGCTTTTATTCTGATCGCTGTTGACTACTTCCCTAAGCTGGTTGAAGTCAAACCAATGGTCAAAGTTGGCCAGGATGCTGTTATCAAATTTATTCAATACCAAATTATTTACCAGATTGGTATTCCAAAATCCATTACAACTGATTAAGGTACAATGTTTACTAGTGATAGGGTAATCTCACTTGTTTAGCATTTTGGTATTAAGATTATTCATTCTACACCATACTATGCTCAGGCCAATGATGTAATACCCCACTACCTAGGCCCAGTAGGGCCGGGGATGTCACCCCGTCCAAAGGACAAGGAATCTTTATAACTAGGACATACAACAAAAATAAAACAATACTTTAAAATTTAAAAATTATTACAACCTAAAAATTCAAGAATAAATCCAAAATAAAAATTGTTCACTCTCAACTCCCAAAGCATTACATAAATTAAATAACAGAATATCTTCCAAGGCAGGCAACAACTAGCTACTCATCCCCGCAGCAGGATTGACCTGAAATCATGGTAAAAAGGGTGATGAGATAAAAATCTCAGTAAGTCCGTGTGTGCTTTGAGTGTCCAGTGAAAATAGTTTATGTATGCAAGGTGTAAGAATTTCATAAGGAAAGTACTGGCAAGCAATAAATAATATTAAAAGTCAAGAGTGGCATTTTGGCTTTTCCAACCATACATATACAATAAAATCAACCACTCAAAAGGGCGGCATTGGGTTACCACATATTGGGCTCCATAACCATACAACGGTCAGAATGCCACACTTTGTACAGACTGAATGTAGGTGATCGGCCTACCGAGTAAGATACTCCTCCTTCTCTACGCCCAAACAAAATCAGTTGTCCACTCTAGCAACACACAGTCCACATGACTGAAACTTGCTAGCTCGGACCAGTATGACTAAGTAGTACTGACGTTTCTATAAGTTGAGTTCATCTTCTGGAGGTGGCTTCCTGTCGAAGACTCACTGTTGTGCTTCAAAACTAGTACTACTAGCCTATCCTTATTGAGTACTCAATGATGATTATCCCACTTGGGAGAAAACTGGTAAAACATAACTTTACTTGAAAATGGCAATCAAGGGTTTCTAAAATCCTTGACAAAAATTAATTTTAGAAATAGTTTGGTGTTTGAGTAAAATTGCTTATTGATCTTCAAATAATTGGTTTGATTGAAACAAGAAAGGGAACTATCCTTAATTGCCTTTACCAAATCAGTATTCACATACTTCGGGTTTTTCTTGCCACCGTAACCTTTTGCAATGAACAAGTTTTCTACAGGAGCTTACCTGATCATTTGCTCGAGATAAAATAAAGATCTCCAAAAGCTGACTTAACCCTGCCTGGGGTAAACACAAGCCATAATTAAACTCAAACAAAAATTCACTTTCAAAAATAATCCTAACTTAACTTACTACAATCATGACCCTAGTGTCCCAAGCTTTAAGGCTAGATAATAAATAAAAGGGTTTATAAAATAAATCTAGTTTGATATTAAAATAACTAGGGTTTGTGAAATAGTTACTAATAAATGGTAGGTTTAAATCTTGCTATAAATAAATTAAGGTTTATTTGATGAAAGGTCCTAGGTCCTAGATGATATTATTTAAAATAATAATCTATTAATAATTAATTGTTAGAAAATAATTGGTAAATAAAATTAATAATAAATAAATTCTAATATATTTTGATTAAAAGGTAATAAATAAATTTTAATGGTATTTATAACTTATAAGATTAATATTTTACCTATTATGATTATTTAAAAAAAAGATTTATTTAATAATATTATTATATATAATATCTTTATACTTAAATTTAATAAAAGATATCATTTATTTAGCTAAAATATCATTATTTCATATGACAGTCCAAATCCATATTTTCCTAGGGTTTTCTAAATCACTAGTAGGAAATATAGTATTAATTTTTATTGATGAAATCATATTAGCTAACTTAAATAGTTTATGAACAACAAGGTCATGATCATAATTCCTCTTGCTAACCATAATTATGAATATACACTCTACACTAATCAACAAACCATCTAAAACATGAATAAAAGTATAGATCCAAATCTACCAACACATGATCCAAACTCCACTAAACATAATTATATTCATAGCCTCAACAAGAATACAAGAACATAAAACCCTATTCACTAAAGGTGACATAATCTCTAACATGCTTATTCAATCATGCTACTCACGACATGAAGAGCATGCAACAAACCCTAAAACATCATAAAATTCATCCAAGACAAATCATCCTCATGCATCAATCCCAACTCCATCGCATAAACACATTCATTCTCATACTTCAATCCTAACTCCATCACAAAGCACATGCTCAAACTTTAATCATAATCCATCCTCTTCCAATAACATCCTAGAGACATGAATCTAGGATTTAAAGAGAAGGTTGAAGATGCTTACTTGAATGATGACTACCTTGAAGACGATTCAAGAGAATCCTCATGCTTGGAAGGCTTGATCCGTCCAAGAGGGAAGAAGAAAAATGGCCATGGTTGGAGTAACCATTCGGCCGAGAGAGAGAAAGAGAGAAAGAGAAGGTTTATTAGTATATATTCATTAAGGGTTGAAGATGAATGAAGATGGAGATGATTGTTCATGCTTACCTTGAAAGTGTTCTTGAGCCCTCAAGAAAATTCTTGTTTTTTATCCAAAAGTGGAAATTTGATTTCAGTGTTTGATGTTAAAAATTGCAGAAGTGGATTCAAGAGGTTGAGTAGGTGTGATATGGAGTTTTTGGAGAAGATTGGAGAGGTTTTGAGTGGCCTTAGGTGTGAGAATGGTGGTAGGTAGGTGTTTTTGGTATTCTTGGCGTTTTTGGAAGTTTGGAGAGAATGGAGAGAATAGGTGGAAGCTGGCTGAAATTCTTCTTGGAAGGAGTTGCCAAATGGGTTGGAGGGTTTTGGTAATTGGATTTTCAGATTTGGGAGGAAAAGGAAAGCTGGTTGTTTGAAATTCAAAAAGAATAATTTAGGGAAAATTTTATTGTAGCAAATATGGTAAGAAGATCTTTGTTGTTGGAGGTCTTTTGGAATCTTCAATGGCCGGCTGCTTGGCTGGAATTTTTGTTGAGATGAATGATGTTTGAATGAGCTTTAGAGTGGCCGAAATATGGAGTGTAATGGTGAAGGAATTTTCTGGATAGTTGAGGCTTAATCCATGGAAGTTTGCTAGAATATTTTGCAGGAATTTTAGACTCCAATTAATGGCTTGATTGTAGTGATTGATGGAGAGATTTTAGGAGTAGCCATGGAGCTCCTTTCGTGCAGAACAATGGTGAGGATGATGAAGTTTAGTTCATGGCTGGTCAAGGTGAGTTTGTACAGAAAAATGGGATGAGTTTCAGACAAGGGTGGAGAAGAAATGAAACTGGAAATTCTGGTTAGCCTTTCGCAAGGCTTGCTGGAATGTTTGGGCAGATTTTTCTGCCATGTTTCAGCCAACTTGCAGAAGGGTTGAAGAGGTATTAAAGGGTCCTTTATGGCTGGTTTCCAGCCTTCTTTATAGAGGAAGGACAAGGTTGAATTGTTGATTGAAAAACTGGAAGAAACAGCTTAGTTTTTCGGGTTGTTATGCTGCGAACTGCCTAGGATTTTTTCTTGGTTTGCACAGCTCTTGAGCAGTCCGGTTTTGGTTGAAGTTTTCAGTCTTCAAGCTGAGTGAATTGGTTATTTTTCTGGCAGTATTTGAGAGGGAAAGATGGATAAAAATTTTGACAATTGGACTGATCAAGAACTGGAAAAATTTCCAGTTTACTACATGAAGAAGATAAACACACATAGGTTGGAGTTTGAAGGTTTAACCATGGAGATTAGTTCTCTTGGGAATCTTCCATAACTCTTCCCAATTTTTGGTCAACAAGATACCTCACATAGGCATTTAAGAAACCTCAATATCACAGAATCTTGCTGGAATTTTCTGGAAATAAAATTGTCTTAGATAAATTGAACAAATTAATTGATTAAGAATTAAGAAAAGTTAGAGATCAAGAAGGGTATGAATTCTTTAGAAATTTTTGTAGGGCACAAGAGTAGGATTAGGACATTCTTTTCATGTCTCCTCTTAGGACAACACTCCTATTCTTTCCTAAGGAATGCAAGGGCCGAAATATAGCCTACCTAACAAAAATAAAATTTTATAATGCTAAAACTCAAATGATGGAATTTGAATTCAAGACCTCAAGGATTTATTCCATAGCTCTAACCACTAAATCACAACAACTCTTGTTCTTATTTTTTCTCCCAAATATTTTTCCTATTTAACCCTCACGCTATCTCTCTATTTCCACCTCAAGTAAAATTACCATTTTGCCCTTCTTACTCAATAAAAACATTTAAGCTATCTAGACTACAAATCGCATATCCAAAACACATAAAATTATACAAAAATATATTTATGCATGCAAGAAAATATGATATGCATCCTAACCCCCTTACTCTAGGGTTGGTTTTAGCTGGGGTTTCACAAATGACTAGACAGAAGCTACTAACTGTATTTTGATTGTTAAAATGAAGAAGAATATTGAAGACCAGAATATGAAGTTGTATGAAACACTAAACTAAGTTCTTTAAGCCTATCATAATTCAAAGAGAATGGTGACTGGATTCACACCATTTAAATTAATTTATAGTTAGGATATCATTCTGCCATTTGAAATTTCTGTCCAGTCTACTAGGGTGGCTAGACAACACAATTTGAAGTTAGACGAATATCAGCAGGCTATGACTTTGGAGTTAGATGGCCAAGATGATGTTTGGCTATTCACTCTTGAGCATTTGGAAGCCGATAAAGAAAATGTGGCTTGATCTTACACTCTAAAGGTCTAGAAGAAAGTTTTTAAAGAGGGTGATTTGATCTGAAAAACTATTATGTCAACTAATCTAAAAGACCCCAAGTTCGGAAAGTGGCCACCTACATGGGAAGGCCCTTACTTGATCAATTAAGCCATACTAGGAGGAGCTTATATGCTAATGAAACCAGAAGGGCTAGAATTGGAGAAGAACATAAATGGTAAATTCTTAAATCCCTACTACCCTTTCATATGGGAAATGAGTCAAAATTAAGAAAAGTTAAGAGAATTGTCCTAGCTACAAGCCAACTGTTTTTATAACCATACTAAATATATTTTAAAAACGTGTTTAATGACCATGGCTATAGGCTAACCAGGTTTATAGCCCAATTGTTTTTAGATTTAATTAATAAAGGGGTCGCTAGGAGGCTGGTCAAGGTAGATTATGTTAGCACTAAGGGCATTTTCCTGTGTTTTGACTTATGACAAACATTGATGAGAACTAACTTGTGTGATCTATATGTAATAGGATATGTTTGATCTCAATTATTTCAAGGATGCAAATGAGACTGCCAAATAACTCTTGAGCAATGGAATCCAAATCAAGTATATCGTGGAGTACTAGTGAAAGAACCTTAGATTATGAATCATTTGTTAAGGTATAATGTGTAAATTCCTATGTCTCATTTACCTTTTGATTCAGTTTGATTTTACCTTGAAGCACACAAATAAAATGATTTCAAAGAATAAGCTTTCAGATGTTTGGATTGAGTAGTTTGGATGGACTCTGCATCCAAAAGCTTCATCCAAAACTCTGTAAGAGTGTCAAAATATTTTTGCCTAAAAAAGTGCCATTTTGGACTCACATTTGGGATGCACTTTCTTCTAGTCTTTGAGTCCAAAACTCTGAAAAATCTGATAGCGAAAACTAGCCGTTGCTGTCTTACTTTTAGCTCCTATAAAAGTTTTCAAAACCCGATTTTGAAGCAGGCCATCTTTCTCAAAAACACTCTTACACTTTAGAATATAAAAATCTCCCATTTCATTTGTTCTTTAAAGTGAAATAGAATTGTTCCAAAGGAAAAAGGTGTTGGTGTTTATTTGTTCGCATCTTGCTCAAATCTATGAGCTATTTTTGTAATCTTTCTTTCAATCTAACTTGTATCAATGTTGAGGAAGTAAAACCTAGTTGGGGTAAGCCTTGATTGTTGTGATTAAAGAGTTGTGTATAAAACCAAGTATGATGATCCTCTTGTGTAAGATTAGTGTCAACCACCACCATTGAGTTGGGAAAAGGTTTCTAGTAAGTAGTATTGAAATCCTTAAGTGAGAATTTAAGGTAGTGGATATAGATCATTTGAGGGTCGAACCACTATAAATTCATGAGAATTTTCTTGAACTATTTCACAAAAATTCTTAACTTCATTTTTTGTTGTTTTCAGATCTTAAATGCTACATCTTTTCTCCTAAAATCAATAACTCATTGATGTGTTCGGATTTAGATATAAAAATCATATAAAAACTAAGCACATTCCCAATCAAGTTTAAATTAAAACGTTAGACCCAAATCACACATATGAGCAAGCGTACTCATCATTTACTGAGCATAGAGTTTAAACGAGTGTCGATCCTCAAGGAACAAGTAAACATTAATTACCCCTCTTTTATTGTTTAACTGACTCAACAAAATGAAGATCAAAATAAAAAGGAAAATTAAAATAAAAGAAAACTAAAAATATATACATGTCAAGGATGGAAATTTGTGCAACTCAAACCATTGTGTAGACAAACATGATCTCAAAGCACCCAACCTCTATTATAACTAATTATTCCCTTGGCATCATGAAGAATTAAAATAGACTTACTTCTTTCTCAATCCATGAATCCCTATCTTCTAGATAACTTAGTATCACATATTCTGTCTCAACCAGTCTTACCCAAAAGATGCATTAAACACAATTCTTTTGATCAAGTCCCATTCTCAGGCAAACTTAACCTATGAAATAAACCAATTGAATCCACATTCTATAGATATCAATTAACTTTTAATTACTTTGTTCTTGCAATTAACCCCATTTTCAGGTAAGTTAAAAGACAACAAATATGAAATCAATCAATTGAACTACCATCAACCATATTTTCAAGCAAGTTAATGGAAAGCCACAATCAATTAATCTAAGCACAAGTAATTAAATACTAAGAACAACAATCAATTAATCAAAAGATCAAATAACTCTAAATACCATGAGTATCTAAACCAATGTTGAATTACAATACAACACTTAAAACATCATTGTCAAGAAAAAGAAAATCATAGACAGGCCTCATGCTTCTTCCTTTGAAGACCTTCTTGTACAACTCTCCTTGAACTTGAAGAATTCCTCCTTTAGACTGAGTGATTTCTATGATGATCAATGAATTCTCCCTTTTTCCCTTGTGTTTTTCATCTATTTATAGGCTTAAGAGGTGCCTAAACTCATAGGTACAAAGTTCTTGGCCGAGTAGAAGTTGAAAGATGCTAAAACTCCTCAGATTTCCAAAAATACGTAAAAAGATCGTAGCACCACCTCAGGAACAGACCACAACTGGCGCCGCCTTGGTCCTTCGGAGCCAGCGCTGCCTGTGTTCTGTTTCTCCACTCGTTCACCGATTTTTCTCCGAATTTTGCGCATACGTTCCAGAATACAGCCGGCGCCGCCCCCAGCCTTACAGCCGACGCTGGTTAGGCTCTGCTCTACTCTGTTTCTCCAATTTTTCCATCACTTTGAAGTCCGTGCATCCAGTGTACAGCCGGCGCTGGTTCCAGCCTTACAGCCGGTGTCGCCTATGCTCTGTTTCGCGACGGTTTTGCTTCGTTTTACCCAAAAACTTGAAATAATGATCAAAATACATTTCCAAGGGTAAAATCCCAAATATGAACGAATATGACTAGTTATTACACAAAATGTATTACAAAAGAGCCTCAAATAACTAAGCAAAGTATAACCAATTTAGCCCCTATCACTCATTTATAACTCTTACATTCTGATTTAAACCTGTCCTTAACATCTCAACTACCTATCTTCATTTCATAATTTTTCTTATCATTTTGTATTGATTTAATAGACACCTATCCGAACTCTTGAAATTGTGAAGCTGCAAAGCATATCCACTACTTTGTCCAAATTTTTAAAAGGGATCAGAAATTTTAATATGCACTTATTTACCAGAAACCTTATTCACCCCCTCTAAGGTTTTTCAATTGGTATCAAAGCGTTGGTCTACTCTATTTTCAGTCTAACAATTGTGTAGAAAAGATCCTTCTGACAAACACATTTGCTCTTCTTTATGTTGAAGGATCTTCAACAAATCTACCTTTTTTATTCAATAGACACAACTATACATTCTGAAAAAATAGAATGAAGACTTACGTCTGTTCAATCAATGTTGAGTTGTGGAATCTGATTGAGAATGAACCATTTGTTTGGTCAAAGTTCGTTAAAGGCAGAAAAGTGCCTAAACAAAGTGATGAAAACGACAACGATGACATTTCAGAAATGACCCTGAATTTTTAGGCAATGAATATATTGTGCTATGCTCTTGAAGCTAATGAATATAATCAGGTTAGTGGCTGTGATTTAGCTCACGATATGTGGAGACTACTTGAGTTCACCTATGAGGGGACTAATCAAATAAAAGAATCGAAGTTAGGACTTATTGTCCAAGACTATGAATTGTTCTCTATGAAGCCAAAGGAAAACATAACCGATATGTTCACTCAGTTCAGAAACATTATGAATGGTCTAAAAGTATATGGGAAAACATATTCCCTTGGAGAATAAAACAGAAAATTACTTAATACTCTGCCAAAGAGTTGGCAGCAAAAAACCTTGGCTATAGAGGAATCTAAATATCTGAACAACTTACCCACTGAAGAGCTAATTGGATCTCTCTTGACCTATAAAATGAAAATTAAAAGGTTTCAAGAATATGGTGATGATGATGAGAAAGGAGAAAGGCAAATGGGGAATTGCCTTAAAAGCAGTTGATGAAGAGACTAACAGTGATCAGTCTGAATGTGATGATGGCACTGATTTAGACACGAAAGATTTGGCCATGGTAGCCAGAAAGTTTAGAAAAATGTTTAAAAAGGGACATTTCAAAAAGGGAAAGAAGTTTGTGAAAAAGTGAGAAGAAACTTCCTCTTTCAACCCTCGATGCTTTGAATGCAAAAGTATAGAACATTTCATTGCCGATTATCCAGTAGCCAAAGAGAAGGAGTCCAAGCAATTTAGAAAGAAAAAGAAGGATAAAAAGTTAAAGAAAGGAAAATGACTAATTGGAATTTGGAATCAAGCAGAATCTGAAACTGAAGAAAGTTGCGATTCAGAAAAAGAAAAAGCCAACATATGCTCCATGGCTATAGAGGATACGATAAATTCTACATCTCCAGACATAACTACTAATCTGCATGTTTCTAATTATGAAAAGCATGATGATCTCAGTGAATTTATTTTTGATATATTTCATGAACTAAAGAAATTGTCTAGAAGAAACAAAAAAATAAAAATGCAAATTAATTCCTTATTAAATGAAATTCAAAGTTGTTAAATGAAAATGAAGTCTTACTTGAGTTATATATGTGCTCGGACATTGAACAAAATGTTATCATCACCTCATTGCATTATATGTCTCTAGAAAACAAATACTTATGTGATAAAATTTGTTCTCTTGAAACTATGATCAATAATTTTGACGATATGAAAAGTAGAGTCGATGATCTTACCTCATGCATTAAAAAGTGTACTAATAGGAAAAACAATTTGAAAAAATTGCTTGGGGCACAACACACTGCTAGAAACTGAAATGGACTAGGCTATAGGCATGATATCAGAACTAAAAATCACAAATTTTGCTCTGTAAGAGCTATTTCATCACATATGATACATAGCTGTTGCACATATTGTGAAAAATTTGGACACAAAGCATCTAAGTGTCATATTACGAAGAAGGTGCAATCTGGTATGAAAACAATTTGGAAGGTGAAAGGAACCATCACTAACCCCTATAGACCCAAGAAAATATGGGGTACCAAAAGTTACTCTTCTGTCTTGTGTATAGGAACATTTGTTGGACAAGGGGAGCTTCACAAAATGGTTTTTGAAAAGTGAATGCTCATGACACATAACAGGAAATGATAAACTACTAGAAAGTATTCAAGTTACAAACGATAAATTTGTCACTTTTGGAGACAAAAAGAAAGAAAAAAAAAGACTTGGCATATGTAATATTGGTAAGGGATCTTCAACCATCATCATGCATGTGCTCTTAATTGATGAATTAAAGTATAATCTTCTTAGCATCAATCAACTATGTGATAATGGATGCAAACTTATTTTTGAAAAAGATTATTGCATCATCATGGGTAGTTCTAACAACATGACTATCATGCTGCTAATCATGTTGGAAACATCTATATTCTTTATCTTAATGATCTTGTGGCACATGATATTAAATGTCTTTTTATGAATGATGATGATAGCTATCTTTGGTATAGAAGGCTAGGTCATGTATATGTTGATTTGCTAAACAAATTAACTTCAAAAGAACTTGTTATAGGACTGTCCAAAATGATATTTGATAGAAATCAAGTGTGTGATGCTTGCTAATTTGGAAAACAAACCAAAATCTCTTTTAAGCTCAAGAAAATTATTTCAACTTCAAAACCTCTAGAGTTCATACACTCAGATTTGTTTGGATCAATGAGGACCACTAGTCTTGGTGGTAAGAGGTATGCTTATGTAATTGTGGATGACTTCTCAAGATTCACTTAGACTTTGTTTCTTGCTCAAAAGGATAAAGGCTTCTCTAAATTTTCAAAACTACTCAAAGTGTTCAAAACTTTCTTGGTTGCAAACTGATTTCAATTAGAAGCGACAATGGTAGAGAATTTTGAAACCATAATTTCACTAAATTTTGTGAAGCAAGTGGTATATCACACAATTTTTTAGCTTCCAAAACTCCTCAACAAAATGGTGTGGTTGAGAGGAAAAATATAACCTTGCAAAAAATGGCTAGATCAATGCTATGTGAAAACTCCCTTCCAAAATATTTTTGAGCTGAGGCTATAAATACAGCCTGCTATATTGTGAATTGAGTTATGCTGAGACATTTCCTAAGAAAAACTCCTTTTGAACTGATATTTGACAAAGTTCCATCCATTTCATATTTCAAAGTTTTTGGATGGAAATACTTTGTCTTCAATACTCATGACAACCATGAAAACTTTGATAACAAATCTAATGAGGCAATATTTCTTGGATATTCTTCCAATAAAAAGGCATATAAAGTATACAATAAGAGAACTATATGTATGAAAGAATTTGTACATATTGTATTTGATGAATCGAACATATATTCATCTAGTAATGATGATAATGATGATATAGGTGTCTCAAAAGAAAAAGCCAGTGAATAGCATATGGTTCCTCCACCTGATATTCATGCCAAAGAATAGGAATTAGCACAATAACAAGTTGAAGAAAACATTCAAAGAACTGAAGAACTCATAAATCAGGATCTGCCAAAAGATTAGAAGTGCAAATCTATCAATCTAAAAGATTAGATCATTGGTGATCCTAGTTGTGGAGTCAAAACTAGACGGTATTTTCTTGATAATTTTACCCTACTCTCTAGTATTGAATTTAATTGTATTGATACAGCTTTACATGATGAATTTTGGATTATGGCTATGCAAGAAGAGCTAAATCAATTTGAAAGGAATCAAATTTGAAAGCTTGTCCCTAGACCATTTGACTATCCCGTAATTGGCACCAAGTGGGTATTTAGAAACAAACTTGATGAGTATGGTAGTGTTATCAGAAATAAAACTAGATTAGTTGTCCAATGATTCAATCAAGAAAATGACATTGATTATAATAAAACCTTTGCTCCGTTGCTTGATTAGAAATAAGAATGTCACTTGTATTCGCTTCATTCAAAGGTTTTATACTCTAACAAATAGATGTCAAGAGTGCTTTCTTAAATGGTTTTATTGAAGAAGAAGAAGTATATTTGGAACAGCCTCCTGGTTTCACTCATGAACGTTTTCCAAACCATGTTTTTAAACTCTCAAAAGCCCTTTATGGGTTAAAACAAGCTACAAGAGCATGGTATAAAAAACTAAGTGGTTTTCTTTTTCAAAAGAATTTTCAAAAGGCTTAGTTGATACCACATTATTTATCTAGTCTGAAAAATCTAATAATATCTTAATTGTACAAATATATGTTGAGGATATTATCTTTGGGACTATTAATAATTCTTTGTGCAAGAAATTTGCCAAGACAATGTAGGAAGAATTTGAAATGAGCATGATCAGAGAACTTAACTTCTTTCTCGGTCTTCAAATCATGCAAACCAAAGATGGAAACTTCTTAAATCAAGCCAGGTATGCTGAGGAACAACTCAAAAGGTTTGGTATAAACGAAACAAAAGAAATAAGTACACCTATGAACATCTCGATAAAGCTTGAAAAAAATGAAAAAGTAGAAAAGTGGATGAATCAAAATACAGAGGTATGATCAGAAGTCTCCTATATCTTACCACTAGTAGGCCTGATATTATATTCTCAGTATATCTTTGTGATAGATTTCAATTATATCCAAAGGAATCTCATCTATGTGTCGTAAAACGAACCCTTAAATACCTAATTGGAACTCATGATTATGGCTTGTTGTATCCTCGAACTATTTATTTTTATCTTATAAGATATACGGATGCCGACTATGTCGATTGCAAGGTTGAAAGAAAAAGTACCAGTGGTCACTGTCAATTTCTTAGACATTTCCTTATCTCGTGGTATAGCAAAAGCAAGCTTGTGTCTTTCTTTCAACAACCGAAGCTGAGTGCATAGTAGTTGGCAGTTGTTGCACATAAATTCTATGGATGAAAAACAGCTTGCTTGATTTTGGTTTAAAGTTTAAATGTGTGCCTATCTTATGTAATAATACTAGTGCAATTAATTTAATCAAAAATCCTATTCAGCATTCTAGAACTAAACATATTAAAATTAAGCATTATTTTATTAGAGATTATATGCTTAAGGGTGATATGTGTGTTGAATACATTCCAACCAATGAACAGCTTGTAGATATCTTTACAAAACTTCTGGCAAAAGATAAATTTAATCATTTGAGAAGAGGTTTAGGAATTACTAAAATTATGTAACTAACTATTTTGCCAAGGATTAGTTTGTTCATTCTTGCAGAACTACTGAAGATACACCTTTTAAATAGAGATTTTAGATGCAAAATCTAAGAAACATGAATCCAAAATTCCATCAACTGAACATCCTTTATTCCACTTTTTGGATGGACTAGTTTACACTCAGTCTGAATCCAAAATAGCAGCAACCCAAAATTCATGAAAAACCCATTCTTTTTATTCGGAAGAAAGAGAACCTAAATCCAGAAGTCACTTTTCAAAATTTTCAAATGTCTGCGCGTTTTCAAAAAAATGATGATCCTATCTCTGGTGAAAAATCTCTGATTGAAAGTACTTAGATGTACTTATGCACCCTAGAACCTAGGAAATCCCAAAAAGGCTATCACTTTCTCTCTCCTAGAAATTTGAAACTGTTATTATTCTCTCTGCCTCTCTCGCAATTGTATCTTTATCTTCTCCAAACTGAACTGAAAATCTTTCATCTTGCTCTGTCTTCTGCCATAACGAAAGTTTCAAAATCTTACAAAGGAATTGTGCAAACGACCAAGAAGAGCAAAGCAACGGCTAAGACAAAAGTTGTTGCTGCCGCACCACCAGGCACCAAGCAAAAAGAAAAGAAAATCACTAAAGAAGCCTTATGATCCGACTCATCAACAGAGCATATTGCACCAAAAAGCTCTAAAATCTAGGTACCACACTTTCTTGATCAAAAATACGAGTCTGATTTTAATGATTGGTTCTCTAGGAATAGGACTATGGTTATGGGATATCAGGTTGATGCTGAAGGAATTTTGAATTTCTCTGATATTTTGAATATCTTTGAAAATCTAGGCTGGGGAGCCTTGTTGTTAGTTAATGAGAAACTGTATACTACTCTGGTTTGGGAATATTATGCAAATCTGAAAAATAGAAGGTTAGAGGAGATTGGGGAAGGTTTTATGGTGCAATAGCTTTACTTGCTTGGCCAGATACACCAACTTGATCAGACAGCTTGACTATTAGTGCAGCAATATCGTTCTCATAAATAATTAAGCTAATATCTTTCGCTCTATGTTGCTTTCCTGTTGGATCAACAAAATAATATTATGGATCAAAAAGAGGAAATTGGCAGGTTTCTGAAAAAAAGTCGGCTAGATAATTTTACCCTTGGGACGACTCTTAGGCCAATCACCATTTTAACAGCTTGCTCCTCTGTTTCAACTTGTTCTACCTAACTAGATGTAAGGACATTGCTAATATTCTATAATATAGGGATTAGTGGAGCACATGTGTTTTCTCAACAAGTTTTTATTTTCTCAAGCATGGACTCCCGGCTTTCCAGGCTTCTGCGTCGGTTTCTCACTTTTCTTGTATTGTGCTACAACTAAGAAATAGTTCTTTGTAGAGATTTCTGTTTGGTAGTCTCAACTCGGATGATAGATTCTGCTCAGGCCAGCCTAACAGTATATACTGTGTCTGGATATTAGCTAGAAGGTCGTAAGCATCACGAAGAGTGTCCAGAGATCGCATTAAGTTAATTTGGGTGTCCTTGTCAGTTGGAAAAGTTTGGCCAATCATTATTTTTCGAAAATCTACACGCTTTTACATAGATGGTTGATCTTCTTTCCCAGTAGAGGCTTTGAAAAATGCATCAAATTCTCTTTTAGGAATATTTATAATAGAGTTTTCTTTATCTCCTTATTTAGTAGGTTGACTGGAGGGTTGCTTAGTAGAGCACTGAGCAGTTCTCTTTCTCTTGGGTTGCACAAATTAATCAGGTTAGATGAAATCACAAAAAATAGCCCAGTTAGGATATTGCTTACCTAAAAAGAAGGAGATTTTGAGATTTGTTTTCTTTTTTTTTTTTGTTTGTTTAAGTTGAAGAGTTTCTATTTCAATATCAATGGGTTCATCAACATCTCCACTTATTGGATGAAGCAAATTAAATCATATAAGAATTAATTACAAGGGAGAGCTAACTATATTATATAGAATGTTATAGGCAAATTAGGAGTCTTTTGTGTGTGCTATCTCTTGGAACAGGAAATAGGTATGGCAGCCGAGATAGTAGTCTCAAAGGCAATATTAGAGTTGAATACTACTTGTTCTTGTATATTTAGTTTGTTGGGCCGCATAATCGATTGGCGATTCATATAACATACTGCTTAAAGAAGTCTACTAGGTATCAGAATCAAGAATAGTTGCTATACAGAGGAGTAACTTTTCAAAAACAAAGTAAGCAAGCTTTTCCCGAATCTTTGCTTGACAAATGATTTGATGTTCACTTGACTATTCATTACGATTTTTAAAAAGAACAAATAAATCAAAAGGTGCTGGAATGCCTTGCACCAAACTAAATTGCTGGTCCACGTAGTGGGGATTGTAAGGTTCAGAGCTAATTGCACCATGAGTTCCACTTGGCCGAATTCCCAGCAATAGGTCATGAGCAAGTAATAGGTAAACCAAATTTTCTTTGCAGGTTCCCTTTTGGCATTCTTTAACTAGTTCGGGCCGATAGTCCCAGAATTGTAAGGGGACAAGTTAGAAGTAGTTCTCTCATGATTGGAATGGAGGTTAATTAGGATATTAGCAAGTGGAAAATCAACAGTCGGAACTCAACAAAGGTAGCAACTAGTCACCAATTTATTTATCTCTATTAACTCAAGGTGAGAAAGACCAAAGCTAGGTAAATATTAGTACAACCATATCTGAAGCATCCAGAGAGGTTCACTTATAAACTCAATTTTTCTATCCTTAATCATGGCTATAGAAAGTTGGAATGGACCTCTATAAATACTAGCAAGAAACAAGACCACCTAAATGGCTGGTCATTATCAGGTGAACAAAGTGCATATTTTCAGCAATAGCACTACTGCACTAATGTGCACAACATATTTATAGACCAAAAAAAGAAGAAAGGTTGTGCACTCAGTATTGGTGACTAGACCAATCGACTTTCAGTTGGCTTGAATAAACATAGGGTAAGAAGAAATGACCCTAGAATTCTTTATAGCATAAGGGAGGTTCTTTTCCTTTGGGAAAGAGGTAAGGTTATGACCATTCATAGGAAGGCCAAAAATTACTACCATGTCTAGTAAGATGGGGGTAATTATTCCAAAGAGGGACATAAAGACATTGATAGCCAGGTTCTATAAAGCACTTATTACTGATAACAATGCTCAGTCGATAGGGTAGCGATGAGTGATCAAGTGGATTGCGTCATAAATCTGCCATTTCCACTATTCATTCCTATATTGCTCAAAGATTCAGCTAAGCAAAGACTCATACTCTTCATAATAGCTTAGCTAGCACCTCCACTTTCTAGGAAATTTAGCGAAGTCCTATTGGTTGCTCGTGATGGGTAGTTCCAATCCGACCGGCTTCACATGATTGACCACATTAAGTTTGCCAGTTATATCTATCACAATTGGGCCAAGAATAAAGGCTTATGTAAAGTTAGGGCAAAGAATCATTGGATGGCTATCCATGGTATTTGAGGAAGAATTAACAAGAAGTAGAGAAGAAGTGTAGATGGTTTGGTTGCTAAAATAGTGATTTCTCGTTTGAAGGGATGAAATTAAGCTAGTAAAAATTGGGGATAATAGAACATCATTGATCAGATTAAGAAATCTCAAATTTAAATATAATTTTGATTTGATCTAAGTTTCGAGAATTGAATATTATAACGAGGAAAGAGGCTTCAAAAAGCCTAATTGCTAGCATTCCAAAAGCCGAAGAGTTATTTGTCCCATTTTTTTTAAAAAGATAATATGACAAATAAGGGGGTAAGTGTTGACATCTAAAAATATAGCTAGCTAGACAAGTTAAAACATAACTGGATAGGCCAGCTAGAGTATGATTGGACAGGCCAATTAGGAGCATCATCTAGATGGGCCAAGCAGGTGCGACTGGGCCATGAAAATAAGCCCAACCAGGCAGTCTCCAACAGAACCTCGGGTAAGTCAAAGAAGCAACCGACCAAGTTAGAACACTTCCTAACTTCAAGAAAGGTGGTTATTGAAGGGATAATGTGTGGATTTCTCTCCAATGAGTCACCTATTTCGCCATTAACAATCACAGAGTAGAGGGGTGTAATCGGAATCACCATTTTCTCCATTTACAATCATGGATGCGTAACTTAGAAGCTTGGAGACCAAGGAATTCTACCTATAAAAGCTAAAAGATGAACAGAAGAAGGAGGACATCAAGAAATCATCTCAAGAGCATTTTTCATTCCTTAATTTATTTGAAAGTTTGTTTTATTACTTTTCTTTATAGCTTTCCTTTAATTTTTGTATTTTTATAGCATTTTAAATAATTTTAGCCAAATTTTACTTTCAAAATTATTGAGTGTTTGTGCTATTGGGGTTATTACTTTGGTCTCCAGTTTATTCCTTCCAATTTACACCAAATAATTGTATTCACTTCATGAATTAAGTTTGATCAGGAGCTTTTTAGAATACTCCAAGGAACCTTATTGTTTGATTTTCAACTTCCTGCATAATTTCCTAGAAATATTTGTGTAGTAGAAGTAAAAGGACATGTAGAACATTTAACTGGCCAAGAATCTTGCGGCCAGTCCAATCATAGCCAAACCAGTCCTGCTAATCATTGACTTGATGGCTAGACAATGAATTCTAAATTTAAAAATATGTAATTCTATATAAAATTCTAATAAGTTTCGGCCTCTAAACCTAATAGGTTTCTAAATCACAAAAAAGTTCATGCCTTACACTCTATAAATACTCAACTTACGCATACAAACACGTGTTCACCAAATGTTCCTGTTGGTAGGTGCATCCTTTTGTGGTGGAATCTAAAATATCTAAAAAAAGGTATTTTAGATCCTATTTCTAAAAAAATATTTTTAAAAAAACTCTTCCTACAATGCTGATCAAAGGAATAGTTGTGGGAAGGCAATATGTGTAACACCCTAACTACCTAGTCCCAATAGGGCCGGGGATGTCGCCCCGTCCAAAGGACAAGGGATCTTTATAACTAAGACACGCGACAAAAATAAAACAATACTTTGAAATTTAAAACTTATTACAAAAAAAAAAATTCAAGAATAAATCCAAAATAAAAATTGTTCACTCTCAACTCCCAAAACATTACATAAACTAAATAACAGAATATCTTCCAAGCAGGCAACAACTAGCTACTCATCCCCACAGTAGGATCGACCTGAAATCATGGTAAAAAGGGTGATGAGATAAAAATCTCAGTAAGTCCGTGTGTGCTTTGAGTGAACAGTGAAAATAGTTTATGTATGCAAGGTGTAAGAAGTTCATAAGAAAAAGTACTGGCAAGCAATAAATAATATTAAAATCAAGAGTGGCGTTTTGGCTTTTCCATCCATACAGGTACAATAAAATCAACCACTCAAAAGGGCGGCTATGGATTACCACACGTTAGGCCCCATAACCATACAACGGTCAGAATGCCACACTTTGTGCAGACTGACAACAAGGTAGGTGATCGGCCTACCGGGTAAGATACTCCTCCTTCTCTACACCCAAACAAAATTGGTTGTCCACTCCGGCAATACACAGTCTACATGACTGAAATCTGCTAGTTCGGACCGACATTACTAAGTAGTACTGATGTTTCTCTAAGTTGAGTTCATCTTCTGGAGGTGGCCTCCTGCCAGAAGACTCACTCTTACTCTTCAAAACTAGTACTACTAGTCTACCCTTATTGAGTGCTCAACGTAGTCTATCCCACTTGGGATAAAACTGATAAAACATAGCTTTACTTGAGAATGGCAATCAAGGGTTTCCAAAGTCCTTGTCAAAATTAGTTTTAGCAACGGTTTAGTGTTTGAATAAAACTGCTTATTGTTTTTCAAATAATTGGTTTGACTGAAACAAGAAAGGAAACAGTCCCTAATTGCCTTTGCCAAATCAGTGTTCACAAACTTCGTGTTTAGCTTGCCATAATAACTTTTTACAATCAAACAAGTTTTATGCAAGAGCTTACCTGATCCTTGGCTCGAGATAAAATAAAGATCTCCAAAAACTGACCTAACCCCGTCTGGAGTAAACACAAGCCATAATTAAACTCAAGACAAAATTTACTTTCATAAATAATCCTAGCTCAACTTATTACAATCGTGACCCTAGTGTTCCAAACTTTAAGGTTAGATAATAAATAAAGGGTTTATAAAATAAATCTAGCTTGATAGTAAAATAACTAGGGTTTGTGAAATAGTTACTTATAAATTGTAGGTTTAAATCTAGCTATAAATAAATTAAGATTTATTTGATGAAGGGTCCTAAGTCCTAGATGCTATTATTTAAAATAATAATCTATTAATAATTAATGGTTAGAAAATAATTGGTAAATAAAATTAATAACAAGTAAATTTTAATATATTTTGATTAAAAGGTAATAAATAAATTTTATTAGTATTTATGAATATATGAATTACAAGATTGATATTTTACCTATCGTAATTATTTTTATATAAAGGCTTTATTTAATATTATTATTATATATAATATTTATATATTTTATTTGTAACAAAGGACATCAAGTATCTGGCCAAAATATCATGATTTCATTTATTAATTCAAATCCACATTTTCCTAGGGTTTTTGAAATCACTAGAAGGAAATATAGTATTAATTTTTATTGATGAAATCAAATTGGCTAACTTAAATAGCTTAGGAACAACAAGGTCATAATCATAATTCCTATTGCTAACCATAATCATGAACATACACTCTACACCAATCAACAAAACATCTAAATCATGAATAAAAGTATAGATCCAAATCTACCAACACATGATCCAAACTCCACTAACATAATCATATTCATGGCCTCAACAAGAACACAAGAACATAAAACCCTATTCACAAAAGGTGACATAATTTCTAACATGCTCAATCATTCATACTACTCAAGACATGAAGGCATGCAACAAACCCTAAAACATCATAAAATTCAACCAAGACCAATCATCCTCATGCATCAATCCCAATTCCATCATATAACACATTCATTCTCATGCTTCAATCTTAACTCCATCACAAGAACACATGTTCAAACTCTAATCATAATCTATCCTTTTCCAATAACATCCTAAAGACATGAATCTAGAATTTTAAGAGAAGATTGAAAAGTCTTACTTGAATGATGACTACCTTGAAGATGTTTCAAAAGAATCCTCACGCTTGGAAAGCTTGATCAGTTCAAGGAGGAAGAAGAAGAAAATGGCCATGGTTGGAATAACCACTCGGCCGAGAGAGAGAGAGAGAGAGAGAGTTTATTAGTATATTCATTAAGATCGAAGATAGAAGAAGATGGAGTTATTTGTTCATGCTTACCTTGAAAGTGTTCTTGAGCCCTCAAGAAAATTTTAGATTTTGATCCGAAAGTGGAACTTTGATTTCAACGTTTGATGTTAAAAATTGCAGAAATGGATTCAAGAGGATGAGTAGGTGTGTTCTGGAGTTTTTGGAGAAGATTGGAGAGGTTTTGAATGATCTTATGCGTGGAGAAGGGTGGTAGGTGTTCTTGGAGGTTTGGAGAGAATGAAGAGAATGGAGGAAGGCTAGCCGAAATTCTGCTTGGAAAGAGTGGCCGAATGGATTGGAGAATTCTGGTAATTAGATTTTTAGATTTGGGAGAAAAGGGAAGCTGGTTGTTTGAAATTCAAAAGGAATAATTTAGGGAATAAATTATGGTAGCAAATATGGTAAGAAGATCTTGGTTGATGGAGGTCTTTTGGAAGCTTCAATGGTCGACTGTTTGGCTGGAATTTTTGCTGAGATGAATGATGTTCAAATGAGCTTTAGGGTGGCTGAATTTTGGAGTGTAATGGTGAGGGAATTTTCTGGATAGTTGAGGCTTAATCAATAGAAGTTTGATGAAATAAATTGCTAGAATTTTGGACTCCAATTGAGGGCTTGATTGCAATGATTGATGGAGGGATTTTAGGAGTAGCCATGGAACCCTTTTCGTGCAGAACAATGGTGAGGATGATGAAGTTCAGTTCATGGCTGACCAATGTGGGTTTTACAAAAAAATAGGATGAGTTTCGAATAGAGGTGAAGAAGAAGCAAAACTGGAATTTTTGGTTGGTCTTTCGCATGGCTTGCTGGAAATTCTGTGCAGATTTTTCTACCATGTTTCAGCTAATTTGCAGAAGGTTTGAAGGAGTATTGGAGGGTCCGTTAAGGAGGTTTCCAGCCTTCCTTATGGAGGAAAGACAAGATTGAATTACTGGTTGAAAAGGTGGAAGAAACACCTTGGTTCTTAGCTCATCAAGCTGCAAAAATTGCCCAGGAATTTTCTTGGTTTGCACAGCTTTTGAGCAGTCTGGTTTTGGTTGAAGTTTTCAGTCTTCATGCTGAGTGAATTGGTTATTGTTCTAGCAGTATTTGAAAGGGAAAGATGGCTGAAGGTTTTGACAATTGGACTGACCAAGAAGCTGGAAAAATTTCCAGATTACTACATGAAGAAGATGATCACTCATAGGGTGGAGTTTGAAGGTTCAACCATGGAGATTAATTCTCTTGGGAACCTTCCATAACTCTTCCCCATTTTCGGTCAACAAGATATCCTCACATCTTCAAAACCTCAATATCATAGAACCTTGCTGGAATTTTCTGGAAATAAAAAATGGCTTAGATAATTAAGCAACTTAGTTAATTAAGAATTAAGGAAAGCTAGCGATCAAAAAGGGTATGAATCCCTTAGAAATTTTTGTAGGGCACAAGAGTAGGATTAGGACATTCCTTTCATGTCTCTCCTAGGACAACACTCCTACTCCTCCCTCGGGCATGCAAGGGCCGAAATATAACCTACCTAACAAAAATAAAATTTAATCATACTAAAACTCAAATGATGGAATTTGAACCCAAGACCTCAAGAATTAATTTCAAAGCTCTAACCACTAAACCAAAACAACTCTTGTTCTTATTTTCTCTCCCAAATATTTTTCTTATTTAATCCTCAATCTATCTCCCTATTTCCACCTCAAGCAAAATTACCATTTTGCCCTTCTTACTCAATAAACACAATTAAGCCATCTAGACTACAAATCACATATCTAAAGCACATAAAATCATATAAAAATATATTTATGCTTGTAAAAAAATATGATATGCATCCCGATCCCCTTACTCTGGGGTTAGTTTTAATTGGGGTTTCACAATATGGGAAGAAGAGAAGGAAAGCTAGGGGATTTAGTGTTGTGGGGTTGGAAGAAAAAGATAAGGAGGTAGAAGGAGGGATGATTGTATCGATAGGAATTAGGGGAAGCAAAGAAATAGAGAGGTAGAAGGGAGGTTGCAAGGACGTGGGGCAGTGGCTTGGGTGGGGGTAAGGTATCAATTGTTAAGAAAGAAAGAGAGGGCAAGAATAAAAGGGTAAGGATAAAAGGCTGGTGGATCTGGTAGTAGGAATAGAAAATGGGTAAGTTATATATATATATATATATATATATATATATATATATATATATAGATATTGGATTTATGTTATTTGATGACAATATTGACATTTTGTTTCTCTTTAAAGATTTGTTTCACTATTATTAGTCTTCTTAGATAGTTGCAGATAAATTTCTTAATCAAATATTCAACAAGATCATGAATTAGACTCTAAAAAGAAAAATGAAAATACTTCGACACATAGTATTAATTGAACTCCAGGCCTAGGTTTTATAGCTTTGTCACTAACTCTTCTTGAGTATCTCTTATTCAAACTCGTCTTCTTGCCAATGCTCTTACCCTCCCTTTTGCTAGCTAGTTCAATTAACAACAATTGAAATTCCAAATTTTACTTTGATTGTTTTGACGTACAATTTTTAACTCTAGTTCTATATGCAATATATGTAATTTACATTTTCAAGCAATTAATTAATTTTTTTTCTACTATAGTTCGTAGCTAGCATTTGTAATTTTCTCTATCAAGCATCCTTCAAATATGGCAATTGATGAGCTTAAGAAAATTGTCAAAAATAATAATAAAATAAATGAAGCAAATTTGACTAGATTTAATGTAGACAGCTCTACCCTAGGAAATCTTGGTCTAGTTGGAGCAAGAGTTAATCAAAGCTATGAGGGTAATGGTAGAGCCAAATACATAGTTCCTTTTTCTAGTTATACTCACATTCTCACAAAACGTTATGTGAGATCTTCTATGACTATTAAAATAGCTATACACTACACTACACACACACACACACACACACACACACACAAATATATACTATTTCTTTCTATAAAAAAAAACTATTAATTATCTAATCTGAAAATATTTAAGAGATAAATAACTTAATTAATTTAGGTTAATAGTGTGAACTAATATATAAGAACTCTAAAAAGACCATATGTTATATTTTCCCACTTCATCACCTGGTATTTTAGGCAATACTTATCAGTACCATACATCAATAATATGTTTGCCAACATTATACGAATCATTGAAATAATAGTTACGTTGTGGAATGATCAATTCTTTATAATTTCGAAACCAAGAGGAGAGGATGGTGGCATCCACACCTTCCCATATATATATATATATATATATATATATATATATATATATATATATATATATACACACCATACCTGGCTTGAGCTATAAAACAATTGTTATCTAGTTCGGTCCCAGTTCCATACTTATGCCCTTCAATCACTGATCCCTTCCACTACTTAGAACAGCGTACCTACCAACTTAAGCATTACAGGCCCACTACTGGGCCCTACCTACATTTCCTTCCTCTTGGCACAGGCACACAAACCCACATAGCGCGGCCTTGGTACTTTGCAAGAAAAGAAAATCGAACCCGTGACCTCCAAGTACTTGTATGGCTCTGATATCATTTGAGCTAGAAAACAATTGTTATCTAGTTCGGTCCTAGTTCCACACTTATGCCCTTTAATGACTGATCCAGGAAGAGAGCCTGGAAGAGACAGGTTGTGGTTTTGAAGAAAGAACCTTTGAGGATGCCGACTGCATCGTGCTTGTGCCTGTGGTTTTGGAAATCGTTTTTCCAGATTATGTGGGATTGGAAATCTCCACAATTTTAAGTTCAGAAGGTTTTACTTGATTTACTTGTTTTGGATCAATTTGTGTAAGCTGACTTTGGTTGTTGGATGGAAAGCCCATCTGTTGGCTTGCTGTGGGAAGTGGAAATCCCATTTTTTTGCACCATTCATGAATATCAGCCACTATCCATGCAGATTAGACTTGACCTTCTTGTGAATCTTCAGATTCAACGTTGTCAGCCCAACTTTTAGAGGGCTTTCCAAAGAGATTAGTTCCTGAATTTTTACAGGCTGTGGTGTTTGGGCAATGGTCATCGCATAGTCTTTTGGGCTTGTAAACTGGGTTTTTCCAGTGGATGGTCCAGAGGACTCTTTCTTTGGTTCCTGTTTATCAGGAGTAGGAATGGCAGGAAGCTCTTTGAGCTTCAAATTTTTATTTCTGAGTTTGGGAGCCATAGGACTTATCGACCCAGCAGGAATTCCCGAGTTAAGAAATCAGGAATCGAGTTTGAAGAACCTTTAATATATTCTATATCAAAATCAAACATAGATAGAATATCTTGCCATCTAGCAAATATTTGTTTAGATGCAAGGTTTTTGACATCTTTTTGCAAAACATATTTTGCAGCTTTATAATCAATACGTAATAAAAACTTTTGATTTAGCAAATCGGCTTGAAACTTTTGAATGCACAAAACAATTGCTAAAATTTCTTTTTTAATGGTGAGATAGTTCTGCTGAGAACTATTCTAATGTTTGGATGCAAATGCAACAATATGTTCTTTGCCATTTTTTTGTTGCTTCAAGATACCACCATAACCAATGTCAGAGGCATCTGTTTCAATGATTTTTGGAGCTTGGGGATCTGGCAAGGATAGGCATGGAAGATTCTTGACCTGAATTTTGACTTGTCGAACAATTGAAGTATGAACATTAGTCCATGGAGGAGGAGGTTGTTTAAGCCTATCATGCAATGGCTTGATCAGATTCTTGATTGCTGGGATAAATTCAAAAACATAATTTAAACAACCAAGAAATCTCTGAAGTTGGGTCCTGTCCAAAATTTGGTCAGGAAATTTATCAGCAAACTGGATTGATTGGGAATTAGGTGTAATAGTTCCCTATTGGATATTATGCCTGAGAAACCAAACATCAGTTTGGAAAAGGCTAAATTTTGTTTTTGAAATCACTAAACCATTATGTTTAATTGTGAAAAGCAAAACATTCAGATGTTTGAAATGTTGATCCAAACTATTTGAGAAAACTAAAACATCATCAATATAGACAATGATAAATTGAGAGTAAGGATTGAAAATCTCATTCATAATTCTTTGAAATTCAGAATGAGCATTTTTCAAACTAAAAGCCATTACATTCCATTCATATTATCCGAATGGAATGGTAAATGCAGTTTTGTACAGATCTCTAGGATCGATTTGGATTTGCCAATACCTAGATTTCAAATCAATTGCAGCATGCAATCTATTGAGCAAATTTTTTTTGTTCGGGATAGGATACCTTATCCATCTTAGTGTTGTATTGAGGGGTTTGTAATTGATTACTAATCTTGGAGCACCTCTTTCAATTTCAGCATTTTTATAAACATAGAATGCAGCACAACTCCATGGGGATGTACTTGGAGTGATGATCTTTTTTTGCAAGAGATATTGGGTTTCCTTTTGACTAAGAGTGGTTAACTCATGGTTCATTTAGATTGGCCTAGCCTTGGTTAGGATAGACTTTTCATCAAAGTCAGGCTCATAAAGGAGTAGAACTATATGTTGTTTCCTATGCCAAAAAGCAGTAGGAAGATCAGAACAGAGATGTTGCTGGATATGGGTTGCTAGGGCTTGGATTTTTGATTTGATAATCGAATCCTACAATTGTAGCTAGAGTCTTTTGAAGGCCAAATTTGCTTTCAGGAAATTGATTTGAGATTGTTTGTTTTTCAAAAATTGGAGTTCTTTTTCAATAGGAGGCCTATAAAGGGGATGAGCATATGTTGGTTTAGGTAAGTGACTTGAATACCTTCTTTGAGGACCATGAAAGGAATGATCTGTTGCATGAAACAAGTGCCTAAGATAACAGGGTTAGTATATCTTTGACTAATAGGAAAGAAGTAAAAATAGACAAAGAAGAATGTTTTACCTCAACATTTGAGAGTTTGAAACTAATGCCTAGTTTCTTACCATTGGTAGATCGGAGACTTTCTTTGGTCTTTTCAAAGAACTTAGTAGGAATAAGTCCTTCTTGGATACAATTGAGGTTAGCACCTGTATCTAAAAGGGCTGGAATTTCATAGGTGAAAGAATTGTTAATTACTAGGGTAATTCTGACATGCCGTTTTTGGATGGACACTTTTGAAATGTAGTTCAAAAATTAATTTGGCTTCTAAGGTTTTGAGGTTTCTGGCTCAATTGGTATTGTGTCCTTTGAACAGAGTTGTTGAAGAATTTATCTGTCTATTTCTTGAGAAGCTTTGATTTCTCTGATTTCTTGTTTGAGAATGGCAATTTCAGATTACAAGTCTTGGATGGTAACCAATTTTTGAGGTTTGGTAGGAAAGAATATCTGTAATATTGTAGGTGTTGACAATCATATGATGATTATCAAAAGGATTGGATCTTGAAGATGATGGCTGGTGCAAAGTTTGTTTGAATTTATCCAGATACTCTCTTCTGGTAGCATCATCCGGAAAATTGTCTATAATATCTAGGAGTAAATCTTGTTCCTTAGAGAGGACATTGATGGAGGGTTGTTCTTCATCGGTCTCTAAAGATGAGGAGGGAACATCATCTTCTTGGATTTGGTTGAATTGCTGATCATATTCATCATCAGCATAGTCAGACTCTAATTCAGAGAGAAAAAGATTCTGAATCTTATCAAGTAGTTCCTGGTCCAATGAGAGTTCATGAATTCTTTTGGAGACTCTGCAGTACCTGGCTATATGGCCTGGCTTACCATATTTGAAACAAGTAATAGATTTGGACTTGTCTTTGGAGACCTAGGCCTTTTTTGTTTTATGAGGCTTGGGTTGAGGAGCAGGAAGGGCTGGATATTTTGATGGCTTCCTGAATTTTGGCTTACTTTTATGGTAAGTGGGCTTGGACTACAACTGTCTATGCTTATGTCTCATATAGGGTTTTGAACTGCAGGAAGGTAATCAAAACTGTTCACAGAAGGAGCCTAAGTCTCGACTTCTTTGGGCTCTATCTTTGGCCAATTGCCTTAACATTTTATCTTGTCGACAAATCTTGAGGGCTGCTTGCTGGATCTGGCTGGTTAATTGTCCAAATGTGATTCTATCATAAGGGACATTGCCATTATGCTGGGTTTGCAATTCCTCACGAACAAGGTCACGAAGAGATTTGGGAAGGCCATCTAAGAATTTTGCGGATAAGAAAGGTATCCTTATACTATCTAAAATTAGACAGAGTCTTACATTTGAGATTATTGAGAATTTCGGTTGATTTTTCATTGAAAATACCTGGATTTCCTATGAAGTTTTTGACCAGTGTGAAAATTAAGGTAGACACTGTGTTAAGAATTGGTTCACCATTTTGGAGGATGGGATGGCCATCAGCATTTGTTTTGACTGCATGAAGGATATCATATTTGTCTGTGTTAGTGAGATGTTCATCCCACCAACCTTTGAGTTGTCATGTAAAGCCTGCTATCAAGACATGAGCAGATAGTTGATCTGAACTACCATAGGTTGTTCTATAGGCAGTGGCAACCATGGTCATTTGCTGGAATTTGGCCATAATGTTATATTCAGATTGGCCATCTATGTTCCATTCATAGATGTTGTTAGCATTGTAAGAATTTTGCAAAATGGCTGGACTTTCTTCTAAAGCTACATCAGGATGAGTGGCTCTAGAATAATAGAGTTTTTGAGGATTTCTCCAATTATTTGGTCTTCCTATATTCTAAGAGGAGCAATTTCTATGGAGGGAGGTTCTTCTGGGATATGTTCAGGAGCAGAATCAGAGTCAGTTTCTTGTAAAACAGAAACAAATTGGTGTGTGGTTGTTTTGGCTGGAGTAGAGGGTGATCCAGGAATAACAGGTTTTTGTTTAACACTCGCTGAGGGAGTGTCAGGTACTATAATGGATTTTTCAATTTATGCTATCCATCTCTATAATTCTGTGAGCATGGGTGGAGCAGAAGTTCTTTTGAGTTCCTCACGAAATTGGATAGGAATTTCATAAGGTTTAAAAAGAGGAATAGTTAGGATATGCTAGAAGTTGTTGTCACAGAAGTTGTTGGACTGGAGATACTTGGTTTTGAAATCAAATATTCACCAATAGTTTGCAAATATTTATTGGTATAATTATTTTGTTCAAAGAGACTTTGAATATCTTTTGCCTCAACAGGTTCTTCAAAATTAGTTTCTACTTTTCTTTTGAAAGGGGCAGCAGTGATAGTTTCCATACCAAAAGGAATTCTAAAATTCTGACTCGGAGGTAACTCTGAAGAAATATATGTTCCTTGAGATGTTTGCCAAAGTTTTGAAACATTGACAGATTTTGCAAAAGGGTGGTCAATTTTGTTGAGTGAAGCATAAGCTTCAAACCATAAAAAGAAATCAATTTGTTGTCGAACTTGGTTTAGAAACTCATAATATTTATCTTGGATCTGTTGTCTTCTAGATCCTTGATAATGTTCAAAAAACCAATTTCTTTTGAGAATATTTACCGGGGAGTAAAATTCTTTTCTCAATTGCTCTTTGTCTATGACAAAGTCAGTTTGTAAAATATTAAGATCTCCAATCATGGCAGAATGAGTAGGAGATGTAGGATTATCATCAGGTTCAGGTTGTGTAACATACCTGGCTTGAGGAATTCTCAGATCTTGATCTATATCCTGTAGATGTGTTGCTACGGAGGACGTAGAGTGTTTGGGTTGTTGAAATCTAGATGATGATCCTAACCTAGATGATGCGCTTGAAGGAGGATACGAAATCCGTTGACTGAGGGACCTTTGGAAAGTGATTTCAACATTTCCAGTAAGAGATTGGTGTATCTCGGAGACAGTTGTATTTTTTGGTTTCTCAGAAGGAGTGACTCCAGTTAATAAACAATTTGATAGGAAAACTTACCTCTTTCTAGGAGATGGGTTTTGGAATTGAAAGATGAGATCTAGACAGATCTGTTTGAAATAGAATTATTTCTCCTTTATTGGATTCTTTCATAGCATCGGTATTGAAAGAAGAGTTAATAGCTTTGTATTGAATCCTGTATAAAATTGTTACTGGAAGAGATTCAGTTTTTATTTTGAAATTTGCAGTATGGACATTTAAGGTTAAGGAGTCTAAAAGATTCCTATCCTGTAGAGAGACTGTGAAATTTGGAAAACAGTCAAAATAAACTGGTCCATTACAGAGGCTAGTTTCTACCATACCTAATAAAGAATCATTGAAGTTTAGGAATCTGGTATCCCTAAGACATAGAATGAGAGATGTGTCTAGACCTTCTCTGGACAAAGGTTTTGCGGCAATCTAGACAAGGCCAAAATGGAGATATTTGTATTTTTGTTTGAATTTCTCCAGAGCACTGGGGGTGAGAAGTCTGATTTCCTGGGTATCAGGATCTATTTGGACTGTTTCTTCTACAGTCTTAATGACATAGTCACTACTAAGTGACCATCTGGGATTTTTGTAGATTTCTTTATCAAAAAACTTGGGAATTTTCTAGTTGTCAATTGATTGTTGCAGATCAGAGAACTGAACTTCTTCTTTAATTTTTGAAGGGACAACAGGAGCAATGGGATGGAAGGATGATGAAGATGGGGATCTGAAGAGTCGGGAGAAAGACATAGTGCAGTGATGTGTAATGTGTGTAGAAAGAAGGAAAATATGCAGAGAGCAGTAAATTACAGCAAGTATTTAATCAACATTTGAGCTAGAAAACAATTGTTATCTAGTTCGGTCCCAATTCCATACTTATGCCCTTCAATCACTGATCCCTTCCACTACTTAGAATAGCATACCCACCGACTTAAGCATTACGGGCCCACAACTGGGCCCTACCTGCATTTCCTTCCTCTTGGCACAGGCACACAAACCCACATAGGGCAGCCTTGGTACTTTGCAAGAAACGGGAATCGAACCCGTGACCTCCAAGCACTCGTATAGCTCTGATACCATTTGAGCTAGAAAACAATTGTTATCTAGTTCGGTCCCAATTCCATACTTATGCCCTTCAATCACTGATATATATATATATATATATATATATATATATATATATATATATATATATATATTACATTATAGAAATTTCCTTAAAAATTAAAAATTTTCATTAGTATAACTCTTTTAAATTTTATATAGTTTGCCCATCCAATCCCTAACTTTGAGTTCCATCCCTACTTAATTAGAAAGTATAAAAAAAAAATTATGATAGTCATATTTTAAAACAAGAATAGTTCCTTCTATGTGTCACAATGTATGATATTTTTTAATTATGAAAACTTTATGAATAACTCTAATATAAGTCATTCTAAGGCACAATATTACTTATCCAATGGTCATATACAATACTATAATAAACAAAATGCATATAATCATGTAAAATAAGATGACAAAAATGTCTTTAAAATAATTACAAAATAAAAATAAGTCTGTTAGGTTTGAAACATCAACTTCCTATGTTTTTATTAAATTTCTATGTTAAAGTTAGTTTGATAAGCAACAAAATAAGGAGTCTAATAAATACAACAAATTGGTAATGCAGTTCGACTATTAACAAGCCTATGTCTGGAGTCCTCAACTAGTAAAAAGAATCTATTAAATTTTAACATAAGTTACAATGGCAGCATTTATATAAGTTCACCAAGTGTCCCTGGTGGAATCTAATAAGAACACAACACAGTACTCTTTCTGTTAAACTTGCAGAAGACTATTATTGAACTCGACCCAACATGATTGATCATCCATCAATCATTGTTGCAGTAACTCCACAGGTCTTCATTTGATAGTTGAAAACTTCTTACTAGAATGGTATTTTCTTTGAAGAAGAATGATTTAATTTCTTCAAGAAGAATGTACATTATTGTTGTTGATAACTTGAATCGGAAGCATACTACAATAGAAGGATTCAATATTCTCTATTAGTGGCGTGTACTTCTCAACTACTCATAATATTATCATGAAATTCCTTCTCTGTTTCTCTCACCCAAACTATAAGGATATCTCTTTAGTATCGTCCAATTCTCCTTTTACAAGTCTACTCTATTAATACTCAGCAGAGGCACGCAATTCACTTGGATTAGGAACCTACTAAAATACAAACTCCATCTCATGTTTCCTTAGTCATTAATAGTATCTTTCATTCGTGACATTTACTTTCTTGGGATACAATCTCTACTAGATTTATCTGCAAGATCTTATCAATATATTCTAGAGATCTTCAATAAATAGACTTCTAAAAACTCTTTTAGTTCTACTCAGCATCAAAATATGCCAATAATTGCAAATACATTTCCTAATCAAACTAAACTATATGTTCAGTGTGTCAAAGTCAATTGTCACAGTTATTCTAGCATTGTCTTTATGAATCTCCCTCTTTGGCATTGTTTGATGTAAAACCATAAAGTGTTCTATTATGAAACATATAGTCTAACATAATATTCTACGTTAAGATCTAATATCACAAAGGCCAGAAGTCGTTCCACCTAATTACTATTACATGGGCAACGTACTTTGTGCAGTAATCAACTATATCAAATTATTTTAGAAAAGATCATCAAAAAACCCAGTCAAGAAGAATCAATAGAAAGAACCACAATCAACAGAACAACTCCCCCTAAACAAAGCACAGTAGCGTATATCAGTCTCCCTCTTTTTGGATCAAGCACATGCTAAACTAGTTATTAGAAAGAGCTTAAAGATCATGCTAAAAATGTTGTTTTGTTACCGAGATAGAGTCTAGATTGTTAGAATAGTATCAACAGATGCACCAAGTAAAGCAACCTGATTGGAAAGTGCAGTAAGCTTTGTGGAATGGCAGAACCTGGAGCTCGAGTGTTAGAACCAGAGGCTCAGAAGAAATGCTTCTTATCCTAGGAGAAAATTTGGTTGGAGGTTGTGCTATGGCTACTGGAGTGACAACAGGTTCTTTCCTCAATGGAGGCTGGTAGGACCTAAATATACCTATATTTTTATAGTTATTTGAGGTGATTTTGTGATGTTTATGACGTAATAGCTAGCCAATTCCTTTAATTCTTAATAAAATGAGAAATTAATTGTAGATAAAGTCTTTGAATTTTATGCAAAAATTGCAGGCTTTGGAGCTTAATTTTAGTTTCTAGTGTTGAACCAGCACAGGCCCAAGATGCATGAACTAGCCCTGGCTTAATTCTAGAACAACAGGTCAAAATAGGAAAATAAACAAAAGAATTAGGTATGGACAGAGGAGAGCCGACACTAGCCCAGCACTCGAGAATGTCAGCGTGAAATCTAATTTTTGTCAAAATTAGGAATTACCGAAGAAGTTTTTTTTGGTATTCGACTTGTACACAACCTAAAACTCTTGGGAAATGTTTTTGGCAACCTAAAAAGCTATAAATACAAGGAAAACCCCAAGTAAAATAGGGTGAATTCGAGGATTGAATTCAAGAATCATGCTTTGGAATAGGAGTTCATAAAAAAAAAAAGTATTGTTTCAAACGGAGTCTTCATGGGAAAAGGAAGTGGGCTTGACTATGCGTTCTTTTTTTTATCCTTTGTTTTTTTTTTATTGAACAATGTTGAGATAAATTTTCTAATTATTTTTATATGATGTTGTAAATTTCTGACATTGTATTGATTTTTAGTAATTTGAGCAATTTAATTACCAATTTATGGTATTTGGTTACTTGGTATAAATTTGATAAATTGATTAATTACTTCTATCTTCTAATTAACTTGAGAAATAGGTTAGGATGTAGTCTCTATTCGATCAATTCTAGATCTATTCCTTAGCTAACCCGAGAGAGAGGTTAAGCAAAGAGTTACAGTGGCCAAAGGTTTGTTGATTTCACCTACAGATAAGGGAATTAATGAATTTCATGCTTTTATCACCTAGAGAGAGGGAAACTTAGAAGGGAATTGCGATTCACGCATATTTTGGTTGTTCTGATGAGGTAGAGATATCCATTAACTTAACTAAAAGATAATAAAACCATAACTCGAGAAAGAATAGATTCTACATTATTCCTTCATAATACTATAATAGTAGTTGATCGTGATAATTGTTAGATTGATCATTGTCAGGATTTTTAGAATTTCATTCTAATTGCATGTAATTTTATCATTGTTATTGTATTTATATTTCATTAAATCAATTTAGTTGATTGTTTAAATAGAGGATGAAGAGTGATTAGTGTGTACTTGTTAATTCCCTATACTATACTTTTCGATGGGTATACTTGCTTATATGTTTAATTTGGGATTAATGTTTTAATTAAAACTTAATTATGGACTTAAAAATGAATAATTTTATTTGCCCAACTATGATGCATTAGAGACCGAAGGATATTGATATCCTTAATTATTTTATATGATTTAAACATTATATAGCTCAGGCATGCACTCAGTTATTAAGTGAACAAGAATGGATAAGATAAGAGAGCAATGTTGTGTGCAATCATTGGGCTCGATTTAACCACTTGGTGAGAAATTAAGGCACCAATGTTAAATTTCAATCCTTGCTTAATCTTGTAGATCAAAACTGCCCTATCCCTGGCGATAATAGAAACATTATGAGTTGGCAACCTATTATAGAAAGATATTTTATAAAGTGTAAAATACAACCACGTTAAAGTAGAAGACTTCAAATATCCCTCGGCTGACCAATCTTTGATAGCTTCGGTTGTACCCTCGGCTAGCCAATCTCTAACAGCTTTGGTTGTAATGGTCTGACAGACTACTGAAGTATTAACCTCTTCTCCAAGTCCTTGAATTTCCTTATAATAAGGAATGTCAAAGATAGCAGATATGTCCTCTAGACTGAAGGTAACCCATGATCCCCGGACAAAGACCATATGATAGAAAGCCTCAATGGCTCTGTTATGGTAAACTTCAGATTGGCATCAAAACTCTCTCACAAGAGAACCATTACGAAGCTCCATATAGTTCATTGACTCTAGCAGACCAACCTTTCACACAATTGTCTTCAAATTAAAAACCTTGAATTTTGAAAAATCTATCTTCCTCTCTTCAAGAAAGCTTTGGTCAAAATGATTTTGAACTGTTCCTTGCTATTTTTATAACAGAAAATATGAATTTTAGGTGTGCAAGTAAGCCTTTTTGACTTGTTCAATTGAAATCTTGGTTTTCCTAATGATTTTCCCTTTCCTTTCTTGGAGCTAGACTTCTTCTCAATCACTTCAACATCCATAACATCACTCTTACCAACTGCTTTTACATCAGTATCAATCTCAACTTGATCAATGCTTGCTGATTAGATTGAGTCAGAAATCTCTGTGGCCTTTTACATCTCAATAGATTAATTGACAGGCTTTAACTGTTGGAATATATGCCCTCTAGTCTAGTTTATTTGATGTAATTAACAAATTTATTAATAAAAAAAATTTATTCTCAAAATTTATTTGGGAATTTATATTTTATTTGTGCATGATTTTTGGTTGGAAATGACTCATTGTGTTTAAGTAAGTGATCCATGTGAATGGAGGTCTTTCACAGTAAGATATGAATCACAGGTTACTTAATACATAAATATTTATTCTTAACCGATTGATGAGAATAGGAATCTCATCATGTAGAGGTTATTGTGTTAAGAATTTCAAATGAGGAATGGCTTACCTTTAGCCAGTGAGTATCCACTCACTTCATAGCACGAACGTATTTCGAATACGTAGAACATGACCTATAATAGTAATTTCTAAAAGTACTATATAAAATAAACCCAGACTATTACTGCTACAACGTGGACTCATACTTTACTGCTTGAGTAAGAGTTGGTGGTCTGATGAAACTAGAACCATATACTTTGATATACTGTAGTTGAAGTTTTTTTGTAGAGCCTGATATGTTTGAATTTGGGTATAAAAAATTATACAAAAATAAGTATATTCCCAATCAAATTAAATTAAAATGTTCACCCAAAATTACACATATGAGCAAATGTACTCATCATTAAGCATAGTATAGGGTTTAAAACGAGTATCGATCCTCAAGGAACAAGTATGCCTTAATAACTTTTCTTTCATTATTTAATCGACTCAATAAAGTGAAAAAGAATAAAAAGAAAAATAAAATAAAAGAACATATACATGTCAAGGACGGAGAATTATGTAACTCAAACTACTATTTTGACAAACATGATCTTAAAGTACCTAATCATTATCATAACTCATCATTCTCTTGGCATCATGAAGGATTAAGATAGATTCACTTCTTTTCCAATCCATGAAATCATTATCTTCTAGACAAATTAGCATCACATGTCCTGTCTCAACTAATTCACCCAAAAGATGCATTAAACACAATCCTTGATTAAATTTCCATGTCCTGAAAAACTTAAAACATGAAACTAACTAATGAATCCATGTCCTGACAGACATCAATTAATCTTTAATTACCCATTTTGTAGCAATTAACTCATTGTCCAAATAAGTTAAGAGATAACAAATATAAAATTAATAAATTGAGACCACTATCAACACCTTTGTCCAAGCAAGTTAATGGAAAGAAACAGCCAACTAATCTTGTAATTAGCATAAGTAATTAAATACTAAGAATAACAATCAATTAATCAAAAGATCAAAGTAACTCTAAAAATCATGAATACCGAAAACAATGTCAAACTACAATAAAAAAAATTAATATATCATTGTTCAAGAAAAGAAAACAAAGTTAAAAGAAATTACTCATAGACAAGCCTCATTCTTCTTCCTTTGTAGACTCTCTTGTACAATCCTCCTTAATTTGAAGAATTTCTCCTTAATTTTGAGTAATTTGATGTTTTGATCCGTGAATTCTCTCATTTTCCTTGTGTTTTCACTCTATTTATAGGCTTTAGAAATGCCTAAATTCATTCCTCTAGGGTTTCTGGTCGAATAGAAGTAGTAAAATACTAAAACTCTGCGAATTGCCAAAAAATGTGCGCAAAAATCGAGGCACCGCCTCAGTAGCAGTTCACAGCCGGCGCCGCTTGTTTTGCTTAGGGCTGGCGTCAGTTGTGGTCTATTTCTCTGTTTGTTTGCCAATTTTTCTTAATTTTCGCGCCACTTCTTCCAGTGTGCAGCCGGCGCTGCCTCTGAGCTCTCAACCGACGCCGGCTGTGTTCTGTTCAGCTTTGTTTCACCGATTTTTTATTGTCTTGAAATGCGTTCCAGCAGCACGTGGCCTGCGCCAGTTCTCCTATCTTGGCCGGTGCCAGTCTTCTCTGTTTAGCGATGTTTTTTTCTTATTTTACCGCTAAAATTAGAAATAATGCACAAAATACCTTTCTAAGGGTAAAATCTCAAATATGAAAGAATATGACCAGTTATTGAATAAAATATATCACAAAATAACCTCAAATAGCTAGAAAATATATGACTAATTTAGGCCCTATCAGAGCCGATATACTTATATGTTGGGTATATGTGACTAGTTCGTTAAGACAAATTTATACAAGATTGCTTCTATGCTATATCGCCCATTGTGACTGTTCAAATGATTTAATTATCTAAGGCCATGGGGAACATGACTTGGATGTTTACTTTAGGGTAGCTTCCTTGGAAAGTGAAAGCATTGCAGGAGTCGTGGATTATTAGACTAAAGGTCTAAGGATGGTAGATGTCTATTAGAGAAGTGTTAGTCCACAATTCTTCTCTAATTGCACGGCGATGCATAGAGGGCTATTTTAGTTATTACACATATAGGTCGAAGACTTTGCTAATGCAGTAATATCCTTGGGGTCAATATTTCTTTATGGTGATATTAGAAAATATTTAAAATAAAAAATATAGCTATTTATATAGTAAGGGTGTTTTGATTATTTTAGTAGCCAAGGCGATGTGTCTTTAGGTCCCCAAAATGGCCCTTAAGTCTTGGCAGATTTGGGTTAAGGAATTGGTCTTGCTAATTATAGATTTTATTTTATTTTGTTAGTCTAATTTATTATTAGACTAGAATAAAATAAAAGGTATAAGAGAGAGTATTTATTTTATCTAGTTTAATTGGTTAATTAATTATTCAGGGCCCAAGGCCTAGATTGAATAATTAAAAAATTAATCTGGATATAAACTAGATAAAATGTATGAAATTTTATATTGGTCTATTTGGGTTTGTTAATTATTTATTGGGTTGTTTAAGGATGCCCAGAAAATAAATAATTGAGATTTATTATTTATGGGTGTTCAAGTCCAAGAATAAATAATTTTATCTGACCCAATGAATAAGACCAAGGTAAAATAAAATTAAAAAATAAAATAAAATAATTAATTAAAATAACACGGGATACCGTGTTGTTTTGCGTGAAGGATAACATAAAGCATGGATGCTTTCTGTTTCACGTAATTGGAGACTCTCTCTTAGGGAATGTGGAAAGGAAATGAAAAGCTCTTCATGAATTCAGTGAAGATAGCTTTTCAATTTTTCAGTCATTCACAAAAACAGAAAACCCAACATTTCGACGGAGAAGCCTTCAAAGGCTTATCAAAACCCAATCTTTAAGCTTTTATCGATCGTGCTACAAGCATCATTTCGGAATATCAAAGGCTTCACGTGAATGAAATGCAGTAGACATTTGCAAGGACGTGATCCAATAACCTCAAGTATTCTTGTACAGACATCTACACCAATGCGAAAAGAGCTATTCAATCGCAGAGGTAAATTTTTCGTTTTCCTAACATGGTTTCGTTTTGACGATTTTTGCCATTTTAAGCCTTCAATTGGTATCAGAGCCATGGTTTAGCAAATGTAGGAAGCATTTTGGGCTTAACTAAAACAAGAAAATATTTGTTTTGGTTGAAATCTGTGATCCTTCGTGTTTACTGGTATGGGTAGTTTCACTGTAAGTTTCGTGAGTGGAAGCATATGAACAATGTATTTTGATTGCTTTCATAGATATCGTGTTAGCCCAGTATTTTTTAAGGGCATAGGCGGTTGTTTGGATGAGCTTAGATTGAAAATAAAGGAAAAATTGCGTCCAAAAAAGGCTCTAGAATGCAGAAGAAATTCTGGAGAAGAAGCTATTGTAGCAGCTGAGCCAGTCGAGTCGCTTCAGATGTGTCTGGAGCCGCTCAAGCCACGCGCCGCTCCATGGAGCGAGGAAGGCTTCCTTGCAGAAGCCTTCAGCGACGAATGCAATTACAATTCATTTTGCTGCACAATTAACAATTTTGACTGCATAGCTGGGCGGGTACGGGTGGGTTGCAGGCACCCGCCCAGATCCAGCCCATGGGTTTTCCCATGGGCCATGATCCAGTGTGGCGGGTGCACTGGACCCGAATAATTTTTTTTTTTGTTTTTGTTCCCATACTAGGCAAAATTATTTTTATTGTAATAGTTAATATTTTCAAAATATTTTGCATGAAAAATAATAGTAAAAGAAATTTTAAGATTAAACAAGATCATTAATTAATTAATATGTTTAATTTTATTATTTGGACACTTAGGTTAAAGAATAGAAAATCATGAAAATGTTTATAGTTTTCTAGTATGCTTATTTCTTTTTGTACCCTATGTGCGCGTTTTCTCAATGACCAAAGTCTTCGGAAATTTTTGACAAGAAAAAATATTTTTCTTAAATCAAATGGTTAATTTTAATTCGAACAAAAATTAATTCTGAATTATTTACTCAAAGAATTTTATTCTTGACATAGAAAATATATTGGATTTAGATATTATTGTGAATTAAAAAAGAAAACTATTTTGATTGAATTTTAACAATAAAATTTATTTTTGTCAAATTAATCTTGTGATCAAAATCTATCAAAAGTTTTATTGAAAATTTTTGAAATTATAGTTTATTAATTTAAATAAAATTAATCCATGGAAAATTTTTTCAAATGGTATAAACATTGACATATAAATTTTTATGGGTTTAGATATTTTATTTTGAGTTAAAAGAAAACTTAATTGAAATTTTCAAAAGATATTTTTCAAAGAAAACCCTTATTTTAAAAATACTAAGTGGGAAAGGGATTCCAACCGCCCTATAGCTTCCATCACAATCCTCATTAGAGATTGTGGGTCCCCTCGCATCACCCCGGGAGTGAACCCGTATAGGATGAGGATACCACAAGGATCTAGAACTAATGGATAGATGTAATTAATAACTCGGGACACCTACTATGATCGGCCAGCTCACGTTGGAGGTTATAGTGCGAGGAATGTCCATAGGAAATGAGAAGAAAATGTCATCCCACGATGGAGTTATCTTCTAGATCATTACCTAGAAGGGAAATTAATATGTGGTGGTTAATACACTTAGCTTAGAAAACTGTTAATCTTCTTAAGAAGCTATGTCAATTTTTTCTAAGAGCCAAATTAATCATATTAAAGATAATAGTGATAGGGTTAACTATTATCGGATTTAATATGAGGATAAAGTCGCAAATTATTTTATTTTTTCACAATCTAAATTTTCTTTTATTTTCGATATTTCAGAAATGGTTAGTGGAGGTTCTTTTAGTCCTTTGGCCATTATTCCGTTAGAATAAACTAATGGGTCCAAATTATGTGGACTGAAAAAGGAACTTGGACATAATATTCACCGCTGAGGAGTATAAGTATATCCTCTTTGAAACCTGCCATGTTATTGGGGAGGGTTCCACCGCTGATGAGCATGAGGTTGAGAAAGCATGGAAGAAGGACAACGAAATGGCTCGATACTATATGTTGGCCTCCATGTCTAATGTGCTCCAGTCAAAATACGAGCACATGGCTACTACATACGACATTAGCCAATTATTAGCCGCAATGTTTACCAAGAAGAGCCGGGCTACAAGGTAGAAAGCTCTTAGGACGATCATAAATACTAAGATAGCTGAGGGAGCATTAGTTAGGGAGCATATGCTCAAAATAATTGCTGTTTTCGAAGAAGCAGAAGTCTTAGGGGTTGTTATTGACCTCGAGAGCTAAGTGGACATGGTTCTCGAATCTTTGTAGGACTTAGTTCAAGTTGAACTATAACATGAACAAGTTAAACATGACTTTAACTGAGTTAATGAAAGAGCTCCAGATGGCAGAGAAGGTTATGAAGCCACAATCCAAGGCTATGATTGCTAGAACTTTTTCTTCCAGAACTGGGCCCATGCCCAGGAAGTTCAAGAAGAAGAAAGGAAACGCACCGGCCCAGCCCAAGAACCAGCTCAACAAGCCTAAAGACAAATGCTTCAAATCAGAAGGGACACTGGAAAAAAGAGTGTCCAAAACTTCAGGCTAAGAAAAACCCTACAGGTACTATTCTCTATCTAGAGTCTATTTCAATAGTTGGATCAACTTCTACTTGGATTGTTGATTCTGGTGCCACTGATTATATCTGTAATTCCTTACAGGGGTTTAGGAAAATAAAAAGACTCCAGAAGGACGAGCATGGACTATGAGTAGGAAATTGAGCACGAGTATGGGCCATCGCAGTGGGAGAGCTGGATCTTGTTTTTTATTGTAATAAAGTAATTGTATTAAAGTATATTTTATATGTACCCATTTTTAGATAGAATTTTATTTTAGTTGCAAATTTAATAAATCATGGATATTCTGTTTCTTTCCGTTCTGGTATTACTATTAGTAGAAATTGAGAAGTTTTATGTATAGGGCACATGTATGGAAACTTATTCTTTTTAAATCCTACAAATAATCAAATAAATAACGTTTAATCTGAACCTTTAAGTAAGAAGAGAAAGACCAATATCAATGACACATATCTTTGGCATCTAAGGTTGGGCCATATTAATTCAACCAGGATTCAGAGGTTAATCCGTGATGGGCCATTGGGATCATTAAGATTGGAAAGTTAGCCTCAGTGTGAATACTACCTTATAGGAAAAATTACCAAAAGGTCATTCACCCAAAAGGCTGATAGAGTCAATGAGATATTGGTCCTTGTTCATACTAATGTGTGTGGTCCTTTGTCTATTCAAGCTAGAGGGGATTTTGAGTACTTAACACTTTCACGGATGATTGTACAAGGATTGGTTATGTCTACTTGATGAGGTGCAAGTCTGACTCTTTTGACAAGTTCAAAAAGTTTAAGACTGAAGTGGAGTGTTGGATAGGTAAACTAATCAAAACCTTACAATCGGATCTTGGTGAAGAATACCTTCTTGATGAGTTCAAGGATTACATGGTACACCCTAGAAGAATGGAGTAGCTCTCTGCACCGAGTACACCCCAGCAGAATGGAGTAGTTGAGAGAAAGAATAGGACATGAATAGAAATAGTCTGAAGCATGATGTCTCATGCTACTCTTCCGGTCTCTTTTTGGGAATATGCCTTGGAAACAACGGCATACATTCTGAACTTAGTACCTTCTAAGTCAGTACATAGGACACCCTATGAGATGTGGACTGGGCGTAAGCCAAGTCTAAATCATCTCAGGATATAGGGCTGTCTGGCTTATGTACTGATTAAGGGAGACAAGCTAGAATCAAGATCAGAATTATGCTACTTTGTTGGATATCCAAAACGGACAAAAGAATGTTACTTTTATCATCCCAAAGGGTAGAAAGTACTGGTAAGTACTAATACTAGATACTTGGAGGATAATCAAAGTACTTCTACTAAAGGTTCAAGAAGAATGGAACTTGAGGAGAAGTTATCTTTGGAATCAACTTCTTCAAACCCGATTATAGATCAAGAAGAGGCATAGCCTCAAAAACCTATACAAATGGAGCTTCGTCATAGTGGGAGGGTATCTAGAGTTCTAGAAAGATAGACAGGAAAGGCTTTCGAGTTGGTCTCTAACCACCAGGAATAAGATTCCACTATATACGAGGAAGATATTACTGATGTCGTTGCAGATTTATGGCATGAAGCAATGAAAGTCGAGATTAAGTCTATGTACTTCAGTCAGGCTTGGGATCTTGTAGCTTCACTTGAAGGGATAAAGCCCATTGGGTGTAAGTGGTTATACAAGAGGAAGAGGGGGCGGATGAGAAGGTGGAAACCTTCAAAACTAGGCTTGTGGCAAACGTGTATACTTAGAAAGAGGGAATTGATTATGATAAAACATTTTCCCTGGTAGCCATGCTTAAGTCCATCCGTATTCTCCTTACCATTGCATGTTATTACAACTATGAGATATGAAAAATGGATGTTAATACGACATTTCTTAATGGCCATCTTAATGAAGATATCTATATGTCCCAACCAGAAGGTTTTATTGCTAAAGGTTAGAAACATATGGTTTGCAAGCTTAAGAAGTTCATTCATGGACCTAAGCTGGCATCTAGAATATGGAACATTCATTTTGATGAAACTGTAAAGTCTTACGGTTTTCTTCAAAACGAGGATGAACCATGCGTGTACAGGAAATTGGAAGGCATAAATGTAGTTTTTCTTGTTCTATATGTGGATAACATTCCACTCATTGAAAATGGTGTAGGGATATTGTCATCTACTATGGTTTGGCTGTCTAATTAATTTAGTATAAAGGACTTGGGAGAAGCCAGTTACATTCTTGGGATTAAGCTTCTTAGAAATAGGAAGCAAAGAATGTTAGGATTATTCCAAATGACATACATTGATAATATGCTGGCCAAGTTTAGTACAGACTCGTGCAAGGAAGCTCTAATACTTTACATACATGGATTGTCTTTTTGTTCTAAGGATTATCCTATGTCTTAAGAGAAAAAAGATAAAATAGGCAGGATTCCCTACGTTACGATTGTGGAAAGTCTCATGTATGCCATACTATGCACTAAGCTAGATATCTGCTTTGCCATAGGTTTAGTTAGCAGATATCAGTCAAACCTTGGAGAGGTTCATTGGCAAGTTGTAAAACATATTTTTAAGTACCTCAATGGTACGTAAGATTATATGCTGGTTTACATGGCTGACGACTTGGTTCCTACAGGATATACAGACTCAGATTTCCAAGCAGATAAAAATGAGAGAAAATCTACCAGTGGATATGTCTTCACCGTGTATGGTAGAGTTGTTTCATGGAAGAGTATCAAGCAATTTTATATTGTTGACTAAACCATGGAAGCAAAGTATGTGGCAGCTTCGAAAGCATCTAAGGAAGCAGTATGGTTCCAGAAGTTTCTTTCAGAACTTGGAGTTGTGCCAAATATGAATAGACTAATTGTGGTGTATTGCGATAACTTTGGAGCAGTTTCACATTCCAAAGAACCCACACACCACAAGAAGGAGAAGCACATCTAGAGGAAATACTACCTGATTCAGGATTTCATTCAGAGATGGGAAATCATGGTGGAACAGATAGTCTCATAGAATAACCTAGCAGATCCATTCACTAAGCCTTTAGTTGAAAGAGTCTTCAAGAGATACTTAGACGCCATAGGGGTGGGCACCTACGGACTTTCTTATTCTTAGAGTGCAAGTGGAAGATTGTTGAAATATACACCCTCTAGACTAGTTAATCTGATGTAATTATTGAATTTATTAATAAAAGAATTTATTCTCAAAATTTATTTATGAATTTACATTTTATTTGTATACGACTTTCGATTGAAAAAGACCCATTATATTTAAGTAAGTGATCCATATGAATGGTGGTCTTTCATAGTCATGTATGGATCACAGGTTACTTAACACATAAATGTTTGTTCTTAACTAATTAATGAGAATGGAAACTCATCATGTATAGATTAATGTGTTATGAATTCTAAATGGAAAATAACTTACCTTTAGCCAGTGAGTACTCCACTCACTTCATAGTATGAGTGTATTTCGAATACGTAGAATAGGACCTGTAATAATAATTTCTAAAAGTATTATTTAAAAAAAAAACTCAGACTATTACTGCTACAGCATGGACTAATACTTTACCGCTTAAATATGAGTTGGTGATTTGATGAAACTAAAAGCATATACTTTGATATACTGTAGTTGAGGTTCTTTCGTAGAGCCGATATACTTGTATGTTGGGTATATATGACTAGTTAGTTAAGACAGACTTATACAAGATAGCTTCTACGCTATATCACCTCTTGTGACTATTCAAATTATCTAATTATCCAAGGCCCTGGGGAATATGATTTGAATGTTTACTTTAGAATAGCTCCTTTGGAAAGTGAAAACATTCTAAGAGTCGTGGATCATTGGATTAGAGGTCTAAGGATGGTAGAAGTCTATTAGAGAGGTTTTAGTACACTCTCCTCTCTAATTGCACGACGATGCGTAGATGGGTATTTTAGTCTTTACACCTCTAGGTCGAAGACTTTGCGAATGCAGCATTATTCTTGGGGTCAATATTTTCTTATGGTGATATTAGGAAATATTTAAAATGTAAAATATTGCTATTTATATAGTAGGGGTATTTTAGTCATTTTAGTAGTTAAGGCGATGTGTCTTTTGATCCCCGGAATGGCCCTTAAGTTCTGACAGATTTGGGTTAAGAAATTAGTCTTGATAATTGTGGGTTTTTTTAATTTTATTAGTCTAATTTCTTATTGAACTAGAACAAAATAAAATGTCTGTAAGAGAGTATTTATTTTATCTAGTTTAATTAGTTAATTAATTATTCAGGGTCCAAGGCCCAAGTTGAATAATTAAAAAATTAATTTGGATATAAACTAGATAAAAGGTATGAAATTTTATATTGGTCTATTTCAGCTTGTTAATTATTTATTGGGCTGTTAAGGAAGAGCAGAAAATAAATAATTGAGATTTATTATTTATTGGTGTTCAAGTCCAAGAATAAATAATTTTATCTGGTCCAATGAATAAGACCAAGGGTAAAATAAAATTTAAAAATATTAAATTAATTAAATAAAATAAAAAAACAATACGGATGGATCCCGTATTGTTTTGCGTGAAGGATAACAAAAAGCATGGATGCTTTTTGTTTTCATGTAATTGGAGGCTCTCTCTCAAGGATCGTGGAAAGGAAATGAAAAGCTCTTCATGAATTCGGTGAAGATAGCTTTTCAAATTTTCAGTCATTCACAAAAACAGAAAACCCAGTAGACGTTTAAGCTTATCAAAACCCAATCTTTAAGCTTTCACCAGCTGGGCTACATGCACCATTTCGGAATATCAAAGGCTTCGTGTGAATGAGATGCAGTAAACGTTTGCAAGGACGTGATCCAATAGCCTCAAGTATCCTTATACAGACATCTACACCAGTGTAAAAATGGTCATTTAATCATAGAGGTAAATTTTTCATTTTTCTAGCATCTTTTCGATTTGATGATTTTTGCCATTTTAAGTCTTCATTAAGAATACCTAGCACATGAACTAAGGCTCCAGATAGAATACTTATTTTAATTCCTCTAAAATGACTACCCAGAAATAATAACCTATTTCGCTTATTTATGATTCTTATCACCACATCATGTTCAACATTAGATTGTAATGTATACAGAAAATAGGGGTTTACAAGGGTAATCGGGATGGTAGATAATCCAAATGTAATAGATATAAGGCTGTATTTAGTAGGCACAAAAAAGATAACTTTTTTATTTGTATATACACCTTGCTCAGCCCTAATTTCTTGAAACATTTGAACAAGCGATGGGCCTACAAACAACTTAAGAAATTCACTAGTTTCAATATCTTTACCACTTTTATCAGACTTATTCAAGAACAACTCAGGAATATTAATCTATAGCACCAATGTACTTCCATATTATCTTGATATACACAATATAAAAGAAAATCCTCAAGTCTAATAATCACAATATTTCGAAAAAAATATCAAAAATAGATATTCATAATAATGTTATCCACTGCTTCTTCTTGTGAGCTAGTTGTTGTATCGATGTCTAGTGATTGCTATTGTTGCAAAAACTCAATGTTATCCTTAGCAATAATCTCTCGATGCAAATGTTGTAGTGGTCTTTCAACCATGGACAGCGTTTTCGCTTTCTACTACTACCTTTACAGCGCTATCGAGATTTAAGTATTTCCCTAACAAACTCTTGACCACAATGCTGTAAAGATAGCTATCCGTTAATAAGTTGTGACCAATGTTGAAAAGATATGACTTATTTTTAAACCCTCTTGACTTTTGAGCTTCTGATAATCTCCTTACACCTTGCTTATTTCATAGACTAAAACACAAAATCTAACAATGTTTGATTGGTGTACTACTTCTTTTGCAAAGTTCAAGTATTATCAAGACTCTTGCATATCTGTAGCATACCTCTACACGTATCTTCGTATCCTTAGGTTTATTTCCTATAATAAAACAAATAGAGTTAGTAACAAAAGAAAACTTAGCTATATACAAAGTTTGACATAAGATGATGTGTGACAGAGTAAGCAAATTCTTAATACTTTTCGCAATTCTTTAAATCAGTAGCATATAAAGGCTTTGTGAAGAGATTAGCCAGTTGTTTCTAAGTTAGAAGGTATTCAATCATTATAATCTGTAATTCAATAAGTTCCCTAATGAAATAATACCTTATGTTAATGTGTTTTGTTTACTTTGTTAAATTGCATTCTTAGATATATCAATAGCACTTACATTATTGTTATAGTAAACAATCAACTCCTGTTGATTAACACCTTAATCTTTTAAGATTTGTTTCATCTATAACAACTAAGTGGAATAACTCCCTACAACAATATACTCAGCTTCTGCTCCTAAGAGTGATATACAATTTTGCTTCTCACTATACCATGACACAAGATTGTTTCCCAAATAAAAATAACCACCAGATATACTCATATGCTCATCACAATTACCTATCTAATCAGCATCACTATATCTAAATGAAAGTATACTTGAATCTTTACTGAAGTAAATACTTTACTACGAGTATGGCACACATACTTCAATATTCTCTTGAAAGCCTTCAAATGTGGCTCTTTCGAACTTGCTTGGTATCTTGCACAGACCCCAACACTATAGCTAATATCATGACAACTTGTTATAACATATAGCAATCCACCAATTATGCTCTTATTCAGATGTTGATCTATTTCCTGTTCCTTGTTATCCTTTGTCAGCTTTTGGGAGGTAGTGATGGGTGTTCTGATATATTTGGCTTCTTCTATATTAAACTTCTTAACCAAGTTGTTGGCATACTTGGCTTGAGATATAAAGATCCTATCCTTCATCTATTTAATCTGCAAGTCAAGAAAAAGCATTAGCTCACCAACCATACTCATCTCAAATTTTGTTTGCATGAGTTCAACAAAGTCTTTTGACATCTGTCTTGATGATAAACCAAACACAATGTCGTCTACATAGATCTGTGCAACAATGAAAGCTATTTTAAATTTTATGACAAATATTATCTTGTCAGCTCCCCCTCGTTGTACCTCTTCTGAGAAAATAGTTTGTGAGTCTTTCGTACCATGCTCTAGATGATTACTTCAGCTTATAGAGAGCTTTATTTAGTCTACACACATAATCTAGAAATGTGGAATTGATAAAACCCTTAGGTTGTTCAACATAAGCTTTTTCCTTTAAGAATCCATTTAAGAATGTACTTGTTACATTCATCTGTTGAAGTGTGAAATTTTTAGCACAAGCCACTACAAATAGTAACCTAATAGACTCCGACCTTGCTACAAGAGCAAATATTTCATCAAAATCAATTCTTTCAACTTCCTTATACCCTATGCAACTAATCTGGCCTTGTTTCTTATGATGTTACCAAGTTCATCTATTTTGTTTCAAAATACCCACTTAGTTCTAATTATATTAATATCTTTTGGTCTCGACACATGCTCTCATACATTATTTCTTTCAAACTATTGTAATTTATCTTGCATAGCAACAATCCAATGCTCATCTGTCAAGGCTTATTTGACATTTTTTCACTCCAATGTCGAAATGTAACAAGTATACTTAACCATCTACTTGTAGTCAACTTTTGGTATCTCTCTTGTCTTTCTTGAGTCATCTGTACTATCAACAGTCAAATTTGTTAGATGATTCTTTTTTATTCAAGATGATGGTGTTTTTGTTGAACAGTTCCCTATTCTTTGATAAAATGCTCTCACTCGCATTACTAATAGCTTTCAAAGTTATGTCTACTTAGTGGATTGAACAAGCTCATCATCATCTGATTGTGCTACCTTTCCTTTCATATTTTCTGATGAAATATCCTCAACAACAATATTGATTGATTACATGACAACTTGAGTTCTCTTATTGTACACTCGAAATGCTTTGTTGTTATTAGAATAAACAAGAAAGATTCCTTCATCACTTTTTTTTTTTTTTTATCAAACTTTCCTATATATTCCTTGTCATTCAAAACATAACACTTACTTCCAAATAGGAAGTAGTTCAGTCGTAGCTTTCGATCATCCTGAATTTCATAAGTTGTTTTTTCTTATGTGCCCTGAAATATGTTCGGTTGATAATGTGCATTATTGTATTAATTATTTTTGCCTTCCATTTTTGTGGAAACTCCTTGGCATTCAACATAATCCTTGCTATCTCTTATATAGTTGTGTTCTTTCTTTCAACAACACTATTTTGTTGAAGTGTTTTTGGTGTTGCAAATTTTTGTTGAATTCTATTCTTAACATGGAAATAACTGAACATACTATTGTTAAACTCCTTTCCATGAACATTTCTTATCCTCTTTATCTTTACAACTTTCTGCATTTGTAGACTCAAATATAGTTTCTGAAGAGCTTCAAAGGCATCTACTTTTATCTTAAGAAACTCGCCTAATTGAATCTGAAAAAATCATCAACATATACCATAACATACTTTTTTTCACCAATCATTTATTTCCATGTTGGTCCAAAGAAATCATATGAATAAGTTTGAAAATAGATGTTGTACCAATTTGTTGAACTCTAGGATATGACTCTCTTAGTTGCTTACCATTTTTTACATGCAGCACAAATGTTTTTGTTGACTTTACCTAACTTAGCCATTCCACGAACAGCTCCTGTTAAACTTAGCAATTCCAAATGATTATAGTTAACATGTCCTAACTTTTGAAGCCATAATTCAACATCATCAATCTTTAATAGCAAGCACTCACAGGAATTTGACACGCATATTTGCTAACAATTATCAGAAGTTCAATCTCCAGAAATCACATACTTCTCAGTTTTGTCAACAACAAGACTTCTAGCTTTGTGAAAGTTGACTAATATATTGTCATCATGACATATGCCTATCAGGGTTGCTTTTACACTATCCATATGTAAAACTATGAGTTTTGGCATACCTTTAATGTTCAGCATGTAACACCCCACCTTTTTACTTTCGGTTGGTTACTACCTGTGATAGGATGAGAATTTATATCAACGGCCAGAACAAAAGTTGATCAGTGTATTGAGACAAACACTCTGGAGAAATAAAATTTTGTCGAAACCTGGATGTAATTATTAGATTTGTTTTACCCGAACCCTAAATTTTTGGAAGACTATTAAGATTAACAGAATAAGAATTTTATGGTACTCTAGAAAGAGAAATTGATCAGTGCAATGAGGCGCACGTTTTGGTGCGAATTATGCTACCCGGGTATCGGGGGCATTTTCGTCATTTTGACCGCGCTCGTGACTTTGACCTCAAATTTGACCAAGTAGAGAGGGAATTGAAGAATTTAAGTGTTACCAATGGATTCAGTGAAATTTTTGGAGTTGGGTAGTGAAATAAAATATTTTTCATTACGGACCCGATTTTGGTCATTTCTGAAGAAAATGAAAAATTATGGTTGGAAATGAGACGTGTGGCTTCTTATAATTGGTGGATGAAAATAAGTGTCATTTAGTGATTGGTTAATGAGGCCAAGTGTTTCTATTAGATTGGTTGTGATAAAAAAAAAAAAAAAAGGAAGAAGAAATAAAGAAGAATGGCCCACAAGAAATAAATAAGAATGGTTCACAAGAAATACATAAGGATGGCCCACAAGCATGAAAATTTTGACCAAGTTGGACCACCTTTTGACTTCATTTGACCAAGCTTAATTAAGCTAATCTTGATTTGAGTAAGTTAATCAAGGTTGATTATGCATGGCCATGCAAGATTAGAAAATATCTATAATGTTCTAAGAGTTTCTACATTTTTCTATAAATTTCTTTAAGGTTCTAGAGTACTCTAAAGTTTTCCATAGGTTTCTACAAGTGATGAGTCATCACCTAAAGCTTTCTAAAAATTGTGGTTAATCATTCCATGTGTACCAATTACATTTCAAAGCTTCCTACTCAAGAGTCCTACATAAGCCATGACAAAAGCATGTGATGTAGGGCATTACATAAGCAAAGCTTCCTATACAAGCCTTCTAACATCTATAAATAGGCCATGAAGGCCAACTAAAATGGCTTTAGATAGCCAGAATTTCGGAGCAAACAAGAGAGAAAAGGGAGAAGAGAAAAGAAAAGGAAATAGAGAAGAAAGAGAGGGAGAAACCGGAAATAGAGAGGAGAGAAAGAAAGAGAGAAAAGCAAGAAGATGCTTGGACTGTCCAGCCTCCAAACGCAGCAAAGAAAAGGTAAAGATCTACCTTACTTGAAGTAAAGTTATTATATAAAGTATGGAGATCATTTTGGTATATATATTGTGAGAAGTTTATGTGTGATAGTTAGGTGAAGTTGTATGAAAGCTGTCCTTGTGTGCAGAAAATTCTGGGAGGTTTTATGTTCAGTAAATATGTAATGTTTCTAGATACTAATGAAGCAGGCATATATCTTTGTAGCTAAGGATCATAGAGACATTTTAGAACAAGTTTGACGTTAATCGGATTTACGGATCAAAAGTTATGGTGAAAATAGTAAAAGGTGCCAAATTAGTGACGGGATTTTTACTACTAGAAGTTTGTGTGCAAAACTGAACAGAATGGACAATAGAATTGGTACTCCATGAATTGGAACTAGTAAAGGAATGTCTTAAGGATCTTTTAAAATTGGTTTGACATCATTTGGATTTATGGATTAAAAGTTATGGGCAAAACAAGTTAGGGCGTCAAACTGGAAAATTGCAGAATGTTAAGGAAAGAATGAATAGTGAAACTAAGTCAAAACTACTGAGGCTGTTTTTGCCCAGTACCGTGATGCTGGAACCAGAAACCTAAAAACGGCCTATACTGAATTAAATTTAAGAGTCTCATGGTGATTTTGGTATATCATGGAGCTAAAAGCTACGTGCAAAACAAAATGGTGTGTCAACATACTGAAATTCCATAAAAGTAGTCCGAAAATGAATGGACTTAAGAGTGATTAATTATGTGATTTTGGACAAAAAAATTAGGAAAACATGAAGTGAATCCCTTGTTTATGAAGTGAGGAAGGATGTGGAAAAAGGAAAATGAAAGAATTGATCAAACGATGGAAAAATGACGCGAACGAAAGTTGAATGTTTTTCTTAAGCATCGGCTAACCGTCGGCCCCAACGGCTAAACGACGGTTGAACGTCGGCTACCCGACGGCTATTTTTTGGCCAAACACCAATTGACCTGAAAACAATGCTTGGTGTAGGTTTAGCAACAAACAGCTAACGAAATGTCAAAAACGGTAGGAACGGAGGTTAGACGGTCGTGAACGGAATGAGAAGCTTAGGACACGAGGTGAGTCCCATTGATTTCTAAACCTTTTTAAAGGCTAGTGTGCTTTGATTTTCTATGAAATGCTATATTTTATGCCATTTTGGAAATCCTCAAATATGTTTAAGGTTTACATGAGCAACATTTGCTTTTATGCTATTTCAGACTCGAATAAATTTCATATTCATCTTGGAAACCTTCCTAAATGTTTAAAACACGAATTTGTGAATTTAGTCCTTTTCGGATTAAATATTTGGGATTTCTGAAAAATGGTAAATTTTGGAATCGGGTATTTGGAGAATAATCCAAGTATCCTTATTGGAATATTTTATGAAAACTCTTGGAACTCGGGTATTCGGTAAATGACCGAAATATCTTTATTGGAACTTTTGTAAATATTTTTCAAATCGGGTAAGGGCAAAATGACCCGAATACCCTCAAAAAGTCTTTTGAAATCTAGCATGGGTGAAATGACCTGAATACCCTTGGAAAAATGAATTTTGTGATCAAGTACGGCCTCAAAAAATAAGAAATGTTTTTATTTGGAAATTCTGTGGGATCAGATGACCCTCTGGCCTGATCAGTCAGATGGGGTTGGTATTGTTGCGTTGAGTACTCAACAGGGACTTTGATCTTTGTACTAGCCCATGTTAGAGATAGGCGACCCCAAGTAACCTGATCAGTTCAGGGGATTGTCTTACTCCAAACAGGGCGACAGGATATTGTGATGAGTCGTCCCTGGCTAGCCGTCGTATGCCCGGCAAGTGCCTGTTGATTATGATTGGTGGGTTGTTCACATGAGACCGAGCGGGGACACTCGGTGTGTTCAACCCCTTGCCACCTCAATGGTGATTGACGTCAGGATTGGGACCCCTGGCTTATGGTGGCAAGTAAAAGATCTCTAAGTGCATGGTGAGGTATATTGGTACGCTGCTCACCCTTCCGGCATGACACAAGTGACATGTTGTAAGGCGCAGTCCTTGGCACAAGAGACCGTGTAGCTGAAGGCGAAGTTCTTTGAACTTTGCATGCGGGCCACACTTCTAGATGGGGAAGAACCCGCATTTATTGAATTGGGGGCCGTGTGTTTGAAAATTACTGTTTTTCGAACGTATATGATAAAATGACCTGAATTTATCAATTATTGCTATTTTCCCTATTATATAATTTACTTCAGCAATGATTTTGAAAATCGACTCTCTTTGAAAGGAAACACTGGCACACACACGGGACTCACTGGGTGATTTTTCACTCACACGTGTCTTTTATCTTACTTTTTTTGTAGGATCCGGAATTAGAAGAACCTACGGATAGAGGACAATACCACAGTAACAGCAGAATAGGTCCGAATGTCTCCTCTTTAGACCTTATATACTCTGTTGATTATTCATTACAATGACCCCTTGTCTAGGTATCTAGATGGGGCAACAACCAATATTGGTATGCTTCCGCTGTTACCTTTAGTAGGGGGTGTTATAATTGGTATCAGAGTGTAGTTTTACAGAACTGTGGTATCGTCATTGAGAATGATAGAACTCTTCCATTGTTTAGGTATGACGGATAGGAGTGATAAGTGCAAGCGCCCTATAGATGAGTATAGCGATGATGGAAAGGAAGAGATAGAATAGCACTCGGGTGTGAAAAGAATTGGAAGGATTAGGATTATCCACCGAGCAGGTGTGCCAGGACACTTTACTTAGATAGGATCCAGCCCTGGCTGCCATCATACACCTCATCTCACTAGGAGTGCATTTGACCATGTAGTGCCTGGTATTACCTTAATTGTGCGAGACCTAAGTTTGGAAAGGACTCCTAATCCCGAGAGGTTGTCATCACCGCATAAGGAAATGGGTGGCGATTTTGATTAAACTGATGGCGATATTAAATCACGCCATCAGGATAGTGATGAGGAGGATAGTGTCCCCGACGGTGTAGTATTGTCTGAGGATAATGAGAAGGAATTTGGCGGGGATACTCTGGGAATATTAGAAGATGAGATATTATGTTTCGAGGATGTTGAGATAGGAAGAGATTAGGAGGTACCCGAGGCGAAGATACTTGTGGTCGAAGAGTTCGAAGAAGAATTGGAAAGTAACTCCAGACATACTGGTTTGGTTACACCCTGATGCAGAGAAAGGTGAAGGATTCAATACAGCTGAATCCTATACAATTCCTACTAGTTCAGAACTAAAGAGAATGTTGGCATAAATGAGGATATGAGTAAGAGAAATTGAAGCGAATTTTGGAGTACAGGTCAGAAAAGATTTAGAAGACCTCCATGACAGAAGAAAGGAATGATGCAGAGGAGTGGAGGCTCGATTGGAGGATAACCCTCTTTTAGATGCTTTAATTATAAGAAGGAATTAATTATAGGAAGGAAAGACATAAGAGTTTCAATTGCCCTCACCCCCATAGGACAGGAGGATAAAATTGACCAGGAAGAAACAATCAAGAGCAGAGGGCAGGACTAGAAAGAGAGAACCTAGACATGCTTCTACTCCTACAGCCGAACCTGCTAAACCAAGTAAATGCCCGAGTGATTATATCAAAGAAGATGGATGATCATGTCGTAGTAGTGAAAGGTATACTTTTTAGCTTTAAATCATGATGCTAAAGTATTGGTAGATCCTACACATTCCTCTACAGTTAATGTATTTCTTGTTGTTATGTGGATAAAAAGGAGGAAGAAATTTCATAAGAAATGCTTGTCAATGCCCTATTGGAAAAGTAAATGAATAGTGAGAAAGTACATAAGAAATGTAAGATCTTGGTAGGAAATGAAATTTTGGAAGAGATTTGATATGCCTTCCTATGGAGGACTAAGATACTATCTTGAGCATGGACTGGCTACCCCAGCATCGTAATCAGGTTGACTGAAGATATAAAGCAATACATTTCTGTCAGCCTGGAAACCTATATTGGAATTTGTAGATGAGGCTGGAAAGAAAGGTAATACTTGTATATCAGGACTTGAGGCCAAGAAGATAATTGAAAATAGTGTACTGGGACTATGTAATTAATAAGTTAGGAGCGGTTGAGAAACCTGAAGAAGTTTCTATTATAAATGAGTATTTGGATGTTTTTCCAGTGGAATTGAAGAAATTACCACTGAAGAGAGAAGTAGAATTTTCTATTGAATTAGTGACATTGGCAAAGCTATTTTCACGAACTCCTTATTGAATGGCACCTACAGAATTACAGGAGTTTAAGAAATAAGTACAGGAATTAATGGAGCCAGAATTCATTTGGCCTAGTACTTCATTTTGGAGAGTACCTATCTTGTTTGTTAGATGTATATAGATTTATGAGGTTAAATGCAGTAACAATAAAGAATAAATATCCATTGCCCATGATTGATGAATTGTTTACGAAGAGCAGGATGATTCTCAGAGTTAAACTTGAAGCAAGGATATTATTAAGTTCGGATTTGAAAAGAAAATATACTGAAAATTGTATTTAACACGATATGACTTTTTCGAGCTTGTAGTGATGCCCCTTTGGTGTCACTAATGCCTGTTGTTTAAAGATCTAATGCACCAGCCATTTTGGCCCAATTTTATGGCTATATTCATAGATGATATTCTGGTGTGCCACAAAGAATCCTATGATCATGAACGATAATCTTCAGAAAATATTAGAAAAGTTAAGATAGTCCAAACTATATACAAAATTCAGTAAGTGTGAGTCTTGGTTACAAGAAGTAGCATTCTTAGGACATATGATATCCAAAGTCGCGAGTATAATAGATCCTGCAAAAGTTAAAGCAGTGATGAACTGGAAACATCTTGAGATCCTGACTGAATATGATGTATTCTGTGATTTGTAGGATATTATCGGAGGTTTACTGAGAAATTTTCTAAGATAACATTACTTTGAGTCGACTCACCCAAAAGAAAGTTCCTTATGATTGGACTGAAAAATATAAGGGAAAATTCCAGGAGTTGAGAAAAGGATTAAGCTCTACTCCTGTTTTAACATTGCCAATAATGGACAAGCCTTATAAAGAGTACATAGATGTGTCAAAGGAAGGATTGAGAGCAGTATTGAGGCAAGAGAGAAAGGTGATAGCTTATATGTTTAGGAAATGGAAACCCTATGAGGAGAATTACATTATACATGATTTGGAGTTAGTTGCTATTATGTTTGCCCTTTTGAAGTGGAGACATTATGTGAAGCCAGTTTAGAAGTCTTCACTGACCACAAAAGTTTGGACATGCTTTTACTCGAAAAGGATTTGAACATAAGGCAAAGTTGATGAATGGAAATTCTGGAAGGATTTTAATGACCAACTAAGTATCATCCTAGAAAAGCAAACACAATAGTAAATGCCCTTAGTAGGAAGGCAAATTTATCAGCTCTTCAGACGTTACAAATTTCGGAATTAGAAATGTTTGCAGCAGACGGAGAAATAAGGATAAGTAATACTTCCATTCAACCTACCTTTCTACAACAGCCGGGGAGAGAGCAATATTAAGATGTAAAGCACATAAGTTAGCGCAGAAGAAGGCGAATACAGGAGGAGATGAGTTCTAAAAGGAGAATGATGGGATTAATTGCTATCGGGGTCGGTATTGTATTTTGAAACAATATGCGAGGAGATAAGATATTTAGCAGAGACACCTTGGAGTAAGTATACCACCCATTATGGAGCTGCAAAGATGTATTAGAACCTAAAACAACATTATTGGTGGATTGGTAAGGAAAAGGACAATTTGGTCTTTGTAAACAATGTTTAATCTGTTAAAAAAAAAAAAAAGGGCCCATCAACAATGGCTTGGAGGGTTACAACTATTATCTACTCTATCGTGGAAATGAAATGAAATTACTATAAACCTCACTACAGGATTACCTATGATAGAGAAGCAGCAAGATACTATTGGGTGATAATGGATTGACTAACTAAGTCTGCTCATTTCATTCCTATTAATTAACAGAATTCCTCAGAGCAGTTGAGTGAAATCTATATGGAGGGAGTAATCAGACTGCCCAATGGATCCCATCCCTTTTGTTTTTTTTTTTTTCTTTCAAAACTTAGACTTGTATCATAACTAACACAAATATCTATTTAGTAGAATATGATATAACATGTGATTTCTGCCGAACATAAAGGAAAGGGCTCTTATACCTGTAGAAACATAATATATGGGTAAATGAATTCTAGCTGTTTTCAAATCGACCAGAATCGCTGGATGGCTGAAATAAAAAGTTCTCGGATCTATATGTATAGTGCGATCATATGAAGGGTATGTTATTATTTTAGTTTAGATTAGATCGAAGCAATGAGTATCCTCTAGTATTGTGTTAGATCAAGATCAGAGATTTACCTCAAAGTTTTGGACTAAGCTATAGTAGAGGTATGGGACCACAATAAAGTTCAGTATAGCAGTGCACCTATACGCGTATGGACAGACAGAACAAGTGAATGGAATTTTGGAAGACATGTTCTAAGCATGCGTTTTGAATTTTGAGGTATAATAAATGGATAATTTAGCGCATGCAGAATTCATACACAATAATAGTTAATAATTAACAATTGGAATGGTCCCATTTGAAGCTCTTTATGGAAGGAAATGAAGTCCAAAAGAAGAATGGGTAAACAAAATACTTTGGGACTTGGAAAAGTCTAACATGCTGTGAAGATAATTAACATCAAGTTGGAGGTAGTTCAGAGTAGACAAAAGAAGAAAGAAATCGTACGGATCGACGAAAGAGAAATTTAGAATCTGAGGAATGAAATCATGTATTCTTGAGGTTGACTCCACAATGACAATAGGGAATCAAAGAACAAGAAAAGATACTGGACCAAACCCTACTGTCGAGGGGATTGGGAAAGTAGCCCATCAAGTTGGAATTACCAATAGAACTTCAAGTTATTCACTGCGTGTTTTATGTACCCCAACTTCGAAAGTATGTGGCTAATTTTACCCACATTTTGAAAGAAGAACCCATTGAGTTGGCTCTAAGCTTGAAGAATGAGGAAGAGACGTTAAGATCGCGAAGTATGATGAAAAGAAATTGCGGAATGAGAAAATTCCATTTGTGCAAGTATCGTGGAATCATCATGCTGTGTAAGATGCAGCTTGGGGAAAAACGAAAGCGAGGATATTGAAAAAGTACCCAGATTTATTCCAAGTATAAGCCAAATTTCGAGGACGAAATTTTTGAAAGGAGGGGAGAATGTAACACCCCACTAAAATGGCTTTAGATAACATCTACAAATCTGGCTTTAGATAGCCATAATTTCGGAGCAAACAAGAGAGAAAAGGGAGAAGAGAAAAGAAAAGGAAATAGAGAAGAAAGAGAGGGAGAAACCGGAAATAGAGAGGAGAGAAAGAGAGAGAGAAAAGCAAGAAGATGCTTGGACTGTCCAGCCTCCAAACGCAGCAAAGAAAAGGTAAAGATCTACCTTACTTGAAGTAAAGTTATTATATAAAGCATGGAGATCATTTTGGTATATATATTGTGAGAAGTTTATGTGTGATAGTTAGGTGAAGTTGTATGAAAGCTGTCCTTGTGTGCAGAAAATTCTGGGAGGTTTTATGTTCAGTAAATATGTAATGTTTCTGGATTTGAATGAATCAGGCATATATCTTTGTAGCTAAGGATCATAGAGACATTTTAGAACAAGTTTGACATTAATCGGATTTACGGATCAAAAGTTATGGTGAAAATAGTAAAAGGTGCCAAATCAGTGACGGGATTTTTACTACTAGAAGTTTGTGTGCTAAACTGAACAGAATGGACAATAGAATTGGTACTCCATGAATTGTAACTAGTAAATGAATGTCTTAAGGATATTTTACAATTGGTTTGACATCATTTGGATTGGTGGATTAAAAGTTATGGGCAAAACAAGTTAGGGTGTCAAACTGGAAAATTGCAGAATGTTAAGGAAAGAATGAATAGTGAAACTAAGTTAAAACTACTGAGGCTGTTTTTGCCCAGTACTGTGATGATGGAACCAGAAACCTAAAAATGGCCTATACTAAATTAAATTTAAGAGTCTCACGGTGATTTTGGTATATCATGGAGCCAAATCGGAGCTGTAAATTAAAAGTTATGTGCAAAACAAAATGGTATGTCAAACCAGTGAAATTTCAGAAAAGTAGTCCGAAAATGAATGGACTTAAGAGTGATTAATTATGTGATTTTGGACAAAAAATTAGGGAAACATGAAGTGAATCCCTTGTTTATGAAGTGAGGAAGGATGTGGAAAAAGAAAAATGAAAGAATTGATCAAACGATGGAAAAATGATGCGAACGAAAGTTGAACGTTTTTCTTAAGCATCGGCTAACCGTCGGCCCCAACGGCTAAACGACGTCAGCTAACCGTCGGGCACGTCGGCCAGACGTCGGCTACCCGACGGCTATTTTTTGGCCAAACACCAATTGACCTGAAAATAATGTTTGGTATAGGTTTAGCGACAAACAGCTAACGAAATGTTAAAAACGGTAGGAACGGAGGTTAGACAGTCGTGAACGGAATGAGAGGCTTAGGACACGAGGTGAGTCCCATTGATTTCTAAACCTTTTTAAAGGCTAGTGTGCTTTGATTTTCTATGAAATGCTGTGTTTTATACCATTTTGGAAATCCTCAAATATGTTTAAGGTTTACATGAGAAACATTTGCTTTTATGATGAACTGGAAACATCTTGAGATCCTGACTGAATATGATGTATTCTGTGATTTGTAGGATATTATCGGAGGTTTACTGAGAAATTTTCTAAGATAACATTACTTTGAGTCGACTCACCCAAAAGAAAGTTCCTTATGATTGGACTGAAAAATATAAGGGAAAATTCCAGGAGTTGAGAAAAGGATTAAGCTCTACTCCTGTTTTAACATTGCCAATAATGGACAAGCCTTATAAAGAGTACATAGATGTGTCAAAGGAAGGATTGAGAGCAGTATTGAGGCAAGAGAGAAAGGTGATAGCTTATATGTTTAGGAAATGGAAACCCTATGAGGAGAATTACATTATACATGATTTGGAGTTAGTTGCTATTATGTTTGCCCTTTTGAAGTGGAGACATTATGTGAAGCCAGTTTAGAAGTCTTCACTGACCACAAAAGTTTGGACATGCTTTTACTCGAAAAGGATTTGAACATAAGGCAAAGTTGATGAATGGAAATTCTGGAAGGATTTTAATGACCAACTAAGTATCATCCTAGAAAAGCAAACACAATAGTAAATGCCCTTAGTAGGAAGGCAAATTTATCAGCTCTTCGGACGTTACAAATTTCGGAATTAGAAATGTTTGCAGCGAGACGGAGAAATAAGGATAAGTAATACTTCCATTCAACCTACCTTTCTACAACAGCAGGGAGAGAGCAATATTAAGATGTAAAGCACATAAGTTAGCGCAGAAGAAGGCGAATACAGGAGGAGATGAGTTCTAAAAGGAGAATGATGGGATTAATTGCTATCGGGGTCGGTATTGTATTTTGAAACAATATGCGAGGAGATAAGATATTTAGCAGAGACACCTTGGAGTAAGTATACCACCCATTATGGAGCTGCAAAGATGTATTAGAACCTAAAACAACATTATTGGTGGATTGGTAAGGAAAAGGACAATTTGGTCTTTGTAAACAATGTTTAATCTGTTAAAAAAAAAAAAAAGGGCCCATCAACAATGGCTTGGAGGGTTACAACTATTATCTACTCTATCGTGGAAATGAAATGAAATTACTATAAACCTCACTACAGGATTACCTATGATAGAGAAGCAGCAAGATACTATTGGGTGATAATGGATTGACTAACTAAGTCTGCTCATTTCATTCCTATTAATTAACAGAATTCCTCAGAGCAGTTGAGTGAAATCTATATGGAGGGAGTAATCAGACTGCCCAATGGATCCCATCCCTTTTGTTTTTTTTTTTTTCTTTCAAAACTTAGACTTGTATCATAACTAACACAAATATCTATTTAGTAGAATATGATATAACATGTGATTTCTGCCGAACATAAAGGAAAGGGCTCTTATACCTGTAGAAACATAATATATGGGTAAATGAATTCTAGCTGTTTTCAAATCGACCAGAATCGCTGGATGGCTGAAATAAAAAGTTCTCGGATCTATATGTATAGTGCGATCATATGAAGGGTATGTTATTATTTTAGTTTAGATTAGATCGAAGCAATGAGTATCCTCTAGTATTGTGTTAGATCAAGATCAGAGATTTACCTCAAAGTTTTGGACTAAGCTATAGTAGAGGTATGGGACCACAATAAAGTTCAGTATAGCAGTGCACCTATACGCGTATGGACAGACAGAACAAGTGAATGGAATTTTGGAAGACATGTTCTAAGCATGCGTTTTGAATTTTGAGGTATAATAAATGGATAATTTAGCGCATGCAGAATTCATACACAATAATAGTTAATAATTAACAATTGGAATGGTCCCATTTGAAGCTCTTTATGGAAGGAAATGAAGTCCAAAAGAAGAATGGGTAAACAAAATACTTTGGGACTTGGAAAAGTCTAACATGCTGTGAAGATAATTAACATCAAGTTGGAGGTAGTTCAGAGTAGACAAAAGAAGAAAGAAATCGTACGGATCGACGAAAGAGAAATTTAGAATCTGAGGAATGAAATCATGTATTCTTGAGGTTGACTCCACAATGACAATAGGGAATCAAAGAACAAGAAAAGATACTGGACCAAACCCTACTGTCGAGGGGATTGGGAAAGTAGCCCATCAAGTTGGAATTACCAATAGAACTTCAAGTTATTCACTGCGTGTTTTATGTACCCCAACTTCGAAAGTATGTGGCTAATTTTACCCACATTTTGAAAGAAGAACCCATTGAGTTGGCTCTAAGCTTGAAGAATGAGGAAGAGACGTTAAGATCGCGAAGTATGATGAAAAGAAATTGCGGAATGAGAAAATTCCATTTGTGCAAGTATCGTGGAATCATCATGCTGTGTAAGATGCAGCTTGGGGAAAAACGAAAGCGAGGATATTGAAAAAGTACCCGGATTTATTCCAAGTATAAGCCAAATTTCGAGGACGAAATTTTTGAAAGGAGGGGAGAATGTAACACCCCACTAAAATGGCTTTAGATAACATCTACAAATCTGGCTTTAGATAGCCATAATTTCGGAGCAAACAAGAGAGAAAAGGGAGAAGAGAAAAGAAAAGGAAATAGAGAAGAAAGAGAGGGAGAAACCGGAAATAGAGAGGAGAGAAAGAGAGAGAGAAAAGCAAGAAGATGCTTGGACTGTCCAGCCTCCAAACGCAGCAAAGAAAAGGTAAAGATCTACCTTACTTGAAGTAAAGTTATTATATAAAGCATGGAGATCATTTTGGTATATATATTGTGAGAAGTTTATGTGTGATAGTTAGGTGAAGTTGTATGAAAGCTGTCCTTGTGTGCAGAAAATTCTGGGAGGTTTTATGTTCAGTAAATATGTAATGTTTCTGGATTTGAATGAATCAGGCATATATCTTTGTAGCTAAGGATCATAGAGACATTTTAGAACAAGTTTGACATTAATCGGATTTACGGATCAAAAGTTATGGTGAAAATAGTAAAAGGTGCCAAATCAGTGACGGGATTTTTACTACTAGAAGTTTGTGTGCTAAACTGAACAGAATGGACAATAGAATTGGTACTCCATGAATTGTAACTAGTAAATGAATGTCTTAAGGATATTTTACAATTGGTTTGACATCATTTGGATTGGTGGATTAAAAGTTATGGGCAAAACAAGTTAGGGTGTCAAACTGGAAAATTGCAGAATGTTAAGGAAAGAATGAATAGTGAAACTAAGTTAAAACTACTGAGGCTGTTTTTGCCCAGTACTGTGATGATGGAACCAGAAACCTAAAAATGGCCTATACTAAATTAAATTTAAGAGTCTCACGGTGATTTTGGTATATCATGGAGCCAAATCGGAGCTGTAAATTAAAAGTTATGTGCAAAACAAAATGGTATGTCAAACCAGTGAAATTTCAGAAAAGTAGTCCGAAAATGAATGGACTTAAGAGTGATTAATTATGTGATTTTGGACAAAAAATTAGGGAAACATGAAGTGAATCCCTTGTTTATGAAGTGAGGAAGGATGTGGAAAAAGAAAAATGAAAGAATTGATCAAACGATGGAAAAATGATGCGAACGAAAGTTGAACGTTTTTCTTAAGCATCGGCTAACCGTCGGCCCCAACGGCTAAACGACGTCAGCTAACCGTCGGGCACGTCGGCCAGACGTCGGCTACCCGACGGCTATTTTTTGGCCAAACACCAATTGACCTGAAAATAATGTTTGGTATAGGTTTAGCGACAAACAGCTAACGAAATGTTAAAAACGGTAGGAACGGAGGTTAGACAGTCGTGAACGGAATGAGAGGCTTAGGACACGAGGTGAGTCCCATTGATTTCTAAACCTTTTTAAAGGCTAGTGTGCTTTGATTTTCTATGAAATGCTATGTTTTATACCATTTTGGAAATCCTCAAATATGTTTAAGGTTTACATGAGAAACATTTGCTTTTATGATATGTCGGACTTGAATAAATTTCATATTCAGCTTGGAAACCTTCCTGAATGTTTAAAACCCGGATTTGTGAATTTAGTCCTTTTCGGATTAAACATTTGGGATTTCTGAAAAATGGTAAATTTTGGAATAGGGTATTTGGAGAATAATCCAAGTATCCTTATTGGAATATTTTATGAAAACTCTTGGAACTCGAGTATTCAGTAAATAACCAAAATATCCTTATTAGAACTTTTGTGAATATTTTTCAAATCGGGAAAGGGTAAAATGACCCGGATGCCCTCAAAAAGTCTTTTGGAATCTGGCATGGGTGAAATGACCCGAATACCCTTGGAAAAATAAATTTTGTGATCAAGTACGGCCCCAGAAAATAAGAAATGTTATGATTTGGAAATCTTACGGGATCAGATGACCCTCTAGCCTGATCAGTCAGATGGGGTTGGTATTGTTGCGTTGAGTAACTTAACTGGGACTTTGATCTTTTTATTAGCCCATGTTAGAGATAGACGACCCCAAGTAACCTAATCAGTTCTAGGGATTGTCTTACTCCAAATAGGGCGACAGGATATTGTGTTGAGTTGTCTCTGGCTAGCCGTTATGAGCCCGACAATTGCCTGTTGATTATGATTGGTGGGTTGTTCACATGAGACCGAGCGGGGATACTCAGTGTATTTAACCCCTTGCCACCTCGATAGTGATTGACGTCAGGATTGGGACCCCTGGCTTATGGTGGCAAGTAAAAGATCCCTAAGTGCACGGTGAGGTACATTGGTACGCTGCTCACCCTTCTGGCATGACATGGGTGACGTGCTATAAGGCGCAGTCCCTAGCACAAGAGACTGTGTAGCTGAAGGCGAAGTTCTTTGAACTTTACACGCGGGTCGCACTTCTAGATGGGGAAGAACCCGCATTTATTGAATTGGGGGTTGTGTGTTTGAAAATTACTGTTTTTCGAACGTATATGATAAAATGACCTGAATTTATCAATCATTGCTATTTTCCCTGTTATATAATTTACTTTAGAAAAGATTTTGAAAATCGACTCTCTTTTAAGGGAAACACTGGCACACATACGGGACTCACTGGGTGATTTTTCACTCATACGTATCTTTTATCTTACTTTTTTTGTAGGATCCGGAATTGGAAGAACCTACGAATAGAGGACAATTCCACAGTGATAGCAGAATAGGTCCGGATGTCTCCCCTTTGGACCTTATATACTCTGTTGATTATTCATTATAAAGACCCCTTGTCTGGGTATCTGGACGGGGCAACACCTAATATTGGTATGCTTCCGCTGTTACCTTTAGTTGGGGTGTTACACAACATATGTGTTCATATAACTTTATTTTTTAAGCCATCACCAAATGTGATTGATCCACCACTTTTAGATTCATAATCAAATAGGAATTCTTTTCTTCATGTCATGTGTTTTGAGCAACCACTTTTCAGATATAATATATCCTCTATTGTGGCTTTTAAAGATATGTGTACCATATGTGCCTTAAGTTCAGCCTTACTAATCTAGATTTACTTCGTCTTTAGAGATTTTTTTCTTTCGTCTAACTTGGGTTTGACAGACTTCCAGCCATATTAAAAATCTTTGAATCTCTTTAAGTAATTCTTCCACCCATGACCTGCAAAAAATTAATAATCATAATAAACAAGGGACTTCTTGGGCTTTTGTTTGAATTTTCTCAACTGCTCTTTCTTCTAAACAATTGTCAGATTCATCTGACATGCAACAACATTCTTGTTGGACTCATCATAACCCAAGCCTATCTTGTCCATAGGTGGTTTATTAAAGGGCAATACTTCATCTAGTTTAGCCTTTCTAGTATTTAGTCTCTTAAAAGCAAATTTGACATTTATTAGTAATTGATTTATTGTTTGTAACTGTTGATCTTTGAGTTTCAACTCCTTCTCTTTTTTAATAATCTCTTTTTTATACAGGCTAAACTTTTGTTCTTGATTATTGAGTGATTGATTAAACTTTTCAACTTGTTTCTTCAATAACTTGATTTGCTTTACTCATCCCTGCCACTTTGAGTACAACAATTCACAGTATAAGCCTTTCAAAGTCAATGTCCTTAAAGACAAGTTGAAAGGGAACACATGAGTAGGATTCCATATGCTTCGCCAATTGGATCTATCATATATGTTATCATATGTACTAGGCTTGATGTATCATATGCTCTTAGTTTGACGCGCAGATGCCAATCTGACCCTGGTAAGGGTCATTGGGTGGCTATGAAGAATATCCTTAAGTACTTGCAAAAGACTAAGATGTATTCTTAGTATATAGATGAGGTAATTTGAAAATAAACAAGTATACTGATACTAGTTTTTAATCTGATAAAAGTAATTTCAAATCACAGTCAAGCTACGTGTTTACATTATGTGGAGGGGCAATAATTTGAAAAAGTTTCAAACAAGACACTATTGCTGACTCAACGACTGAAAATGAGTACTTAGGCATTTCTAAAGCTGTTAAGGAAATTGTTTGGATCAAGAAGTTAATGACAGAGTTTGGAGTGGTTCCTAGCGTTATTGAACCAATATCTCTATATTGTGGCAATAATGGAGTTATTGCACAAGTAAAGGAGCCAGGGTTTCACCAGCAATTGAAGCATATACTCAGACATTTTTATTTGATTAGGAAAAAATAATAGATAGACAAGATATAAAGATAGAGAGAGTTCTCACGGATGAGAATATAGCTGATCCACTTACTAAAGTATTATCCCAAAAGAAACACGAGTCATTCAATATTAGATACATAAATGATTGGCTCTAGTGCAAGTGAGAGTTTGTTAGTATTATGCCCTAGAGACAATCACATGCATTCTGTATATTGTACATTTATTGAATAAAACAAGAAATTCTTTATCTTTCAGATTATTTTATTTATGTTTTCATATAAAATAACTGTTAGATAAAGTCCCAACTGTAACACTGTGCTAAGAAAATCATGATAGAGATCATGATGTGAGGTTCCTACTATAGTGAATAGTATTCGTACTTAAATTATCTCTAGTCATAGTATTAATGAGATAGGACATCATTAATGTGTTAAGACTAGCACGTGTTATACTTTTTGATTTAATTAGGTAGTGGTTCTCACATTCGTGAGTGTTGTAATACTCAAAGTTAACGTGTGGATGCTTGTTACCAAAACAAGTACATTAGATAACCTAGTTATGAGATAATCACATGGATAACTATTTAGTGCCAATGATGAAATCTAATCATAGTATATGTGAAAGTATCCTTAGAATGAAGATATTCAAAGCACTTTATTTGCTAAGAATTGGACTTTGATTCCAATCTCTGGACTCCTGATAAGGCCGCTTATGGGATAGATATTGAATACAACGTGAAGTAAACAAAAGTAGTTGAAAAGATCAATAAATGATTCACCATTCCTAATAATAGGGGCAAATATCTTATGGCCACTTGTAAGAATTACTACTCGAGAAGTCCTTGGCCAAGGCAATTATGTATTGAAAGTAGTTTCAATTGATACACATGATGAGTAGTAAATTTTGGGAACAAGTACTAAAATATTTGCACCAGAATTAATTAATATTCTGGATTATGTTGGCACTAATTTCATATTCCAAACCAAATAAGATATTATATGGTGAAAGGAGTCTATCACACTGATGTTTGCTATTGAAAGGTTCAAGTCAAGCTACATGACTTTCTGGACTTTTGGGTGGTCATGATGTGTTGCTAGATACCGGTTATGATATGCTAAATATGAATTTATTAATTAGAGAATTAATAAATCAATCATAATTAAAATTAATAAGTTAATTCTAAATTATTAAAGACTATTAATCATAAGTTAGATTAATTCATAATTTGCTATCAATAGACTAGGAAACCTAATAGGTTACACACAATAGATGATTAAGTACTTAAGATATTATTTGATAATATTACAGGGTTAATTGTGAAAAGAAGAAGTAGTAGTGGTCGAATTATAATTAATTATAATTCGTGGGTCATATTGTAATTAACAATATTACAATTGTAAATTGGTAATTAAAGAATCCATATTCATTATGGATTCTAGTTACCAAACATAGATGACATATTTGATATACATGTTTTGTTTTTTATTAGGGAATCAACAGAGAGTTTTGTTTTCTCTAAGAAAATCGTCTCTCCTCTTCTTTTTCTTCTGGTTCTCACATAAAACCCTAGCCGCCAGAAATTATTCTGCAAGCACAGAATTTTGGTGACTTGAGTGTAGTCCTTGTGTGGACTGTATTAGAGGCAATCTCACATTGAGATTGTAGGGGTTTGATAGCCGAATTGTTCTTATCTAGTTCGTGATTGACGAAGAGCAATCAATCTGCTGGATCTCGCCTTCAGCAAAGGAAGAAACTTTTGTTTACAAAGACAACACCGTAGGTGATTATCTTACCTTTTCTTTGGTCCATTCATCGCATATAAGGTGATCTAAGGTGTAGTTTTGTGTTTTTATTCTGCTTGTAATGAGATTGCATGATCGCGAGACTTTAACATATAAAACATTATAACATAATGCATGGTCAATATGATAAAATTTTAAACTAGTCATACAACTACTATCAATATGAAGATGATCTAAAACCCGAAAATAACATACACCTCTATATGAGAAAATAATGTAACTTATAGTGATGTAGGGATTCACAACTTAAAACTTCAAAGTAATATGTACCTCTATAGGAGATAACAATGTAACTTACAATTAGGCCTGAACCTTTCACTAAAATTAATATGTCTTGCATCCAAATGTTATATTAGTTTTAGTATCCTTAATATTTTTGCAATCATAGATATCATTTGGATATTCTATAGGAAATCCTTATAATGTCTCTAACTTAAGCGTATAACCCCTATATTGATATTTTTTAAAGTTTTCAATCCAAACACATCGCCTATTGGATAATTGTGAATGAATTAAAAAATAACACAATTAAATTTTCGGTCTAATCTAGTAACAAATACAACATAGCCCTTCTTTAAGGAGACCATTTAAAATGGTAGAGAGCAAACGTTAATTTTTACTAATAGGCTAATAGGGGAGGCCTAAGGTTAGAAATAACCATTACACACTTTTTTTGAATAAAAGATTATGCATAATGAAATAGTATCTAAAGGGATGCTAATGTAAACTATATGACATATTATCATGAATAATACATAAGTCAACAAAATAAAATATATTAAAAACTATAAAATAAAAAATAATTTTATGGTCAACCTAAACACAAAAATAAAATTACAAAATTACAATTGAAAATTTTAATTTGCTAGCAAAACAGCCAATTCTTGAATATTTTGCAATTTCATTTAGATGGAGCAAACCAATAACACGTGATGTTCAATGGTACAATGGTTAGCATTATAGCCTTTGAACTTGGCAACCCAAGTTCGGATCCCATCTTTCTCCCCTTTTTAAAAAAAATTAAAAAGGTGTTGTCTACTAGTCTAATGACATGTTGGGAATAGCGACTCCAGTGATTTACAATTTTTTAACTTAATAATAATAATAATAATAATAATAATAATAATAATAATAATAATAATAATAATAATAATAATAATAATAATAATAATAATAATAATAATAACTAAAAAAGGAAACATGAAGATGAAATCTACCCTACTCGATAATACTTATACATATTCACTGAATAAAAAACTATGGCCATAAAATTTTTTTGAATTCATCAAATCATTCACTATAAATATGAATACATTATTCCTATATCGCTTAACTAGTATATGCATAAAAGATTTAATCTGAATACATAAACATATACCAAACCAGTGGCTCTGATACCAATTGTTAGGAATAAGATCGATATATTTATGCATAAACCATACTAAAATCTATAAAACATGAAAATGAATCATACCTTTATAAATATCATTTTCAAAATTACAACACAAGAAGTTTTGGCCTTCTAATAATACTCCAAACCCCCAAGTCTTCTTCACTATAATCTCTCTGAACTAGAAAATTACCTATCGTATTTTTCTCTTTTTGAGGGTGAACTTATATAAACTCTGAGAGAACGTTAGAGTGTGTTGTTTCTCACATATATTGATATATAGAGTCTTAAATTAATATGTATAGTTAACTATATCCAACTATCTCTACATATTTTACTCTATCTTAAATATGAATCCTAATAGAGTATCAAAATTATATAAGGATAATTGAATATAACTACTTTCACTTGTCCTATTCTATCTCAAATACAGCTTTAGTTTCTTGTAACTTATCATAACAAATTATAAATATTTAATTTTTGTTTTTATCCCATAATTAGGAACTACTGAAAGGACCTGACGGAATATAGTTAGATTAAACTTCAATAAATTATTTTGTCAAACCAAAATTATTTATTAATTACATTCCACTCTACGAAAAGAACATAGCTGCACTCTTAAACTAATTGAAATTATTAATTATATTCTATGATTGTTTAATCTAACACTTAATACTTTTAAAGTCTTGAAAATAGAAATAGAGAATCAAAAAGAAATTAGGATGAAAATTGTAATACCTAATAGGGGTGGGAATATTATGGTAGGTATACAAATGAGGGACGATTAGTGATCCATTTGCTAAGTTCATTAAAGCTAAGGCCACTATTACCCAATATGCTATGCTTAGAACACCATAACCAAATAATGTGATAGAAAGAAGGAAATACACCTTTACTGAATATTGTAAGATAGATTATTAGTTGATTTAATTTACTATTATCTATATAGAGTAAGGTATTAAAAACCATAACATATATTTTGTATTGGATTCCATCCAAGGCTATTCGAAAGATGATATTTTATTTATGAAATGTTTGAAAATAGAATTTAAGACATTAACATATTTGGGAATGTCCAACTATAGTAAGATATTCCTATTGAGCATATTAGCACAACTTTGATGATTATTGATTCTATTACTATAAAACTAACAACTAATATTTTTTTCAGAATCATGTAATCTAAATAGGTCTTGCTAGCTTAATTTAGACTTTGATAAAGATAATGCCAAAGAAAATGTGATAATTGACTTTAACTAACTGAACATGTGATTTAGTTTTGTTAGGAGATGTATTTGCAATTATTAGCATATGTTTGATGCTGAGTAAAGCTAAAGAAGAGTTTAGAAGTCTTTTCATTGAAGATCTCTAGAACATCTTGAGAAGATTTTGTGGACAAATACATTGGAGATTGTATCCCAAGAAAGTTAATGTCATGAAGGAAAGGAACTGTGAATGCCTAAGAAAATATGAGATGAAGTTTGTGTTTTAGTAGGTTCCTAATCTAAGTAAACTGCATGCCTCTACAAAGTATTAATAGGGAGACTTGTAAAAGGAGGATTGGACGAAACTGAAGAGATATCATTCTAGTTTAGGTGAGAAAAATAGAGGAGGAATTTCATGAAAATATTCTGAGTGGTTGAGAAGCATACATCACTAATAGAGATTGTTAAATCATTCTGTTTAGTATACTTCCGGTTTAAGTTATCAGCAACAATAATATACAATCTTCTTGAAGGACTTGAATCATTCTTTTTCAAAGAAAATATCTTTCTAGTGAGAAGGTTTCAGTTGTCAAATGAAGACCCGTAGAGTTGCTGTAACAATGATTGATGGATGATCAGTCATGCTAGGTTAAGTTCAATAATTGTGAATAATCATCGGTAAAGGTTATGAAATAGTGATAACCTCATCTTAATTGTATAGACATTGGGCCACATACATCAGAATGTATAAGTTCTAATAACACTTTAGCCCTTTCTTCTTTTTCAGAAAAAGGAGTTTTAGCTATTTTACAAAGTAAACAAGATTCGCATGTGATATATGATTCATAATCAAATGACCATAAGTCACCATGTTTGTGTAGCTTAGAAATGTGATTCTCATTTATATGGCCTAAACGATAATGCCATAAATAAGATGAGATTGAGTTATCTATCCTTAGTTTCTTATTATTTATATTAAGAATTAGATTATCCATGTCTAGAACATATAAACTATTAACCAGAGTTGTAGAACCATAATGAATATCATTTAATGAAAAAGAACAATATTCATTCTTAAAAATTAAATGAAAACCATACAAATCTAAACACGCAATTGAGATAATATTTTTTAACAAAACTGGTACATAATAATAGTTTTGTAGTTCTAAAACTAATCCAGATGGCAAGTGTAGCTCGTAAGCCCCCACAGCAAGTGCAGCAACCTTTGCTCCATTTGTAGTACGTAGGTTCACGTCGCCCTTCTCAATCCTTCTACTGTACTTTAGTCCCTACAAGTTATTGTATAAATAAGATCCACATCCGGTATCTAATACCTATATTTTATTTCTAAAGGCAGTATTAATCTCAATTATAAACATACCAAGAGTATAAGTAGAAGTACATGTAAGCTTCTGTTGGGTATATCAAGCTCGTATCCTATACAGCGCAGCGGAAAATAAACCGAGATACCTTCTTAGGACCCGTCTAGGACCCGTCTATGTGTAGAAAACAAGACATAATGATAATAAAGGTAACAGCTTTTTTACCTTTGTTTGATCGTCCGAAGAACAAAATTTCTTCTTTAAGTCGAAGCATGATCCAGCAATCCTCTTATGCAAACTCCACGAGAGTTAGACGTCTAACCATTATAATCACAGTGTGTGATTATCTCTAATAGTAATCCACACAGATGAATACTCAAGCACCAAAATTTCCTGTGCTAGCAGAAAAAGATGGCAGCTAGGGTTGTTTTCATTTTTAGCAAAGAGAGAGAGAGAGGGAGAAGAAGAAGACATTTTTTTTGTAGCTCATATTTTCGTGTGAATCACCCTTAGATTAGGGTTTCGAGCATATCTAGTATATGTTCCAAAATCCACTGAAAATCTGAAATTCTAAAACAATTAGAATTTCCTAATTGTAATTGGAAATATCAAATTCTACAATTACAACTTGAACCACAAATTATAACTAATTATAATTTGTCCAAAACAACTTCTCTTTCTCGCAATTAACCCCCTATGTTATAAAATAACATCTTGAGTATATAATCATCTATTGTGTGTGACCTATTAGGTTTCCCAGTCAATTGGTAGCAAACATGAATTAATCCAAACGTCTTTGACATTAATAATCCATAATTAATTAGAATTAATCTTATTAATTCTAATCAGGATTGGTTTATTAATTCATCAATTAATAAACCCATATTCCCAGATCATGAGCGGTATCTAGCAACACATCATGATCACCCAAGAGTCCAAGAAGTCAAGTGGCTTGACTTGAACTCTTCAATAACAAACTTCAGTGCAATTAACTCTTTTCACCATACAATATCTCATTCAGTTTGGAGTACGGAATCAGTGCCAACTCCCTCCATAATTAATTCTGGCCCGAATACAATAGTACTTGTATCAGGAACCTACTACTCTAGATTTATATCAATTTGAACTATTTTCAATATACAATCGCCTTGGCCAAGGACTTCTTGAGTAGTAATTCCTACAAGTGGCCGTGGGATATTCGCCCCTACTATTAGGAGTGTGAATCCTTTATTGACCCTCTCAACTAATTTCGTTTACTTCACAATGTACCCAATATCCATCCCATAGGCGGCCCTCGATCGAGCTCTGGAGATTGGAATCAAAGTACAGTGCTCTGTAAACAAAATACATTGGAGATCACAAGTTTAAGGATACTTGCATATTTGCTATATTGAGATTATATCACTGGCACTAAATAGTTATCCATATGATTATCTCAAAGTTAGGTCATCCAATGAACTTGTTTCGTTAACAAATTCATGTGATAACTTTGAGTATCTCAATACTCATGGATATGAGAATCACCACCTAATCAAATCAGGAAGTCTAACACATGCTAGTCTTAACGCATTAAAGATGTCCTGTCGCATTAATACTATGACTATGGACTATTTAAGTACTAACACTATACAGTGTAGTAGGAATCTCATATCATGATTTCTATCATGATTTCCTTAACACAGTGTTGTACTAGGGACTTTATCGAACAATTATATTACTTAAAAGTAAACAAAAAAAATTGTAAGATTAATAATGTCTTTTATTAAAATAAAATGTGTCATATACAATGTAAAAGTGATTGCCTCTAGGGCACAACACTAACAGCTTCTCCTTCTCATTCTTTTCTTTGACGATCTCCAGGTAGACTTTGCAATTGCACCTCTAATGTCACATCTTTCCACAGTGATGGCATCGGCCTTTGGAGGCTGTGTTCTTCTTCTTCACACCACTTTTAGGCTCAGTGGGAGTCTTCTTCTTCTTCTTAGGAACTTTCTTCTTAGAAGATGAAGATTCTACCAATATGACTGCATTGGATTCCTTCTTTATGAAGGATTTCTTGTAAAACCCCATATAAGAGTACCCTAGAATTAGAAGGAAGGGTTGAATTCTATGGCATATTGCATGAATATATTCTTTGTTGGTGAATTTGTGCATTTTTAAATTGCTTTATACGTAGCCTTTATGATTTATTTAGGCTAGATAAGTGTTGGGGGTAATTATGAAATTTTGCTTAGAGATGAGATAAGAAGAGAGTTAGGTTGTAGAAGAGAAGAGAATTAGGTTGAAAAAATAAGAACAGGAATTAATGTGGTTAAATGAATAGAGTTTTGTGGTTAATTCTTAAGGTTTTGAGTTCAAATTCCATTAACTAAATGTTATTTTTAATTTTTAATTATCTTAACTAATGTTTGATTTTTTTTTTCTTGCATTCCATGAAACTAGGAATGCTGTCCTGGGGAGACACAATGATAATATTCTAACCATGTGATCTTATCCTAAGGAAAATCTAAAGGAGTTTTAATCTCCATTATTTTACCAACCCATGTCCAAGCATATTTGAATTTAAAATATTCTTATTTCTTGAATTCTTTTAATTTTCTTACAAAATATTCTAGATTATCTTGGACTTGGAATTTTTTAAAAAAAAAATCCATCTTTTGGAGATCATTTGGCCAAAACATAGGAGGATTAATAGTGTGATTTGTTTTCAAATTAAATCACTAAATTATTACCTAAAGAACTACATTTTTTGTTGTTCTTGCTACGGTAAAAAGCTGGAAAATTAACTTTAGTTCTTCTTCCTAGATTGTTTTCGAAAATGGGCAGCTTCAACATCATTTCTTCTTTGCAAATCAAGCATGCCCTTTTTGTGTGCAAAAGCTGGAAGCAAGCATGAGGATTTCAGATATTTTATAGCTTGTCTAAACTAGAAAATTTTCAGCAAACAAGTAAATACTTTAGCCAATAAACTTAGGGTATTCAACACCATAAATTAGTTCTTTCATGGTTCTTGTTCTTCTTCAAGGTAATGGTTGGAAAAAATCACCATTAAAAAACCTTGAGATACTCCTATTTAGTAGCTGAAAAATCAATTCAAAATATTTTGAATTTTAGCTAACAATCTTCCTAAATCTTATCATTCTTTCTAGCTAGATAACTAGAATTTTTTTCCAGCTTTTCCAATTTTCAATTAGCTAGCATTTCTCTTCATTTCTTCTTCAATTCTTCTTCAATTCTCCATCATTATTTTCAGCCATACTAAGTATATAGTTGAACATATTTTCTTCTTCCCCAACCACGGCCAACAAAACTCCATTAAAATACCTCAAACCTCTCTTAGTTTCTCTCCATTCAAAATACTTTGAATTTGAAAATTAAATTCCACATTGTGCTCCATCAAACACTTACCTATCTAGCAACCAATTCTACCAAACTAAACCATAAATTCTGCATATATTCAACAAGGAATTTCAGCCATCACCACCAAGAACACTCTCCCACTTCTTCTAATTTTCTCTTCTATTCTCTCAATAATTCCAAGAACACATACTACTCTCCTTCAACCATTTAGTCACTTCTGAACATCCCAAACCGTAATAAATCCTTCAAATCAACTAGAGTGCATCCTATTCTTTCATTTGATATACTTTATAACACCAAAACAACTAAAGTTCTACCTTCATGCGGATCAAACAAGCATTTTTCTTACCAAGTCAAGAAGAACACCATAAGGTAAAGCAAGTCTAAAAATCCTTTTTCTTCTTCTTTTCTTTACTTTCATTTCTTCTTACTCTTTTCTCAATCTCTCTCTCTCTTGACCGAATTTATTGGTGGCCAATGTCAAATTTCTTCAATCCTTGATCTCTCAAATGACTCATCAAGGCATTCAAGGCTCTTGATTGTCAAAACAACATCTTCAACTTGAATCGATCATCAAACAAGTATTTTGTCTTAAACTCTCTCATTTCTTTTTGAACTTAAGATTACTAGGATGACAAATTATAGAAGTATTGATAAGATTATTGCTGATCTAGTGGTGTTGGGAAAGATAAATGCATGTTTATATGATATGGATGATTTTATTATATGCAGGTTGAGTTGTACATTAGGACTATTCTATGAGGTATATTTAGATTTTGATTTTAATATGAGGTTATGATTTGTGAATTGGGTCTATATCAAACTAGCATAAGATGATATGGGGGATAATGGAGATTGTTGCTATTATTTTTTTTAGTGCTTTAATATTGTTAATCTTGCTATCAATTACCATGCAAACATTTATATTGCTATTGATACTACTTTTGCTATGGAAAATATTATTATTACCCTACTTGTATGATTACTACTTTATTTATTAATAGCAAAACTATAACTACTTTTAATTATTAATAGTACTATTATTGTTACTTTTGATACTTAAATCGTTATCATTATTTTTATTACTAACATTACTGCTAATATTATTATTTTTAATAATAATAATAATAATAATAATAATAATAATAATATTATTATTATTATTATTATTATTATTATTATTATTATTATTATTATTATAAGTATTATTGTTAGCATTGCAATTTTAATTATCACCGATATTACTAGTATTACTATTATTATTATTACTAAACATCATCATTTTAGAGAAATATTAATAAAATTATTATTATTACTATTTTTATTGAAAAACCTTAGAGGGGATGAAAAAAGGTTTTTGGCAAACTTAAACACTTTTCAAAAAAGATCTAATTTTCAAAATCCTCATTTTGTTTTACAATTCGTGGTGCTTACAGGTTATGCAAAAAAGAATTTTATATAGCTTTAAAGAGACATCTAGGATCTTAAGGATATAAGACAAGTGATGTAAAATTAATACAATAATAAAGATGGATTAGTGAGAATCATAGTTGAAAACTTTGTGCAAAGGGATTCTCAAACTGTCAGAATAAATGCAAAAAAGATGAACAAGAGATTTATAATGGTTCAATCCTTAAAGATCTGCATCTTACCTTAAGCTCACAATTAAGGATTTTAAACCAAATCTCTATAAAACTCAGTCAGCTCAACGGTGTTTGTCTACACTAATTACGCAAGAGGATCACCACACTTGGTTTTACCCAAACCTCTCAACCAACTACAAATTAAGGCTTTTCAAATGGGTTTTACACCATAACCTTGATATATAAAAGGATTATAGGAATGAAATAGAGATAGCTCACACTTTTTGAGCAGATATGGAAACAGATGAGCACCAACAACCTTTTACCTTTTGAACAATTTGATTTCACTTTTGAAGCACAAACGAAAAGGGAGATTTTTGTAATCTGAAGTGTAAAAGTATTTCTGAGAAAGATAGCACAAAAATCTACTTAGAAATCGAGTTTTGAAAGATTTATAGAAGTAAAAAATAAGACAGCAACGACTATTAATGGCTGGTTGTTCTCGTTGTTAGATTTTTCTAGAGTTTTAGACTCAAGGTTTGGAAGAAGGTGCATCCAAAAAAGTGAGTTCAAAATTGTTCTTTTCTTGGCAGAAATATTTTGACACTGTTACAGATTTTTAGATGAAGTTTTTGGATACAGAGTCCATCCAAGCTACTTAATCCAAACATCTGAAAGCTTACTCTTTAAAATCATTTTATTTGTGTGCTTTAAGGTAGAAATAAATTGAATTATAAGGTAAAAAGACACAAGAATTTTACAAGTAATACCTTAACAATAATTCCTAGTCTAAAATTCTTTCATAAGGATTTCTTGGTATGCAATCTTTTAAACTTGTCTTTTTCTTGATCACCCATTCTTGGATTCCATTACTCAAGATTTGCTTAGCAATCTTATTTGAACGCCTTGGAAGGATTGAGGTCAAACATATCTTATCACATATAGATCACATAAGTTACTTCTCATCAATATTTGTCATAAGTCAAAACACAAGAGAATGCCCTTAGGGCTAACGATCTCTCCAATTTTGAGTGACGATAAACTTGATAGGATTGTGATATAAAATAATTATATGTATAGTATAGACACGTTAGACCGAGAGAAACAAAAATATTTTTAACAGAAAAGCATTCTCTCATTATATGACTCAAAGAGTATTTATGGGATTAAGATAAGAAAATTTAAGCATATGCTCATAAACATGGCTCAATGAGCCTATGGTCTAACCTACCTCCTTATCCTCCTTCCTTCCATCAAAGGACTATTTCATAAGGAAAAAGATGCAAATAGTAGCCACAAGAATAATGTATAGATATGAGGTATAGAAGATAAATTATAAGATGTAATACTCCCTCTTAGTATGTGCATATATGAATCATAGGATATAGAGCTATGATGTGCGTTTTAAAATTAAGACGGATCCCAGAAGTTTGGACTTCCAAAATATGCATCCTCAATAGGGTTAAATGTGGCAGAAGCTTAGTCTTTTAAAAGGTCATTTTTGGACTGCTGTTATGGATTGAAGAAACGTAGGTCCAAAACTCCCTCTGTGTATGTGTTGAGTAAAAACAAATTTTCACAAAGATAGATCAGGGGTTTTTTAGCCAAATCCAATTTTCTCAAGGTATTTTGATGTGTTTGAATTTGGGTATAAAAAATCATATAAAAATAAGCATATTCCCAATCAAGTTAAATTAAAATGTTAACCCTAAATTACACATATGAGCAAATGTACTCATCGTTAAGCATAGCGTAGGGTTTAAAATGAGTATCGATCCTTAAAGAACAAGTATGCATTAATCACTTTTCTTTCATTGTTTAACCAACTCAATAAAGTGAAAAAGAATAAGAAGAAAAATAAAATAAAATAAAATAATATATACATGTCAAGGACGGAGAATTATGTAACTCAAACCACTATTTTGACAAACATGACCTTAAAGTACCCAATCATTATCATAACTTATTATTTACTTGGCATCATGAAGGATTAAAATAGATTCACTTCTTTTCCAATCCATGAAATCACTATTTTCTAGATAAATTAGCATCACATGTCCTGTCTCAACTAATTCACTCAAAAGATACATTAAACACAATCCTTAATTACATTTTCATGTCCTGGCAAACCTAAAACATGAAGCTAACTAATGAATCCGTGTCCTGGCACACATCAATTAATCTTTAATTACCCAGTTTGTAAAAATTAACTCATTGTCCAAGCAAGTTAAGAGACAACAAATATGAAATTAATGACTTAAGACCACCGTCAACCCCTTTGTCCAAGCAAGTTAATGGAAATAAACAACCAACTAATCTCGTAATTAGCATAAGTAATTAAATACCAAGAATAACAATCAATTAATTAAAAGATCAAAGTAACTCTAAAAATAGTGAATACAAAAAACAATGTCAAATTATAATAAAACAATTAATAAATCATTGTTCAAGAAAAGAAAACAAAGTTAAAAGAAAGCACTCATAGACAAGCCTCCTTCTTCTTCCTTTGTAGACTCTCTTGTACAATCCTCCTTGATTTGAAAAATTCTTCCTTAATTTTGAGTGATTTGATATTTTGATCAGTGAATTCTCTCTTTTCCTTTGTGTTTTCCCTCTATTTGTAGGATTTAGAAGTGCCTAAATTCGTTCCTCTAGGGTTTTTGGCCGAATAGAAGTAGAAAAATATTAAAACTCTGCAAATTGCCAAAAAATGTGCACGAAAATTAAGGCACAGCCTCAGTAGCAGTGCACAACCGGCGCCGCCTCTCCTGCCTAGGGCCGGTGCCAGTTGTGGTCTGTTTCTTTGTTCGTTCACTAATTTTTCTTGATTTTCACGCTATTTCTTCCAGTGTGCAGCCGGCGCCGCCTCTGAGCTCCCAACTGGTGCTGGATGTGTTCTATTTAGCTCTGTTTCACCGATTTTTCATCACTTCGAAGTGCGTGCCAATAGCATATGGCCGGCGCCGGTTCTCCTGTCCTGGCCGGCGCCTCCTCTACTCTGTTTAGCAACCTTTTTTATCTTATTTTACCCATAAAATCTGAAATAATGAACAAAATACCTTTTCAAGGGTAAAATCTCAAATATGAATATATGATGGAATATGACCAGTTATTGAACAACATGTATCATAAAATAGTCTCAAATAACTAGGAAATATATGACTAATTTTGCCCATATCACATTCCTCCATACTTAGCACTTTACTTGTCCTCAAGCAAAGTATCAATTTTTCACAAAATCACTCAATTACTATCAAAATAATATCTCCAATGCTTTCTTTATTGAAGACAACAAAACATATGCTACTATACCTTTCATAACAAATGCAAGACTTGTGTAAGTGAATAATGACTAGTAAAACCATCCCAACACTTAACATCATTCTGAAACCATTGAAAAGAATTTAGTTCAAAAAGAATATGCATTCCATAAACGTACTTTTCATACACTCTCTCCACTAATTCGAGACATATCATGATTCTACTTAGGTCAAGTAGGACTTTTAAGCTTGTAATGTAAGGCTAAAGGGTTTGTAATGTAGCTTTCAAATGAAGGATATAGGAAAATTAAATATCAAAGAAGATGAGAGTTTGTAAGAAAATGATAAACAAAATGTACCAAGAGATTCCAAACTTTTCTTGCTTTCCTATCACAAAATCAATCAAAAACCCATAACCTTATATACCAAACATATCATAGTTCAAGCAAATCTTGCATTCTTTTCCTCAATAATTCTTAGCTCATCATTCGTATTGTACAAGATTATCAAAAATTTCAGCAATTTTTATTCCAACTGTCTTCCTGTGCTCTTCTCTTCTTTTTCTTTCAACTTTTCTATCTTTTTCTCCTTTTCTTTTCTCCTTTCACAACTCCACTCAACACATGTTGCATGATTGAAAGTAACAAGCATTGACATTTACACACGCTTTCTCCCTCATAATTCTTCTACTTGTACTTTTATCCATCAAGAGCAATCAAATATTTAGAAAATAAATCAAACTCTCAAAAAAAAAGTAATGGACAAAGCATAATAACAGGTTTAATAAAGACATTAACAATTTAGGCTCAAAATAGGCACTAGAGATAATATAAAATAGTTAGGCTTAAAATGCTCAAACTATCTAAGGAATGCCTATTACCGTCATCCCTAAGTTATATCATGATTGTCTCTTTTATTTCACCTCGAGAGGTATTCAAGTAAGTTCTAGAATGCTCAATGAATTTTAGCAGAAAAACAGATTTAAGAACAATGTAAAGCATTTAATCAAGAACAACTTAGTTCAAGTACGTACAAAAAGTCATGCTTAAGCCATAATTGATATAGAACATATGCTCTATGATCTAGTACAAAGACATGCATTAAAAATACATTTTGAAAGCTTAAAAAATCAGAAAAATTTTGAAAATTTTGCTCAAAAGGTTCTCAAAAGGTTTTCAAGAAGAATGAAACATAGAAGCATAGAAGAATTCTCATTCTAACCACTCCCCCACACTTAAACTGGACATTGTCCTCAATGGCCAAACAAATAGAGCAAGAAAATATTGCTACAGGACCAAAAAAATAAAGGGGAAAAGTGAAGAAAGAAAATACTTCCAATCATTGTGCATTCTTCTACAAAAGAGTTGAATTCCAGTAGAAAGGAGCATTGTCGAAGTACCTTAAAAGAAAAATACAAAAGAAACACACCAAAGCATAAAAACTAGAAAAGAAAAATAAGCAAAAAGTAAAGAAAATAGTACGAAAAAGAAAAGTACAAGAAAAATAATAACAAAATAAAGACGCACAAAAATAAAAGAAAATAAACTAAAAATCCTAAGAAAGCAAATAGAGACGTGACTCACTCCCCCACACTTAAAATGAAAAATATTTTCCTTATTTGAGAGAGGAAAAACAAAAAAGACTTAACAAAACCAACCACAAAACAAACATACAAACTCTTTTCACTCATCATGCTTTCTCATCAAACCTTTGGAAAAGAGAGTAAAGCTCCAAGTAGAAGATAGGCATAATGAATATAGAAAGAATGGAGGATTTTGAAAAATAGAGGGTTCATGAAAACGATTTGTCTCAGAAAAGCAAAACACACAAACCTCTTTCTTTAACATTCCTGTAAATACATAAATATCTTTTTCAACATATGAGTGCATATGGTATCTAATGGATGCATCAACTTTGAAGTCACAAATTAACCCTTCAAAAGAATTTTTACAATTAAGATTCCCCTTTAAACTTAGTATTTGAGTTCTTAAAGATGGGATAGGGAAATCCTTGCTTTTTAATACTTCTACAAAAACTAAGTTACCTCCCATTGAATGGGGCGAAGGGTAGAATTCATCAACATCCTCAAAAGGTTTCTTAGAATGAATGATAAATCCACCTTCTTGAGGCGTGTTAAACTCCATACATCATTATTGGGACCATTGTTCTCCAAGAAATGAGAGAAACTTAAGAAATCATGTGACAAAGAAATATTAGAATTATGAGCACATAGGGTAGAATCAAATACCTCTCTTGCCACATTATACAATTGTCCCTCATAGCCTCTCTTTTTTTCCCATGGTCAATTGTACAGGCTAGCATGAACTCATGAGTCTCCTCAATAATATTAACTAATTGTTTCGTTTGATCGCACAATCATTGGGAAGCTTCTTCATGCCCCTAAACAGATGAATTTGTATTGGCAACAAAAGAATTCACTAATGCTTCTAATGACGTCTCACTAAAAACATCACTATGAGCTTGTAATTTTGCCAATCTATCGTCAATGCGCTATTGCTTTTTTTTTTTTTTTATAACTAAAAACTATCCTAATTGAATGCATGACCACGAATTCATAAATTAAATATTAAACTAAGATTAAAATTGTAAACAAAGAAACAAATAATAAAATAAAATAAATTCAGTCTGTCGAAAATATCGCATGAGCAAAAGTCCAAACTTGAAAATAAAAAGAGTTAGTATTGTCTCAAAATTGTAGATGTAAAAATCATCCAATTCAAAATACAAAGATTACACATATTCCACATTAACATTAGGTTAGTAAAATTAAATAACTAAATATACGATATTTACCAACATACAAAGACAAGTTAGTTATTATGAACAAGTATCTATATATTTACATATTTACAACATATAGTAAAATTAAAATACAATTATACAAACAACAAAATAGGGCACTTCTTCATACAAGGAGCGTATATGCATATTTACATATTTACATATAGACATATGAACATATAAATATGGTTAAACCAATGAAATCCAAGCTTTCATGATATTGTTCCCTAGCATTGGCGCCAAAAACTTGATGTGTTTGAATTTAGGTATAAAAAATCATATAAAAATAAGCACATTCTCAATCAAGTTAAATTAAAACGTTAACCCTAAATTATACATATGAGCAAGCATACTTATCATTAAGCATAACATAGGGTTTAAAACGAGTATCGATCCTCAAGGAACAAGTATCCATTAATCACTTTTCTTTCATTGTTTAACCAACTCAATAAAGTAAAAAAGAATAAAAAAATAAAATAAAATAAAAGAATATATACATGTCAAGGACGGAGAATTATGTAACTCAAACTACTATTTTGACAAACATGACCTTAAAGTACCCAATCATTATCATAACTCATTATTCTCTTGGTATCATGAAGGATTAAAATAGATTCACTTCTTTTTCAATCCATGAAATCACTATTTTCTAGATAAATTAGCATCACATGTCATGTCTCAACTAATTCACCCAAAAGATACATTAAACACAATCCTTAGTTACATTTTCATGTCCTGGCAAACCTAAAAAATGAAACTAACTAATGAATTCGTGTCCTGGCACACATCAATTAATCTTTAATTACCCAGTTTGCAGCAATTAACTCATTGTCCAAGCAAGTTAAGAGACAAAAAAATATGAAATTAATAAATTGAGACCATCATCAACCCCTTTGTCCAAGCAAGTTAGTGGAAAGAAACAATCAACTAGTCTCGTAATTAGCATAAAAAAATAAATACCAAGAATAACAATCAATTATTTAAAATATCAAAGTAACTCTAAAAATCATGAATACTGAAAACAATGTCAAATTACCATAAAACAATTAATGCATCATTGTTCAAGAAAAAAAAACAAAGTTAAAAGAAAGCACTTATAGACAAGCCTCCTTCTTCTTCCTTTGTAATTCTCTTGTATAATCCTCCTTGATTTGAAGAATTCCTCATTAATTTTGACTGATTTGATGTTTTGATCCGTGAATTCTCTCATTTCCCTTGTGCTTTCCCTCTATTTATAGACTTTAGAAGTGCCTAAATTCGTTCCTCTAGGGTTTCCGACCGAATATGAGTAAGAAAATACTAAAACTTTGCAAATTGCCAAAAAATGAACACGAAAATCGAGACACCACCTCAATAGTAGAGCACAACCAGCGCTGCCTGTCCTGCTTAGGGCCGGCACTGGTTATGTTCTGTTTCTCTGTTCATTCGTCGATTTTTCTTGATTTTCGTGCCACTTCTTCCAATGTGCAGTCAGTGCTGCCTCTAAGCTCCTAATCGGTGCTAGCTGTGTTTTGTTCAACTCTATTTCACTGATTTTTCATCGCCTCAAAGTGTGTGCCAGAAGCACGTGGTCAGCGCCAATTCTCCTATCCTGGCTGGCGCCGCCTCTATTCTGTTTAGTGACGTTTTTGTCTTATTTTACCCTTAAAATCTGAAATAATGCACAAAATACATTTTCAAGGGTAAAATCTCAAATATGAAGGAATATGACCAGTTATTGAACAAAATGTATCACAAAATAGCTTTAAATAACTAGAAAATATATGACTAATTTAGGCCCTATCATATTTCAAACACAAGGAATTTTTTGTGCAACAGGAGAAAATTTTCATAAGCAAAAATATCCTCATCATACGAATATTTAATAAAATGCAAATCACAACCGTAGTCAAGAAACAAATCACAAGGCCAAATTAAAATCAGTTGGGATGCACAATGAACTTATACCCATTCTTCAAGGCTTCTGATTTCATAAACCTCAACATAGATTCCACTAAGTCTCCAATGCCTTACAGTCCGTATCTTCAAACCAAAAATAGTTTGTAGGTCCATAACATATATTCTAACAACATAGTTCATAATAATTACAATACCAAATACTGTAAAATAATTCATATTCATCCATAATCCATAAATCATAATCTATAGATCACAATCACAATCCATATTTCATAATCCCACAGAGCACAATCACAATCCATTTTTCTCGCTCTTTGTCATCTATCAAAATGAAAGAAGGATAGAATAAAGAGGTCAAACAAAAACTTATGGACAAGAGTAGATATATATTAACAGATAGATCAATAGGGGATAAATGCATAAATAAATAGTTCAACTACTAGTGCAGAATTTATAAAATTGTTTGTCAATGGGAAAGTAATAAAAGTTGTTCAAGAATAAGAAGTCTGTAAGCAGCCCACAGAAGTGGTCAGTCAGGAAATGTGAATTGTTGCAGACTTAGTCCCGGCACCCTTTTTTGAATGTTGTCCAGCAATGCGACTGGACTTCCTTTTTTATCACCACATGTTTCTGCTGTTTACCAGATGAGCTGCCAACTATGGCTGGTTTGGGAGCAGGTACTACAGTAGGGGCAGGTGGTGCTGATTCTTCCTCACGCACGGGTGTCTGCCTTCCTTTTTTATTGTCCTTAGTTCCTACTGTTGACCAAGGTTTTTGTCTTTCAGTTCCTCTTCATTCTGGGTTTTTTTCATTCCTTCATCCTCTTTCTCATTTTCTTTCTCAGCATCTTGCTCATTGTCATTTTCTTCCTCTTGTATAGTTTATTCTTCAGTCACTTGTTCTCGAGATGGTACTAATTTATCATGAATGTTTTTTTGCCTTTTGATCTTTCTCTTCCACAATAGTTAGCCTTTTCCCAATATTTTATATTTTTGAGCTGAGACTGTCTACCTTAACAGCTAACAAATTTATGGCTTCTAGAATTCTCTAATTGATGTCGGTGTCATGAATTTTCAATTTTCCCTTGCTAGACGACTCTTCTTGAGCTTCTATCTCGGCCTTTTTTTTTTTTTTTTTTTTTTTTGGCTCCTGCAGGTTGAGCAGTCTTACCTTCGGCCTTAACCTTTAACAGTCTTTCCTTTTCATTGTCAGAAATATATCTGAGCAGCTTCCACTCATTATTATTTGCACATATCCCATTTTCTCAAAAGACTCAAAGCAGTAAACATTTATCTTTGAAGGAGCAAGGGTAATCAAGCTTAGATCAACACTGAAATGTCTGAATACTTTGGTTAACAAATTTTCGTAGGGCAAGGCTTTGCTTGAGGTGTTCCTTGGTTACATCATCAATGTTCCAGTAAGAAATCCAAAGCTTATTAGTCTATTCTCAAATAGCACCAACATTATTACCATTTGCATAATCTTTACAGAAGTTTTGTAACCAAAACTTGGTACCATCATGGTTGAAACTATGTGTTGCAGAATTCTACCAAGCCTATTTAACCACTTAGTGTTCCTTTTGCTTGAATTTAGTGTTCCTCTTGCTTGAATTCTTAAAACTTCTCCTGTCAGTAAATGTTCTTTCAAATTTTCCCAGATCAAACAGATCAGTTCCCTTCGGGAACTTGTTTAGTTCAAAAAATTAAATGCCTCCATCTCTAACACCATATATTCTATTTAATAAGTGATGATCAAACTTAAGGTTCTTTCCTCCAACTCTCAAGGTGTACCACCGGACCATAAAATTCCCTCCACTCTCTTCTAATCGGCCCTTTCTCAAATTTGAATAAAATTCCCATACAAGAGTAGTGTACAATTTTTCATCAATAGATAATAGGGCCCCCACTTGAAAGACTTAAACATATTCAAAATATTTGCAACGTTCAGTAAAGACTCTGGATTAACTCGGTGACTAACAATTAAAATTCGATTTCTTGAAATCCAATCATTAATGTCAAATTCACTTTTAGAGTTAACAAAATGGAGGACCTGGGTCTTGGAACTTTCCTGTTCTGGAGTTGGTTCTAAAGAATCAGTCTGAGAAGCAGGGAGTTCAGGAGCAACTTCCTTCCCTTTTTCTTTTGCAGTTGATTTTGTCTCAGCAGCCGATTTTTTTTCCATTGTTGTTGTGATTTTTTAGGCTTTCTTTGTCTTTGGTTTAGTTGATTTTGGGGATTTAACCATCGTGATCAGAAGGTAGAGGCTTGGGATTTTAGTTTTTTAGAAAGAAGATGGAGAAATTTTGAAGAGAAAATAGAGTTCACTTGTCGATTTCAGAATCTCAGAGAAAAGAGAGAGAAAAGCTCTTTGTGGTTTCGTAGGAAGTTGTGAAGATAAGTACAATCAAGTATATTAGAAAGTAACTTTCATTAGAGATTTCAAAAGATATCTTGAAAAGAGTGCCAGTATTTTAAATTTCAAAAAGAATAATCTAGAAGCAATCATTTTTGAAAAATATACGAAGCATCAGGTTGTTTTCATTTTGGACTAAGGCTCTATCCAAAATTTTCATCTAGAAAAAATTCTTTAAAATGAGAGCTTTGGAAGATGAATTTTAGATTTACTCTTCGAATTACTGCATCCAAAGTCTCCTTCCAAAATTATGTTTCTTTAGAAACCTGCAAAAATAGACATTCAATTCTTTCCAAACAAAACTCTAGTCACACAATGTTTGTGATGTCCAATCCTCTTCTAAAAAAAAAAGAATCTGTCTTCAGCTAGGGGTTTTGTGAATATATCTGCAAGTTGATCATTAGTGGGGATATACTCTATACAAACATCACCTTTAAGCATATGATCTCTAATAAAATGATGTTTAACCATAATATGCTTAGTTCTAGAATGTTGAACAGGATTTTTTGTTAAATTAATTACACTCGTATTATCACATAGTATAGGTACACAGCCAAAATTAAGACCAAAATCAAGCAATGTGTTTTTCATCCACAAGATTTGCGCACAAAAGCTCCCTGATGTGATGTATTTAGTCTCGATTGTAGATAATGATACACAAGTTTATTTCTTGCTCTGCTATGACACTAGAGAATGTTCGAGAAATTGATAATGTTCAATAGTGCTTTTCCGTTCAACTTTACAGCCTGCATAATCTGTATCAGTGTAGTCTATAAGATCAAAGGAGTTAGTTCGAGGATACCATAAACCATAATCATGTGTCCTAACCAAGTATCTAAGGATATATTTCATAGCACATAAGTGAGAATCTTTTGGACATGATTGAAATGTTGAGCAAAAACAGACCGAAAACATAATATCTAGTCGGCTAGCCGTAAGATATAACAAACTCCCAATCATACCTCTATATTTTGATTCATGCACTTTCTTACCCTTTTCATCATTGTCAAACTTTAGTGAAGTGCTCATAGGTGTGCTGATTCCTTTGGCTTCATTAATACCAAACCTCTTGAGTAGTTCCTTAGCGTACTTAGCTTGATTTAGAAAGATTCTATCCTTGGTTTGTTTGATTTACAATCCGAGGAAGAAGTTGAGTTCTCCTATCATACTCATCTCGAATTCTTGTTGCATAGTCTTGGCAAACATCTTACACAAAGTGTGAAACCCCGGTCAAAACCAACCTTAGAGCAAGGGGGTTGGGATGCATATCATACTTTATTTCATAATTAAATATATTTTCATATGATTTCTATGTTCTTTGGATTTGATTTTTATTGTCTTGAAGTCTTGTTGGTGAGTATTGTGTGAGAGGGGCAAAATGGTAATTTTTGCCCTAGGTGAAAATAGGGAGATAGATTGTGGATTGAATAGAAAATAATTTTTCTAGTGGAGATAGTAACAAGAGTTGTTGTGGTTTAGTGGTTAGAACCTTGGAATTAATTCTTGAGGTCTTGGGTTCAAATTCCATCATAGAAGCTTTAGCTAGATTAAATTTTATTTTTGCTTAGGGGGAATTGGTTTCGGCCCTAAGGGCCTAGAGCAAGGAGTGATGATGTCCTAGGAGAGACATGATAGGAGTAATCTCATTCCACTCCTTTACTTTACTCGAAATTCTTAAAGGGAAATTCATTTTTCCTTGATCATTGATTTTCCTCAATTCTCAACTCCTTAGTTTGATCAAGATGTTCTAGCCTTTTTCTTTCCAGAAAATTCAGTAAAGTGCTGAGGTCTTTTAGGACCAAAGTGTCTTGGTAAAAGACTTCTTATAGTCTGAAAATATGGAAGAGTTGTGGGAAATCCAAGAGGAAAAATCCCTCTAGTGAGCTTGCTGAAATTTCATTCTAGACTAGTTCATATTCCTTCATGGAATGAGCTGAAATTTTCCAGCTTGTTGTACCTTCAAAATGTCGAGCTTCTTAGCTAAAATTCCCTCCCAAATGCTACCAGAAAAATGGCCTTAAGTTCAGCTTGAAACATGAATTATTTCTGCCATTTTTGGACTGCTCAAGGGCTGTACAAAACCAGTGAAAATTCTAGGCAAAATCGCAGCTTTAGAGGTTCAAAACCAAGCTATTTTCTTCCAGATTTTGTGCAGCACCTTAGCCATGTTTTTCCTCCATGAAGAAGGCTGGAAACCAGCCTTGAATACCCCTGAAACCCCCCTTCAAACTCTCTGCAACTCGGCTGGAAGTGGCAGTCGAAATTCTGCCCAGAAAATTAATGTGCAGCGAAAAAAAAAAACTGTGCAGGAGAATTCCCAGCTTTGTTTCCTATTTTGCTTCCAGCCAAAACACCAACCTACTTCTGAAAAAACCTTCCTTAAACCTCCATTAACAGAGCTCCATTGTTTTCCTCAAGCTTCTAGACGAAAGGCAGCAATGGCTGTTCGAAAATCTCTCCAACAAATCCCTGCAATTTAGCTTGATTGGTTTCCAAAATTTCAGCCAACTTGTTTAGCAACTTTCCATAAAATCTTACCCCATTGACCAGACATCTTCTTCACCATTGTGCACCTTAATTTCGGCCATCATAAGCTACCTTGAACCAGCTTTAATTCCTCAGAACAGCTGCTCAACCAGTCGGCCATAGTAGACCTTCAAAGCTGTCCAAACAATCAAGATATTCTTAGAATATTTAGTTTCCAAAATCACTTCCTAAAAATATTCAACCAAGATTGTAACAAGTAACCTTTCCTTTTCCCTCTCAAATCAGAGAAAACATCCTCCTAAACCCTACAAAATTTCAGCAGCCCTAATTCCACAGAATTTCGGCAGCTACAACATCCATTCTCTCGATTTTTCTTCAGCCACCAAGAATACACACACTACACCAAGAACACCTACTACTTGCTTTCACCTAATACACCTTCAAACCACTTCAAACCCTCAAGAAAATCTCCAGATTTAGTCTACTCACTGCTGTGAATCCATCAACACCATTCTTAACATCAATCTCCACGAATCATCTTGCAACTTCGGATCAAAACTAGAAATTTTTGTGAAGGATAAGAACACAATCAAGGTAAACTTATTCTAGCAACTTCATCTTCTCTAACCTTGATCTCTAATGAGAACCTATGCGAATAAACATACTAATGATTTCTTCTTCTTCTTCTTCTTCTTCTTCTTCTTCTTCTTCTCTCTCTCTCTCTCTCTCTCTCTCTCTCTCTCTCTCTCTCATGGCCGAAATCACTCTTCTTTGGCCGGATGACTTCTCCTTCCATAATCTTGTTCTCGCCATCTCTATTGGACAAGGTTAGCCATCTAGGAGTTGGGATCTACTCTAAACTCCTTCAAAGCATTCATCAACCAAGTAAGTACCTTCAATCTTTCTTTTAAACTCTAGAATCATGTCTCTAGGATGATGTTGTTAAAAGATGAACGGCGACGGGATTGAGTATGTGTTGTTGATGATTGAAGTATGAGTACATGTATGATTGTGAAGGAGATGAGATTTATGCATGGAAGGATTATATTGGTTGGTTGTATGTGGAATTGAGTTTGATGCATGTCATAGGTAGTATGTGTGATGAAGTATGCTAGAGATTATGTCACCTTTGGTGAATAGAGTTATATGCATGGCTAGAATATTGAAGCCATGATCATGTTTATGCTAGTAAAGGTTAAATCATATCTTAATAAATTTAGATCTATGCCTATATGCAAGATTTGGATGATTTAATGAATTGAAGGATTGTGTATGTTCTTGATTGAGGATGGCCATAGAAATTTGATTATGATCTAGTTGTCCCTAAAACTAATTTTCACTTTATGCATAAAATACTCAATAAAATAATATTGCTAGTATTTTCGAAAAACCCTAGGAATGGTAGATTTGGAATTATTATATATATAAAGGATATTTTGGTCAAATAAAAAATAATTTTGCTAGAAAATAAAATAAATAAATATTATTTAAAATAAAGAGATCAATTAAAGCTTTATGAGAATGATTCATAATTAGTAAAATATTTACTAAATCAAAACCCTTAAGGATTTACTATTATTTTCCAAGAAAGGCTTATTAAATTTAATCTCAACTAGTTTTAGCTATCAATTATTTTCTAACAACTAAACTATCATTAAATCACTATTTTACCGAGTACCATCTATGACTCTTGATCAAGTAAACTCTAAATTTTTTCTAACAAGGTTTAAACTTTCAACTTATTAGAATTTATTTCCCAAACCATTAATTATTTTAAATAATAAATTAAACTTAGCTTATAAACCTATTTAGTTATTATTTTATCTTAAAGCTTGGGACACTAGGATCATGGTAGTAGTGAATTGAATTGATTTAAAATTGAGGAAGTGGTTTGTGACTTGAAATTGATTAAGATTTGTATTTACCCATGTGGGGTTAGGTCAGCTGTTCGAGACCTTGTTGTTGTGAGCAAGAATCAGGTAAGCTCCTGCATAAAACCTATCGATGTGAAAAATGTTTTCCTTATGGCAAGCTAAATGTGGAGTGTATGGACACTCGTTTATCTGAAGGCAATTGAGGGTTGAATTCGTTCTTATTTCCAACACTTAAATTATTTAAAAGCTAATGAGCAGACTTTCCAAACTTAAAACTCTTTCCAAAACTGATTTCTCCCAAAACTTTGGAAACCCTCAAATTACCATTTTCATGAAGAGCAATGCTTCGTTCATTTTATCCCAAGTGGGAAACGTCATTGAGTGCTCAATAGGGGTGGACTACTAGGACTAGTCTTTGAAGGGTTAGGGTAAGTCTCTCAGCAGGTGGCCACCTCTGAGGGGTGAGTCCTTCCCGGATAAGATGTCAGTCTAGTGAGTCATGCCGGTTCGAGCTAGTAGCTTGTTTTCAGTCAAGTGACTGTGTTTTGCCAGAATGGACGCCCGGTTGTTGTTTGGGTATAGAGAAGGAGGAGTATCTTGCCCAGTAGGCCGATCACCTATTTTTGTCAATCTGCACAAAGCGTCGGCATTCTGACCGGTTATGGGGCCCAACGTATAGTGACCCATATCCCTTTCTTTCGAGTGGTTAATTTCATTACTTATGTACGGCTAGATAAGCCAAAATGCCACTCTTGATTTTGACTAATGTTTGATGCTTGCCAATGTTTCTCTTATAAAAGTTTCACACTTTGCATCTACGAGCTATTTTCACTAAACACCCAAAGCCCACATGGACTTACTGAGATTTCTGTCTCATCACCTTTTTATCATGATTTCAGGTTGATCCTGCTGTGGGGTCGAGTAGCTAGTAATATCTGCTTTGGAAGAGAATGTGTCTTTTGATTTTATGTATTGCTTTGGGGAGACGAGAGTGGATAATTTTATTTATGGTTTTTGTTTTGGAGTTTCATAGATTTACTCTTAGAGTATTTTGGATTGTAATAAATTTTTAAGTTAAAGTATTATTTTATTTCAGTCATTTCATTTGTGTGACCTAGTTATACAGACCCCTTGTCCTTTGGACGGGGTGACATCCCCGGCCCTGGCGGGCCTAGGCTTCGGGGTGTTACACAAAGGTTCATTAGTAGCACAAAAAATAATACCATTAACATAAATTTGGATAATGAGAAGATCATCTGACTTTTCTAATTTAATAAATAATGTAGTGTCAATCAAACCACTTGAAAAGTCTTTTGAGAGTAAAAATCCACTAAGTCTTGCATATCAAGGTTGTGGGGCTTATTTTAAACCATAAAGAGCCTCTGAATGTTTGAAAACATGATTGGGAAAGTACTCATGAATAAAATTAGGAGGTTGTTTTACATATACCTCATCTTCAATAAAACCATTTAAAAAGACACTTTTAACATCCATTTAGTGGAGCAAGAAGTTTTTTAAAGATGCAAAGGTAAGTAGTATTCTAATAGGCTCCAATTGAGCAATGGGAGCAAATGTCTAGTCATAGTCAATACCCTCTTCTTAATTGAATCCTTGAGCAACAAGTCTAGCTTTATTTCCAATCACAACACCATGTTCATCAAGTTTGTTTCTGAAGACTCACTTGGTACCAATAACCGGATAATCGAAAGGTCTAGGGACGAGTTTCTAAATTTGATTTCTTTCAAATTAGTTCAGTACTTCTTGCATATCTAGGATCTGAAAGTCATCACTCAATGCCACATTAATACAGTTAGGTTCAATACTTGAAAGTAAAGAAAAATTGTCGACAAAGTACCATCTAATTTTGACTCTACAGCTGGGATCACTAATGATCTACACTTTTGGATGACTAATTTTGTATTTTCAATCTTTTGGTAGCCTTTGATCAATGTGCTCTTCAGTTTCTTGCTTGTTTTTTTCAACTTTTTGTTCTTCCAGTTATTCTTCTTTGGCATGAATGTCAAGCGGTGGAGCTTTGTGTTGTTCACTACCTTTTTCTTTTGAAATCCCTACATCATCATCATCTTTTCTTGATGTATATATATTAGATTCATCAAAGACAACATGTACGGATTCTTCCACACATAGAGTTCTTTTATTGTACACTCTATATGCCTTTGTATTGGAAGAGTATCCAAGACATATAGCCTCATAGGATTTTCTATCAAATTTTCTAAGATTGTCTCGAGTATTAAGAACAAAACATTTGCAACCAAAGACTTTAAAATAGAAAATTGATGGAGTTTTGTCAAATATAAGCTCAAAGGGTGTTTTTCTTAGAAAGGGTCTCAGAATGACTCGGTTAATAATGTAACACATTGTATTAATAGCTTCAGCTCAAAAATATTTTAGAAGAGAGTTTTCACAAATCATGGATCTAGCCATTTTTTTCAAGGTTCTATTTTTCCTTTCAACAACACCATTTTGTTGAGGGGTTTTAGTAGCTGAGAAGTTGTGAAAAATGCCATTCTCATCACAAAAATATGTAAATTCATAGTTGTAAAATTCTCTACCAATGTCACTTCTAATTGAAATCATTTTACATCCAAGAGAATTTTGACCACATTTGAATAATCTAGAAAATTCAGAGAATGCCTCATTTTTTTGTCCAAGAAATAAAGTCTAAGTAAATCTTAATAAATCATCTACTAGTACACAAGCATACCTCTTACCACCAAGGCTAGTGGTCCTCATCGGTCCAAACAGATCCATATGTACTAATTCAATGGGTTTTGATGTAGAGATCATTTTCTTATATTTAAAAGAAGTTTTGATTTTTTTTCCAAATTGGCATGCATCACATATTCTGCCTTTATCGAACTTTATTTTGGGCAGTCTAGACAAGCTTTTTTGAAGCTAATTTGTTCAGCAAATCAAATGATACATGGCTCAGCCTTCTATGCCAAAGATAGCATCATTATCATGCACAGAAAGACGTCTAATATCATGAGCCATAAGATCATCAAGAAAAAATACACATACATTCCCAACACAGTTAGCAACAAAAATTATTTCATTACTGAAGCTGTCCATAATAGAACAAAAATCATTCTCAAAAAAAACTTTGCAACCATTGTCACATAATTGATTAGTGCTAAGCAAGTTGTATTTCAGCTCATCAATTAATAATACTTTTTTGATAATGGTTGAAGATCCTTTACCAATGTTACTAATGCTAAGTATTTTTCCTTTCTTCTTGTATCCAACGGTGACAAACCCATCATTTGTAGTTTGAATATCTTCTAATAGATTGCATTTCCAGCCATGTGTCTTGAGTATCCACTATTTAGGAACCACTTTGTAAAGCTCATTTTGTCTGATAAATGTACATATGCATGAGATAGGAGATTGATTTTTGGCATCTATATCTTCTTGGGTCTATAAAGGTTAGTGATGATTTTTTTAATTCTCCAATCATGTTTTATTCCTAATCTAATGCTTTTCCTAATATGACACATAGATGCATTGTATCCATTTTTACCACAATAAGTACATCATGTGTAATTTTTGTTTGAGGAGCTTGCTTTCACAAAATAAGACTTATGTTTTTCTATGTTGTTCACATTACCATAGCCAAGGCCATTTCTATTTCCAGTTATGCATTGTACTCCAAGAAGTTTATTCAAATTGCTTTGTCCATTAATGAATTTTTCAATACAAGTAGTGAGATCATCAACTTTCATTTTCATATTATCAAACTCACCAATAATGACTTCAAAAGATAAAACTTTATCACACAAACATTTGTTTTCAAGTGCAGAATTCAAGAGGGTAGAAATGATTTCTTTTTCAATATTCGAGCAACAAACAGAGTCAGGTAGAATTTTATTTTCACTTATCAGATTATCATTCTCATTTGATAAGAAATCAATTTTCATTTTTATTTTTATTTTCTTATTCCTTCTTGACAGTCTTTTTAGTTTACAGAACATATCAATGAGAAGTTCATTTGGATAATCACTATTATCACAGTAGTAGAATCATGCAATTCAGCTACAAGGTTAGATGTGGAAGAGTTTACCTTATCCTCTACTTCCATGAAGCATATGTTAGCTGTTTTATTTTTAAAATCTCCTTTTTCCTCAGATTCAGATTCATTTTGATCCCAAGTTCCCATTAGTCCTTTTCCTTTCTTTGTTTTCGAATCCTTCTTTTTCTTTTTTGCATCTCGTCTTTCTCTTTGGCTATTGGGCAGTCAACAATGAAGTGTTCTGTACTTTTGCATTCATTGCATTGAGGCTTGAAAGATTAAGTTTGTCCTTTCTTTTTTCCGAACTTCTTACTTCTTCTGAAGTTTTCTTTTTTGAATATCTTTTCGAATTTTTTAGCAATCATGGCTAATTCTTCTATATCCAATTTAGTTCTATCATCACTATCAAATTAAATGCTATCAGCATCATCGTCAATAGCTTTCAGGGTTGTTCCTCTTTTACTTTTATCATTGTCATTAAATTCTTGAACCCTTTTGAGTTTCATTTCAAAGAGTTAAGACCGAACTAATAAGCTCCTCAGTGGGTAAGGTTTTTAAATCATTTGATTCCTCCACAGCCAGAGCTTTAGGCTGCCAACTCTTTGGCAAGGCATCAAGAATTTTTCTATTATGTTCACCAAGGGAATAACTTTTCCCATAAGGCTTAAGTCCATTTGCAACGTTTGTGAATCTAGTGAACATGTCAGTTGTGCTCACATTGGGCTTCATTGTGAATAATTCATAGTCATGAATCAAAAGTCCCAACTTTAATTTCTTCGGTTGATTTGTTCCCTCATGGGTGACTTTAAGCAATCTCCACATGCCATGGGCTGAATCACAGTCACTTACTCTATTATATTCAGAGGCATCAAGGGCACAACATAGAATGTTCATAGCTTGAAAATCCAATGTCATTTTGGCATTGTCTTCAACATCATATTCGTCACTCTATTTGGGAACTATTCGACCTTCAATAGATTTAGAAGGAACATATGGTCCCTTTTCAATCAAATTCCACATCTCAAAATTAATTGAGCATATATATATCTTTCTGCGATTTTTCTGGAATGTATAATTGCTCCCAGTGAACAAGAGAGGTCTATATGTTGAGAATCCCTCGATATAAGGAAGGGCTAAGATATTTGCCATAAGGATCTTTTCTACAAGGTTGTTTAGCCGAAGTAGTGTAAGTGTAGATGTAACACCCCTACTAAAGGTAACAGTGGAAGTATATCAACACCAAGTGTCGCCCCGTCCAGTTACCCAGACAAGGGGTCTTTATAACGAAAAACCAACAGAGTATGTAAAGTCCAGATCTATACAACAACCCATACTGATGGTTACGTGTACATATATAGTAAAGAATCTCATGCATGAAAATTTCAATTCAACATCAGTAATAAGGTGCATTATCCAAAAGGGAAACATCCGGATCTATTCTGCTGTCACTGTGGTATTGTCTTCTAAACGTAGGTCCGCACAACTTCGGATCCTATAAAAAGGTAAGATGAAAGACACGTGTGAGTGAAAAGTCACCCAGTAAGTCTCTTGTGTGCTAGTGCTTTATCAAAGAGGTAGAGTACACAAAAACTTTTTGTGAAATAGCATATCATTTGTTCATTAAAAATGATTCCAAAACTCTTTAATGAAGAGTTTATTCACAACTCAATCATTTTTGAAAAACTGTACTTCAATTTCAAATCATTGCCCCAATTTTCAAATCACAAGTGCTTCTCCAACAAAAAGTCGGCCTGTATTCACATGCAAGTCCCGTAGTCCTTGCCTTTAGCACCACGTATCATTATACTGGGACCGCAGCCTCGAGTACTCAATCGTGCATCGCCGGAATAAGTACACCGCAACGTACTTCTGCTTAGGGATACCGCAGCATACCTAGTGTACCGCAGCACATAATCTTTTACTTGCCACCATAAGCCAGGGGTCCCAATCCTGACGTCAATCACCATCGAGGCGGTAAGGGGTCAAACACACCGAGTGTCCTCACCCGGCATCCAGCGAATGACTCAAAATCAAGAAGCACTCGTAGATGCGGTAATTTCCAGGTGCTAAACAGCTAGCCAAGACGACTCATCTCAATGTCCTATTGCCATGTTTGGAGTAAGACAATCCCTAGAACTAATCGGGTTACTTGGGGTCGTCTATCTCTAACATGAGCTCATATAATGATCAAAGTCCTTGCTGAATACTCAACGTTAACAATATCAACCCCGTCTGACTGATCAGGCCAGAGGGTTATCTGATCCCGCAAGATTCTCAAATCAAAATATTTTGGGGGTAAAATTACATTTTTCAGAATTTGATCCCACTGACTCGCAAGTCAGATCATCATTCATATAGACTCCACATAGCCAATCAATTCTTTTCATGGTATATCAAACCAAAAAAATAATTTTAGGGATCAAAAGGTCGTTTTTCAAAAGTCAATCTCATCACGAGAGATTATTTTCCAAAATTATGTTGAAATAGGATAAAGAGTTCTATTTACACATCAAAACATATTTCTAAGAATATCCGGGTCATGTTCCCCGCACTCGATCGCAAAAGTTATTTCCAAAGGTATTCAGGTCGTTTTACCCATACCCGATTTCCAAAAGACTTTTCGAGGGAATTCGAGTCATTTTACCCTTATCCTATTTGAAAAATAATCACAAGAGTTCTAATAAAGATATTTTGGTCATCTACCGAATACCCGAGTTTCCAAATGTTTTCATAAAACATTCCAATAAGGACATTTGGATCATTTTCCAAATACCTTATTCCAAAAAGGAACTCATTTCAAGAAATTCAGAATTCTAATCCCAAAAGAGGATTATATTCAAAGTTTCGAAACATATTTCCATAAAATGTTCCAATAAGGGCATTCCAGTCAATATATGAACACCTAACTCCAAAATTTATCATTTTTTGAAAATCCCAAATATTCAATCCAAAAAGGACTAAATTCACAAAATTCAAGCTTTAATCATTCAATAAGGTTTCCAAGCTAATTCTGATGTTCAATCAAGCCCAAAATGGCATAAAATAATTCTTGCTCAAATAAACCATAAACACATTCAGGGATTTCCAAAATGGTATAAAACATAGCATTTCATGGAAAATTGAAGCACACTAGCTTTCAAAAGGTTTTAGAAATCAAAGGGACTCATCTCGTATCCTAAGCAACTCTTTCCGTTCATGGCCGTTTAACCTTCGTTTCTTCCATTTTTGACATTCCGTTGGCCATTTGTTGTTAAACCTACACCAAACATCATTTTCGGGTCAATTCATGTTCAGCCGAAAAATAGCCGACGGGTAGTCGACGTCCAACCGACGTTTAGCTGACGGGGGCCGACGGTTAGCTGATGGTTAGGGAAAACGTTCAACTTTCGTTCACGTCGTTTTTTCGTCTTTTGTTTAATTCTTTCGTTTTCCTTTTTCCACATACTTTCTCCCTTCATAAAAAAGGGATTCACTTCATATTTCCCCATTTATTTAATCAAAATCACACAATTAATCATCCTTAAATTCGTCCAGGTTCCAACCAAAATTCTGAAATTTTGCAACTTTGACACATGATTTTGTTTTGGACATAGTTTTCAATCCACAACTCCGTTTTGGCTCTATGATATACCAAAATGACCGTAAGACTCTTAGATTTAATTTGGTATAGGCCATTTTTAGAGTTCTTGTTCTAGTAACATGCTACTGAACAAAAACAGCCCCAATAGTTTTCTAATTTTTAGTCCATTTCCACAAAACAACTTCACTTACTTGTGCTTCTTGATTCATAACACCTACTTAACCCTTAATCCACTTCATTTCCCTTCAAACAACTTTAATTCTTCAGATTTTTAGGTTCAAGAAAGCCACTAAGCTCTTATACAAATAACATATAACTAACATCAACATTCAAAAACAAATCATAATCCATTTTCTTTAGCGTTTAACCCATTTTTATCCCAACTCTACCATCTTTCTTCTCAATCATGAACAACCCTTTAAATCACCGTTAAAATACTCTTATTCACCATAAAAAACATAGCCTATGAATCCTTTATCCAACCGATACACACACTTGCACACACAAAGTCTCATATAGTACACACTAATCATTTTAATCATCACAAATCTCACATTTTCATATTAAAATTCATATCAAAATGATCACCGTAATGAAATATACAACTTTAATTCTTGAAGCTTGAATGTTTACTTTTTTTTGTAGCTTGATTTGGCTGAAAAATTATTCAAGTTTCCTTTTTCTCTCCAAGAACTCTTCTTCTCTCACTTTTCCCATTTTTCTCTATTTTTTTTCTAGCTTTTCTTTCCTTTTCCTTTATTTTCTTCCTCTCCTTCCTTTTGTTCTTCTCTTGGACTAATTTCTGGCTGTTTTATAGCCCTTCCACCGCCATTCTAGGGTCTAAAGTCAGCCAATATTAATTACATTGTGGGCTATCCATTTTAAAGCTAAATTCCTATTGGTGGATTTAATTTAAATGGATAATTCTTAAGCTTATTCAATAAGCTTTTGCAATTTAATAATCCCACAAATATTTTACTCCCCTAGTGGTATTTTAACACTTATTTTCATCCACCGTTCACACAATGCCTCACGTTTATTTTTAACCGCAATTTTCTTTTTCTTCAGAAATGACTAAAATTGGGTCCATAACGAAAAAATATTTTATTTCACTATTCAACTCCAAAAATTCTACTGAATCCATTGGTAACACTTAAATTCTTCAATTCCCTCTCTACTTAGTCAAATTTGAAGTCAAAGTCGCGGGCGCGATCAAATTCACACCAAAACGTGTGTTTCATTGCACTAATCAATTTCTCTTTTCAAAGTACCCTTAAATTCTTATTTTGTTAATAATAATAGCTTTCCAAAAATTTAGGGTATGGATAGAACAAATTCAAAAATTACATCTGGGTCTCGATAAAATATTATTCCACCAAAATATTTATCTCATTACACTGATCAACTTTTGTTCTAGACATCGGTACAAATTCTCATCCTATTACAAATAGTAGCCAATCGGAAGTGAAAAATGTTGGGTGTTACATTCTCCTCTCCTTACAAAAATTTCATCCTCGAAATTTAGCCTACACTTAGAATAGATTTCCTTGCTTTCATTTTCCTACGTTGCATCTTACACAGCATGATAATTCCACGATACTTGTACAGGTGGGAATTTTCTCATTCCGCAATTCCTTTTCAGCATACTTCACGATCTTAATAGTCTTTTCTTTATTCTTCAAGCTTAGAGTCAACTCAATGGGTTCTTCTTTCAAAATGTGGGCAAGATCAGCCACATACTTTCGAAGTTGGGATACATAAAACATGCTGTGAATAACTTGAAGTTCTACCGGGAACTCCAAATCGATAGGCTACTTTCCCAATCCTCTCAACAATAGGGTACGATCCAGCGTCTTTTCTTATTCTTTGATTCCCAATTGTCATTGTAGAGCCAACTTCAAGAATACATTATCTCATTCTACAAATTCTAAATCTCTCTTACGTCGATTCTTATGACTTTTTTATCTACTCTGAACTGTCTCCAACTTGATGTTAATCATCTTCACAACATGTCGAACGTTTTCAGGACCCAAAGTGTGAAACCCCAGTCGAAACCAACCTTAGAGTAAGGGGATTAGGATGCATATCATATTTTATTGCATGTTTAAATATATTTTTATATGATTTTATGTGTTTTGGATTTGTGTTTTATAGTCTCGAGGGCTTAATTAGGTTTATTGAGTAAGAAGGGCAAAATGGTAATTTTTACTTGAGGTGAAAATAGGGAGATAGCTTGAGGATTAAATAGGAAATTTATTTTAGTGAGAAATTAAGAACAAGAGTAGTTGTGGTTTAGTGGTTAGAGCTTTGGAATTAATTCTTGAGGTCTTGGGTTCAAATTCCATCATTGGAGCTTTAGCAAGATTAAATTTTATTTTTGTTTGGGAAGGTTAGATTTTCGACCTTGAGTGCTCTAAAGAAGGGTAAAGGTGATGTCCTAGGGGAGGTATGATAGGAGTACCCTAATCCTACTCTAGTACCCTACAAAAATTCCTAAGGGAATTCATACCTTCTTGATCCTTAGCTTTTCTTACTTCTCAATTTCTTAAGTAGTTCAATTTATTCAAGCCAATTTTATTCTAGAAAAATTCCAGCAAAGTGCTGTGGCTTTGAAGGTTTAAAATATCTAAGTGTAAGACATCTTATGGACCGAAAATGTGTAGTAGTTGGGGAAGGTTCCCAAGAGAATTAATCTCCATAGTGAACCTTCAAAACTCCACTCTAGCTATGATCATTTTCCTTCATGAAGTATTCTGGAATTTTTTTCAGCTTCTTGTGCAAGCAAAGTATCAAAATTCTCAGCCATTATTCCCTCCCAAATGCTACCAAAAAATGGCCCTCTTGACCAGCTTGAAATCTGAATTTTTTTGGCCAAATTCGGACTACACAAATGCTGTGCAAAACCAGAAAATTTTCTGGGCAAAATCGCAGCTTATGTGAGTTTAAACCAAGCTGTTTTCTTCCAATTTTCTCCCAGCACCTTAGCCACATTTTTTCTCCATAAAGAAGGCTGGAAACCATCCTTGAAAGACCTCTGAATACACCTTCAAATCCTCTGCAAACTGACTGGAAAATGGCAGCAAAAGCTGCCCAGAAAAATTTCAGCAATAGCGAAACCTGTACAGGAATTTTTTCCAGCTTTGTTTCCTTCTTCAGCCCAGGCCGAAACATCACCATTTTTCTGCATAAAATTCTCTTGAACAGCCATGAACTGAAATCCATTGTCTTCTCCAACCTTCTGCTCGAAAAACCAGTCATGGTTGCCCCTAAAATATCTCCAACAATTACTCTAATCAAGCCTTGATTAAAGACCAAAATTCCAGCAATCCTAATTTAGTAAACTTTCATAAAATATCCCTTAAAAAACCAGACCTTCCTTCACCATTGTACTCCCTCTTTTCGGCCACCATTAATCTTCTTCAACCAGCTTTCATCCAATAAAAACACTGAGCAACAGTCGGCCATTACAGCTTCCAAAAAGCTCTCCATTGATCAAAGATCTTTTTGCCTTATTTTGTTTCCAAATTTAATTCCCTAAAATATTCTTTTAGGATTTCAACAACCACCCTTTCCTTTTCCTTTCAAACCAGAAAAATCATCTACCAAAAGCACTTAAACAATTCAGCCACTACAATCCCACAGAATTTCGGCAGCCTCAATCAAAATCTCTCCATACATCTCTCCATTCTCTTTAACCTTCAAGCACATATAGAACACCAAGAACACCTACTAGTTCCATACGCCTAATACCACTCCAAACCACTTCAATCTTCTTCAAAAAATTTAAGATTTCATCTACTCACTGCCGTGAATCCATCCATACCACTTTTAACATCAAACTTCAAAATTCAACTCCGTCTCTTGGATAAAAAACAAGTATTTTTGTGAAGGCTCAAGAACACTTTCAAGGTAAGCTTGTTCAATCAACTTCATCTCCACTAATCTTCAACCTCTAATGAATAAATATGTGTATAATCATACTAATGGACTCTCTTCTTCTCTTTTCTCTCTCTCTCTCTCTATCTTGGCCGAATACACCCTCTCTCTTGGCCGAATAATTTCTTCACCAATGGTCATGCTTTCTTCATCTCTCTTGGACGGATCCAGTCACCTAGGAGTGGAGATCCATTCGAAACTCCTCCAAGGTACTCATCAATCACGTAAGCCTTTTCAACCCTCTTTTTAAATTCTAGATTCATGTCTCTAGGGTGATATTGGAAGGAGATGGATTATGTTTGGGGTTTGAGCAAGTATTGTTGTGATGAGTGGAGATTGAAGCATGAATAAATGTGTGTATATGATGGAGATAGGATTTATGCATGAGTTGATTATCTTGGTTGATTGTATGGTATTTTTAGGGTTTAATGCATGTCTCCATGTCGTGAGTGGTATTTGTGATCAAGTATGTTAGAGATTATATCACCTATGGTGAATAGGATTTATATTCATGTATGATTGTTAATGCCATGATTATGTTTATGCTAGTAGAGGTTGGATCATGTCTTGGTAAATTTAGATCTATGTCTTTATTCATGATTTGGATGATTTGATGAATTGAAGTGGAGTATATGTTCATGATTGTGGTTAGCAATAGAAATATGATCATGGCTTAGTTGTTCCTAAGCTAATTTTATTTCATCAATAAAATATTTAATATTATAATTTTTACTAGTGAATTCAAAAACCCTAAGAAGGTAGATTTGGATTATTATAAGAATATTTTAGTCAAATAAATGATAGCTTTTATTTTAAGAAATAAAATATATAGATATTATATATAATATAATATCAAATAAATCTTTTATATAAATAATCATAATAGGTAAAATATTAATTTTGTAAGTCTTATATTCATAAATACCATTAAAATTTATTATCTTTCAATTATTATCTTTGATCAAAATCTGTTAAAATTTATTTATTATCTTTTAATCAAGACCCATTAAAATTTAATTTCAACTAATTTTAGTTATCAATTATTTTCAACCAATTAATTATTAACAAATCATTATTTTACCTAATACCACCTAGGACTCTTCATCAAATAAACTCTAATTTATTTTTAGCAAGATTTAAACCTTCAACTTATTAGTACCTAATTCCAAAACAGTAATTATTTTAAATATCAAATTAGACTTAGCTTATAAACCCTTTTTATTTATTATTTGGCCGTAAAGCTTGGGACACTAGGATCATCGTAGTAGTGAGTTGAGCTAGTTTTATTTGTGAAAGTGGATTTTGGCTTGAGTTTGATTATAGTTTATATTTACCCCAGGCGGGGTTGGGTCAGCTGTTGAAGACCTTTATTTTATCTCAAGCTAAGAATCAGGTAAGCTCCTGCATAAAACCTGATTGATGCAAAATGGTTCATTGGCAAGCTAAATGTGGAGTGCATGGTCACTCATATCTGTAAAGGCAATTGAGGATTGTCTCCTTTCTCTTTTCAGTCAAACAAATTATTTGAAAATCAATAAGTAGATTTTCTCAAACTCTAAACTTTTTCTAAAATCAGTTTTGTCTCAAGCTTTGGAAACCCTTAATTGCCATTTTTTAAGTGGAGCTATGTTTATTTCATTTTTCCCCGAGTGGGATAAGTTATATTGAGTACTCAATAAGGATGGACTGCTAGGATTAATCTTTGAAGGGTTAGGGTAAGTCTATCAGTAGGTGGCCCCTTCTGAGGGGTGAGTCCTTCCTAGATAGGATATCAGTCCAGTAGGTCGTGTCGGTCCGAGCTAGCAGTTTTCAGTCAAGTGGACTGTGTGTTGACGGAATGGACAACCGATTTTGTTTGAGTATAGAGTGTAACACCCCGAAGCCTAGGCCCGCCAGGGCCGGGGATGTCGCCCCGTCCAAAGGACAAGGGGTCTTTATAATTAGGTCACACAAACAAATTACGAAATAATAATAATATTTAACTTAAAAATTTATTACAACCCAAAATACTCCAAGAGTAAATCTATGAAATTCCAAAACAAAAATCATAAATAAAAAAAAATTATCCACTCTCGTCTCCCCAAAGCAATACAACAAAAAAACAAATACACATTCTCTTCAAAAGCAGATATTACTAGCCACTTAACTCTACAGCAGGATCATCCTGAAATCATGATAAAAAGGTGATGAGACAGAAATCTCAGTAAGTCCATGTGTGCTTTGGGTGTTTAGTGAAATCAATTCATGGATGCAAAGTGTGAAACTTTAATATGAGAAACATTGGCAAGCAATAAACTTTAGTCAAAGGCAAGAGTGGCGTTTTGGCTTATCTAGCCATACATAAGTAATGAAATCAACCACTCGAAAGAAAGGGATATGGGTTACCACATGTTGGGCCCCATAACCGGTCAGAATGCCGACACTTTGTGCAGACTGACAAAAGTAGGTGATCGGCCTACTGGGCAAGATACTCCTCCTTCTCTATACCCAAACAACAACCGGGTGTCCATTCCAGCAAAACACAGTCTCTTGACTGAAAACAAACTGCTAGCTCGGACCGGCACGACTCACTGGACTGACATCTCATCCAGGAAGGACTCACCCCTCAGAGGTGGCCACCTGCTGAGAGACTTACCCTAACCCTTCAAAGACTAGTCCTAGTAGTCCACCCTTATTGAGTACTCAACGACGTTTCCCACTTGGGATAAGATGAACAAAGCATTTCTCTTCATGGGAATAGCAATCTGAGGGTTTCCAAAGTTTTGGGAGAAATCAGTTTTAGAATAAGTTTTAAGTTTGGAAAATCTGCTCAGTAACTTTCAACTAATTTAAGTGTTGGAAATAAGAACAAATTCAAACCTCATTTGCCTTCAAATAAACGAGTGCCCATGCACTCCATATTTAGCTTGTCATAAGGAAAACATTTCACATCGATAGGTTTTATGCACGAGCTTACCTGATTCTTGCTCACAACAACAAGGTCTCGAACAGCTGACCTAACCCCACATGGGTAAATACAAATCTTAATCAGATTCAAGCTACAATCCACTTCCTCAATTTTAAATCAACTTAATTCACTATTACCATGATCCTAGTGTATCAAGGTTTAAGGCAAAATAATAAATGGGTAGGTTTATAAGCTAAGTTTAATTTGTTATTTAAAATAATTAATGATTTGGGAAATAAATTCTAATAAGTTGAAAGTTTACATCTTGTTAAGAAAAATTTAGAGTTTATTTGAACAAGAGTCATAGGAGGTACTAGGTAAAATAGTGATTTAATGATAGTCTAGTTGTTAGAAAATAATTGATAGCTAGAACTAGTGAAGATTAAATTTAATGAGTCTTGTTTGGAAAATAATAAGTAAATCCTTAAGGGGTTTTGATTTAATAATCATTTTACTAATTATAATTATTTCCATGAAAGGCTTTAATAATATTTATTCATTTTATTTTCTAGCAAAATTATTATTTATTTGACTAAAATATCATTTATATATATAATAATTCCAAATCTACCCTTCCTAGGGTTTTTCGAAATTTACTAGCAAAAATTATTATTGAATATTTTATTCATGAACTAAAATTAGCTTAGGGACAACTAGATCGTGATCAAGATTCTATGGCCAACCACAATCAATAACATACACAATCCTTCGATTCATCAAATCAACCAAATCTTGCATCTAGGCATAGATCCAAATTTATTAAGACATGATTTAACCTTTACTAGCATAAACATGATCATGGCTTCAATAATCTAATCATGCATATAACTCCTATTCACCAAAGGTGACATAATCTCTAGCATGCTTCATCACAAATACTACCTATGACATGCATCAACCTCAAATCATCATATAATCATCCAAGATAATCCATCCATGCATAAATCCCTTCTCCTTCATATTCATACATACATTCATGCTTCAAGCTCAACAATATATATATATATATATATATATATATATATATATACACTTAAATCCTACCACCATCCACCTACTAACAACATCATCCTAGAGACATGATTCTAGAGTTTAAAAAGAAGATTGAAGGTACTTACTTGATTGATGAATGTCTTGAAGGAGTTTGGAATAGATCTCTACTCCTAGATAGCTAACCTTGTCCAAGAGAGATGGCGAGAGCAGAATTATGGAAGGAGAAGTCATCCGGCCAAGGGTGAGAGATTTCGGCCATGAGAGAGAGAGAGAGAGAGAGAGGGAGGGAGAGAGAGAGAGAGAGAAGAAGAAGAAGAGATCATTAGTATGCTTATTCATATAGGTTTTCATTAGAGATCAAGTTTGGAGAAGATGAAGTTGTTAGAATAAGTTTACCTTGAAGATGTTCTTGACCTTCACAAAAATTTCTGGTTTTGATCCAAAGTAGCAAGATGATTTGTGGAGTTTGATGTTAATAATGGTGTTGATGGATTCATAGCAAAGAGCAGATCAAATATGGAGATTTTCGTGAGGGTTTGAAGTGGTTTGAAGGTGTATTAGGTGAAAGAAGGTAGTAGGTGTTCTTGGTGTAGTGTGTGAGTTCTTGATGGTTGAAGAAAACTGAGAGAGAGAGAAGAGGAGGCTGCCGAATTTCTGTGAGGGATAGGGCTGGCTGATTTTCAGTAGGGTTTGGGAAGTTGTTTCTCAGATTTGGAAGGGAAAAGGAAAGGTTAGTTGTTACAATCCTTGAAAAATATTTTTAGGAAGAGAATTTGGAAACTAGATATTCTAAGAATATCTTGATTTTTCTGGACAGCTTTGAAGTCTCCTAAGGCCGACTGCTGGAGTGATTTTTCTGAGGGATTAAAGCTGGTTCAAGGTGGCTTATGGTGGCCGAAATTAAGGTGCACAATGATGGAGAAGAAGTCTGGTCAATTGAGCAAGATATCATGGAAGGTTGCTAAATAAGATGGCTGGAATTTTGGAAAGTAATCAAGCTAAATTGTAGGGATTTGTTGGAGAGATTTTCGGACAGCCATTGCTGCCTTTCGTCCAGAAGTTTGAAGGAAACAATGGAGCTCTGTTAATGGTGGTTTAAGGAAGGTTTTGACAGAAGTAGGTTGGCATTTTCGGCTGGAGGAGAAATGGAAAGCAAGCTGGAAAATTCCTGCACAACAATTTTCCTGCACAGGAAATTTTCTGGCAGAATTTCATCCGCCTCTTCCAGCTGAGATGCAGCGAGTTTGAAGGGGGGTTTCAGGGGTATTCAAAGTTGGTTTCCATCCTTCTTCATGGAGGAAAAACATGGTTAAGGTGCTGCACAAAATCTGGAAGAAAACAGCTTGGTTTTAAGCCTCCAAGGTAGTGATTTGCCCAGAATTTTTCACTGGTTTGTACAGCTCTTGAGCAGTCCGAAAATGGCAGAAATAATTCATGTTTCAAGCTGATCTTAAGGCCATTTTTCTGGAAGCATTTGGAAGGAAATGTCAGCTAAGAAGTTTGACATTTTGAAGGTACTCAAGCTGGAAAATTTCAGCTCATTCCAAGAAGGAAGGTGAACTAGCTATAGAGTGAAATTTCAGCAAGCTTTCTAGAGGGATTTTTCCTCTTGGAATTTCCCACAATTCATCCACATTTTCCAGACCATGAGAAGCCTTTTACTAGGATGTTTTGATCCTAAAAGACCTTAGCCCTCTACTGAATTTTCTGGAAAGGAAAAGGGTAGAACACCTTGATCAAACTAAGGAGTTGAAAATTAAGAAAAACCAAAGATCAAGGAAACAAGAATTCCCTTTGGGAATTTCGAGTAGGCAAAGGAGTGGAATGAGAATACTCCTAACATGACTCTCCTAGGACATCATCACCACATTGATCTAGGCCCTTAAGGCCGAAACCAACTCCCCCCAAGCAAAAATAAAATTTAATCTAGCTAAAGCTTCTATGATGGAATTTGAACTCTAGACTTCAATAATTAACTCTAAGGCTCTAACCACTACACCACAACAACTCTTGTTGCTATTACCACTAGAAAAATTATTTTCTATTCAATCCACAATCTATCTCCCTATTTTCACCTCGGGCAAAAATTATCATTTTACCCCTCTCACACAATACTCACCAACAAGACTTCAAAACAATAAAACTCAAATCCAAAGCACATAGAAATCATATGAAAATGTATTTAATTCATGGAGTAAAGCATGATATGCATCCCAACCCTCTTACTCTAAGGTCGGTTTTGACTGGGGTTTCACATAGAGAATGAGGAGTATCTTACCCGGTAGGCCGATCACCTACCTTTTGTCAGTCTGCACAAAGTGTGGTATTCTGACTGGTTATAGGGACCAACGTGTGGTAACCCATGACCCCTTTTTGAGTGGTTGATTTTATTGAACATGTATGGTTGGAAAAGCCAAAACACCACTCTTGATTTTGACTATTGTTTATTGCTTGCCAGTATTTTTCTTATAAAGATTTTATACTTTGCATTCATAAATTGTTTTCACTGAACACTCAAAGTGCACACGGACTTACTAAGATTCTTTTATCTCATCATCCTTTTTACCATGATTTCAGGTCAATCCTGCTGTGTGGATGAGTAGCTAGTTATTACCTGCTTTGGAAGATTTTTCTGATATTTAATTTGTGTAATGCTTTGGGAGTTGAGAGTGGATAATTTTTTTTATGGATTTGTTTTTTGAATTCTTGGTTTCATTCTTGGGTTGTAATAAATTTTAAGTTTAAAATATTATTTTTATTCTATTATTTTGATTGTGTGACCTAGTTATAAAGACCTCTTGTCTTTTGGATGGGGCGACATCCCCGGCCCTGTCAGGCCTAGGTAGTGGGGTGTTACAAGTGGTATCAGAGCCTAGGTTATAGGCAAATATTGATAGTATATGTTCTATTTATTTAAGTTTAAATCTTTATCTAACCTATCTTGTTGATGCTGTAGGATGGTTAGAATGCTTAGGACCGCGAGGAAATGGCAACAATGGCGCCCGCCTATCCCTATTTACCCTGAAGACCTTCCAGTTCCCCAACCTGCCCATCAGCCAGTTATCCCTATGGAGGATAGCAGTATTGATGAGGTCTAGATTCTTGAGCCACCCCCAATCCCGGTGATAGACATAAGCTCTAACAGTGATGATGAGGTGATAGCAGTGGAGCATGTACCCCACCCTCCTAGTCCCTAGTGGACTTAGCAACAGATAGTGATGACCCGGGGAAGATAGACTATGAGTCTCCACCTAGGCCTTCTTTCGTTCCTTCTTTTAGTCGAGTTGAGCCCGGGGAGAGTTCTAGGCTTCTCGGGAAGAAGCCAATGGAGAGGTTTACCAGTGGGGTTGGGGTAGATATTTCTAAGAATTCTAGGGGTTGGTTGTATGAGGCTGATGATAAGGATTCTGATGAGGACTAGAGGACTAGGAGTTATTTTGATTCGAATGTTTATTTATTATTTTTCGTGAACTTTTATGCTAAGGATTTTTAATTCTATTTTCTGTAAAAATATTGGATTTATGCAAATCAATCTTTGAAAGAGAATTTATGAGTAATTCTTTAGACAAAATTTGCATCTGATTTCTTTTTACTTATATTTGACTGTGAATGCATGCTCACCTAAAATAATTTGATCCTTGAATGCATACACTTATCATTTGGGGTGTGATTTAGAATGGCACCCAAGCGTCGTACAGCTTCAACAAGTAGAAGGGTTCCGGAAGCCGATCATGTGGCAACCGGAAGTCGAGACAGCTCAGATGCAATCACTCAACCGGGGTGATGGGAGTAGTCTGGATATGGGAGTAAGGTCTAAAATTTCGATTGATGTGTCAATGAGCCAGGCATTCAGTAAGATGGCAGAGATTCTGCAGACTCTGACCAAGCGAAGGAACCCGATGAGGGAAGATGAGGCGTTAGAGCGGTTTCTGAAGTTTCAACCGCCCGTCTTCCTGGGCGAAGCTGAACAAGATCAGAAGGTAGAATAATGGATCAAGCAAATGGAGGACATGTTTGCAACGCTCCAGTACACCGAGGAGCGAATGGTTACGTTTGCGGCTTTCCGGTTGAGAGGACCAGCTCGGGCATGGTAGCAGCGAGTTCAAGATGACTGGGAAATGGGCGAGTAGGAATGGACGTGGTCCAACTTTGTTGAGGTCTTCAGAGCTAAGTATATCCCTCAGTGGATCGTGGAAAAGCGGGAGGATGAATTCCAGAATTTGAAGCAGGGGAACATGTCAGTAGCTCAGTACGCAGCACGGTTCACCCAGCTATCGAAGTACTGCCAGAGATTAGTGGATACTGAGCAGAATAGGATGAGACAGTTCGTCAAGAGGCTAAGGCCAGAATTGAGGAGGGCGTTGGCACCTTCTCCGCCAACAACCTATTCGAGGGCAGTGGACGCAGCTACCCGAACCGAAAATGAGGACCGCAGCAGGATGGCAGCGAGGCCTTTCCAACCCCCAAGGTAGCCGCAAGGGCACTTCCAAGGGCAGCAATCTAACAAGCTCCCCACCAATCAGCAGTGGCAGAACCGGGGGAAGTAAGCCCGAACAGCACCAGTGGGTCCTGCCCAAAATCTTCCATCATACAGGCAATGTGGAAAGAGGGGCCACACCAAGAAGAACTGTTGGACCAAGGGTGGCGAAAAGAAATATTATCACTGTGGCGACCCGAACCACCTAAGGAACACTTGCCCTAAGTTGCACCGAGTCGGGCAGGGAAATCTGGTGTAGAACCCGGGGCCCAACAGAGCTAACACCTTGGGAGCATCCGGGAATGGAGTGTCGAAGCCGCAAGTGAAGGCCAAGGTATTCGCTCTCAACAGAGAGGAGGTTGGGACCGATGCAGCAGTAGTGGAAAGTACGTTTACTATCCAAGGACGCTCCGTTAATGCATTGATAGATCCTGGCTCTACTCATTCCTATTTAAACAAGATTTGTGCATGTCATTTGGGAAGGGATAGAATAGAGCTAACTTTTACTTTAGTGGTAAGCACACCTTTGGGGAAAATGGTGCAAGCAGATCGGTATGTGAAAATTTGTAAAATTGATGTGGGGAGAGAAAGTCCGGAGAGAGACCTGATAGTATTGGACATTGAAGACCATGATTTGATATTAGGGATGGATTGGTTAGCCAAGTATGGAGCTAGGGTAGATTATAAGAATAAGTCGGTCCAGTTCGTTAGACCGGGTTGTGACGTGTTGGAATTTGATAGCAAGAGAGTCAAAGAATTAAAGTATTTGATCGCCGGGGCTAAGGTCCAGAAATTGCTGAAGCAAGAATGTCAAGGGTACCTGACTTACATGATAAACAAGCTGAAGGACCAGTACACTCTGGAGGACACCGAAGTAGTGAAGGATTTTCCCGATGTGTTCCCAACGGAACTTGATTCTTTACCTCCTAGCCGAGAGGAAGAATTCACCATTGACTTAGTTTCAGGAGCGGTACCAGTATCGCGGACCCCGTACCGGATGGCACCGGCAGAGTTGAAGGAACAGTTAGAAGAGTTAGTGAGTCAAGGCTACATCAGACCTAGCACGTCACTCAGGGGAGCGCCTGTGCTATTTGTGAAAAAGAATGACGGAACTCTGAGGCTATGCATCGACTATCGGGGGTTGAACAACTTGACGATCAAGAACATGTATCCCCTACCGCAGATTGACGAGCTATTCGATCAGTTCCAAGGATCCAGTTACTACTCCAAGTTGGACCTGAGGCAAGGGTACTACCAAGTGCAGATAAAAGATGAGTGACAATCCTTAGAGGAGGGAAAATAAGGTTTTTGGCAAGCAGAAACAATTTTTCGAAGATTCTAAAATTCTGAACAAGGATGATCACCAAGATACTTGGACTGGCTTTATAGATGCATAGAAAGCTATCCAAGCACTCGTAGATGTATATTCAAATTTAGACAGTGAAAAATCATCAAATACAGTATATGAATCACTGAAATAAAATGAGACAAGAAATGTATAGTGGTTCGATCAACAATGATCTACATCCACTACCTTAAGCCTCACACTTAAGGATTTTCAACCCTATTTCATTAACCTCACTTAATGAAACACTCATATACAAGAGAGGATTACCTCACTAGGTTTTACACAACCTCTCAAACATATCAAGACTCACCCCTATAGGTTTTACCACACAACCTTGAACAAATACACAACAAGATCACCCCCTATGGGTTTTACCACACAACCTTGAACAAACATACAACAAGGATCACCCCTATAAGTTTTACCACACAACCTTGCACTTACAATAGAGAATTAAAAATCAACAGAACGTAGATAAGCTCATTTTCTTGAGCAGATATTCTCTCAGATACAAACCTCAAAATACTATTATCTTTGATACACAATGAACTCACTTTGAAGCTAAGATAAAAGGAGATTTTTGAAAATATTGAGAAATATTGTTTCTAAGATGAATGTTTCAAAAATCTGCTTCTAATCTTACTTTAAAGGCTATTTATAGAGCCAAAAAGTGGAGTGCCAACGGTCATAAAAAAACGGCTATAAATTTTTTTGTTTAAATTCATCCAAGTTTTGGACTCGGGTTTTGGATGAAGATGCATCTAAAAGTTAAGTCCAAAATGGCACATTCCAGATAGAAATTCTTTGACCCAGTTTATAAGATTTTGGATGAACCTTTTGGATTCAAACTGTTCCATTCAAAATTATGTGAAATTTAAAATCTTTGAGAAACATCTCCTTTAAAGCTTCAAGATAAAGTTAAATGAATCAAAAGATAAGAAGACATAGGAAATAATAAATATACCTTAATGACACTTCCTAGTCTAATATTCTTCATAAAGAGCTTCCTTTATATATAACTCCTTATACTTTGACTTTCGCATTTGATCTTCTAATCTTTAAATTAGTGTTGAAGAAGTTGCCAACAATTCTTATCTAAAGACTTTAGAAGAATAAAGGTCAAACATGTCCTATCACAATAAATTGACACGCTAGTCCATATCAACGTTTGTCATAAATCAAAGCATAAAAGAAAGTCCTTAGGGCTAATATTCTCCCCCTTTTTGAGTGATGACAAACATGACACATTTAATATGTAAATAGAGAGAACATGTTGAGCAAAAAGGTGCAATTATTTGTAATCTTACTAAATAGGTCTCATAGAGATCTTAAAAAATTGTAAACAAATCTCAATGATCCTAAGGTATATCATTTCTCTATATAAGTATTCAAAGTAATTTGATAGAGATAAAATGCTAAAATGCTCCCCCTAAATATATACTTATGTGACAATTTCGAACATAAGAGGGATGAGAAGAAGTAACGATTTATTCATCCAGAACATGTATCCAAAATGTTTTTGGAAGAACATGCGTTTTCAGAATATCATTTGGATAGAGATTTTGGATGTCCAAAACATTTTTCAAAAACTACATATAAGAATATTTGTTTTAGATAGGAAGTTTGTGAGTCCAAAACTCCCCCTGACTCAATGCATCAAAAGATTATCACAGAATTTTGTTTCAAGGATACAATTATCGTTCAGAAATCTGTAAAATTGAATCTTCACAAACTGAGGAATTTTTCAGAAAAAATTTCATCGAATCAGAAATTTTCATCACAGTTGATTTAACTGCGCAACTATTCATATAAATGGTTCATGCAGTTCGTGTAGTTATTTCGGAATTCAATAACTATTTATATAGCAGTTTTATGATTTCAATTTCCATAGTAGTTACTTCGTAGATAAAAAAAAACCATACATTAACAGTCTAATTTCAGTTCATAGTCATATGGAATTCATATCAAATTATTATGCAGAACTCATAACATTTTATTTTGGATATCAACATGTAGATCAAATTTATATGCAGTCGGAACATGCAGACTTTACATTTTCTATTAGTTACTATAAACCAACATTTTCACACAGCAAATATGCAAACTATAACATTTCTTTTTCCCAGTAAATGCAAACAACATTATGTCCAACATTCAATATTTTCACAGTAACTTCCCCTTAATATTCACTGTCATTTTCTCTCTTTCTTTAGATCATCAGATAACCCATAATATTCTTACTGCCCCAATAATATTCACTGTCATTTTCTCTCTTTCTTTAGATCATCAGACAACCCATAATATTCTTACTACCCCAATAATATCTTCAGACACATTTCTATTTCTCCCCCTTTGTCATCAATAAAAAAAAAAAAAAAGCATAGCAAACGGAGAAATAATATACAGCCAACATTCATCAGATAGATAATTGAACAAAAACAAGTATCAGTAATTATCCAAAGACAGAAATGTAAATGACTGAAAATAAATTGTTCAACGGTTGTAGAAAGTAAGTTGTTCATCAGCCCATTGTGCTACCCAAGAAAACAGTCTATGCAATATCGATCGTCTCAGACTTGGATCCAACACCCCTCTTTGAAAATTGACCAGCAATCCTGTTGGATTTTCGCTTCACAACAATGTGTTTGTGCCTTTTTCCTAAGGGTTTGGGCTTGGGAGAATGAGGAGGAGTTTTTGTCTTCGTTAAGGGCGAAGGTGGAAGAGATGGTTCAGGAGAAGGCTTAGGAGAGGAAACCTTGACATCTGCAGGCGGTTCAGCTTTGCCCTCTGAAGATTGTTCAATCTTGTCATGATCAGATTTAGAGGCAGAAGGTTTGGCAGAATGCTCAATGACAGATTTTCTGTTCCCTAAGATTTTGATTTCTGAGCTAAGAAATTCCAATTTCTCTGCAAAAGAACTGATTGCACTCAGAAAATTCGCAGACAGGCCAGAATCAGGAACAATTTCTTTCGCACCAACTTTTCTTTTGATCCCTGACTTCCCTTCTTCCTTAATCTTTATCAAATTTTCCCTCTCTTTTCCTACAGATTCTCTCAACAATTTCCATGAATTTCCCTCTCTAACATACCACATCTTTTCAAAGGAGTCATAGCTATAAACATTTGTTCTTGAGGGTTCACAAGTAACAGAAGTTAAATCAATATTGAAAAATCTGAAGACTTTGGTCAATAAATTTCCAAACGAAAGAGCCTTGCTAGAAGTATTTCTAGATTGCAACATTAACTTTGTTGCCAGAAATCCAAAGTTAATCTGTCTCCCCTCTACTAAGGCTAACATGACCACCATTTGAAGTATGCTAATAGAGGTTTTATGGCGGGAATTAGGTACAACAATAGTAGATACCATATGATGAAGGATTCTACCCAATCCATTCAGCCATTTAGAACTGCGATTTCCAGAGTTCTCAAAGCTTTTTCCACCAGTAAACAACTTCTCAAAATTTTTCAGATTAAAAATTTCATGTCCTTCAGGAAATTTATTCAACTCAAAATACTGAAAACCAACATCATGAACATCACATATTCTGTTCAACATTCTATGGTCAAATTCAAAATCTTTTCCTTTCACTCTTGTTACATACCACCTAATCATGAATCCTCCCTCCATTTCTTCCAATTTGCCCTTTTTCAAATTTGCATAAAATTTCCAGACTAAAGAAGTGTAGACTTTCTCATCAACTGATAGCAAACTTCCCCACCCGACATGATCAAACATATCCAGAATATTCGATAAGTTCAGAAAGGCTGAGTGGTTTACTTGATAACTAGAAATAATAGTTTGATTTCTAAAAACCCAGTCATTGTATTCAGATTCATATTTTGAGTCGAGAAATCGAAGTACCTGATTTGCAAAACTCAGTTGTTTGGAGGATGATTCAGACGAATCATAATAAGAAGCCAAGAAGTGAGGCTGAGGAGAAGTTTCTTTAGCTTTACCCTTTGATGAACCCAAAACCTTTTTCTTTATCACCAGAGAGGATTTTTGCTCCTTCTTAGATTTTGGAATGGTGGATTTTGTCTTGGCCATTGAAAGATTTAGCCTTTTTCTCGATTTTTAGTTTTTAGAGAAGAAACACACAGCGGAATTGTTTTGGAAAAGGGACGGCTACCAGGGTTTCAAGGAAGAACAAAAACAGGTTTCTATAAATGCTTTGAATATTGTGAAGATAAAGTACCTTGAAAACATGAAGTTTTTATGAAAAGTTTAGAAAAATGCGCTAACCAAAATTTTGAAACACAAAAATCAGAATAAGATAATATCAAGGATAGGTTTCAAAATCTTATCCAATTAGAAACAAATGTTATTCTTGAAAATCATTTTGGACAAATGAATTGGATTCAAGTACTGTATCCAAAACAGAGAATGAGGTATTTTAGATGTAGAACTTTATTTCCAAAACCATTTCTCTTCACAAATCCTGCACAAGAAAGACTTATACCACATGGTTAGTTTTCAAAATCTTGTAATTCCCAAACCTCTTCTTAAGTTGTTGAATATTTCCTCAGTTAGAGGTTTAGTGAAGATATCTGCTAGTTGTTCATCTGTTAGGACATATTCAACACACACATCTCCCTTGAGTACATGGTCTCGGATGAAGTGATGTTTGACTTCAATATGCTTTGTTCTCGAATGCTACAGTTGATTTTTTGTTAGATTGATAGCACTGGTATTATCACACATTATAGGTACACAATTAAAATTTAGATTAAAATCTTGCAGAGTATTCTTCATCCATAAGATTTGAGCACAACAACTTCGTGCTGCAATATATTCAGCCTTAGTAGTGGATAATGCTACGCAAGCTTGTTTTTTACTGTGCCATGATACTAGTGAGTGTCCAAGCAATTGAGAATGGCCATTAGTACTTTTTCTTTCAACTTTACACCCTGCATAATCTGCATCAGTATATCCTACAAGATCAAAAGTGTTAGTACATGGATACCATAATCCAAAATCATGTGTGCCAATTAGATATCGAAGGATGCGTTTAACTACACTTAAATGTGATTTCTTTGGACAAGATTGAAATCGAGCACAAAGATATACTGAAAACATGATATCTAGTCAACTAGCAGTAAAATATAGTAGACTTTCAATCATACCTCTATATTTTCGTTCATCTACCTTCTTACCCTTTTCATCTTGGTCAAGTTTTATGGACGTACTCATAGGTGTGCTGATTTCCTTTGCTTCATTCATTCCAAACCTTTTGAGTAACTCTTTGGCATATTTAGCTTGGTTTATGAAGATTCTGTCTTTAGTTTGCTTAATTTGCAGTCCGAGAAATAAGTTCAATTCTCCCATTATACTCATTTCAAATTCTTGCTGCATAGTCTTAACAAACATCTTGCACAAAGAGTCATTAGTAGCGCAAAAAATAATATCATCAACATAGATTTGAACAATTAGTAAGTCACCAGAACAATCAGATTTGATGAACAAGGTATTATCAATTAAACCTCTAGAAAATCCTTTTGAGATTAGGAAACCACTAAGCTTTTCATACCAAGCTCTTGGAGCTTTCTTTAACCCATAAAGAGCTTTAGAGAGTTTGAAAACATGATTTGGAAAAATTTCATGTGTAAAACCAGGTGGTTACTCAACGTACACTTATTCTTCAATAGAGCCATTTAGGAAGGCACTGTTGACATCCATTTGATATGGCATAAAATTTTTAAAGGATGCAAAGGCAAATAACATTCGAATTGATTCTAGTCTAGCAACAAGAGCGAATGTTTCATCATAGTCAATGCCTTCCTCTTGATTAAATCCTTGAGCTACTAATCTAGCTTTGTTTCTAATTACAGCCCCATTTTCATCAAGGTTGTTTCTAAAAACCCATTTTGTTCCGATAACAGGATGATCATGCAGTCTAGGAATAAGTTTCCAAACCTAATTTCTTTCGAATTGATTTAACTCTTCTTGCATGGAAATAATCCAAAATTCATCATGTAATGAAATATCAATGCTATTAGGTTCAATATTTGAAAGAAGAGCAAAGTTGTCAATAAAATACCGTCGAGTTTTAACTCCTTGGTTTGGATCTCCAATAATTTGCTCCTTTGGATGGCCAAATTTGTAGTTCCAATCCTTTGGCAATTGATGATTTGTAGAAACTTCAGTTTGTTTTCTCTCTTGTTCTTTCTGCAATTTTTCAATTTCCTCTTCTTTTGCATGAGTGTCTAATGGATGAGCTTTAATATGATCTATCTTAACTTCATTTAAATTCTCTACATCATCGTCATCTCTTTTTGAAGTATAAATGTTAGATTCATCAAATACAATATACACAGATTCTTCCACACAAAGTATTCTTTTATTGTATACTCTATAAGCTTTCTTGTTGGAAGAATATCCAAGAAATATGGCCTCATCAGACTTACTATCAAATTTTCCAAGATTATCTCTTGTATTTAGAACAAAACATTTGCATCCAAAAACTTTAAATTAAGAGATAGAAGGAGTTTTGTTAAACATAAGTTCAAAAGGAGTTTTTCTTAAAAATGGTCTTAACATAACTCGGTTTATTGTATAGCATGCTGTGTTAACAGCTTCCACCCAAAAGTATTTTGGAAGAACATTTTCACAAAGCATTGACCTAGCCATTTCTTGCAAGGTCCAATTTTTCCTTTCAACAACACTATTCTGTTGAGGAGTTTTAGCTGCTGAAAAATTATGAAAGACTCCATTTTTATCACAGAAGTGAGTAAATTCGCTGTTACAAAATTCTTTTCCATTGTCACTTCTAATAAAAATCAATTTACATTCAATCGAGTTTTGGACGCGCTTAATCAATTTTGAAAATTCAGTAAAGGCTTCATCTTTATGTCCAAGGAATAATGTCCAGGTAAATCTAGAAAAATCATCAACAATTACATATGCATATTTTTTACCCTATGAGACTGGCTGTCCTCATAGGTCCAAATAAATCCATATGAACTAATTCAAGAGGTTTTGAGGTATAAATCATTTTCTTGGTTTAAAAGAGGTTTTAATTTGCTTCTCAAATTGACATGCATCACAGATTTTACGTTTTTCAAATTTCATTTTTGGAAGCCCTCTAACAAGTTCTTTTGAGGATAGTTTGTTTAACAAATCAAAGGATACATGACCTAATTTTCTATGCCAAAGATATCCATCATTGTCATATACAGATAAACATCTAATTCCATTAGCTACAAGGTCATTGAGATAAAACACATATACATTTCCCATACGTTTGGCAGTAAAGATGGTTTCAAGATTTCCATTATCAAGTATAGGGCATGAATCTTTTTCAAAAATAACTTTGCAACCATTGCCACAAAGTTGACTAATGCTGAGCAGATTATATTTTAAATCATCAATAAGTAAGACTTGCTTTATAAATGTTAAGGAACCTTTACCAATATTACCAATGTTGAGAATCTTCCCTTTCTTCTTGTCTTCAAATGTAACAAATCCTTCATTTGTTGTCAGAATATTTTCTAACAAAGTTGCATTTCCAGTAATATGTCTTGAACAACCACTGTCAAAGAACCACTTGGTAAAGCTTAAAGACCGTACCTATACATGAGAAGAGATGATTTTTGGTACCCACACTTTCTTGGGTCCATGAAGGTTAGTAACATTTTCTTTGATTTTCCAGAAAGTAGCTCCACCGGATTCCACTTTTCTTTTAACAAGACATCTTGAAATTATATGTCCAGGTTTTTTACAATACGTGCATGCCTTGTATGTGCTGTGAGTAGGTTTAGCAAACTAAAATTTGTTCTTTTTGTAGTTATTCTTATGTTCATATCCTAACCCACTTTGATTTCCCGTTAAACTAAATCTGGGCTTGCAAATTTTGTCTTTATCCTCATGTTTATATTCTAAGCCACTTCAATTTCCAGCATAAACAAATCTAGGCATGCAAGTTTTGTCATTATCCTCATGGTTATATCCTAAGCCACTTCGATTACCAAAATAATGTTGAGTTCCGGGAAGTTTTTCGAGATTATTTTTACCATTTGTGAATTTCTCAATGCAATTGGTAAGATCATTTACTCTAATTTTCATATCATCAAAGGTGCTAACCATGCATTTAAGAGTTTGAATTTTCCAGAGATGCATGATGCAAGACAGTCATGATCATATCTTTCTCAATTATAGCACACGCATGTGTTTCGAGAGATATTTCGTAGTCATTCAACAAAGCTTCATTTTCTTTCATCAGATAATTTACCTTCAACTTAAAATCTTTATTTTTTCTGGACAGTTTTTTTAATTCATAAAACATATCACATAACAACTCATTATGATCAACATGCTTTTCAGTCATAGATATATGCGAATTAAACATGCATTCTGATATTGAAAAGTTTACCTCATTTTCCAAAGCTATGAAACAAATGTTGGCAGTTTCTTCCACAGATTCCCCATCTTCAGATTCTTCATTTAAATCCCAAGCTCCCATCAATCATTTACCTTTCTTGATCTTTAGGTCTTTCTTTCTCTTAGACATTTTTCCTTCCTTGCCTTTTGCGACTTGACAGTCTTCAATGAAATGATCTGTGCTTTTACATTCAAAGTATTGAGGTTTGAAGCTGGAGGTTTGTCCTTTCTTTCTTATAAGCTTCTTTCCTCGTTTGTAGTTTCCTTTGAACATCCTTCTGAATTTCTTTGCTATCATTGCTAAATCATCATTGTCCATTTTCATGCCTTCACTGCTTTCCGAAGAGCTTATTTCTCCATTTTCACTATCAGCTTTTAGAGCAATCCCTTTTCTACCTCTATCATGATCATCAGATTCATGAAACCTTTTAAGCTTCATCTCATGAGTTAAAAGAGATCCGATCAACTCTTCAATAGGTAAGGATTTCAAATCCTTGGATTCTTCTACAGCAAGAGTTTTAGGCTGCCAGCTTTTTGGTAAAGCATCAAGAATTTTCTGGTTTTGTTCCCCAAGGGAATAAACCTTTCCGTAAGCTTTCAGACCATTTAAGATATTAGTAAATCTTATGAACATGTCAATGATGCTTTCATTTGGCTTCATAGTAAATAATTCATAATCATGAATAAGAAGCCCTAGTTTTGATTCTTTGACTTGATTAGTCCCCTCATGGGTGACTTTTAGCAATCTCTACATATCATGGGCTGAATCACAATCACTAACACGGTTGTATTCAGTCACATCAAGTGAACAACACAAAATGTTCATAGCTTGAAAATTTAAAGTCATTTTCGCATTGTCTTCCACACTATACTCATCATTCTGTTTAGGTATTTTTATGCCATCAATCATCTTTGATGGAATAAAAGGACCATTCTCTATTAAACTCCATAACTCGAAGTTAATAGAACACACATAAATTTTTATTCTATTTTTCCAGAAAGTATAGTTGCTTCCATTAAACAAAGGTGGACGATTTGTTGAAGACCTTTCACCATATGGAAGAGAAGATGAGATTGCCATTAAGATCTTTTCTACAAGGCTGTTAAACCAAGAGTATTAGACCACGCTCTGATACCAAATGAAAAACCTTAGAGAGGGGTGAATAAGGCTTTTGGCAAGCAAAAATAATTTTTCGAAGAGTCTAAAATTCTGAACAAATATGATCACCAGGATACTTGGACTAACTTTGTAGATGCATAGAAAGCTATCCAAATACTCGTAGATGTATATTCAAATTTAGACAGTGAAAAATCATCAAATACAGTACATGAATCACTGAAATAAAATGAGACAAGAGATGTACAGTGGTTCGATCAACAATGATCTACATCCACTACCTTAAGCCTCACACTTAAGGATTTTCAACCCTATTTCATTAACCTCGCTTAATGGAACACTCACATATAAGAGAGGATCACCTCACTAGGTTTTACACAACCCCTCAAACACATCAAGGCTCACCCCTATGGGTTTTACCACACAACCTTAAACAAATACATAACAAGGATTACCCCTATGGGTTTTACCACACAACCTTGAACAAACACACAACAAGGATGACCCCTATAAGTTTTACCATACAACCTTGCACTTACAACAGAGAATTGAAAATCAACAAAACAGAGATAAGCTCACTTTCTTAAGCAGATATTCTCTCAGATACAAACCTCAAAATACTATTATCTTTGATACACAATGAACTCACTTTGAAGCTAAGATAAAAGGAGATTTTTGAAAATATTGAGCAATAGTGTTTCTAAGATGAATGTTTCAAAAATTTGCTTCTAATCTTGCTTTAAAGGCTATTTATAGAGCCAAAAAGTGGAGTGCCAACAGTCATAAAAAAATGGCTATAAATTTTTCTGTTTAAATTCATCCGAGTTTTGGACTTGGGTTTTGGATGAAAATGCATTCAAAAGTTAAGTCCAAAATGGCACATTCTAGATAGAAATTCTTTGACCCGGTTTACAAGATTTTGGATGAACCTTTTGGATTCAAACTGTTCCATTCAAAATTCTGTGAAATTTAAAATCTTTGAGAAATATCTCATTTGAAGCTTCAAGGTGAAGTTAAATGAATTAAAAGACAAGAAGATATAGGTAATAATAAATATACCTTAATGACACTTCCTAGTCTAATATTCTTCATAAAGAGCTTCCTTGATATATAACTCCTAATACTTTGATTTTCGCATTTGATCTTCTAATCTTTAAATTAGTGTTGAAGGAGTTACCAACAATTCTTATCTGAAAAATTTAGAAGAATAAAGATCAAACATGTCCTATCACAATAAATTGACAAGTTAGTCCATATCAACGTTTGTCATAAATCAAAATATAAAAGAAAGCCCTTAGGTATAACAAGGGGGATATCCCCAAGATGGCTTTCAACACCAGATATGGACATTACGAGTTCTCGGTAATACCGTTCGGGGTGACTAATGCTCCAGCAGTATTCATGGACCTGATGCACCGAGTGTTCCGACCCTATCTGGACAAATTCGTGGTGGTCTTCATCGACGACATTTTGATTTACTCCAAGAATTCGGAGAAGCATGCAGAGCATCTGAAGCTCATATTGGAGAAGCTTCGGGAGCACAAGTTGTACGCCAAGTTTAGCAAGTGCAAATTCTGGTTGGACAGTGTGGCATTCCTTAGCCATATGGTGACCAAGGAGGGAATCAAGGTAGACCTGGCAAAAGTCGAAGCGGTGTCAGACTGGAAGCAGCCGGAGAATATCACCAAGATCCGAAGTTTCTTGGGATTAGCTGGTTACTACTGGAGGTTTATCAAAGGGTTTTCGACGCTCGCATCGCCAATGACCCGACTGCTGAGAAAGGATGTTCCATTTGTGTGGAACGAGAAATGCGAGAAAGGTTTTCAAGAACTGAAGCGAAGATTGATGACAGCACCAGTATTGAGTTTGCCAAAGGAAGGGAAGCCTTACACGTTGTATATCGACGCCTCGAAAGAAGGATTGGGAGCAATATTGATGCAAGACAAGAAGGTGATCACTTACGCTTCTCAACTACCCTACTTATGATCTGGAGCTAGCAGCTATCGTGTTCGCCCTGAAGAAATGGCAACACTACTTGTACGGAGCCGAATATGAGGTGTTCACCAACCACAAAAATTTGAAGTATATTTTCACTCAGAAGGATCTGAACTTGACGCAGCAAAGATGGATGGAATTTTTGGAAGAATACCATTGTCTGATCAACTACCATCCCAGGAAGGCCAACGTTGTGGTGGACGCCCTGAGCAAAAAAGTTGGAATAGCCAGACTAAGAGTGCAAGAAATTCAAGTGGTTCAGGATGTGTTGGATAGAAGGGTGGAAGTGCAAGAGAAAAGAATCGTTGTTAGCAATCTAAAGTTGGTACCAGATTTAAGACGGGAAATTGTGGAAGCTCAGCAAAGCAATGCGGAGTTTCAGCTTTTCAAGGACAAAGAGCTCAAGTAGCCAGACAGTGAATTCCATCAGGACAAGGCGCAGTTTTGCATTTCAGGGATTGGTTGTGTGTACCTGGAGAGCAGCAATTAAAGGACAGAATTTTGGAAGAGGCGCACAAGTACAAGTACGTCATTCATCCGGGGGAGGTCAAGATGTACCAGGATCTGAAAAGAGCCTATTGGTGGCCCAAACTGAAGTGAGATGTGGTCAAGTATGTCTCGACCTGTCTCACCTGGCAGAAAGTCAAAGTGGAGCACAAGAAGGCAGCGGGACTATTGCAGCCATTGCCAGTACCGAAGTGGAAATGGGAGGAGGTGACTATGGATTTTGTCACCGGACTCTCCATGTCAAAGACGCAGAAGGACGCCATATGGGTAGTGGTGGATCGACTGACCAAGTCGGCCCATTTCATACCGGTAAATGTAAGAGACTCTATGGAGAAGCTGGCTCAGACTAATATTCGAGAAATAGTCCAACTACATGGAGTGCCTTCAAGTATTGTGTCTGACCGAGACCCGAGGTTTACGTCTCGTTTTTGGGACAAGTTTCAGGAAGCAATGGGGTCGAGTCTGAAATTCAGTACGACGGTGCATCTACAGACCGATGGGTAGTCAAAAAAGGTTACACAAATATTGAAAGATATGCTGAGAGCCTGTGTTCTGGATTTTGGGGACAAGTGGATTGAGTGTGTACCGTACGCAGAACTGTCGTATAACAATAGCTACCAAGCTTCAATTGGGATGGCACCGTATGAGGCTTTGTATGGGCGCAAGTGTCAGGTACCGCTGTACTAGAGTTGGTCAGAAGATGGGCACATGAGCAGAACCGAAGAAGTCTGTGTCCAAGAAAAGTTGGATAAAGTAAAATTGATCAGGGAAAGGTTGAAGGCGGCTCAAAGCTGACAGAAGAGCTACGCGGACAATCGGCGGAGAGAATTGGAGTTTCAAGTCGGGGACAGTGTATTTTTGAGATTGACACCGAATAGGGGAATCTTGAAGCATTCGAATGGTGAAAAGCTGAATCCGAGGTATTTGGAGTCGTTCCCAATTAAGGAAAGGATTGGACCAGTAGCATAACGATTGGACCTACCAGATAGGTTGACGGGAGTTCACGATGTGTTCCATGTGTCACAATTAAAGAAGTACAATGCTGATCCCGGTCATGCTCTGGATAACGAGCTGTTAGTGTTGCAACCCGATCTGAGCTATGTGTAGAAGCCCGTGAGAATATTGGACCGCAGTATCAAGAGTTTTCGGAACAAACAGATACCAATAGTCAAGGTTCAGTGGGAGCATCATGGCACACAGGATGTCACATGGGAATCAGAAGAGTGGGTTAAATGGAAGTATCCCGATCTGAAATAGAGGTATGCTTGAATTTCGGGACGAAATTCTTCTAAGGAGGGGAGGATGTGAAACCCCAGTCGAAACCAACCTTAGAGTAAAGGGATTGGGATGCATATCATATTTTATTCCATGTTTAAATATATTTTTATATTATTTTATGTGTTTTGGATTTGTGTTTTATAGTCTCGAGGACTTAATTATGTTTATTGAGTAAGAAGGGCAAAATGGTAATTTTTGCTTGAGGTGAAAATAGGGAGATAGCTTGAGGATTAAATAGGAAAAATATTTTAGAGAGAAATTAAGAACAAGAGTTGTTGTGATTTAGTGGTTAGATCTTTAGAATTAATTCTTGAGGTCTTGGGTTCAAATTCCATCATTGGAGCTTTAGCAAGATTAAATTTTATTTTTGTTTGGGAAGGTAAGATTTTCGACCTTGAGTGCTCTAGAGAAGGATAAAGGTGATGTCCTAGGGGAGACATGATAGGAGTACCTTAATCCTACTCTAGTACCCTACAAAAATTCCTAAGGGAATTCATACCCTTCTTGATCCTTAGTTTTTCTAACTTCTCAATTTCTTAAGTTATTCAATTTATTCAAGCCAATTTCATTCTAGAAAAATTCCAACAAAGTGTTGTGGCTTTAAAGGTTCAAAATGTCAAAGTGTAAGACATCTTACAAACCGAAAATGTGTAGGAGTTGGGGAAGGTTCCCAAGAGAATTAATCTCCATAGTGAACCTTCAAAACTCCACTCTAGCTATGATCATTTTCCTTCATGAAGTATTCTAGAATTTTTTCCAGCTTCTTGTGCATGCAAAGTGTCAAAATTATCAGCCATTATTCCTTCCCAAATGCTGCCAGAAAATGGCCCTCTTGACCAGCTTGAAATCTGAAATTTTCTGGCCAAATTCGGACTGCACAAATGCTGTGCAAAATCAGAAAATTTTCTGGGCAAAATCGCAGCATAGGTGAGCTTAAACCAAGCTGTTTCTTCCAGTTTTCTCCCAACACCTTAGCCACATTTTTCCACCATAAAGAAGGCTGAAAACCAGCCTTGAAAGACCTCTGAATACCCCTTCAATCCTCTGCAAAACTGACTGGAAAATGAAAGCAAAAGCTGTCCAGAAAAATTCCAGCAATAGCGAAACCGGTACAGGAATTTTTTTCTAGCTTTGTTTCCTTCTTCAGCCCTGGCCGAAACTTCACCATTTATCTACACAAACTTCTCTTGAACAGCTATGAACTGAACTCCATTGTCTTCCCCAACTTCTGCTTGAAAAACCAGTCATGGTTGCCCCTAAAATATCTCCAACAATTACTCCAATCAAGCTTTGATTGAAGACTAAAATTCCAGCAATCCTAATTTAGTAAACTTCCATAAAATATCCCTTAAACAACCAGAACTTCCTTCACCATTGTACTCGCTCTTTTCGGCCACCATTAAGCTTCTTCAACCAGCTTTCATCCAGCAAAAACACTGAGCAACAATCGGCCATTACAGCTTCCAAAAAGCTCTTCATAAAGCTCTTCATTGATTAAAGATCTTCTTGCCATATTTTGTTTCCAAATTTGATTCCCTAAAATATTCTTTTAGGATTTCAACAACTACCCTTTCCTTTTCCTTTCAAACCAGAAACATCATCTACCAAAACTACTCAAACAATTCAGCCACTACAATCCCACAGAATTTCGGCAGCCTCAATCAAAATCTCTCCATTCTCTTCAACTTTCAAGCACACAAAGAACACCAAGAACACCTACTAGTTCCATACGCCTAATACCACTCCAAACCACTTCAATCTTCTTCAAACAATTCTAGATTTCATCTACTCACTGTCGTGAATCCATTCATACCACTTTTAACATCAAACTCCAAAATTCAACTCTCTCTCTCGGATCAAAAACTAGTATTTTTGTGAAGGCTCAAGAACACCATCAAGGTAAGCTTGTTCAATCAACTTCATCTCCACTAATCTTCAACCTCTAATGAATAAATATGTGTATAATCATACTAATGAACTCTCTTCTTCTCTTTTCTCTCTCTCTCTCTCTCTTGGCCGAATACACCCTCTCTCTTGGCCGAATGATTTCTTCACCAATGGTCATGCTTTCTTCATCTCTCTTAGACGGATCCAGTCACCTAGGAGTGGAGATCCATTCGAAACTCCTCCAAGGTACTCATCAATCACGTAAGCCTTTTCAAACCTCTTTTTAAATTCTAGATTCATGTCTCTAGGGTGATATTGGAAGGAGATGGATTATGTTTGGGGTTTGAGCATGTATTGTTGTGATGAGCGGAGATTGAAGCATGAATAAATGTGTGTATATAATGGAGATAGGATTTATGCATGAGTTGATTATCTTGGTTGATTGTATGGGGTTTTTAGGGTTTAATGCATGTCTCCATGTCGTGAGTGGTATTTGTGATCAAGTATGTTAGAGATTATATCACATATGGTGAATAGGATTTATATTCATATATGATTGTTAAAGCCATGATTATGTTTATGCTAGTAGAGGTTGGATCATGTCTTGGTAAATTTAGATCTATGCATTTATTCATGATTTAAATGATTTGATGAATTGAAGTGGAGTATATGTTCATGATTGTGGTTAGCAATAGAAAAATGATCATGCCCTAGTTGTTCCTATGCTAATTTTATTTCATCAATAAAATATTTAATATTATAATTTTTACTAGTGAATTCAAAAACCCTAGGAAGGTAGATTTGCATTATTATAAGGATATTTTAGTCAAATAAATGATAGCTTTTATTTCAAAAAATAAAATATATAGATATTATATATAATAATAATATCAAATAAAACCTTTTATATAAATAATCATAATAAGTAAAATATTAATTTTGTTAGTCTTATATTCATAAATACCATTAAAATTTATTATCTTTCAATTATTATCTTTTGATCAAAACCCGTTAAAATTTATTTATTATCTTTCAATCAAGACCTATTAAAAATTATTTTCAACTAATTTTAGTTATCAATTATTTTCAACCAATTAATTATTAATGAATCATTATTTTACCAAATACCACCTAGGACTCTTTATCAAATAAACTCTAATTTATTTTTAGCAAGATTTAAACCTTCAACTTATTAGTACCTAATTCCAAAACACTAATTATTTTAAATATCAAATTAGACTTAGCTTATAAACCCTTTTTATTTATTATTTGGCCTTAAAGCTTGGGACACTAGGATCCTGGTAGTGGTGAGTTGAGCTAGTTTATTTGTGAAAGTGGATTTTGGCTTGAGTTTGATTATGGTTTATATTTATCCCAAGCGGGGTTGGGTCAGCTGTTGAAGACCTTTATTTTATCTCAAGCTAAGGATCAGGTAAGCTCCTGCATAAAACCTGATTGATGCAAAATGGTTCTATGGCAAGCTAAATGTAGAGTGCATGGTCACTCATTTCTGTAAAGGCAATTGAGGATTGTCTCATTTCTCTTTTCAGTCAAACAAATTATTTGAAAATCAATAAACAGATTTACTCAAACTCTAAACTTTTTCTAAAACCAGTTTTGTCTCAAACTTTAGAAACCCTTAATTGCCATTTTTTAAGTGGAGCTATGTTTATTTCATTTTTCCTCGAGTGGGATAAGTTACGTTAAGTACTTAATAAAGGTAGACTGTTAGGACTAGTCTTTAAAGGGTTAGGGTAAGTCTCTCAGTAGGTGGCCACCTCTGAGGGGTGAGTCCTTCCCGGATAGGATGCAATCCAGTAGATCGTACCAGTCCGAGCTAGTAGTTTTCAGTCAAGTGGACTGTGTGTTGCCAGAATGGACAACCGATTTTGTTTGGGTATAGAGAATGAGGAGTATCTTGCCCAGTAGGCCGATCACCTATCTTTTGTCAGTCTGCACAAAGTGTGGCATTCTTACTGGTTATAGGGCCCAACGTGTGGTAACCCATGACCCCTTTTTGAGTGATTGATTTTATTAAACATGTATGGTTGGAATTGCTTGCCAGTATTTTTCTTATAAAGATTTTATACTTTGTATTCATAAACTGTTTTCACTGGACACTCAAAGCACACACAGACTTACTAAGATTCTTTTATCTCATCACCCTTTTTACCATGATTTCAGGTTGATCCTGCTGTGGAGATGAGTAGCTAGTTATTGCCTGCCTTGGAAGATTTTCCTGATATTTAATTTGTGTAATGCTTTGAGAGTTGAGAGTGGATAATTTTTATTATGGATTTGTTTTTGGAATTCTTGGTTTCATTCTTGGGTTGTAATAAATTTTAAGTTTAAAGTATTATTTTTATTCTGCTATTTTAATTGTGTGACCTAGTTATAAAGACCCTTTATCCTATGGACGGGGTGACATCTCCGACCTTATCGGGCCTAGGTAGTGGGGTGTTACACAAAGCATCCTGTTCACCCATTCTTCTTTTTGGACTTCATTTCCTTCCATAAAGAGCTTCAAATATGACCATTCCAATTGTTAGCTGATAACTATTATTGTATATGAATTCAACATACACCAAATTATCAATCTACTTAACTCCAAAATTCAAAACGCAAGCTCAGAACTTGTCCATACGTGAGTAGGTGCGCTGCTATGCTGAACTTTATTGTGGTCCCATACCTTTAATGCAGCTTACTCCAAAACTTTGAGGTAAATCTAGGATCTCGATCTGACACAATACTAGAGGATACTCATGCAGTCTAATTACTTCCTCCATATAGATTTCACTTAACTTCTCTAAGGAATTCCATTAATTAATAGGAATGAAATTAGCAGACTTAGTTAGTGGAACCATTATCACCTAAATAGTATCTCGACTATTATAGGTAATCTTGTAATGAGGTCTATAGTAATTTCATCTCATATCCACGATGGAGTAGAAAATGGTTGTAAATCTCCAGGCCGTTGTTGATTGGTTTTCCTTTACTGACAAATTAAGCATTGTGATAGAAAGTCTAAATTGTCCATTTTCATACCAATCCACCAATAATGCCATTTTAAGTTCTGATACATCGTTACGACTCCTGGATAGATAGTATATTTACTCCATGGTGCCTCCGTTAAAACATCTTATCTTATGCATATTGTTTCAAAATACAATACCGACCCCGGTAGCAATTAATCCCATTATTGTGCTTTTGGAACTCATCTCCTCTTGTATTTGCCTCCTTCTGTACTAACTTTTGCACTCTTCATCTTTATCTTGCTCTCTCTTCAACTATTTTAAGAAGGCAGGTTAAATGGAAGTATTACTTATCATTATTTCTCCATCTACTGCAAATACTTCTAATTTTGGAATTTGTAATGTTCGAAGAGCTAATAAATTCGCCTTCCTACTAAGGGCATTTACTACTATGTTTGCTTTTCCAGGATGATATTTAATTGGACATTGAAATCCTTCCAAAAATTCCATCCATCAACTTTGCCTTATGTTCAAATCCTTTTAAGTAAAAGTATATTTTAAACTTTTGTGGTCGGTGAAGATTTCTAACTCAGCCCCACATAAATAATGTCTCCAATCCAAAAAGGCAAACACAATAGAAACTAACTCCAAATCATGTATAATGTAATTCTCCTCATGAGGTTTCCATTTCCTAAACATATAAGCTATCACCTTTCTCTCCTACATCAATACTCCTCTCAATCCTTCCTTTGACACATCTGTATACTCTTCACAAGGCTTGTCCATCATTGGCAATGTTAAAACAGAGGTAAAGCTTAATCATTTTCTCAACTCCTGGAATTTTTCCTCACATTTTCCAGTCTAGACATAAAGAACTTTCTTTTGGGTGAGTTGACTCAAAGTAAAGTTATCTTAGAAAATTTCTCAGTAAATCTCTGATAATGTCCTACAAAATCCAGGAAACATCGTATTTAGTCGGAATCTCAGGACATTTCTAGTTTATCACTGCTTTAACTTTTGCAAGATCTACTGTACTCGCGACTTTGGATATCACATGTCCCAAGAATACTACTTATTGTAGCCAAGACTTATACTTACTGAATCTTGTATATAGTTTGGACTATCTTAACTTTCCTAATACTTTCTGAAGATTATTGTTCATGATCTTTGGAGTACACCATAATATCATCTATGAATATAGCCACAAAATTGGGCCAAAATATCCGGTGTATTAGATCTATAAAACAATAGGCATTAGTGACACCAAAGGGGCATCACTACAAGCTCAAAAAGTCCATATCGTGTTAAATACAGTTTTTAGTATATTTTCTTCCCAAATCTGAACTTAATAATATCATTGCCTCAAGTCTAACTCTCAGAATCATCCTGCTCTTCGTAACCGATCAAACAATTCATCAATTATGGGAACGGATATTTATTCGTTATCATTACTGCATTTAACCTCATAAATCTATATACATCTGTGGTGACTCAACTTTCTTTCTAACAAACATGATAGGTACTCCCCAAAGTGAAGTACTAGGCCGAATGAATTCTTGCTCCATTAATTCCTTTACTTATTTCTTAAGCTCCTGTAATTCTGTAGGTGCTATTCAATAAGGAGTTCTTGAGATTGGTTCTGCCAAGTCACTAACTCAACAGAAAATTCTACTTCTCTCTTCAGTGGTAATTCCTTCAATTTCACTGGAAAAACATCCGAATACTCATTCACAACAAGAGCTTCTTTAGGTTTCTTAACCCCTCTTGGCTTATTAATTACATAGGTCAAGTACCCAGTACACCATTTTTAATTATCTTCTGGGCCTTGAGTCCCGATATGCAAGTATTACCTTTCCTCTCAACCTTATCTACGATTTCCAATATAGGTTTTCCAGGCTAACGGAATTGTACTATTTTATGTCTACAGTCAACTTGATTACAATGTTGGGATAGCCAGTCCATGCCCATGATAGCATCTTAGTCCTCTATGGGCAGGCATATCAAATCTACTCCAAAATTTCATTTCCTACCAAGATCTTACATCCCTTATGTACTTTCTCACTATTTATTTACTTTCCTAATGGGGTACTGACAAGCATTTCTTATGAAGTTTCTTCCCCTTTTTATCCTCATAGCCTCAAGAAATACATTGGCAACAAAGGAGTGCGTAGAACCGGGATCTACCAATACTTTAGCATCATGATTTAAAGCTAAGAAGTGTACTTCGCACTACTGTGACATGATCATCCATCTTCTTCAATACAACCACTCGAGTATTTACTTAGTTTAGCAAATCCGACTCTAGGGGTAGATGCTTATCTAGGTTTTCTCTTTCTAGTCTGACCTCTGCCCTTGATTGTTTCTTCCTGGTCGACTCCATCCTCCTATCCTTTGGAGGTGAGGGCAATTGAAACTTTTATGCCCTTCCTTCCTACAGTTAAAGCATCTAAAAGAGGGTTGTCCTCCAGTTGGGCCTCCCTTCCTCTACATCTTTCCTTTCTTCTACCATCGAGGTCTTCTAGATCTTTTCTGACTTATACCCCGAAATTCACTTCGATTTCTTCTACTCATATTCTCATTTATTCCAACATTCTCATTAGCTCTAGTAGTAGTTTTAGCCATCCATTGAATGGTATCAGCCATTTTCTAGAAGGTTTAGAACATAAAATAATCCAAATTCATAAGGTGGGAACCTTTCACATGCAACTCCTCCACTATTAGCTCAAGATTATATTAAGTAGTTCACGGTGATCATCCAAATGTTCATTTAGGAGACATCTGTACAATTCATACAATTTTTCTTATAAAACGATATAACATAACTTAAGAGCAGGCATAAAAGAGCTATAATGCACACAACAGGATCATAACATATATTCATTCTGATCAAACACAAAGCCAGTACAAAATTCGTGTGCCGAGCACACAATCATATACACTGGCCAGATTGAACATATCCTACTACACATATCTACATCTCATCCTCCTCCTCATCGTTATCACTATCTGAAATAAAAGGCTCTGAATTAGTTGGAATCGTATAAGATTCAGTTGTATTGAATCCTTCACCTTCCTCTACATCATGGTGCAACCAAGCCAGTATGTTTGAGTCTATTTCCAATTCTTCCTCGAACTCTTCGACCACAGGTACCTTCACCTCGGGTACCTCCTGATTTCTTTCTATCTCAACATCCTCGAAACAAAACATCTCATCTTCCAATACTCCTAGAGTATCCCCGCCAAATTCCTTCTCATTATCCTCAAACAATACTACACTATCGGGGACACTATCTTTCTCATCACTATCCTGATGGCGTGATTCAATATCGCCATTAATTTCATCAAAATCGCCACCTATCTCCTTAAGTGGTAATGATGTCTTCTTGGGATTAGGTGTCCTTTCCAGACTGAGGTCTCACACAAATAAGGTAGTGCCTGCCAAGCACTACAGGGTCAAACGCGCTCCTGGTGAGACAAGGTGTATGTAGGCGGCTAGGGCCAGATCCTGTCCAAGTGAAATGTCCTAGCACACTTGCTTGGCAGATAATCTTAATCCTCCCAGATCTTTTCACACCCGAATGCTCATCTATCTCTTTCTTCCCATTATTACTATACTTATCTATTGTGCGCTTGCCCTTATCACTCCTATCCATCATACCTCCACAATGAAAGAGTTCTATTAACCCCTATGATGATACCATAATTCTATAAAACTAGGCTCTGATACCAATTGTAACACCCCTACTAAAGGTAACAATAGAAGCATATCAACACTGGTTGTCACCCCGTCCAGTTACCCAGACAAGGGGCCTTTATAATGAAAAACCAACAAAGTATGTAAAGTCCAGATCTATACAACAACCCATATTAATAGTCATGTGTACATATATAGTAAAGAATCTCATACATGAAAATTTCTATTCAACATAAGTAATAAGGTACATTATCCAAAAAAGAACCATCCGGACCTATTCTGCTATCACTGTGGTATCGTCCTCTATCCGTAGGTCCACTCAACTCCAGATTCTACAAAAAAAGTAAGATGAACGACACGTCTGAGTGAAAAGTCACCCAGTGAGTCCCATGTATGCTAGTGCTTTATCAAAGAGGTAGAGTACACAAAATGTTTTGTGGAATAGCATATCACTTATTCATTACAAATGATTCCAAAACTCTTTAATGAGAGTTTATTCAGAACTCAATCATTTTTGAAAAATTGTATTCTAATCTCAAATCATTGCCCCAATTTTCAAATCACAGGAACCTCCCCAACAGAAGGTCGGCCTGTATTCACATGCAAGTCCTGCAATCCTTACTTTCGGCGCCACGTATAATTGTACTGGGATCGCAGCCTCCAGTACTCAACCGTGCATCACCGGAATAAGTACACCGCAACGTACTTCTGCTCAGGTATACCGCAGCATACCTAGTATATTACAGCACATAATCTTTTACTTGCCACCATAAGCCAGGGGTCCCAATCTTGACGTCAATCACCATCGAGGCGGCAAGGAGTCAAACACACCGAATCCCTACCTAGCATCCAACAAATGACTCAAAATCAAGAAGTGCCCGCAGATGCGACAGTTGCCAGGTACTAAACGGCTAGCCAGGACGACTCTTCTCAATGCCCTGTCGCCCTGTTTGGAGAAAGACAATCCCTAGAACTGATCGGGTTACTTGGGATCGTCTATCTCTAACATGAGCTAGTACAAAGATCAAGTCCGTGCTAAGTATTCAACGTTAACAATACCAACCCTGTCTGACTGATCAGGCTAGAGGGTTATCTGATCCCGCAAGATTCGCAAATCAAAACATTTTGGGGGGCAAAATCACATTTTCTAAAATTTAATCCCACTGACTCGCAAATCAAATCATCATTCACATAGACTCCACAGAGCCAATCAATTCTTTCCATGGTATATCAGACCAAAAAAATAATTTTAGGGATCAAAAGGTCATTTTTCAAAAGTCAATCTCATCACGAGAGATTATTTTCCAAAATCATGTTGAAACAGGATAAAGAATTCTATTTACACATCAAAACATGTTTCCAAGAATATCCGGATCATATTCCTCATACTCGATTGCAAAAGTTATTTCCAAGGGTATTTAGCTCATTTTACCCATACTCGATTTCCAAAAGAATTTTCGAGGTTATTTAGGTCATTTTACCCTTATCCGATTTGAAAAATAATCACAAGAGTTCCAATAAAGATATTTCGGTCATCTACCGAATACTCGAGTTCCAAAGGTTTTCATAAAACATTCCAATAAGGACATTTGGATCATTTTCCAAATACCTTATTCCAAAAAGGAACTCATTTCAAGAAATTCAGAATTCTAATCCCAAAAAAGGATTAAATTTAAAGTTTCCAAACATATTTCCATAAAATGTTCCAATAAGGGCATTCCAATCAATTTATGAATACCCGATTCCAAAATTTACCATTTTCTGAAAATCCCAAATATTCAATCCAAAAAGGACTAAATTCACAAAATTCATGCTTTAATCATTCAGTAAGGCTTCCAAGCCAATTATGATGTTCAATCAAGCACAAAATGGCATAAAATAATTCTTACTCAGATAAACCTTAAACATATTCAGGGGTTTCCAAATGGTATAAAACATAGCATTTCATGGAAAAATGAAGCACACTAGCTTTCAAAAGGTTTTAGAAATCAAAGGTACTCACCTCGTGTCCTAAGCAACTGTTTCTGTTCATGGCAACTGTTTCTGTTCATGGCTGTTTAACCTTCGTTTCTATCATTTTCGACGTTCCGTTGGTCGTTTATCGTTAAACCTACATCAAATATCGTTTTCGGATCAATTCGTGTTTGGCCAAAAAAATAGTCGACGAGTAGCCGACGTGCCCGATGGGTAGCCGACGTCCAACCGACGTTTAGCCGACGGGGGCCGCCGGTTAGCCGACAGTTAAGGAAAATGTTCAATTTTCGTTCACATCGTTATTCCGTCGTTTGTTCAATTCTTTTATTTTTATTTTTCCACATCCTTTATCCCTTCATAAACAAGGGATTCACTTCATATTTCCCCATTTATTTCATCTAAATCACACAATTAATCATCCTTAAATTCGTCCATGTTCCAAGCAAAATTCTGAAATTTTGCAGCTTTGACACATGATTTTATTTTGGACATAATTTTCAATCCACAACTCCGTTTTGGCTCTATGATATACCAAAATGACCATAAAACTCTTAAATTTAATTCAGTATAGGACATTTTTAGATTTATAGCTCTAGTAACATGCTATTATGCAAAAACAGCCCCAGTAGTTTTTTGATTTTTAGTCCATTTCCACAAAACAACTTCACCTACTTGTGCTTCTTGATTCATAACACCTACTTAACCCTTATTCCACTTCATTTCCCTTCAAACAACTTTAATTCTTCAGATTTTCAGGTTCAAGAAAGCCACTAAGTTCTTATGCAAATAAAATATAACTAACATCAACATTAAAAAACAAATCATAATCCATTTTCTTTAAAGTTTAACCCATTTTTATCCCAACTCTACCATTTTTCTTCTCAATCAAGAACAACCCTTTAAATCACCATTCAAATACTCTTATTCACCATACAAAACATAGCCTCTGAATCCTTTATCCAATCGGTACACACACTTGCACACACAAAGTCTCACATAATACACAATAATCATTTTAATCTTCACAAATCTCACGTTTTCATGTTAAAATTCATATCAAAACGATCACCGTAATGAAATATACAACTTTAATTCTTGAAGCTTGAATGTTTAACTTGTTTGTAGCTTGATTTGGCAGAAAAATGCTTCAAAATTCCCTTTTTCTCTCCAAAAACTCTTCTTCTCTCACTTTTCCCATTTTTCTCTATTTTTTTTTCCAGCTTTTCTTTCCTTTTCCTTTCTTTTCTTCCTCTCCTTCCTTTTGTTCTTCTCTTGGACGAATTCCTGGCTGTTTTATAGCCCTTCCCCCACCATTCTAGGGTCCAAAGTCAGCCAACATTAATTACATTGTGGGCTATCCATTTTAAAGCTAAATTCCTATTGGTGGATTTACTTTAAATGGATAGTTCTTAAGCTTATTCAATAAGCTTTTGCAATTTAATAATCTCACAAATATTTTACTCCCCCAATGGTATTTTAACACTGGTTTTTATCCACTATTCACACAATGCCACACGTCCATTTTTAATCGCGATTTTCTTTTTTCTTCATAAATGACTAAAATCGGGTCCGTAACGGAAAAATATTTTATTTCACTATTCAACTCCAAAAATTCCATTGATTCCATTGGTAATACTTAAATTCTTCAATATTATTTCTACTTGGTCAAATATATGGTCAAAGTGTACGGTTAAAATGACAAAAAATGCCCCCAATACCTCGGGTAGCATAATTCGCACCAAAACGTGCATTTCATTGCACTGATCAATTTCTCTTTTCAAAGTGTCCTTAAATTCTTATTTTGTTAATAATAATATCTTTTCAAAAATTTAGGGTACAGGTAGAACAAATTCAATAATTACATTTGGGTCCCAACAAAATATTCGTCTCATTACATCGATCAACTTTTGTTCTGGACATCAGTATAAATTCTCATCCTATTACAAATAGTAGCCAATCAAAAGTGAAAAAATTGGGGTGTTACAGTAGACCATGCTCTGATACCAATTGAAAACCCTTAAAGAGGGGGTGAATAAGATTTTTAACAAATTTAAACACTTTTGAAAAAAAGATATAATTTTTGAAATCCTCCTTTTATTTTACAGATCGTGGTGCTTACAGGTTATGCAAAGAAGAATTTTGCACAACTTTAAAGAGATATCTAGGATCTTAGGGATATGAGACAAGTGATGTGCAATAAATATAATAATAAAGATGGATTGGTAAGAGTCATAAAAATTTCTTCAAATGATTGAAAACTTTGTGCAAAGAGGTTCGCAAACTATCAGAAATAGATGTAAGAAAGATAAACAAGAGATTTATAATAGTTTGATCCTCCATGATCTACATCCACTACCTTAAGCTCACACTTAAGGGTTTTTAATAAGATCTTTATAAAACTCAATCAGCTCAATGGTGTTTGTCTACACTAATTACACGAGAAAATCACCACACTTGGCATTACCCAATCTTCTCAACCAACTACAAATCAAGGCTCATCCCGAATGGGTTTTACACCACAACCTTGATATACAAAAGGATTATAGGAATGAAACAGAGATAGCTCACATTTTTTGAGCAGATATGCAAATAGATGAGCACCAACAGCCTTTTACCAACAATTTGATTTCACATTTGAAGCACAAATGAAAATTGAGATTTTTGTAATCTAAAGTGTAAGAGTATTTCTGAGAAAGATAGCACAAAAATCTACTTAAAAAATTGAGTTTTGAAAGCTTTTATAAAAGTAAAAAATAAGACAGCAACGACTATTAACGGCTAGTTTTTCTCGCTGTCAGATTTTTCAGAGTTTTGGACTCAAAGATTGGGAGAAGGTGCATCCAAAAGATGAGTCTAAAATGCATTTTTCTAGGCAAAAATATTTTGAGACTATTACAGAGTTTTGGACGAAGTTTTTTTATGCAGAGTCCATCTAAACTACTCAATCCAAACATCTAAAAGCTTACTCTTTAAAATCATTTTATCGGTGTGCTTCAAGATAGAAATAAATTAAATCATAAAGTAAAAAGACACAGGAATTTTACAAGTAATACCTTAACAACGATTCCTACTCTAAAGTTTTTTCACAAGAACTTCTTGGTATGCAATTTCTTAAACTTGTCTTCTTCTTGATCACCCATTCTTGGATTCTATTGCTCAAGAATTGCTTAACAATCTTATTTACATGTCTTAGAAGAATTGAAGTCAAACATATCCTATCACATACATATCTCACAAGTTAGTCCTTATCAATATTTATTATCAGTTAAAACACAGGAGAGTGTCCTTAGGGCTAACAATTATCGTAATTAGCCATGTTATTTTTATTTAATGATATTATTATTAATATTAATATAATAAATATTATTATTAAATATTATTTTTAAAAAATATAAATATATACATATTAATATCATTATTACTATTTATATTATTATTTCTATTATCCTTATAGCAATATTATTATTTATGAAATTATCAATATTTTTATCAATACTTTTGACAATATTATTATTTTTTGTTATACTCAATTAATACATATGTCACTTACTTATGTTATTGTAAGATCAAATTATTCTTATATTAATGTTAACCTCTAAAATATTTTATTAATTAATTTTAGAACTCGAAAACCATTAATATCATATTTAAGTGTTATGATTAATCATATGTATGTAAAGTTGGGAGTTATCTGTACCTATACAATTTTGTTGCTTAGTTGTGCATCAATAGTGATATATACCCTGTGTTTACCCCAGACAGAGTTAGGTTGCCTTGAGTAAGATTTTGAGGATTATTTCATCGGTGAAATCAAGAAATCAAGTAAGTCCTTGCATAAAGGTGTTTGTTAAACAAAAGAGCTTCTGCGAGTCAAATGTACTAATTACCGTGGAAGATGAACTTTGGGATGCAATTATAGACAATTTATTCCTTCTACTAAAATAAAATAAATTTTAGTCAAGCAAACAATTTCCCAAGCAAAACGTTAAATTTTTTTAAAACTAATTTTTAACTAAGATTGTCTGACAACTATAATTGTTACGTCAAAGAAAACACTTTATTGATTGTGCTCTTCCCAAGTGAGATAAACTTAACGCTGAGTACTTAATAACATAGACTACTAGGACTAATCTTTGAAGAGTTGGGGTAAGTTTCTCACTAGGTAGCCACGTCTAAGGGGTGAACTCTACCTGGACAAGACGCCAGGTCTGGTTGGTCAGTCCGGTTCGAGCTAGCAGTACAGTTCAAGTGGACTATTTATTTTCGAAGTAGACAATCAATAAGTTTAGGTGTAGAGATGGAGGAGTATCTCACTCAGTGGGCTGATCACCCACTTGTATTGTGATGCATGGTTTCAAAGTACACGATCATGATACAGGGTTTTATGGCTATGACTATGATGCAGGGTTTCATAGTCAAATTTATTTGAGTGGTTTATTTCTTTACAAGTTGAACACTTTTATTTTACAAATGCTGATAAAACAACACTCAATATTCAAAGATAAATTTTAGGACCTGCAGAATTTTTGTTGTGACTTGTTCAAATTTTGCATACATAAAATATTTTCTTAAGCTGTCATGACAACACACAGGACTTACTGAGAAATGTTTCTCACCACCTTTTTATATCATGTCTTCAAGTCGATCTTGCTTCAAAGGTTAATTTACTTATGTTACCTTACCATGAGCTTGGAAGATTTATTTTGATGGATTTATTCGTTAGAGATTTTAGTTACCTTCTATTTGTTTTAAGACTTGTATAAGTATTTTTGGGATTGTAATAAGTTTATTATTAAGTTATTCCCTTCTATATTTTCTATTACTTAGTTATAAAGACCCCTTGTCCTAAGGACGGGGTGACATCCCTGCCCCCTTTTGGAGTATGTAGGTAGTAGGATGTTACATTCCTAGTTTTGAGAAGATTGATCAGCTCAAATATAGCGGACTCAATCTTATGCATCTGGAAGTTGATCAAAAATTGTGAAAAATTACTTGAAAAAGATTGTAAAATTAAGTCAATACTTAATTCATTGTCCATCACAAACCCGAGAGACCTAAGCTTCCAAATTAAGCCTAATATCTTTAGCCCATGAGTGGCCACAAAAGTACTGATGCGTTAATTTTGGGTGTATAAAATCATGAATTTTAAATCCATCTCTTAGTCAAGTTTTAATTAAAACATTAATCCCAAAATATACATGTGAACAAGTATACTCATTGCAAGCATAGTATAGGAGATTAACGAGTATCGATCCTCAAAGGAATAAGTACACACTAATTACTTTTTATTCATTGTTTAACCGACCCAATTAAAGTGAAAAAATAATTTAAAAAATAAAGAAATATATACAACTCAAGGATGTAAGTTTATGCAATCTAGAAAAGTATCCTAGAAAACATGACAATGAACCAATTAGCAATTCTCTCAATTAATTATTATCTTGGCATCATGAAGGAACACAAAGTAAAATTCAATCATTTGTCAAGTCATGAATTTACTTAGGTAAATTCCACTTCATTTGTCAATCCATGGAATCTTATATTTTGATTCATATTAACAGATTTGTTAATCAAGCTAACATAAACAAAATATGCATTAAGTTCATCATTCATATCTTGGTTCAATTAGCAGATTTGTCAATTAAGCCATCCTAACCAAAACATGCATGAATCTCAATTCCTTAAAAATCATAAAATTAGCTAATAACCATATATCAAGGTGGAATTAACTTAACATTTGATCACTTAGTTCTAAAATCCTAACTTCATCATTCAAATCTGTCAAGATTCAACAAATGCAAAATCAATGCAACGAAACTCCTAACATCATTTTGTCGAAGTCAATTAGAAGAACTCGCATCAATAACTAATGAAATTAAGTAATCAAATACCAAAGATAACAAAGAATTGATCAAATAACTAAATTAACATAAAATCATGAATTCCAAAATAATGTTAAATTACAATAAAAACATTGAATATATCATTTCTAAAGAAAAAAAGATAAAGAGAAAAGAAAGCACTCATAGACAAGTCACTTTCTTCTTCCTTGAAGACTCCCTTGAACAATCCTCCTTGATTTGGGTGAACACCTCCTTTAATGAGAGATTTAGAATTTCTGCCCTTTAATTCACCTATCTATGTTGTATATCCAACCGTTGTATTCTCTTGTGCTTTTATAGACCTCTTGGATACCAATTTTGTGGCTGAAGAAGTCTTGGCCAAGTAGAAGTAGGAAAATACCAAAATCATTGGATAAGCCCTAATTCCATGTATAGAATATTCGCCTCCAAAGCATACCTAGCGCAGGGTACCTTTGACCCACCTGGTGCCAGGTGTACTCTGTTCTTCCCCTAGTTTTACTTTATTTTTTACCATTTCTCCTTGGCAGACAGACTAGACCCGGCGCCAGGTGCACTCGCCAGACCTGGTGCCAAGTCTGTTCTGGATTTTCCCCTGATGTTGGCTCAATTTCTTCAGTTGGAGTAGAATAGACTTGGCACCTGGTCCATTGGCTGGGCCTGCTGCCAGGTCTACTCTGGTTGTGTGTATTTTTTGTTCGATTTTAACTTAAATCTGCACATATTTGCTAAAAACACCTTTTATCAAATATGAAGGAATATGCCTAGTTATTATAACAAAAGTATCTTAAAACAACCTCAAATAATTAGAAAAAGAATGGTGATTTTAACCCCTATCACATACCCCTACACTTGAACATTTACTTGTCCTCAAGCAAAATATTTTAGTCTAAGAAAGATTATCAAGAAGATTCAAAAATGTCTTCACCATTAATAAAAATCATGTATTCCTTTCAAACTTTAGATACAATCCTTGTTATTCATACCCTCTAAAAACAACACAAACTTTGAAACATTGGACAATACATCACAAAACTCTTGAAGTTAAATTAATCAAGTGCATACTTCAATCTAAAAAAATTATTTCACTCTTCAAGTAAAAATATAGATAATATGAATCACATAAGTCAAGCGATCTACCAACTCAAGCATTATAAATCCAAAAATTGTATAACTTAAGTTATGATGTAAGGAAAGCACTCCAATTATTTTTTTTCTCAAAATTTTTTAATGACTTAAGGAATTGATAGCCTCAAGTGTATGGGTTTTTCTTCACACACCGTATTGGCCCCCTTTACAGTCATCACTCATAATTTTTTCCAACAATTATTTCTTTCTTTCTTTTGCTATTTCTTGCCTTTTTGCCTTCGGGATAGCCTCAAAAGGGTGCACCAAATTCACTTGCTACTTCTTCCCATATTAACTCCCTTTTTAGCTAAAGATCTTCAATGATCATCAATAAGAGTTTTTTTTTTTTCTCAATTCACATCAACAATAGTGTTGTTTCCACTCATTGTTTTTTTTTTTTTTCAACTCAATTCAAAATTTTTTTAGCATTCTCCTCAATCTTTCCTCTCAAAGACCTTTTTTCAACTCACATTTTTTTTTTATCATAACTCAAAGCTAGCAAAATTTAAACTCATAATACAAGAGTTAGCCAATAAACTCTTTCATATTCACCATATCTTCTATATTTCAACTAGATAAATCAAATAGCATTCAAACACCAATGCATACACAAGCTTAATCAAAACTCTCAAGTCTTAACAAACATCTTATTCAATAAAACCAATTTCATCAAATTTCACTTAATGAATTACAAAAATCATATCCAAGTAAGAAAAAGAATTACAACATTACTTAACAATAAGAACCACTGAAATTTTCAACAAAAAAAATTCACAAAAATGACATGGAAAATATCTTCAATACCTACATTCTCCCCCCTCCCCCCCTCCCCCTCCCCCACACACATTTAAACTGAACATTTTCCTCAATAGCCAAAGATATAACAATAAAAGCAAAGGCAAGAAGACCAAAATCAATAAAGTGAAAGAATAGAACTTTTTTTTCAGCATTCTCCTCAATCTTTCCTCTCAAAAACCTTTTTTCAACTTACATTTTTTCATCATAACTCAAAGCTAGTAAAATTTAAACTCATAATACAAGAGTTAGCCAATAAACTTTTCCTATATTCATCATTGTTAGGGATATGCCCTAGAGTCAATTAGTACTTATATTATTGTCGTAATGTTTTATATAATAATATGAGGTTTTTCTTTCCATGAATAATACATTTTATTTTGTGGTCATCAAGTACGTGACTTTATAGTAAAACCCAACAATGAATACAATGACTATTCTAAAACTGTCCCTGATCAATTATTATTATTATTGGAACAATAATAAATTAAGATTAGTATGTTTGTGACTTGATGGCTATGTTTTACTGGTCATGGATATTTGTGATATCGAGTCAAAACATAACTAAATGTTAGAGAACATTGTATTGGACATGACCTACTTTGAGAGTACTTCATGGAACATGCCGTAAGTACTTTCTAACCATAACGATATTAAAACTCCTACGACCTAAATTCATCATAGTTTCCTACTTGATAAATTCTATATTTTGATGTTGTCTAATGTTATCTTTAAGCAGATAATAAATTAGACTACTGTTGGATATAGAATAAATCAAGAAGAGGAATATGATTGATAGTGAAGGAATTTGTTCCTCTCAATTATGGGAGAGATATTCATGGGCCCCTTGATAAGTTAGATTGTTAAAATGCATGGCCATGCTCAAATATATCAATCTAAGATATTGATATCATTTATTTGAATAGTCTACTATAAAATCAAGAAATAATTGATTAAGATTAATAAGGATGACAAGCTCCGTGCCTTATGCTTAATCTAGATGTCATGAGACTAAATGACTAAATATAAAATTGTGATTTGGTTCAAAGAGATCACTGATCTTCATTTAACTTGGATAGTTATAATATTTTGTTAAAAATCACTTATAACTTATGGGCCATTTAAATATGATTTAAGCATACTGTTAGTGTTAAATGAACCTATAGGGTCACACAATAAGCGAACTTATTAGGTTATTTTTTTGGTAACTAGATTCGATGAATCTGGAAATATGTCTAAGTTAATTGAATCTAGAAAATTTACCAAATACAATGAATCTAGAAATATGTCCATATTCGATGTATCTGGATGATGTCCAGATTATAAGAATCTGGCTCGATAAATTAATTAGTTAAATTACCGAGATAATGGTAGAATCTTATCATATCAATTTTAATTTAATTTGAATTAAAATTAAAATATGATAACATATTATCAGAGTTGGACTCTAAAAGGTTTAGGAGGATTTTTAGCCGTCTTCTCAAAAGCCCTGTTCTGTTGAAAATATTCGTGCCTCCATTCACCAAAAAAAAAAAAAAAAAAACCTCTCAAAAACCTTAGGCACTAGCACTCTCGGGGTAACGAGTTAGTTCGCCGTGTGTATCCGATAGAGGATGTTCGCACACTGCAGCGTCTGGTAATCGTTTGGGTTGCACGTACGACAGCACAATCAGAATCGAAGGATCTCGATTACGCCTAATAGAGGTAATTCTGTAAACCTTAGATCTTCTTAATTGTTTACTTGAGTCCTCAGAAGGGATTCGTGGATGTTTTTCGCGTTTAGGAGTCCACGAATCCTAACAATCATATTTTCTATATTTCAACTAGATAAGTCAAATAACATTCAAACACCAATACATACACAAGATTAATCAAAACTCTCAAGTCTTGACAAATATCTTATCTAATAAAACCAATTTCATCAAAATCCACTTAATGAATGACAAAACTCATATCTGAGTAAGAAAAAGAATTACAATCTTACTTAAAAATGAGAACCACTGAAATTTTTGAAAATTTTTCAGAAAAATGACATGGAAAATATCTTCAATACCTATATTCTCCCCCCCCCCCCACACACACACACACTTAAACTGGACATTGTCCTCAATGGCCAAAGATATAACAATGAAAGCAAAGCCAAGAAGCCTAAAATCAATAAAGTGGAAGAATAGAGAAAAGACAATACTTCCATTGCGAATTAGCTCCAAAAGTTCCACACTTTTAAATCTTCATTATTCAAAACTTTCAAGGAACTTGCAACAAAGTTATTTTTCAATCAAAATCTTTTAAACCAAAATTTTCCAAAGTAGCTCAATACCAAGAAAATGCCAAGATAAGTAATAAAAACTTGGACAAAGAATATCACAAAATCACTCCCCAACACTTAAATTGGACAATGTCCTCGTTGGCAAAAAATCAACATAAGAAAGCATCTCCAAAGGGATCAATAATAATAAAGGGATAGAAATTTTAAGCAATACTTCCCAAATGAAATAAAATGCTAATAGATATTAAAACTAGAAATAGAGAGAAAGGCTTGTTCAAGAGGACTTTATTTCTACCTATAAAATAAAACACAAATACAAGGAAAATAATAACAAAATAAAAACACACCTAAATAAAAGAAAACAACCCTAAAAAAAACCAAAAAATCCTAAGAAAGCAAATAAAGACACGACTTGCTCCCCCACATTTAAGATGAAAAATATTTTCCTTATTTGGGGGAAATAACATACAACAACCGAAACAAACCCAAACTAAAAATAAATATACAAACTCTTTCTACTTATAATGCTTCCTCATTAAACCTTTGTAAAAGAAATGTTCAACAAAAAAGGTAGGCATGATGAAAGTAAAAATAAGAAAAGAGTTTGAAAAAGGTCATGTTCATGAAAATAATTTTTCTTAGTAAAACAAAACACATGAACCTCATTCTCTAACATTCTTTTAGAGACACAAATATTTTTGTCAACATATAAGTGAACAAGGTGATATAATCTTGTGTGGGCTTTTTCTTGGTGTTCTAAGTAGTTTAGTTGGTTATGTGTTCAGCTCAATCAATGGGACCAAAAACAGAGATTCTTCTAGAGATAAAAAGGAGAACATGAAATAACAACATACCCTCTATCAAACCCTTGAAGAACTAAGCTTCAAAGACCCTCAAGAATAATAGAAAGTTCTGCTATAATCTCACCCTAATATCCTTGAAGCAACAAAGGCAAACAAGAACAAATAGAATAGAGAAAATAGGCACCTAAGTAATGGAATTCAAACAAACTTTAGAAGAACAAAGTAATTATACTCATTCAAATAAACCACATTGGATTATCCATAATATTTATAGACTCATTCATAAGGAGGACTAACCCTTAAGCATGGTCTTGAACAAGATAAACAAGAAGGCTAGGGCCTCTCAAAATTCTCTCTCAAATTTGAATTAAAGTGTATGAATTATGTTGTCAAATCACTAAAGGTTCTATTTATACTACACTAACCCTAGCTAAATAATCCCTAAGATTCTATTACAGTTTAGGGTCATAATAAGTCTTTACAAATACTTAAAATTGGAGAAAATTAGAGAAACATAAAAAACGCGGCTGCTCAAGATGGAGTCGGCGCCGGTTTGGACACTACAGCCGGCGCCGGTTGCAAACTATCTTTGGGTGGTCGAATGCCAAAATGAAGCCTGTGCCGGTTCTACTGCTTGGGCTGGCGCCAAATGTTCGCTGGAAGGCTAACTTTGGTCAAATTTCATTCGGTTTTTATGCCGGCTTGATTTCTTGTTGGGGTCCTTCTTAGATAGTCATTAAAATGAACTCTTGGCTAGCTTCCTCAACCTTCCAACCCTCTTCCATCCTCAAGCATGGTTTTATGAGCAATTGAAAAACATCTTGAATCTTCTTGGACCTAGATCTTGTCATCGGTTCTTGTCCTTACATGGTCACGCCTCCCCCTCCTTGATCTTGACCTCCATGATGAAGCGGAGTCTCATCATCTCCCCCTCCTTGAAAAGAATTCGTCTTCGAATCGTTGCCATCATCTACCACAAAGGAAGAGAGGTCACTAACATTAAAAGTGGAGCTAACATGATACTCACCAGGTAAATCTATCTTATAAGCATTATCTCCAACTTTGGTGAGAACTTGAAATAGACCATCTCTCCTTGGATCTAGTTTGCTCCGTCATTGCGTGGGGAATCTTTCCATGCGAAGGTTCACCTATACCCAATTGCTCGGCTCAAATGACACCTTTTTCCTTTATTGATTGCGCTTATGGGCGATCTCTTCATTGCATTTTGCAATAGTTGCTTTCACCTTCTCATGGAATGCCTTCACCATTTTCGCTTTCTTAGCTCCATCGAGGTTCAACTGTTCACCTATAAGCAAAGAAAACAAATCTAAAGGAGTTAGAGGATTAAAATCATATACAATTTCAAAAGGAGAATAAGAAGTGGTAGAGTGAATATCCCTATTGTAAGCAAACTCAATATGTGGCAAGCACTCTTCCCAATTTTTCAAGTTCTTCTTGATTATGGTCCGCAAGAGTTGGGTGAGTGTTCGGTTGACCACCTCCATTTGTCCATCCGTTTGAGGATGACAAGCTATGGAAAATAAGAGATTAGTACCAAATTTGTTCCATAAAACTCTCCAAAAGTGACTAAGGAATTTAGTATCCCTATCCAAGACAATAGTCCTTGGAATCTCATGCATTCTTACCACTTCTTTAAAGAATAAATCTGCAATATAGGACGCATCATTAGTCTTAGAACAAGCCACAAAATGAGCCATTTTAGAAAATCGATCAACAATCACAAATATGAAATCCTCACCCCCCTTGGACCTAGGCAATCCTAAGATGAAGTCCATTGAAATATCAACCCAAGGCACATTAGGTGTGGGCAAAGGAGTATAAAGACCATGTGGAAAGGATCTAGACTTAGCTCGCTTACAAATAATGCATTGAGAACAATGTCTCTCCACATCCTTTCTCATTTTTTGGCCAAAAGTAATGCACCTTAAGAATGCCTAAGGTCTTTACAACACCAAAATACCCCATTAGTCCCCCACTATGGACCTTCCTAACTAGCAACATCCTAATAGAACCTTTTGGGACACAAAGCCTTGCCTCCCTAAACAAGAAACCATCATGCCTATAATATTTAGCAAATGCACTTTTCTCATCAGCATGGAAAATATCCCCAAACTCCTCATCATTAATATACAAATCTTTCACAAGTTCAAAACCAAGAAGTTTAGCATCCAAAAAGTTTAGTAGTGCATACCTTCGAGAGAGTACATCCACTACCACATTTTCCTTACCTTTCTTGTATTGAATGACATATAGAAATGTCCCAATAAACTCCATCCACCTTGCATGCCTCTTGTTCAAATTTTGTTGACTCTTGAGGTGTTTTAGGGTCTCATGATCGGTATGAATGACAAACTCTCTTGGCAAAAGGTAGTGTTGCCAATATTCTAAGGTCCTTACCAAGGCAAAAAGCTCTTTGTCATAGGTAGAATAATTGAGGGCCGCCCCGAATAATTTCTCACTAAAATATGCAATAGGTTTTCTATCTTGAGTCAAGACCGTACCTATTCCCACCCCACTTGCATCACACTTTATCTCAAAGGCTTTCTCAAAATTAGGAAGAATAAGAATTGGAGCTTGGCTTAATTTGTCTTTGAAGGCTTGAAAGGCTTGTTGTTGGGTTTCTTCCCACCTAAATCCCACATTTTTCTTTACCACTTCGGTTAGAGGGGCTTTTATAGTGCTAAAATTTTAGATGAACCTCCTATAGAAGCTAGCTAGCCTATGGAAACTACGAACTTGGGTAATGGTGGTAGGGGTTAGCCAATCTTGGATGGCTTTCACTTTTCCCTCATCAACCTCAATTCCTTTAGCACTCATAACATACCCAAGGAATGTAATCCTCTCCAAACAAAAAGAATATTTCTCAAGATTAGTATAAAATCTCTCCCTTCGGAGGGCAATAAGCACACTTTGAACATGATTCAAATGATCCACATATGATTTTCTATAGATTAATATATCATCAAAGTACACAACAACAAATTTTCAATGAATTCCCTCAAAACATGGTGCATTAATCGCATGAAAGTACTAGGAGCATTAGACAATCCAAAGGGCATGACAAGCCACTCATATAATCCCTATTTAGTTTTAAAATCCGTTTTCCATTTGTCCCCTTCTCTTATTCTAATTTGGTGATAACCGGATTTTAAATTAATTTTAAAGAAAATGCATGTACTAAATAGCTCATCAAGCAAGTCATCTAGTCTAAGAATGGGATAGCGGTATTTTACCGTAATGTTGTTGATAGCGCGACAATCTACACACATACACCATGTCCCATCCTTTTTGGGCATCAAGGGAACCGAAACCGCACATGGGCTTAGGCTCTCTCTTACATGTCCCTTCTCAAGCAATGCCTCTACTTGCTTTTGCAACTCCATGGACTCCTCTGAGTTGCTTCTAGATGCCGGTTAGTTGGGAATGACGGCTTTGGGCACAAAGTCGATTTGATGCTCAATCCCTCTTATGGGTGGTAGTCTTCTGGGCACCTCCTTTGGAAAAACGTCTTCAAATTCTTGCAGAATAACTATAATTTCATTAGGCAAAGACAATGTAGAATCATTAGTAGAAACATAAGAACCTTTACATAAAAGAAGAATAACCGGTTCCTTAGCTTCTATAGCCTCTATGACCTCACTTTCTTTTGCAAAGAAATTCACTCTTCTTTTACCTCACCTCTCTTTCCTTGCTCACTCTTATTCTTTCTTTCCTCTCAATTTCTTGTTTTTGCTTAACATCTTGCGCTCCCTTCATCTTTTCTTTCCTCTTCATGATTCTTTTATCTTTGTTCACCTCACTAGGGACCATGGGGGTGAGGCTAAACTTAGTTCCCTCCTTGAGTAGGGAATAAGTATTCTTCCTCCCATCAGGCTTTACATACCTACCGTATTGCCAAGGCCTCCCTAGGAGTAAGTGACCCGCTTGCATGGGTACCACATCACATAGCACATTATCCTTATATCTTCACATCTCAAAAGACACCAAAACTTGTTTGTTTACTCTCATTTCCCCACTATCGTTCAACCATTGTAATTTGTAGGGCTTGGGGTGTTTAATCCAACTCATGTCCAATTCTTCAACCAAGTTTGCACTAATCACGTTAGTACAACTCCCACTATCTACAATGACACTACAATGGATCTTATTGATTAGACACCTAGTGTAGAAAATGTTCTCACTTTGTTGGTGATCTTGATCCTCAATGACTTGTGAATTCAATGACCTTCTTGTGACTCCCACCAAAGAGTATTCTTGACCAACAACTTCCTCTTCATCACTTTCTTCATCTCCATTTCCCTCTTGGTCTCCTTGGTACCTTTCTCCCTCTTCTTCTTCATCGGCAGAAACCTCACCATAGGAATTAGTATACATCATTCTCTTTCTTGGACACTCATGGAAAGTATGTCCATGTCCAAGGCACTTAAAACACTTGATATCCCTATTCCTTTGTGGCCTCTCCATGGCTTTTCCCTTGTCCTTGTTCCAACCTTCCCTAGGTTTCCAATCCTCCCTAGGCTTCCATTCCTCTCTAGGTTTCCAAGCCTCTCTTGGTTTGTTGAAGTCCCTTTGGAATGGTTTAAGAGCTTCATCCTTCTTAATTGGTACCTTACTAGTAGTATTGGGGTTTGGAAGTGGTGGTCTAGTAAATGCCCTCATTTTTAATTACTTCTCAATCTTCATAGCGGTATGTACCATATCCTCTAATCGATCATAGGGGTGCAATTCTACCAAATTGGCAACTTCCCTATTTAATCTTCCCAAGAACCTTGCTCTTGTTGCTCTAAGATCCTCATTGATTTGAGCTCTCATCAACATTACTTCCATTTCTTTATAGTAATCTTTCACACTCTGATCCCCTTGCTTGAGTGATTGGAGCATTTAGTAAAGATCATTATAGTAATGGTGTGGTGTAAACCTTACCCTCATCAAATCTTTCAACAAATTCCAACTAGCCACGGTTTCCACTCCCATTTATCTCCTTTGTGCACTAACTTGCTCCCACCAAACCAACGCATACTCCGAAAATCCCAAAATAGCTAACCTCACATTTGACCTCTCACTATAGGTATGATTTTCTAGGAAGATCTCCATCTTACTTTCCTACTCGAAATAAGCTTCGGGATCACTCTTGCCATAAAATGTGGGCGCTTTCAATTTAATATGGTTCAACTCCCTCTACTCATCATTTCTTTCTCTCATTCCTCCTCTATTGTCACATCCTCTATGGTGTTCCCTAAGGGCTTCAACTTGTTCCCCCTCATACCATTCATCAACTCCCTCAAACTTTCTTTCTAACCCCTTAGGTTGTTCCTACCATTCATTCCTTAACCTCTACTTTGTTCTCCTCTCATACTATGTCTTTCCCCTCTCATAGGAGCTTGTTGGAATCCCCCGATAGAGTGCTCATCCCACTCTTCCCCTTGTTGGGCATTTAATGGAGGAATATGGGTATCACCATCCCTCATCCTAGGGCTAGGTACTCCAAATCGCTCTTAGCCTCTCCTTTGTGTAACGGTAGAAGATTGTCCAAGATGATTTATCAACTCTCATGTCATGTTTTGAAATTCACTTTGCATAGTCCTCATCATAGCTTGCAAGTCATCATGCAAAACCCTAACATCAATTGGTTCTTCTTAAGGTCTACTAGGGCCACTTAGGTTAGGCCTAGAGATCTCTTGATCATGGGCCATGATGATGAAATATTTACTTACTTATACCTGCAAAACAAAAGGGATTAGGAAGAAAAATAATTCCTCACTTCGCTTCCTTGCGTGTTGGCTCTCAATGATTGGTCACTCCACTCTCGTGTTTGCTCTCTTAGGCTCTTTTAGTAATAGGCTCACCCTCTTGCCTTTTCCTCAATGCTCAAGCCTTCTTGTTCGATCCTAATTCTCCCCAATAGCTAAAAATTTAGTCCAACTTAGTAAATCACACGAATAAATGGATTTTTCCAATTAGGGGGTCTTAGGGGAATTTTAACAAACACTTGTTGGGCACCTCAAGCAAACAAGTTTTAATCAAGAATTTCAAGAAATGTGGACTCAATCTACACAAGAATAAACACTAGACGCACAAAGAAACACTTCTAAGCAAGAAACAAACAAGAATTATCAAGAACAACTAGAACTAGGATTATAAAGGACAAGATGATCACAAGTGTACACTAGTAAAGTTGAGTTCAATGAGCATGGAATTCAACAATAGAGTGATATACTAAGCCTCAAAATCCCAAGGAATGAAAATCAAGAATCAAAGTTCCCAACTATAGCCAAAAACATTCTCATGGAACATTTATCAAACACCTTGGCTGCAATCCCGTCACTTAAGAACAATCAATATTTTCACCCATATTCAAGCTAATTTTCACCACAAACACAAGAAAAATTTGTTTCGAAGGATTATATTAACATTAAGAAGTAATTTTCCAAAGAAAGATCAAGATATAACAAAGATTTCAAGACCTTTTTGGAGCATGTTTTTGAGTTACGGGATTTCTCTGTTTTCTTTTTCTTCAACTTTTTAGGACTCCTTTTTCTTGCTTTCTAGCTTTGATGGGAATTAAAGCTTTCCTTGCTCTGATACCAAACTCTTTAATATGATCTTATGTGAGCTTTTTCTTGGTGTTGTGAGTGGTTTAGTTGGTTATGTGTTCAGCTTAATCAATGGGACCAAAAACAGAGATTCTTCTAAAGATAAAAAAGAGAGAATGAAATAATAACCTACCCTCTATCAAACCCTTGAAGAACTAAGCTTCAAAGACCCTCAAGAATAGTAGAAAGTTCTACTATAATCTCACCCCAATATCCTTGAAGCAACAAAGGCCAACAAGAACAAATAGAATAGAGAAAATAGGCACCCAAGTAATAGAATTCAAACAAACCTTAGAAGAACAAAGCAATTAAGACCCATTCAAAAAAACCATATTTGATTATCCATAAGATTTATAGACACATTCATAAGAAGGACTAACCCTTAAGCATGGTCTTGAACAAGATAAACAAGGAGGCTAGAGGCTCTCAAGATTCTCTCTCAAATTTGAATTAAAATGTGTGAATTGTGTTGTCAAATCACTAAAGGTCCTATTTATACTACCCTAACCCTAACTAAGTAATCCCTGAGATTCTATTACAGTTTAGGGTCATAATAAGTCTTTACAAACATTTAAAATTCGAGAAAATCGGAGAAAACATAAAAAACGAATGTCCTTTAGTTAAAAAGTTGAAGTATTTAAAGAAGAAAAGCAAATATAGATATAAATAAGGAATATTTATGTTTGGTTATATATAAATATAGAAGAAAAATAAATTAGAAAGATATCAACAAATATTTCTCTTCAATTTTGGACAGATGTCAAAGTAAATATTATTAAAAACAAATGTATTATTTTCTTCATGATTAAAATAATAAATATAATAGATGTAATAATACATTAATATAATATAAAATTTTCACTTACTTTCCTTCCTATCTAGTTAAATAAGATAAAAGTAAATTATATTTATTTTTATTAGTTGAAGTACTACATCTCCTCTACCTTTCTCTCCTCCTCTCTATTTGTGAATCAAATAAAGTGTATAAGTGACCGACAACATTGGAACTCAAACTACTTTATTTTCTTAAAAAAGTCCCAATTTTTTAACTTTATAATTTCTGAACTAATTTTTTTTTAAAAAAAATTAATTCCAATCACCAGCTTAAGCGTGTAGTAGTTTTAGCCACGGGCCACTTATGTTTATTAATTCAAAAGGGCAAAAAATTATTTCAATTTTTCTTAAGTAATTAGCAAAATTCGTCCATAGATTATTTATTTGTCCTACAATAATTTCAAATTGTTTTTTCAACTTTTACAATATATTAACTTTTTTTTTGGCATAAATTTTGGTCCAAACCACTTGTCACACGGCAAAATTTTGATAGAGCAAGTCACTTGCCATTCACGTATCTTAGTGGGCATGGGAAAATATAACAATTCAAGTCTTCTTCCCTTACATCAACTGTCGTAACCACTTTCAACCTTGATACCTACCGCTGTCGCGTCGATTACTCCACCACGAACCTCTGAAATAATGCTCTAGACTTGAACCCTCTTGAATTTCTCCCTCCAATATAAATAAACGTAATTAATTAATTAAATATTTAATATTATATATTATAAAATATATTTAATAAAATATTATTTATTTAATTAATTTAAAATATTTAATTAAATTACCGAACATGATCTAAGTCTCAATCAGCTTCTAAACTCCCTACCACAATCAACCAATTCCAACTTTACATTTTCGAAATGCATCTCACCTCACAAAGCCAAGCTTAAATATCAAACATGAATTATATATCATTACAATTTAACGCCGATGTTGCTTGCTTTGACATCGAATTGGATTTCATGATGGTTTGCATTAATAATACTAATGCAAAAGGGGTTAATTGAAACAGAATGTTGACAATTTGGGAAATGTTCAAGAAAACGTTGAGAAGTTGGAGTAGCGGCACATGGCTTCCTCACTTGGATTCTACCATCCAACTGGGGTCCAAATTTACCCAAGAAGGAGGGGAAAAAATAAAGGTTAAGGGATTGTAAAAGTAAAAAAAAAAAACGATTTGCGACTATTATAAGATAAATAAAATATTTTATGAATGAATTTTGTCAATTATTTAAGAAAAAAATATGAAATGTTGTTTTTGTCTTTGTAAATTAATATGCATGAGTAGCATGTGACTGAAACTATCAGATTCGGCCGTGAAATTGGTAGTTGGGACTAAAATTGTTTAAAATAAATAGTTTAAGTAGTGTAAAAGTTAAAAGGAAACAAATTGGGACTTCTTTAAAATAATTTTTTAAGAAAAATAAAATACTTTGAGGCCCTATTTTGTTAATTATTCATGTTTTCAATATAAAAACACAATATGGTAAAAAGTTTAAAATTGAGGATTGAAATAGAACATATCATAAGCATAAATATAAATATGTGAAAATAAGATTATAATATGATATAAAAAATTCTTAATTGAAAGAATTAACATTTCTGTTGTAAATATGTTGAATTAGTGGAAACTCTACTAATTAGTGAAAGCTCCACTAATTATGGATTTATGTGAATTATGAGGGAATTAATGGAAGCTCCACTAATTATGGATTTTTATGGATGTCCATCATTTAGTGGAGACATCACTAATTAAGATTAGTAGAAGATGATGTATTCCACTAATTAAGAACTCTATAAATAGAGCTATTCTCTAAGCTTGAAATACACCATCATTTTGTGAAAGAATTGTTAGAGAAAATTGTGAGAAAAAGAAAGAGAGAAATTCTTGTGCAAAAAATAGTTAGAGTTTTCTTAGTGTGTAGTGTGTAGATTTTATTCTAATACTACCTAAATTTTATAACACGTTATCAGCACGAGTCTCTACCGTTACAAAAGCCAGAAGAGTAAAGCACGAGTCTCTACCGTTACATAAGTTAGAAGACAGGTACGTATTTATTGATCCCTATGGCTAACCTTACTCAACTCGAATTTGTAACCCTTGATATTTTTGGAAAGAATAAGACATATGTGACCACCTGAAGATGGTCGTACTACCAACTGCATGGTATAAATGATTGCACCTGCAGTTGCAAAACCGTGAATGAATATAGCTCCACAATGTATAAAATTACATCTCAATTAAAATTATGCGGAGAAAAAAATTACTGATGAAGATATATTGGAGGAGATATTCTCTACTTTTCATGCCTCGAATATTGTCTTGCAGCAACAATATCAAGAAAAATGGTATACAAAATTTACAGATTTAATTACTGTCCTCTTGAGAAAATATTGAGAAATCATGAAGCCAGATGAACTGGCTCAACAGCACTCCCAGAAGTGAATGTTGTTGGCTCCAGCAGAAGCCATTATTATAGTTGTAGTTGTGGCAGTGACCGTGGTGATGGTCATGGACACACTCGAGACACACTCGATATTTCTCTTATCACAGAGAAATACTGGCCACCTAAAGTGGAATAGAAAAGATAATAAAGGAAAATGATATTTCCAGTAATAAAAGGATATTTCCATTACTAATAAGCATTATATCTTTGAGACGTTACATTCGGATGTCAATATACTACATGACTACTAACAATTCAGGAAAAAAAAAAATTTATCTCGTGATCATATGTCTGGTGTTCACTTGTATTTCATTCATTCATTAGTCTGGTGTTTACGTGAACTTGAGAATACATGTTTGTAGTTACTCTTTTTCAATAGAGCTGACAAATTTATGATGAAGGTTTGTAGTTGTTTTGTTTCCATGTTTACATTAGATGAAGACAAACAATTAGCAATTATGGATTTCAGATCCTCTTCTTCAGCATCCTCCTCCCCTTTCTTCTCCTTTGAGCCAGAATCTAGACTAGCAGTAGAATTAGCCGTGATGTTACTGTAAAATGAGTATTGCGATTTTATCATCTCTTTGAGTTTTCTTTTCTTATAGTTGGCCTTGAAGCATGTTTGTCTTAATTTCTGTGTTTGGTCCTCCAATTGCGTATCATGACTTTCTTTCACCAACTTCTTTTCACATTCCAATATCTCAATGGCTTCTTTCAATTTCTTCTCAGCCATATGTCCTCCTTCTTCTTCATTTCGCATCACCTGTAAATATCGGTGGAAATATATTTATTCCGATTATTATTTACTTTTCAAAACTTACAAATCTGTGACGTAAGTTTATAAGTGTGTATGAGAGAGAATTTGAACATTCTTGATGAGAGTCTCCAAACTCATCAACTTCCTGTGAGGCCATCGATGAATTCCCAACTCTCTACATCTATTCTTGAGACGGGTTAAGCTAATATTCAATTCTTTGGTCGCACCCTTGATTGGTATGTAAAAGTATTTTGAAATGGTTGCTGTTGATAGTGTCTTGGAGCTATTGCCCTTCTTCTCTCTCTACCTCCTAATAATCTTCTTCTCCATAGGAATTTTGTCTGTAATAGTATATTGACTTTCGAGATTAAATGCAAGATTCAGGTCATGATTACTCACTCTGAATTCGTTGCCAATACTACTCATTATTTCTCCTAGAAAAAGAAAATAATATCAGTAAAGGTAATACCATTCAAAATTCATGTTTAAATGTATAATAACCTGGAATCATATTCTGGCTTTGTTCAAAATCCATTAGAAAGTAGAAAGGATCATGCATAAGCATATCCTCATTCAGAGGTACAGCATCAAAAGTAGTCTCTTGCATGGGCAGATCAAATTGATCCAAAGCAGTATGTTCACTGATTTACATCAAAACAAACCAAAAGAGAGATTAATTTCATTATCAAGCACACTAAAAAAAAGGGAAGTCCACAAAGGTATCTCACCTGAAATTAGGCGGAAGTGGTTGGTTTGGAAAGAAAAACACATCAAAATCTTCTGCATTAGACCTGAAATTAGGCGGAAGCGGTTGACTTGGAAAGGAAAACATATCAAAATCTTCTACGTTAGAAACCAAAGCAAAATTTGACCATGTTTCAAATGAATTACGAGTTTCCATATCTACTTTGTGATTTTTGTTTTTTTAAATTTACTAATGACTAATGACTGAGATATATATCGATACATATATATATATATATATATATATATATATATATATATATCTATATGAGGAAGCAGAAGAGGTAGATGATAGGTGGAGGGACGGAGGAGAAGAAAAGATAAGGAGGAAAGGGAAAAGACGGTACCGGGAAGAGTGAAAAAAAAAAAGAGATTTTTATAATAGATTTATTGGCATTTTCTACTTGTCATCATGTTCTTACATTTCTTTTTCTTTTCTCTTATTCTCTTGTGAAATCATTATTCCCTAAATTAGGGGGAGAATAGAAATAGTACAAGAAAGATTTTGATTGGACAACATCATTAAATTATCTTGATTCGCATACAAGCGCGTGTGAACTTGAAGTTCAAAAGATAATTCATTTGTAAAGCATTGCAAATCAAATGCCAAACACTTTTGTTGACTCTAGAAGAGTAACAAAATCGTATATGCCAGCTATAAATGCTCCTATTCTAATTGAAGTTCCAGTAAAATAAAAGATTATACATATAGCTGCTGAGCCAAAAGTATGCCAGAAGCATGGCCGACCTCTTTATTCTAAAGATAAAAATCCTCGAAAGAAGAAAGGATTAATGATCCAAATGATCATATTGAAGCAAAGAATGATAAATACCAAGAGAAAACTGATGACAAAGAACCAGAAGTTGATGAAAGTAACTCTAAAATTTCTGTCAATTATACCACTTTCGATAGAAGTTGGAATCGGATAGAAACAATTATTGATAATATATTTGCATATAATATCTCTTAATGTTATACAGAATAATGATGATCCTGAACCAATATCAATTGATGAATGTCGGCATAGAAAAGATTGGTTACAATGGAAATATGCGATTCAATCGGAGTTAAATTCACTGACACAACGTGAAGTTTTCAGACCTGCAATCCGAACACCAAAAGGTGTCAAATCTACTGGCTACAAATAGATATTTGTGCGAAAGAGCAATGAAAATAATGAAATCGTACAATATAAAGCATGGCTAGTAGCCCAATGTTTTTCACAAAGACCAAGTATTGATTATAATGAAACTTATTCTCCTATTATTGATGCTATTACACTCCGATATCTTATCAGTTTGGCAGTACATGAAAAGATAGATATGTGCCTATTAGTTGTTGCCACTGCTTATTTGTATGGAAATTTAGAAAATGATGTTTACATAAAAATCCCCGAAGGATTTCATATGCCTGAAGCATATAAACATTATCCTCGTGAAAATTACTTCATCAAGTTGCAGAAATCATTATATGGCCTGAAGCAATTTGGGCGCATTTGGTTCAATCGTCTTAGTGAATATTGATTGAAAGCGAGATTTAAAAATGACCAGGTATGCCCATGTGTTTTTATTAAGAAATCTGGTTCTAAATTTGTGATATATGTGGATGATATTAATCTTATTGGAACTCCTGAAGAGCTCCAAGAAACAATTGATTATTCGACATCAAGGATATTAGTAAAATTACATTTTACCTTGGTTTACAAATTGAACATTTGGCAAGTAGAACATTTATTCAACAATCAACATATACAACAAAATTTCTAAAAAGATTTAACATGGACAAAGTATATCCATTGAGTATTCCAATGATCATCCGGTCATTAGATGTGAATAAAGATTTTTTCCAACCTCATGAAGAGGATGAATAACTTATTGGTCCTAAGTACCATATCTCAGTGCAATTGGTGCATTGATGTATCTTGCTAATGATACATGACCTGATATTGCCTTTGCTGTTAATTTATTAGCAAGATTTAGTTCTTCACCAACACGACGACATTAGAATGGAATTAAATAAGTCATTCGATATCTCCAAGCAGCTACTTCTTCAAATTATGCTGAAATTATAGTCATTCATAAAGCAAATAAAGAATGATTCATTATATCTGAGAAAGTTGTGGATTATCATCTATCAGAGATATTCCAACTCCTCTTTATGAAAACAGTGCAGCTTGCATAGCTCAATTACGAGGAGGATATATTAAAAGAGATCGGACAAAACATATGTCACCAAAATTCTTCTTTACTCATGAACTTCAGAAGAAAGTTGAAATTGATGTCCTACAAATTCGGTCATGTGACAACCTCGCAGATATTTTCACGAAGACATTACCGACTGCAACATTTGAGAAGTTAAGAAATAAAATTGGTATACGTCGGTTCAAAGATTTAAATGAATCATCTCATTAGGGGAAGTAATAAACAGACATATAGAATAGTGTACTCTTTTTCTTTCAATAGATTTTTTTTCCCATTGAGTTTTTATCTAGTAAGGTTTTAACGAGACATATTCTTTATGTAATGGATGAACATCCAAGGGGGAGTATTATAAATATGTTGAATTAGTGGAAACTTCACTAATTATGAATTTATGTGAATGATGAGGGAATTAGTGGAAGCTCCACTAATTATGAATTTTTATGAATGTCCATTATTTAGTGGAGACACTACTAATTAAGATTAGTGGAGGATGATGTATTCCACTAATTAAGAGCTCTATAGATAGAGCTATTCTCTAAACTTGAAATACATCATCATTTTGTGAAAAAATTGTTAGAGAAAATTGTGAGAAAAAGAAAGAGAGAAATTCTTGTGCAAAAAATAGTTAGAGTTTTTTTAGTGTGTAGTGTGTAAATTTTATTCTAATACTACCTAAATTTTATAACAATTTCGGCTATAACCAGAAAACAAAGTTCAATGTCCATAATATAGCATAACGGGAAACATTGTTGTACAAAAGCCAAAACTTTTAGACCCTACAACAAGTTTAGCAAGAGTGACAGTGATTCTTGAATGGATCAATACTCGTTATTTTTTTATATTATACTTAATTATGAGTGCACTTGTTCATATGTATAATTTGAGAATTAATGTTTTAATTAAATTTGATTGAGAATAGATTTAAAATTGTATGATTTTTATAACTCAAATTTGAATGCATTAATAGGGTTTAGTGAAATATCTTGAGGATATAATAAAGCTTATGTCTGATTGCATTTTGCACTAACAAAATTAAACCTTAAAGTTTCACCAGTATATGTAAACAAAAGATAACCTGCTTGTAGGAGATTCTTTAAGCATTTGTAACAGGGTAGATGACTTTGGAGAGGCCAATGATTTTTCCCTCTCTATTTGTATTCTTACCTCTTATCCTTTCATAGACGAGCTCACACCTCTTGGTTAAAGTTATAACTCCATTGCACATTAAGTATAGAGTCCCAATTATTCATGAATAAACTTTATGATAACTTTTGTTGATAGTCATAAGAAAAATTAGTTTATTTGGTCTTTAAAATTTAATATTTGTAATGTTTTCTTCCTTAATGCTTTTTTTTTCCTGCCATTATGATCCCTAATATTTTTTTTTTTTTGCCATTATGGTCCTGAATGTTTTATTTTTAGGGACCATAATGGCCTAAAAATAAAAAATTAGAGACCATAATGGTAGAAAGAAGTCATTAAAGACTATAACAGTAGAAAAAAATATTGAAGACGAAACATTATAATTTTCAAACTTTATGGACCAAATAAGTTAATCTCCGCAATCATAATTGCCATGAATATATACATTTATTTACCATAAGCTAATACTCCCTCTATTCTAAATTATTTATTTTGTTTCTAACTTTATGTTTGTCTCAAATTATCTGTTGTGTTAAGAAATTAAGATTTAATATTCTAAATTTATCCCAATTTAATAACACTTTATTTCTTAAACATATTAAATAATTTTTTTCCTAAGAAACTGATCCTATTTAAATAACATAAGAGTTAAGCAATTTGAAATATATCAAAACTTTAGAATTTGAGCAATTCTTAATAAATAGAGAGATAATAAATTAAATTTTAAAGATAAAAATAGAAGTAAGAGTTTAATTAACTAAAAAAATGTATTTATCTTACTACCCGCCTAATCAATTGATGAAACGGATAATTTGAGACGGAGGAAGTAAATCATATATTCACATCTTTAGTTAGGATCCAAGAATCTCAACAAGTACCAGCCATAATCATAGGATTTTGAAAATTTCTAACGAACTTATTGCATTGTAGGATCTTCTTTTATGTACTAATTAGTTTGAACAAAAGAAATTCTAACTCGTGTATTTAGTTGCCACTCTGACAGATCTTTTATGCCGAAATAAATTTCCTTGTTCTTGTGCTTATTAAGAAACAACAGGACTTCTTTAAAATTTGTAGAAAAGGAGAAGAAATACACTAATATATGAATCAAAAACTCCGGCAACATTTAAGATAATAGAGAACACTATCTTATCATATTTCACGCTTACTAGATTGTACTCGCGGTATAAACTTGGCTATCTAGACATACAAAAAAATAGATAATGAAACTAAAAAATATAACAAACTAAGAAGAATGCAATATATGCTAAAAGATGCCACTGAACCCTCCTAAACTTGGCTCCCACCACAACTTTTAGCACACAGAAGTCTAATCTTCTGGAGCCTTGAAAGAACTTCTTGGATGTTTATTCTTGCATCTGGAGATTCTTCGGTGCATTCCAAGGCTAACTCCATAAGAAACAACAAACATTGTACCTTTGCATAAAAAAACTCTTCATCTGCTTTCAGTAAATTTGAGTCTACAACCAATGCAATATCATTTGGAACTGAAACTTGTATCCAGCTGCGAAGGGACACTTCTCCAATAAACATTTCATCACTAGGTTTCATTCTTGTGAAAGTTTCCATCAGCATGATTCCAAAACTATAAACATCACACTTGGTTGACACTAATCCATCTAGTCCATACTCTGCATCAAAAAATTCAGGGATTCACAAAAGATATGGGATTTGAAGGAGAGAGGAAATATGTATAAAAAGGAGAAGCCCAAAGCCAGAGATTTAGAGGTCAATTACCTGGTGCAATGTAACCAATTGTGGCAAGGGTCTTAGTTTGAGTAACGTTAACTTCCGCCGCTAAAAATTTTGAAATGCCAAAATCACACACATGTCCCACCATATTTGTGTCTAACAAGACATTGCTTGGCTTCAAGTCACAATGCACTACTGGTGTTGGAAGACCATTGTAGAGATAATCCACCGCACATGCGACATCTATCATTATATCCAACCTATTCAAGATTTCTAAAAAATAATTGTGAGAGTATAACCATCTCTCAAGGCTTCCATTAGGCATATATTCAAGTACTAATGCTTTGAAATCTGGGCTGGAGCAACTGGTTATGACTTTGGCAAGATTTCTGTGCCGAAGGTTGCGTAGAACTTCACATTCTGTGTCGAAACTCTTGAAAGCTTGAGCAAATTTCAGATTGAACACCTTGTTTGCCACAACAGTACCGTCACTGATTGTGCCTTTGTAGACGTTGCTGTAACTTCCCATACCAACCAAATTGCTTTCACTAAATCCATGGGTCACTCTCTCAAGTTCATGCTATGAAATCCTTTCATGCGTCAATGCAGGTAATGGATTGTCTTCTGGCGTGGTTTCTTTCCTCTTTCTCCATCTCATGAACACGAATCCAAGAACCAGTGCAAGAATTAGCAATGAAGTCCCCAAGACAAGAGAAAGAATCAAAAGTAACCTTTTTCTTTTACTTTTCTGGGGAGAAAAAGCATTGCATGGGAGAACTTGAAACCGAGAAGCACCACACAGCTTACCATTAGACAGAAAAGACTGATTTGTGAAGTTCAGAAAAGGACCTTTTGTAGGAATTTCTCCTCTTAATTGATTGAACGAAACATTGAATTTCTTGAGGTACAAGAGAGCCTCCAATGACTTGGGAATCACTCCTGATAGCTTATTGTACGACAGGTCCAAAGTTTCCAAGCTTAGTACTTTGCCAAATGAATCTGGAATTGGCCCTTCTAGCTCATTATGTGCCAAGGAAAGCTCATTCAAGCTCTGAAGAGCATTTACAGAGACAGGAATATTTCCAGAGAAATTGTTCATTGACAAATCAATGACAGTTATGTGCTTCAGACTTCCAATTTGAGGAGGTAAATGACCGCTGAGCAAATTAGAGGATGCACTAAACCTCAAAAGATCTTTCAACAACCAAAAGCTTTCAGGCAAACTGGAACTCAAGTTGTTGGAATCCAGAGAAATGTGTCTCAAAGAAGTCATGTTACCTATGCACATTGGTAGAGGTCCTGATATTCGATTCTTGCGCAGTCCTACAGCTCCAGGCTTTTGCAAATTGCATATGAAGCTTGGGAAAGATCCTACCAAGCTGTTGGTGTCCAGATACAGTTGTTCAAGCTTTTGTAAACCCTGTATGGTTCTCGGTATGAATCCTGTTAGTTCATTGCCTTGCAGAACTAAAATATAAACTCCACTGAGATTACCAATTTCTTTTGGAACAACGCCTCTGATTTTGCTATTAGGCGCAATAAAAATTTCGAGATAGGCAGACAAATTACCTATGGAAGATGGAAGCATGCCATCCAAAGGATTGTCGCCAATCGAAAGTTCTTTTAGATATCGACAATTTGTCAAAGAAGTGAGAAACCTGATTTCTGAAGATGAAGAATCAGTTACAAAGTTGTTGCTCTGTAAATCCAGAAGTTGAAGGGATCTCAAATTTCCTAGAGAATCTGGTATTTTACCAGTGAAACTGTTTAATCCAAGTTCCAAAATGGTGAGCTTTGAAGCATTTGAGATTGAATCCAGGATATCTCCGCTGAAATTGTTCCCTTCAAGATAAATTTCTTTGAGATTAGGCATCCTTTGGCCTAGATTTGAAGGCAGATGGACCGAAAATCTATTTGCCGAAAGGGCAAAGACTTGCATTGTTGAGATATTAAGGATACTTGCAGGAATAGAGCCGCTTAGGCTATTATTATGTAACTGAAAATTTTCCAATCTCTGGAGATTACCAATTTCGGATGGCATTCCACCTGCCAAAAAAACTCGTATGTTCAAGCTTAGTTTATCTAACTACTTGTTTGCATTATTCTGATAGAGTTAAGCTCTGGTACATCCTGATTTACACACCGTTTCTTTTTCTTTTTCATTTTTTTTGAATGGTCTAATATGTCTAATACTATTTTGCGTTTATGTGTTTCTTGTCTTTTTGGACAGTCCAATATTCTCTTATAACAGAAAATTGGAAATTAATAAGATGGGGTAATTTAGAAGTAATACTGAGTTGTTACAATAACATTGTTAATTCAGAAAATTAAAACAAGCACGAGAAATCATTTTACAAATTAAAAAGTTAAAAAGTCTATCATGTGTATTGCATATGCCGGTGGTAAAATAAATAAGAAAGATAATTAGATAATTAGGATGAAAACGAGAAAACAACAAACAACTAAAAAATATGTACATGCTAAAAATATTCCAAAAATGAGATAACAAAAAATTGTTAATTTTAAAAAATAATTAGACTGAGCATGAGAAATAATTTTATTCAGTAAGAAGTTATCACTTGCAATCACCCACGCAGGGTGCTTGCTATTCAGAAATGTACCTTCCAAGTAGTTTTCTCCAAGGCCTAGCGTTGTTAGCATAGTTATGTTTCCAACTTCTCTGGGTATGGTTCCACCGAATCTATTCTGTGACATGGATAGAACTTGAAGCACTGAACAGTTTTGTAAGCTTCGGGGAATTAGGCCATCTAGGTGATTCTTAGAGACATAAAGGTCTTTAAGATTTGGAAGGCGATGACACACATCTGAGGGAAGTCTACCAACTAAATTGTTCACTGTTAAACCAAGTACTTGCAATGAAGAAAGATTGAAGATGCTTGGTGGTATTGGTCCTATAAGCCCATTTCGTTGCAGGTTTAGAAAGGTCAAGTATTGTAGATCACCAATTCCCTCGGGAATGCTTCCTTCTAGGAAATTCCCATCCAAACTTAGCTTCTCTAGTCTTGACATGTTCGAAATTGACAATGGAATGGTACCTGACAATTCATTCTGAGCAAGAAACAGGATCCGAAGATTAGGTAAGAAGCTGAAGAATGATTGGAAGCAAACCACTGAAATTGTTGCTGTTGAGATTAATAAAACTCAATCGTCGAAGCTTTGGTAGCTCTTCAGGTAGATTTCCATGGAAATTGTTGTTTTGAATGTCAAGGGAACGGAGAAAATAGAGATTTCCCAGATGTGGAGTAATCCTCCCAGAGAGGCCCATGCCAGATATATTCAAGGCTACAACTCTATGATGGCGTGAACCGCAAAAGACACCAATCCAGCTGCAGGCAGAGGATTCTGCTGTCCAATTTCTTCCCAAAACATTGTTAGGATTGAAGGAAATTTGAGATTTGAATGCGAGAAGGGCAGATTGATCAGTGGTTATGTTGGGTAAAGCACCTGCAGAAACAAGATTAGTGAACAAGCATGCAACCCAAACGAGGATACTATTTCTTCTACCCATGGTATCACTCGGCGAGCCAGAAAATGAGAACATTCTGGAAAAGAAAATTATATATGGAATATGTTTCTATCTCGATATTGTGCATTTATATAGAGCTGGTGCCATACTGAATTGTAAATTTTGTGGATTCAATGGTCACAAATTAAAATTTTTGCCAATTCCAATTATTGGAGTACACATTATTTGATATGATAGTTTTTTTTTTAGAACCAAAAATTTGCCAGTTTTACTAAATTGTAAATTTTGCAGATTCGATGGTAACGATTTATAAATTTCAATCATAGGAATACTCATTATTTGATAAGATTGATTAAATATTTTTAGAACCAAAAATTTGTCAGTTTTAGTAAGTAGATTTTTCCCTGTGAAATTGAGCGGATTAAGGCTTGTTTTGGTTCACGAAGAGGAGGGGAAGAGGAAACGGGAGGATAAATAGCACATTTTACTTCCACTATGGGAAGTTAATGTATTTATCCTTATTCTGTATAGTTTGAGTGAAAATAAGAAAGGAATGAGAGGCAATAGGCTGGTGATATTGCCAGAGCAATATCCATCCTACCAGCGCAATTTTTATTTTATAGACAAATTTATCCTTTTTTATTTATTATAAATATTACCTATTTCTTCTCTCTTCTCTCTCCTCTATTACCTATTTCTTCTCTCTCCTCTCACGACTTCCTTCTCTCTTCTCTCTTCTCTCCTTATGGGCCCCTTTTTTCTCCCCTCTTCTCTCTCCCCTCTCTCCTCTCTCCTCTCTCACCTAAAAAACTTCTAATTTTCTTTCTCTGGTTTATCACCCCACTTTCATCTTTGTCTCCTTTTCTCTCTCATATTCATCTTTTGTCCTCTCTCCTCTCACCATTCCTCTCTCTTCTCACTTTCTTCCTCTCCCGATTTTTCCTCCCTTTCTCCTCTCTCCTCTCACCATCCCTCCCTCTTCTCTCTTCTCTCTTTCTTCTGTTTCCCCTCTCTTCCCTCATACGGCTCCCTATCCTCTCATGGTTGTTTTTGCAGGGCAATGAAGAAGAGGGAGAAGAAGGAGAAGGAGAATGAAAAGAGTAGTGATGAGGAAGAGCAAAAAAGAAAAATAATAAGAAGAAACATGATGATTCTACTTATGAAGAGCTAGAGGAGCATAGTGAAGCTGTGGATTTTGAACAGAGGAAAAAAAGGAACAAAAAGGAGGACAAGAAGAAAGAGAAGAAGAAGAAGAACAAATTAGATGAAAGTGATGAATCTGAGTATTCGAATGAGAAGAAAGAAAAGGGTTCAGAGAAGAAAAAGAAGGACAAGAAGAAAGAGAAGAAGAAGGCCGAGTCAGATGAAAGTACTAAATATGAGGATGCATAGGAAGTGAAAGAAAAGGGTACAAAGAAAAAGGATGAAGATGACACAAAGTACACCAATATAGAACTGTACATTTAATTTTGATTATAGCCTCAAAATGTTTATGACTATACATCTAATTATCTTTGTAGCCTCCATCATTACTGATCCAGATGATATTCACTTAGACTTAATCTACTTCACTATTCTCTCTTCACTCGTCATCATCTTCACTATTGATTTGAAATCTGCTTCACTATTCTCATTCATTAGAGAGAATAGTGAAGATAAGAATAGTGAATCGTCATGTGTATGACATACATCCAGTTTATCTGTTATTGCTGCTCTTAATCTACTTGAACTGCAGCATGGTTGTTTTTCAATGTGCTTGCTTGTTTGCAAGATGGCTTATTTGTTATAACTCCAAAAGATGACTTGTGAGTCGCCTGAATGCTAGGGAAGTTTGCTTCTTGATTATTTGGGTTTAAATTTTAAGCTTTTTGTGGCCTGGCTTGCTTACGGTCAAAGTTTATGCAGATGTACTCATTCTAATTCATCAATGAAGATTTGTTTTCATCTGTATTTCACAACTTTTTTATTTTATTTATTTTTTTTGGTTTCTTTATTTTCATCTATATTTGTATTTTACAATTTTTTTTTTTCATCAATGAAGATTCTAATTCATCAATGAATCCAAGACTTGCTTTTCTCCTTTGGGGAGCATGAGACAGAATATTGGATACTCAAGAGACTTTTCTTCACTTTACTGTATCATCTCAAGTGCCTTCAAATCATAGTTAATACTACTGCTCAAGTTTTTTCTCATGGTTCTCCTTTATTTTTCATTTATCATGTTGGTACTCTCTTCGGTTTTTTGGAATTTTAGCAACATAGCTTAGCATTCAAAGTATTATAGACTGCTTAACCACTTTGTATGGTTCTTCATTTAACTTAGCCTCAAACAACTAGAAAAAAATTCCAGCTCTCGAACCAATTTAGGCAAGCAAAATACCCCTCGTTTCTCAACAACTAGAACCGCACAACATAGCCTCGGTTCTCCTTCAAACAGCTGATACTTATAGTTTTTTACCCTCACCAATCCAGCCCCACCTTGAGTAAGGCAAGGGCCAGCTTTCCCTTCCTTTCTCTCTACAAGTCGCAGCTAGCTTGAAATTAAAGAAACAAATATATATATATATATATATATAGAAGTACATCTACAACACAAACAGAAATTCATCAATGAAGTTTATGCAGATGCCACGAATGAATTTTCTGTCCCAACTTTTATATCCTACAACACAAACAGAGGAGTAGATAAAAGTAAACTAAACTTAAAAGAAGTCATCTAAAAATGCATTTACATGTCCTTAGAAAAGGATGTAAAAACCTAAAGTGCAACTAATCTAATATGGTAACTTGGAGACTTTGAAATTGCATCACTCTAGCACTAAAGACATTTTCTCTTTAACTATGGTAGATATCTGAAACATTTTAACTAATTTAAATGATGGCAAGAAGATGAATAATGATGGCAAGAAGAAGAGAAGAGAGGGGAGAGAGAAGAGGGGAGAAAAAAGGGGGCCCATGAGGAGAGAAGAGAGAAGAGAGGAGGAAACCGTGACAGGAGAGAGAAGAAATAGGTAATAGAGGAGAGAGGAGAGAGGAGAGAGAAGAAAATATTATGTAGGAGTAGAAATAGGAAAGAAAGAGAAGAGGGGAGTGAGATAAATTTAAATAAGACAAAGAATATTTATAATAAATAAAGAAGGGTAAATTTGTCTATAAAATAAAAATTGCACTGGTAGGAGGGATATTGCTCTGGCAATATCGCCAGCCGAGGCAATAAGAAAAAGAATAATTAATTTAATTTATTATTTTATCCATCATTATCTATTTTATTAAAATTTTTAATATTAAAAATATAGTCAATACTGTCATTATTACTCACTTAGTTTTCTCTCTCCTAATCCCTCTAAATTGGAATGAGAGGAAATACTGATGTGGAAAGGGAGTGCTATCCCCTCCTAATTTACTTTCTCTTTACATCTATATCTAACCAAATGAGCTAAATGTCTCATTTACCTCCACATTTACTTCTCCTCATCCCAGCGCCACCTCTGGGCTCCCAACTGGCACCGGCTGTGTTCTGTTTAGCCCCTGTTTCACTGATTTTTTATTACCTCAAAGTACGTGTAGCAGCATGTGGCCGGCGCCACCTCTAGTCTGTTTAGCGACGATTTTGCCTGATTTATCCCAAAGATCTGAAATAATGCACAAAATACATTTCCAATGGTAAAATCTCGAATATGAAGGAATATGACCAGTTATTGCACAAAATGTATCACAAAATAGCCTCAAATCACTAGGAAATATATGACTAATTTAGGCCCTACACATTCCCCACACTTAGCTCTTTGCTTGTCCTCAAGCAAAGTATCAAAGACAAGTAGAAAAACACAAGTTTTCACAAAATAACTCAATCAATTTCAAAATAATATTTCCAATGCTTTCTTTATTCAAGACAACAAAACATATGCTACTATACCTTTTATAACAAATGCAAGACTTGTGTAAGTGAAGATTGACTAGTAAGAATCATCCCAACACTTAACATCTTTCTCAAACCATTAGAAAGAATTTAGTTAAAAAAAAAAAATGCATTCCATAAGCTTACTTTTCATACACTCTCTCTACTAATCCGAGACATATTTCTACTTAGGTCAAGTAGGACTTTAAAGGGTTTGTAATATAGCTATCAAATGAAGGATATAGGAAAATCAAATATCAAAGAAGATGAGAGTTTGCAAGAAAAGGTAAACATTATGTACCAATAGATTCCAAACTTTTCTTGCTCTCCTATCACAAAACCAATCAAAAACCCATAACCTTGTATAGCAATCATATTACAGTTCAAGCAAATCTTGCATTCTTTTCATCAATAGTTCTCAACTCATCAATCATATTGCACAAGATTATCAAAATTTCAGCAATTCTTATTCCAACTCTACCAACATTCTTCCCGTGCTCTTCTTTTCTTTTTCTCTTCTTTTCAAATGTTGCTTTTGTTTGTTTCTCAATTTTTTCTTTCAACATTTTCTAGCAGCTTTTTGTTTTTCTCAATCTTTCTTTTTCTTTCTCCTTTCTCCTTTCACAACTCCAACTCAACACATGATGCATGACTGAAAATAACAAGTCATGACATTTACACAAGCATTCTCTCTCATAATTCTTCTACTTGTACTTTTATCCATCAAGAGCAATTAAAGATTTAGAAGGTAAATCAAACTCTCAGAAAGAAGTAATGGACAAAGTATGATAATGGGTTTAAGAAAGAAATTAATAATTTAGGCTCAAAATAGGCACTAGGGATAATATAAAATAGGTAGGCTTGAAAAGCTCAAACTATCTAAAGAAGGCTTATTACCGTCATCCCTAAGTTAAATCATGAATGTCTTTCTTATTTTGCCTCAAGAGGTATTCAAGTAAGTTCTAGAATGCTCAATGAATTTTAGCAGAAAAACAGGTTTAAGAAAAATGTAAAGCATTTGATCAAGAACTACTTAGTTTAAGTGCGTACAAAAAGTCATGCATAAGCCACAAATGATATAGAACATATGCTCTATGATCTAGCACAAAGACATGTATTAAAAATACATCTTAAATGCTTAAAAAATCAGAAAAAAATTTTGAAAAATTTGCTCAAAAGATTCAAAGAATTTTAGAAGAATGAAGCATAGAAGAATTCCAAGGTTCAAAGAATTTCAAGAAGAATGAAGCATAGAAGAATTCCCAAGTTCAAAGAATTTCAAGAAGAATAAAGTATAGAAGAATTCTCATTCTAACCACTTCCCCACACTTAAACTAGACATTATCTCAATGGCCAAATAAATAGGCAAGGAAATATTGCCACGGGACCAAAAATAAAGGGGAAAAGAGAAGAGAGAAAATACTTCCATTCCAGTGTGCATTCTCCTACAAAAGAGTTGAATTCCAGCAAAAAAGGAGCATTGTTGAAGTACCTAGAAAGAAACATACACAAAAGAAACACACCAAAGAATAAAAAATAAAAAAGAAAAATAAGCAAAATGTAAAGAAAATAGTACGAAAAAGAAAAGTAGAGTTATAAGGATTGTTACCTAGACGGCCATTACCTGCAAAGGCTACTTGTTCTGTGGTTTCTTGGAGTGAACCTATATTTTGGCACTCATGATTTGGGTGCCCTTCTCCATAGAAATCACAACTTATATTTAGCACTTGGCCTTGAGGCATCACCATTTGTTCCATCTTTTGAGTTAAAGCTTCCACCTTAGCTTCCAAAGCTACCATAGCATCCACTTTGTACACTCCTTGCACACGAGCTCTAGACCTTGCACTTCTCCAAGAATAGTTATTAGACGCCAAATTTTTAATGAGATCGAATACCTGTTCTGGGGTCTTATAATTGATGGAACCCCCTACAGAAGAGTCCACTACTTGTCGTGTTGCAAACGTAAGGCCATTAAGAAAGATGAGCATGCATTCCTAGCTTAAATCCGTGGTGTGGGCACTTTCTCAACATCTCCTTGAACCTCTCCCAAGTTTCATACAAAGGTTCAGGATCTAATTTTTGGAAGGCAAAAATTTTGTTTCTGAGTTTAGATGTCCTAGCTGGAGGAAAATATTTGGCAAGGAATTTTTCAGTTAGGGCATTCCAAGTGGTGATGGAACCTGTGGGTAAAGACTTTAACCAAAATTTGGCTCTATTTCTCAAAGAAAAAGGAAAAAGTCTTAATTTATGGCATCTTTAGAAACACCATTCATCTTAAAGGTATCACAAATTTCAAAAAAACTAGCTAGGTGGGCATTTGGATCTTCTTCAGGTAGCCCATCAAATTGGACCATATTTTGGACCATCTGGATGATATTGGGTTTTATTTCAAAATTATTCGCACCCACCCTAGGTCTAGTGATATTCGAACCTGTGCCTGAGATTGCAGGTTTCACAAAGTCATCCATGACCCTCCTGTTGTTTCCAGCATTGTTGTTTTGAGCACCGTCAATGTCTGCGAGTAAGTTCCTTTTGACTGTCTGGCAGATTTTTGACAATGTCCTTTCGATTTCAAGATCAAAATCTAGTATATCGCCTTCAGATCGTCGGATCATGTACCAAGACTAACACCAAGAAAAGATAAGAAGAAAGTTAGATAACGGAATTCACAATTCAAACAAAATTAAAAGAATAAATTAGTCAATTAAACATCAGTTAAAGTTAGTAAATTAGATTAAAAAGATACATAAGATACAAAAGATGGCACCTTTTTGCAAAAAGAACAATTGTACAAATTTACATATTTACATATTTACATGATTAAATCAATAAAATCCAAACTTTCATGATATAGTTCCCCGGCAACGGCGCCAAAAACTTGATGTATACTAATTTGGGTATAAAAATAAGTACATTCCCAATCAAGTTTAAATTAAAACATTAACCACAAATTACACATATGAGCAAGCGTACTCATCATTAAACATAGCATAGGGTTTACAACGAATATCGATCCTCAAGGAACAAGTATGCATTAATCACTTTTCTTTCATTATTTAACCGACTCAATAAAGTGAAAAAGAATAAAAAGGAAAAATAAAATAAAATAAAAGAATATATACATGTCAAGAATGGAGAATTATATAACTCAAACCATTATTTTGGACAAACATGACCTTAAAGTACCTAATCATTATCATAACTAATCATTCTCTTGGCATCATGAAGGATTAAGATAGATTTACTTCTTTTCCAATCCATGAAATCACTATATTCTAGACAAATTAACATCACATATCATGTCTCAACTAATTCATCCAAAAGATGCATTAAACATAATTCTTGATTAAATCCCTATATCTTGACAAATTTAAAACATGAAATTAACTAATGAATCCATATCCTGGTAGACATCAATTAACCTTTAACTACCCATTTTTTAGCAATTAACCCATTTTCCAAGCAAGTTAATAGACAACAAATATGAAATTAATAAATTGAGACCACCATCAACCCCTTTTCCAAGCAAGTTAATAGAAAAAAATAACAAATTAATCCCGTAATCAGCATAAGTAATTGAATACCAAGAATAACAATTAATTAATCAAAAGATCAAAGTAACTTTAAAAATCATGAATACCGAAAATAATGTAAAATTACAATAAAACACTTAATACATCATTGTTCAAGAAAAGAAAACAAAGTTAAAAGAAAGCACTCATAGACAAGCCTCATTATTCTTCATTCGTAGACTTTCTTATACAATTCTCCTTGATTTGATGAATTCCTCTTTGAACTTGAGTGATTTTATGTTTTGCTCCTTGAATTTATGCCTTTGACTTGTGTTTTTCCTCTATTTATAGGCTTTAGAAGTGCTTAAATTTGTCCTTCTAGGGTTTCTGGCCGAATAGAAGTAGGAAAATGCCAAAACTTTGGAAATTGCCAATAACGCATACGAAAATCGAGGCACTGCCTCTGTACCAGTGCACAGTCGGCGCTGTCTGTCCTGCCTAGGGTCGGTGCCGGTTGCATTCTGTTTTTCTATTCGTTCATCGATTTTTCTCGATTTTCATGTCAAGTTCTTCTAGGTTGCAGCCGGCACCACCACCTCTGGGCTCCCAATCGGCGCCGGCTGTGTTCTGTTCAGCCCCTATTTCGTCAATTTTTTATCGTCTTAAAGTGCGTGCCAACAGCATGTGGCTGGCGCCGCCTATCCTGTCCTAGCTAGCGTCGCCTTTAGTCAGTTTAGTGACGATTTTACCTTATTTTACCCCTAAAATCTGAAATAATACACAAAATACATTTCCAAGGATAAAATCTCAAATATAAAAGAATATGACCAATTATTGCACAAAATGTATCATAAAATGGCCTCAAATAACTAGGAAATATATGACTAATTTAGGCCCTATCACTTCCTCTTAATGTACTTGCCCTTCCTATAGTTTCTTGGTTCCTTATATTGTGACGAAGCTCCAGAATTGTCACAATATATAGTAATAGGCATATCCATTTGTGGCACAACTCTAAGTTCTGTGAGGAACTTTCAGAACCAAACAGCTTTTTTTGAAGCTTCTGAAGCTTCCATATACTCTACTTCTATGGTGGAATCAACAATATAAGATTGCTCAACAATCCTCCATGAAATAGCCCCTCTTGATAAAGTGAAAACATATTCACTAGTAGATTTTCTTTTATCTTTATCCGTCTGAAAGTTTGAGTCAATATAACAGGTAGAAATTAAATCATTAGCTTTGTAATCAAGCATATAATCCCACATTCCCTTCAGGTACTTAAGAATATGTTTTACAGCTTGCCAATGTTCTTTCTTTGAGTATGACTAATATCTGCTAACTATGCCTACTGCAAAGCAGATATTTGGCCTTGTATAAAGCATGACATAAATGAGACTTTCCACTGCCATGGCATTGGAAATCCTGCTTATCCTTTCTTTTTCTTCCTGTGTCTTAGGACACTCTTTGGAAAATAAGGTCAATCCGGGCCTAAAAGGTATACTTGCCCCTTTACACTGATCCATGCTAAGCTTGACCAATATTTTGTCAATATAAATAGATTGAAATAAACCTAACATTCTTTACTTCTTATTTGTAAGAAGCTTTATACCAAGAATATAGCTAGCTTCTCCCATATCTTCGTGCTAAATTGACTTAATAGCCAAACATTTATAGATGACAATGTCTCTATATCATTTTCAATTAGTAGAATGTCATCTACATAAAGTACTATAAAAAAAATACATTATTCCAATAAGCCTTCCTATAAATACATGGTTCGTCTATATTTTGTATGAAATCATAAGAATTTACAGTCTCATCAAAATGTATGTTCCATGTACGTGATGCTTGCTTAAGTCTATAAATGGACTTCTTAAGCTTGTAGACCATATGTTTTTGGCCTTTTGCAATAAAGGCTTCAAGTTGGGTCATATATATGTCTTCACTAAGATAGCCATTGACAAACGGTTGTCTTAATATCCATTTGTCATATCTTGTATTCATAATGACATGTGATGGCTAAGAAAATACGAATGGACTTAAGCATGACAATAGGTGAAAAGGTATCCTCATAATCGATCTCCTCTTTCTGAGTATAATATTTTATAACTAACTTGACTTTATAGGTTTTTACCTTTCTATCTACACCTCCCTTTCTCTTGTATACCTACTTATACCCTATGAGTTTAATCCTTTCAGGTGCAGTGATAAGATCTCAGACTTGATTGAAATATATAGACTCAATCTTAGCATCTATTGCTACTTACCATTTGTTTGCATCAATATTAGCAATGATCTCATTGTATCTAATTGGATCTTATTCCTGATGGTCGGAGACTACCTCAAAGGCTTTTTTAATCCATTTTTCCAGAACTCTAGATATCTTTCTACTACGATATGATTCATTTTGTATAGGAACATCTGGCTATACCTCTTTAGGTTCCTCAACTGGGGTACTAGAAGTTGAAATGTCAATCAACTTAGCTTCTAGTTTCACCTTACTCAAGACCTTAGTGGATACACTTTATTCATTCTTCAAGTATCTAGTATGAGTATTAACAAATACTTTCTGCTCTTGGGAATGATAAAAGTATTCACCCCTTATTCTTTTTGGATACCCTATGAAGTAGTACAATTCCAATCTTGGGTCTAGCTTACTTCTTTTAGTCAGTACATAAGCTGGACAACTTCATACCTTAAGATGATTCATAATGGGCTTTCATCTAGTCTATATCTTATAAGATGTTATAGGTACTGATTTAGAAGGCACCAAATTCAAAATATATATATTACTATTTTTAGAGCATATCCAAAAAAATAAATAAATAAAAAGAGTTGCATAACTCATCATATTTCTCACTATTTCCATCAAAGTGATATTTCTTCTTTTAACTACTCCATTCTGTTGGGGAGTTACAGGTGCAATCAACTGAGATACTATTCTCTGATATGCCAAGTAATTCTTGAATTCACTAAGGAGGTATTCTCCACCATAATCCAATCTAAACTTCTTGATTAGTTTACTTGTTTGACGCTCTACTTCAGCCTTAAACTCCTTGAATTTATCAAATGAATCAGACTTACACCTTATCAGGTAAACATAACCAAAATGCGTATGATCATCCGTGAAAGTGATGAAGTATTCTTACCCTTTTCTAGCTAGTGTAGACATAAACCTACAAACATTAGTGTGAACTAACTTAAGCTCTTTTCGTTTTCTGAGTAAAGGACCTTTTGGTCATTTTACTCATAAGACAAGATTTACACTAAGACCATTCCTCCAATTTCAATGAGTCCAAAAACCCATTTTGGATTAACCTCTGAATCCAATTAGAATTTATATGTCTTAATCTTAAGTGCCATAAATACGAGTTATTTGATGTGGTCTTTCTCATCTTATTATTAGGTTTAGTCTAAGTATTGTTTATTTGATGACTTATAGGATTGATATAAAAAAGATTGTCATACATGTTTCCAAAAAAAAAAAAAAAAAATCATCTCTACTGATTGAAATACCAGAATAGAAAGAAACATAATACCCTCGATTAATCAATATTAAAACTAAAATCAAATTCTATTTGAAACTAGAAATATATAAAATATCTTTTAAAATTGAGATCATATTATAATCAAATAAAAGTTCGGAGTCTTCCACTGCTTTAGCTCATACTTGTGCTCTATTTCCTACTCATAGTCTATGCTCTCCTCTATTGAGTCTCCTTATCTTGCTGAACCCATACAAGAAGTTACAGATATAGTCAGTGACTTCAGAATTAACAATCTAAGTGGATGATTATCCAACCATCAAAATATACCATAAATAAAGAGTAATTCCTAAGGAGAACTTAGCCAAGAAGTCTGGATAATCTTTCTTGAAATGTCCCTTCGTGTCATACTTGAAACACTTGCCCTTGGGCTTGGCATTGGGCCTGGAAGGACCGAGCTTAGAACTCTTAAGCTAGGCCCCTGTATTATTCTAGGTCTTTTTCTTTTTAAACTTCTTGGGCTAGGCCCTAATTCTAGATGATGAACCAGAACGAGTAACTAAAACCTTTGATATAGGCTTTATGATTTTCTCATCAGCCTGGAGTTTTTTTATTAACTTAATCAAAGACGTACTCAGCTTGTTCATATTATAATTTAACTTAAATTGAGAGTATGAATTTAGTAAAGTCTCAAGAACCGTGTCAACTTAGCTCTCAAGGGTCTATCATTGCCTTTAGGACCTCAGCTTTCTTGAAGTGAGCATCCTAAGCATATGCTCGTGAACTGATGTCTCCTCAACTATCCTAGTATTTATGATTGCTCTAAGAGCTTCCTGTTTTGCGAGCCAGCTCTTATCAGTAAACAAAGTGCACAATGATATATTGATATTATATGTAGTAGGCATGTTCTTGTGGTTAGACTGAAGAACATTAGACAGGGAAGCCAACATATAGCAGTGTGTCATCTCATCGGCTTTTTCCATGCCCTCTCAGCCTCATGATCCTGGTCTATAGAGTCTTCTCTAATTTCAAGATAGGAATCAGTCAGAACATATACTCTTCCACAATGAGTATTATGTTTAGATTCATTTTCCAATCCATGTAATTAAGTTCAGTTAACTTATTCTCCTTGAGAATAATAGACAAATAACTGAAAATAGATATTTTAGTTGATTGGGAAACAAATTCATTCAGAAAAATGATTGTTTTGGAAAAAAATACATAAAAAAAAAAATGCACATTTATCTTATTATTTCCATGATATAGTTAATCTATTAAAACCATTATAAAAAATGTGAAATTTTTTGCTCTTAGAAAAATTAATAGAGCTTTGTAGGAAGGTTAATAATTTTCTAAGTTAAGTGTATAATTATCACAAATTAAACTTCCTTAATAGGTAATGATTCAGAAATAGTTCCAACGATAGGATGATCACTACTCTTACCACCTATAAATAATCTAGTATTAATGCCTCCAAAGATAGGCTAGCTTACACTAATGTTTATCATAGACATTAACTATAATTCCTCTGTTAGTTTTACATTCTCGTAAAAATCTATCTTATAGGAGACCATGCTCAGAATGACACTAGGATAACCACAATCTTTAATAGGAATCCGTGATAGAAGCTGTAGGGCCATTGAAATCCCTTTTCCACTTAATCTTTTGAAAAAAATAAGTTTTTGAGAAAAATATTTTTTAAAAATAAATATTAACTTTAGTGAAAACCAAAAAATTCAATGATTATTCTTTATGTCAAGGATAAAATCTTTTAAGAGAATAAAATATAAATTTTTATTTTCATTACTTAAGTTAAAACTATTTTGTAGAAACTAAATTTAAAATACTTAAATTCAAAATATTCTCCAAGTCAAGGATAAAACCATTTGGAAGAATAAATTATGAATTTTATTTTAAATTCCTTAGCTCCATTTTAAAACATTTTCCTTAATTGTTTTATCTAGAGAAAAAATTAATTTCTTAAAAAACTTTGTACATTTGATCACAAAATTAAATAAAATAGTCATACTTCCAAAATTAAACTTTTCACATGCTATTTCTATCCTTTAATTCTTTTGTGACCAAATAATTGATTAAATATTATAATAATAAAACTAAAATGATCTTGTTTCATGTTAAGGTTGTTCTTCCTTTACTAACCTTTTTCATGCAAAATTATTTATCACAATAAATAAACCATTGTAAGAAAATAAGCTCGTGTGATATGGGAACCCAAAAAGAAAAGAAATAGGAAAACAGTGGCTTTTCAGAGATGACTGAATCTAGAAACTAAGTGCAAACCGAACCGTCCGAAACTGAGCAAAATTGAAACTAGTTCTTCAATTGTTCCTTGTGGCCTATCCATGGCTTGGTCCAAGTCGGTGGTCCATGGCTTGAGCATGCCATGGACCGCCTTTCTCTCTCAAAGAACCAAGCTTGTGACCACTTTAATCTCTAGCCCTAAACTGCATTGAAATTTTCTCTCACGTAGCCATGCCCACCATGCTCCCTAGCCATGGCTGCCTAGCTCCCCAGCCATGACCGCCTTGCACCCTAGCCATACATGGCTAGGCTTTCAAGCCGTTTGTCTAATGAAGCTATTTTTTACCATTTTTCGTCCATTCAACTTTCTTCCTCTTTTCCATAAGATGTCAATATTTGATCCGACACCAATATTATTACATAAATCTGTAGATAAAATTGAAATATAATATCAAACACCTATACCTTTCAAAATAAGGCGTACATGAAGTTTATAGAAAGTAAATAACGATAAGTTACAAGTGCCTATGCCTCTACGCGTGAGGCGTACATAATATCATCTCATATCAAAAACCATGAAGGAACCATACAATCACAAAGACTGAATTTTTATTAGTAAAGGAATTATCTTTTTCTGTTATTAACCCTAAATATGCTCCTAGATTATAATCATGGCTCTAATACAATTTTAAGGATCGCGGGAAAATAAAAACATAATAGAAATTGCAATTTAAAATATTTTTCCCAAGCCAATATTTTTTCCGAGCCAAAGTTTAGAAATACTTACTTCTAGAGCATTTAACTTGAATAATTGGAGCTAGATGCGAATTTGACGAAACTTCTTGAATATTTGGAACATCTACTTATTCCGCGAGAATACCAAATAGTCGTCGACTCATTTGCATCAAACACTTACTACGTTTGCTAGCTCTTAACCTTCTAGAGTATTCTCAACCACTATAGACTTCTATCGGTAAAAGTAGAATTAGGGTGAAGAAATTAGGAAGAAAACAGAAAAGCTAAACATTGAGGAAAAGAAACGAAGAAGAAAGTGGTGGCTTGTTGTCTTAAGGAAAAACGAAAAGAAAGTTGTGTGGTTGGCTCTACACAGTGTATGTTGGTCAACCAACATCACATACATACACAAGAGACACTATTTAAATATCTAGCTTTCCTATTCCTTTTTTTTTTTCCTTCTAGAGAACCAGCACGATTTCTTTTTTATTTCCTTTTCCTCCACCAGTGGCGGCTATGTGGGATTGAACAATTCCCTAAGTCGCCACAATACCTTGGTGGGCCAGGGTTTTATTCATTAAGCCCAAGACTAATTAAATAGCTTTTTTATTAGTTAATGAATCCAGTTAGGCCCAATATAAAAATTACACAAGATAATTAATTAATAAACAAATTTAATTAAATTGACCTAATAAATTATACTATCCCAAATAAATAAATAATTGAACTAGAATAATTCTTCCAATATTAAATTCACCTAATAAGCTCATATAGTAAATAAATTTACTAGAGTCACTTGAGCTACTTTGGGGACCAAAAGAAATATAATTCTTAGCTACTATAACAACCAAAATACCCATCTAACAAATAGTTGTATTTTATCATTTTAAATATTTCATTTATCACTGTATGAAAATATTGACCCTGAAAATAATATTACAAGTGCAGTGTCTTCGACTTACAAGTGTAATGACAAAATACCCCTCTATGTAATACCTATCATTAAGATAGGAAAAATACACTAACACATTTCTCAATGACATGTACCATCCTTTGATAACTAGTACGATAATTCATGATTTTCAATATGTATTCACTTATCATAGGCAGTTCCCCAAAAGCATACATACTTAGTCATATTTCCCAGAGCCTTAGATTATTTAGATTACCTCAGACAATCATAAGGGGGTAATTTCTTCACGTAATAAACTATAAAAAATCTATTGTATAAGTCTCTCTTAATTAACTAGAGTCATACACCCAACGTACAAGGTTATTGGTCTTGCATTAAGATACATCAAAGTGCACAAGTCTAGCTTCACTAGACTATCAACCTTTACTCAAGTCTTAGGATACTCGTCCACACAATAGTAGTGATAAATCAATATTTATTTATTTTAGTACTTTTATTAAGATTATTATTGCGTGATCCAGTTCTGTGTATTCCAAATACATTACACTATTGGCATGAGTTCACTATTCACTGGTTAAAGGTAAACCATTCCCCATTTAGGAACTTTAGTGTAATGATCTAAACCTTAATGAAGTGTCCAACCTCATCAATTAATCGAGAATATTTTTTTGTGTGTGTGTATGTTAGTAACCCATAATCTATACATTATTGTGAAAGTATGACCTAATCACGTAGATTACTTACTAACACACTTAATCCTTAATATGCAATATATGTAAATAAATAACCATCAATGAATGAAATATTTTATTAATTTCTAAAATAGAAAAATACATTGTCCATTTTGGGCATATATTCCAACACACTATTCACTATTCCGCTATTTAATAATCTTCTAAAATGTGAAAATTTTGCTTTGAAGAATTCAATAAATAAATAAATAAATAAATTCTACTCTAACATTTTTTGTAGAGAAAATTTAGAGAATTGAGGATTATTAGAGTAAAAAGAATGAACATAGAGAGTTGGAGAGAATTAGGAAGTATTTAGTTAGTTTCGGAGTGTATTTATAGAGTTTTAGGGGTTGAGGGGTAAAATAGTTATTTGGAGGGCTAAAATATAAAAAAAAGCCCTCCCCTCCCCCCCCCCCCCCAAAAAAAAAGTCAGAGAGCCGTTATGCAATGGTTCTCTAAAAGCTGGCTAGCTTAATGGAGCTGATTCGGCTTCTGGTCCCAGATCGGACCAACCAGCTAAACTGGCCCACAGACCAATATGCTAAATGCTATTCTAGATAGTCTAAAAGTTAGTACATTGCACTTAACCAAAAAAAAAAAAAAAGATATATTGCACCAAAAAAAGGTATATTACACAAAGCAAAAAAAATTACCCATCGAGGTTTAGTACATTAGATGCCCTATCGAGAAGTTATTACTCTAACTAAGAGGGCAGTAAGAAAAACCCGACTTCAAACATCAAACAATTACTCCATTTCGAAAGGAGCCAAACTTCCTTGTAGAAAATCCTATCTCAATATCATAAACATTACCAAACACCTCATATGAACATCGATATAATTTGTTGAGCTGATACATAGGCCTTAGGATAGTTGGCCCATATACTTGTTAGTTTGTTGGGTTTTGGGAATTAGTAAGAGTCGAGGAACTACCAAGTTGTAGTGAATGGTTAGTATCAGTTAGTTTGGATTTCTTAGCATGTTATAGTTGTGGCTAATATAGAATGGCCATTTAGTACCTTAATGTTCATGAGTTAATTTGTTGGCTTGATTTGTGCAGAAGGTGAATTGATTATGGCTATATTTGATAGTATGAGTGTTTATACGCTAAGTTGATGCTTTTGAAAGTTCTTTTAGCACTTTTCAATTTTAAATAAGATTTTGCACTTTGATTTTTCTTGAAAATGGTTTGGTAACTGTGAAAATTTTAATCTACAAAAGCTAGTATGATACTAGTCACTTATCTAAACAAGTCTTTTAAGGAAAATAATGGACATACTTGACATATGGTAAGGTAATTAATCTTTTACTTCATTTTGTTGTAGCAGATATGAACTGTATAGATAGCTCAAATATATTTTATAGGTAAATGAATTTTGATACTGAAATTAGGGAGTTCATGAAAATCCCGCCAAAATATCTTATGTAATATGCCAATCCAAGCCACCATTAGTTCATAGGAAAAGTCATGCATAGCATAGTATTTTATATTGTATTTGATAAATTTGAACTATTTTTATGAAGCATATGTGACTTATGTGTTTGATATTTCATGGAGTAATTTATTTAGATATAGTTGTGTTGTATGAGGTGGAAAAGCTTTTGTTCTTATGGAGTAGAAATTAATGAAAGAATAATGAAGAAAGTTGGATTAGATTTATGGAATTTTATTTGAAGAATATTTATACAAGAATTATTGTGGAATAGTGGTTAGAGTTTGATGTGTATTCTTTGGTGACTTGAGTTCAAATCCGAACTCTTACAAACTTTTTCCTTCTTATCCCAAATTAAACTATTTTCCCCCCATTTTTCTTCACTTGGCCAAAATTCCTAGGGCTAGCCACCACCTTAATTTCCCACCTCCTAAAATATAGGAATGCGATTATTTTGGGTTTTTGCTAAAAAGAATTAAAGTAAATTAAATTCCTATTATTTTCTAGTTAGTATATTATTCTAATCTTTTAGGAATTTAAAATATTTCAACATCTAGAATTTTCTAAAGTTATTATCCAAAGGATTTATTGAGAAAAAAAAAATAGAGAAGCCTTTATCTTGAAAGCTACATTTTAGCTATTATTTTTAATAGAAGAAAAGTCTCTCCAAATTAATTTTCTCTAAAGAGTTTTAATTGGAAATAAAGAGATAATTTTAAATCCTTAATTGAAGTAAATAATTCTTAGTATTAAGCTACTTTCAAAAATTAGGATTTAAGAAGAAAGAAAAATTCAGCTTTATCATTAAAAAAAAAAACTAAATTTTATCACAAAATATGATTATCCTTTAATTAATTATTTTTGTCTAAAATAAATTAGGGTATTAACTAAATTATTTCTTGGATTAATATCCTATTTTTTGGAAAAATTAAAACCCTAGCCGCCACCTAATGGATGTTTTAATTCCACTCAAACTCTCTAAAATATAAGAGAAATCTATTCTAAGTTATTTTAACCAATCAAAATTCTTTTAGCTAATGAAACAACCAGATTTTCTCTCCTTCTTTCACCCTAGTTTCGGCCACCTTCATACACACACAACCACATGAAAAATTCCAGATTTGATGCTCTTAAATTCACTCTTGTTTTAGCCAAAAACAACAACACAAAAGCCATCGCTTTTCTTCTCCAATTTTCGGCAAATACAAGAACCAAAAGGCAGCCTCTCTTTTCCTCTTTTCCTCTCTGATTTTCAGCCATAATAGCAACTAGAAATCAGCCACAAAATCCTCCGAAACCTTGCATAATATCGGCTACAACAAAGGAACCAAAAGCTGTCATTTTTCTTTGTTGTGATCAAGAGTACAAACCAAAGCGCAACTCCTCCAAACAATAAAACACCTAAACCTAACCTATTTTCTTCATCAAATCAACCTTCAATCAAACCCTAACCCCTCCCTAATCCACAAAATTCTAGCCCCACCTCTCCAAGAAGTTCGTCCATCCTAACCTCCAAACACCTCCAAAGTTGATAACTAAACCTAAGGTAAGTAACCGTTCAACCTCCTTCAAATTATATTCAATTCTTCTTCTTTTCTCCTAAATCTCGAACAAAAAGGGGCTGATTTACCCCTATCTTGTGTGACCTTTGAACCAAGGAAGCCAAGAGGAACCAATCGACTCTTCTTCCCAAAGTGAACTCAACCAAGCATCAAAGGCACTACCTTTGCTACTATTTGTGTCGATCAAGAGGTAATTGAAGCTTAACTCTTCCAATTTAAATTTAGGTTGAATATATGGTGGTGTTATTATGTATGAAGCTTAACGTGAAAGCATGATTAGATTGGATTAATGAGTTTTGATGGTGCAATATGTTGAACTAGGTATATATGGCATTAAAAATGGTGGAATATTACTACGATGACCTAGATCTATTGCATGTTGGTTAAAGATGAGGTCTTTAAATGAAAATAGGGTAATCATATGGACTGAATGATAGTAAAATAATGGAGATGCCATGTTAATTATTTAAAGTGAGTATATGCATGCATAATGATGAGATGCATGACAAAGGAAAGCTATAGAGGTGATTTAATAAATTAATTCATCTAGATGCCATAGATGATCTGAGTGATTAATGATATCATGGGGATTCATGATGCATGATGATAGTCGATAAACATTTGGGTTCTAATTATAGAATCATTGATTCTAGATAAAGAAGAAAGTGAAAGTGAGGACAAGCATTGCCTTGGTTGATTATTGAGAATATTCAAGTAAGTTTCTGCATAACTGTTTTGCTAAATAGTATATGTTTGTAAGTCTTTTATACAATGATATTGAAATGGTGTCAATATGATGATTGACATGATGATTGAAATGCTGAAACATGATGCAATGTTATTGTGCTATTTTAATACTTGGATTGAGAACGTAGATATTTTAATCTTTAAACGATTTCGTCAAATCTCAATTTTTAATTAAAAATGGTTTCCTTTCCTTTATGACTAAAACATTTTGAAAAACTTGATGTGAAAATCACGTTTTGCAAAGACAAAGTAATCAGTGATTGTAAAAGCAAGAGAAATGATTTTGCACCTAAATGGTGAGCGTTGATTATTTAGCGGGGGTAGATTAATGGTACTAGTCTTGGAGAATTAGAGTGAGCCTTTTGACGAGAGGCCACTTCCAGAAGAGGAGCTCTGCTTAAAAAGATGACAGTACTACTTAATCAGGTCGGTCCATGCTAGCGTGTTAGTCCATGTGGACTTTATTTTTTTAGATTAGATAATTGGTGTGTTGGGTGTAGAGATGGAGGAGTATCTCAACCTAGTGGCCGGATCACCTACTGCCAAGTATTGAGCGATTACACTTAGAAGCTATCATGATGGAAATCATGATATGGACTTTGATATTACTATTGAATCATTGCTAGTCCCTACTTTATGAATCTATGGTATTGATGAGTGGATGACTTATTGAGAACTGTTTTGAATACGATGAGCCTTGCTCCACTCAATGACTGTTTATTAATGAAAGTTGACTTGCAAACATATTTTGTGATTTTGATAAACCTGCGTACACGAAATATTTAATATGACTTTTGCATACATGTGACTTACTGAGATGCCAATCTCACACTATTTTTTATATATCACATTTTCAGAGGAATGCTTTTATTGGCCAGATTGATGGAATAAGAGATGAACATTCAGTTTATTTTAAATTTCAGACTTGTATAAGTTTTGATTTCGGATATAATAAGATTATCAGTTTATTTTATTTAACTATTTTTTTTGTACCTCATTATAAAGGTCCCTAGTTCATTGGACGGGGCGACATCTCCGCTTTTTTTGGGTACGTAGGTAGCGTGGTGTTACATCTTAGTAGTCTTATATTTGATTGCCTACCTATAATCTATCAAGTTTTTAAGTGCAAACAGGGAACTGCCATCCAGCAAGTTATCTACTATTTTATAGTTTTGATTGTTCATATAAAATTAGTGTTAATATATCACATAGCATTATCAAAATTTGAAAAGCAAGACTTTAGTTAAAAATAATATACTTGGAAAAAAAAGGGGGGTACACTCGAATCCTATCAGGAATATTGAAAATGGTGTATTGTCATGTTTTATATTATAAAATAATTTTAAATATAAATAATATAGCTTTCTAAACAAAGTGACCCAAACAAATTCCATGAAATAAAAACACTAATCCTGGTGAGAAATTTTAATATATTATTGATGAAATAGAGTGCCAAACTTTTTCATATGCCTAATAGAAGAAGATAAACAACAACAATGTCATTTATGAATTTTGTGACTTTAAAGAGACAATCCAATGGCCATTACCTACAATAAAACGAAGATTGAACAGTGAAAATGTACAAGAACTAGCATCCAAACAAATATATATTTTTTGCCTTACAAAATAAAAGTTAGGAGAATATAATTAATTGAGTAAAGCCTCGTTCCAACTTGTTTAGATATTCAAAAAGATGACTTCTTTTATTTATCATCACAGAACATTAGGAATACAAACAATTTGATAGTTTGATGTTAAGAGCAAGTAAAAAGGCTAGCATTAAGCCCTTAAATTTCTCCAAAGGATAATAGGCAAAAGCTTCTCTACAAGACCCGCACGAGTCATCAACATTTAACGAAGGTAGTATCCAATCAAACCCTAATCTAATTCATACCCTAACTTAAAGCTCACATGTATTAATGGAGTAACCCTAGCCAAACCCATTTAATCTCATGGCCTCAATGTCGATGGCTACTGATGAGGGGAACAAATTAGTGCTTTCAGCGACAAGTGGTGAATTGAAAACATAGAAGAACAAATTTGGAAAAAGATATAGGAAGAGAAAATTTGGAACATAAGATAGAGACAAAAGAAGGGGACAGAGGGGATTGAAGAGTAAGTCTTTAAAATCTTTGAAGACATATACATACAAAAGAAAAAGCAAAAAAACAAAGAGAAAGACACACGAGAGAAAGAGTAGAAATATGCAAGGTAGAAGAGAAAGAGAGATAAGGGAAGGAGGCAAAGGGATTGGAGAGGTGAGAGGTCTCACAAACATTTGACAAAAAATGTTGTACCCAATGTACACTTGTTGAAAAAATTTCCTCAAAAAATTACGGATGTACATAGATAAGAATTGCTTTGAGATAAATTTATTTAAGTATAATAAAAAATTATTAAGTATGTAGAGTTAAGTGAACCTAAAGAGAGAGAATATGATGTGATGTGAGTATATAATTTTGGTTTGGAATGGATTTATGAAAATCCTTCTCCACCTAAGGCCTAAATTTTTTTTTTTTTTTTACTGCAATTTCTGCAAATTAACAAAAGCCAGATGTTTTTTAGGCTATTATCTTTCTTGACACTTGCAAGGTGTCATTATATAATTATTTTTATGCTATTATATACTGTCATTATATTAATCTTACAAACACAGTTGATTCAAAATTCAAATAAACTTATCAAAATTATGTCGTTTTATTTTTATTATCATGACACTTATAAACCTAGCGTTAGTATAGGTTCTATATTACTATGTTTTTCAAAAACTATCATTAAAAATATGCCATTAAAACTATATATATATTTTTTTCTTATAGTGCTAGTTTAAGTAAAATATTTACAATCTATCCCTTCACAAAAAATTTTGACCTTGAAACTTAACATAATCCTTATTTCTTAACAGAATATTTAAGCCTATATTGACACCACATATTAATCCAAATAAGTCTCTCGTAATTATAATTCACCTCATATTCAAACAAATTCTCCTGTTTAAACTTCCATATGGTGTTCATATCCATTTCTCATATTCATACCTAACAAATACTTGTACCACAACATTTTGAGATTTTAATGATACCGAATGCCTCATTTGTTATTGCCAATGTCTCACATTCATTATGTTTTTGTTACATGACTCTAATAGTCTAATATATCAACTTATAATCCTCTACTTAGCATATATTAATAGTTAAAACCTATCAATTCATTCTCTATTATATGCGTTGTATAGATAATTCAAACCTTAACTCTATTATAACATTAAAGAGAGGATCATATCTTACTCTTTTGTCTTGCTAATTAAAACTTGGGTTCATATACTACCTATTGTCATGCTCCATATTGGACCTAGTACAATCATATTTTAAGGTTTCCCTTAAGAATGCAAAACCTCTTACATGGAGCAAGCTGAAATCCACAAACCACAAACAAATATGCAAACTATATTAAAAATTCTAAAAGTAATTAACATTCGTAAATATTCATAAATTTAACCTATTCAATAGCTTAAAGTAGTGGATACCAACCAACTGATAGGGCCTAGATTTGTCTATATTTTCTTAGTTATTTGAGGTTATTTTGTGATACTTTGATTCATTAACTAGTCATTTCCATTCCTATTTGATATTTTTCTTGTGAAAAGTATTTTTGGTAATTTTGTATAGGAATTGGAGGATTTGGAGAGAAATTATAAAATTCCAGTATTGACACGGTGCCACCTCAATATTGCTGACCCAACCCTAGCTCTAATATGGAAAAAAACAGAGGAAAAATAGAGCAACCAATCAAATTCTAGAGCTGGACTAGCACCAGTCTGGACAAAGTGACCCAGCGCTAGCCCTAGTCTGTTTAGAGGTGGTTTAGAGTCCTTTTCCAACCAGAATTGGGAACTTCCTAAGAGGTCTGATAGTTTTCAATATGTACTCGGCCCAAAACTTATAGGAAACATTTTTTGGCAACCAAAAGGCCTATATAAATAAGAAGAAGTGAAGATTAACATATGAATTCAATGATCAAAGTTGAAGTCACTTATTGGAAGAAGAATTCATCACTCAAGGAGCATTATTTCCAGGAAGCCTTTAAAGAAGAAAGAACAGGGCTTGTCAATGAGTTCTTTCTAAAACCTTTGTTTTCTTTTTCTTTGGACAATGATGAGATTAATATTTTCATTGTATTTGAATATTATTTTTAGATTTATCATGTGGAATTAATTTAGTTTTTTGTTCAATTAATTACTCTTCTTGGTATTTAATTACATGTTTTTAATGGTGAATTGATGAGATTGGGCCATCCTTCTAATTAACTTGAGAAAGAGGTTAAGAGATAGTCTTCATTGCTCAACTCTTGATTTATTTTCTTAGCTAACTCGAGAGAGAGGTTAATTAAGGTTAAGTAATCAAAAGTTATTAATTTCACCTAGAGATAGGGATAATTATCAAAGATTTATGTTCATGCATTTGTTTTGTTATTTTAGCGGTCCATTAGAATTAACTAAGAGATAGTGAAGCCATAACTCGAGCAAAAGTGGATTCTATATTAAACTCCTTCATGATGCCAAGAAAAAGTGATTAATTGTGATAATTGCTAATAATTCATTGTCATATTTTCAAGAGTAACTATTTAATTACATGATTTTTTTTCTCATAGAGTTATATATATATATATATATATATATATATATATATTATCTTTATTTTTATCTTTATTCTTTAGCACTTGAATAGGTCAGTTAAATAATAAATGAAAAGTAATTAGTGTATTCTTATTCCTTGAGGATTGATACTCATTAATTTTCTATACTATACTTAATGGTAGGTATATGTGCTCATATGTATGATTTGAGGATTAATATTTTAATTAAACTTGGTTGGGAATGAATTAAAAAATTGCATGATTTTTATAACTCAAATTTAACGCATCACCAACTAATGGGCAAAAGTAACTCTTTCAAAATCTATCGAATACTTAAGCCTCCACTATTTGTCATCTTTACATCATTAGGTAAATCATCTTGATCTAAAAGAGAAAGTAATCGAAAGTAACACCACCTAATAAGTAGATTCAATACATTCCCTAGATTGGGCATGCTAGACATATACATATATATACATTTCTCAAGCATATAGCATCTATTCAAAACATAATTTTATTACACATGGATAATAAACCTAAATACCATAACTTCCACAAGAAACTTTGTGAAAAACCATTTTAGAGGAACTATTTGTTAGCTTCCTTGTGTGATATGAAACTAATTGGCACTAATTTGGTTTTACTTCCATATACCAATACCTAGTGAGCTATGTTTTCCTACCTTTTCCTATAAAAACTATTTTCAAAAGGCCATTTTGACCATATAAAAGTATTGAAACAATATAAAAAGTATGTTTGATGTTATTTAGACAACACTTTAAGCAAATTATATTATAGAAACTTGACTAATACCATTTTTGCATAATGCAACCACTATGTTTATTTGGACAAACTACAATAGCTCAAATATACTTTAGAAACTCATGATTAACGTATATGTCTTGTTGGGTATCTCAGGCTCGTATCATATACGGCGCAGTGGAAAATAAAACAAGATACTATCCCAGAATCTGCCTATGTGTGGAAAACAAGACATAAAGACAATAAATGTAACAACTTTTTTACCTTTGTTTGATCGTCTGAAGAATAAAATTTCTTCTTTAAGTCGAGACACGATCCAACAATCCTCTTGATCCAACTTCACGAGAGTTGAATGTCTAACCACTATAATCACAGTGTGTGATTATCTCTAACAGTAATCCACACAGATGAATACTCAAGCACCAAAATTTTCTGTGCTAGCAGAAAAAGATGGCGGCTAGGGTTCTTCACAAGAACAATCGAGAGAGAGAGAGAGAGGAGAGAAGGATTTCATGTGTTGGGTTTTTGGTGTCACCATTAGCTAGGGTTTCATGTGTTTCATCTATATGTTACACGAAAATCCCCTACCAAGAGAATTCTAATTCTATTAGAATTTCCTAATTGTAATTGAAAATATCAAGTTCTCACAATTACAACTTGGACTATAAATTATAATTAATTATAATTTGTCCACAACAACTTCTCTTTCTCTCAATTAACCCCATTATATTATCAAATAACATCTTGAGTATATAATCTTCTATTGTGTGTGACCTATTAGGTTTCTTAGTCAATTGGTAGAGAATATGAATTAATCTAAACATCTTTGAGATTAATAATCCATAATTAATTAGAATTAATCCTATTAATTCTAATCAGGATTGGTTTACTAATTCATCAATTAAAAAATCCATATTCCCATATCATGAGTAGTATCTAGCAACATATCATGACAACTTAAGAGTCCAGGAAGTCAAGTGGCTTGACATGAACCCTTCAATAACAAACAACAGTACAATTAACTCCTTTCACCATACAATATCTCATTTGGTTTGGAGTACGAAATTAGTGCCAACTCTCTCCATAATTAATTTTGACCCGAATGCAACGGTACTTGTACCAGGAACCCACTACTCTAGATGTGTATCAATTGGAACTGTTTACAATACACAATCGCCTTGGCCAAGGACTTCTCGAGTAGTAATTCCAACAAGTGGCTGTGAGATATTCGCCCCTACTATTAGGAGTGGTGAATCCTTTATTAACCCTCTCAACTACTTTTGTTTACCTCACAATGTACCCAATATCCATCCCATAGGTGGCCCTCGATCAAGCACCAGAGATTGGAATCAAAGTACAATGCTCAGCAAACAAAGTACCTTGAAGATCTCAAGTCTAAGGATACTTGCACGTTTGCTATATTGAGATTATATCACTGGCACTAAATAGTTATCCATATGATTATCTCATAGCTGGGTTATCCATTGAACTTGTTCCATTAACAAGCATCCATGTGTCAATACTCACGGATATGAGAACCACCACCTCATCAAATCAGGAAATCTAACACATTCTAGTCTTAACGCATTAATGATGTCATGTCTCATTAATACTACGACTAGGGACTATTTAAGTACTAATACTGTACAGTGTAGTAGGAATCTCATATCATGATCTCTATCATGATTTTCTTAACACAGTGTTGTACTGGGGACTTTATCGAACAGTTATATTACTTGAAAGTAAACAAAAGAAACTGTAAGATAAAGAATATCTTTTATTAAAATAAAATGTGTCATATACAATGTACAAGTGATTACCTCTAGGGCACAACACTAACATATATAACTAGTTTAGTTAAGATAGATCCATACAATATATCTTCTGTGCTATATTGCCCCTTAAGACTATTCGAATGATCTAATTATACAGGGCTCTAGGAAACATGACTTGGTTATTTGCTTTACGATAGCTCTCTAATAAAGCAAAAATATTTTAGAAAGTCGTGAATCATCGGACTAGAGGTTTAAGGATGGTAGATGTCATTTAGAGATGTGTTAGTACACTCTTCCTCTCTGAATATACGGTGTTACGTAGAGAGATATATTTGTCATAACACCAGTAAGGTATATTTGTCATAACACCAGTAGGTCGGAGACATTGCTAAGCACAACATTGTCCTTAAGGTCAATATTTCTTATGGTGATATTAAAAATATTTAAAATATAAAATACAGTTATTTATATAATAAGGGTATTGTGGTAATTTTTGTAGCCCAGAACGATGTGTCTTTTAGTCCTCGGAGTAGCCCATAAAGCGTAATTAATTTTTTAGGCTAAGGGTTTGGTTTGTAATAAATGGTTTTTATTTTATTTAGTATACGTAATTTATTATTGGGTTAAAATAAAATAAAAGGTCCAAAGAGAGAATTAATTAAAAGCCTGGTTTATGGATTAATCAATTATTCAAGGCTTAAGTCCAATTTAGATAAGTAAAGTTAGCCTAAGCCTAAACCAGAAAAAGGCTTAGGATAAAGGCCTAGTACATTTAGGTATTTAATTATATATTTTAGGCTTTGTCTAATCCAGAATTAAATAAATAATTAAAAACTGACCCAAGAACATGGATCAAAGCCCTATGGAGTAAGCCCTAGCCCACCTAGGCTTGCCACCACATGGAGGTGGGACAAATAAAGCCCTAGCTGCCCAGTTTTGTTTTAAATAAATAAATGAATATATATATATATATAATTTTTTTAAAAAGAAGAAAAAATAGTTTTTTTTTATCAAGCGTTGTTTCGGGGATATCAGAAAAAAAAAACCTTTATTCTTAGTTGTTGGCCGCCTCCTTGTCTTCTCTCTCATCTCTCTCTCTTCTACCGTAGAAAAGCTTCAAACTTTTTGGTATGGGTAGTTCTCTTTGATCTCTAGTTGATAGAAATTCAAGAGAAGAGTATTCTTGATATTGCTTTGTAGCAGTATGTCAAGAGAAAGACCATTGATCCAAACCCTAAGTTTTCACTAGCCAATATTAGGTAGGGCCATACTTCAAAATATCGAAGTTAAAAAAAACTTATGCGACGCAGTAAAAGATTAGTTGAACAAGAGCCGAAATCTTCAAGGAGAATGCTAGAAGTTCAGTAATCCGCAATTTAGGCACAACCTAAGCTCTCCGTGGTTAAACCAAAGTGAAAAGGTAAAAATATTAAAGACTTCCGCTGTTTATTTTTCCTCTAATTTTATACCACAAGTGGTATCAGAACTAGTGTTTTTTTTTGGTAAACCTAGGAGCATGCTTAGATTAATAAAAGTGGAATTTAATTTTAAATTATTTCTTGTGATCCCTAGTGGTTTTTTATATGGGTAGGTTTTGTGTACGCCTCATGTGTGGAGGCACAGGCATCTGTGCCTAATTATATGCTTTTGTAGATTTCGTAAAAGCCTGAGTTTTAAGGTATAGGAATTTGTGTTTTGTGGTTAAGATCCAATATTTGAAAATTTTGTAATCACTGAAACACCTTGAGATCAATCTACAAGCCAAGAAGATTGTAGAAAAACACTATCAGACGAGAACCAACATCGGATGGCACACAAAACTAGCGCCAGCTATCATCGGCCAGAAGACGATTCGCGCAACAAACGTGAACTGGTGCCGGTTCATATCTTGAGCTGGTGCCAGATTTATTCCGGTGCAATGGCAAGAGTTCTATGGGCAAGAACCGCCACCGGGTGGTTGCAGACAAACTGGTGCCGGATGATTTCTACAAGAGCACTTTTGTTTTTTTTTTTCTTTCTTAGAGTCCTATATCGCACGAGGTTACTTTTATGCAATAGTTATATTCTTAGAATATTTTACATAAAAAATAATAGAAAGGGATTTAAGATTAAACAAGACCATTAATTAATTAATTAATAAGTTTAGTTCTATTATTTGGATATTTAGGTTAAAAGAATAGAAAAGCATGGAAATATTTATAATTTTCTGGCATGCTATTTTTTTCTGTAAACTTATATGCGTGTTTTCTCAAGACCAAAGTCCTGGGAATTTTTGACAAAGGAAAAACATTTTCTATAATTAAATGGTTATTTTTAGCTTAAAGCAAAAATTAATCCTTGGTAATTCTCTCAAAGGATTTTATCCTTGACATAAAGAATATTTTGAACATTTTTGTAAGTCAAAAGAATAAACCACTTTAATTTAATTTTATAGGAAAATTATTTTTATCAAATAATACTTGAGATCAAAGTCTCTAAGAAGTTTTAATAGGAAAATTTTGACATCATTAAAGTTTTCTCAAGGTAAAATTAATCCATAAAAAATCTCTTAAAGGATTTTAACCTTGACATAGAGGTTTCTGGATTTAGATATTTTAAAAGAGTTAAGGAATACTTAATGAAATAATTTCAAAAGGATATTTTTTGAAAAAACCCTTATTTTAAAAGACTAAGTGGGAGAGGGTTCTAACGGCCCTACGACTTCCATCACGGTCCTCATTAGAGATCGTGGTTCCTCTCGTATCACTCTAGAAGTGAACCCGTATAGAATGAGGATTCCTTAAGGATCTAGATCTAACAGGTGGATATAATTGATGTTTGGGATGAGTATTGTGATCGGCTAGTCGACGTCAGAGATCATAGTACGAGGATTGTTCATAGAAAATGAAAAGAAATATCCATCCCCTTGATGTAGTTATTTTCTGGATCATTACGTAGAAGAGTAATCGATTTGTGGTAGTCAACACACTTAGCATAGGAAGCTGTTAATCTGCCCAAGAGCTATGTCAGTCCTTCTAAGAGCCAAACTGATTATATTAAAGATAATAGTGATAGGGTTAACTATTATCAGTTTAAATACAAGGATAAAGTGCACAAATTATTTATCTTTTACAAATTGAGAATTTTCTTTTATTTTTTATTTTAAAAAATGGTCGGTGGAGGTTTTTTCAATCCTTTGGCCATTTTTCTTCGAGAGAATAAATTAACGGGTCTAAATTAAGTAGACTGGAAAAGAAACCTAGATATAATACTCACTCAAAGGAGTGTAAATATATCCTATACGAAACCTACCTTATAATTGGAGACAGTTCCACCGAAGAGGAGCGTGAGGCTGAGAAAGTGTGGAAAAAAGTCAACGAGATGGCTCGTTGCTACATGTTGGCTTCTATATCTAATGGGCTCTAGTCATGACATAAGCATATGGCCATTTCATACGATATTAGCACATCATTGGACACTATACTCACTGATAAAAGTCGACCCGCAAGGAAAGAGGCTATTAAAATGATCATAAATACCAAGATAGCCGAGGGAGTATCAGTCAGAGAGCATATGCTCAAAATGATTACCACTTTCAAGGAAGCGAAAATCTTGGGGGCTATTATTGACCTTGAGAGCCAAGTAGATATGGTTCTCAAATCTTTGCCGGGCTCTTTTACTCAATTCAAGTTGAATTACAATATGAACAAGTTAAAATGAGTTTAATAGAGTTGATGAATAAGTTCTAGGTGGCAGAAAAGATCATAAAGCCACAGTCTAATGCCTTGATTTTTAAGGCTTCTTCTTTTGGAATTGGGCCTAAGCCTAGAAAGCTCAAAAAAAAAAGAAGAGAACCGTAGCGGACTAGCCCAAGTCCTAGCCCAAAAATAAACCCAAGAGCAAGTGCTTCAAGTGTGGCAAGAAGAGACACTAGAAAAAAGAGTGTCCAAACCTTTAGGCCAAAAAAAACCCTACGGATAACATTTACTATCTAGAGTCTATATCTATAATTAGATCAACTTCCACTTAGATTGTTGATTATAGAGCCACTATCTGTAACTCCTTGCAGGGGTTTAGGAAGATAAGAAGACTCTAGAAGGGCGAACATGGACTTTGCGTGGGGAATAGAGCATAAGTGTAGACCCAAGCAATAAGAGAGCTGGAACTTCAATTTGATTGTAATAGAGTAGTAATTTTGAAGGATATTTTATATGTACCAAGTTTTAGACAAAATTTGATTTCAATTACAAGACTAATAAATTATGGTTTTTCTATTTCTTTCTATTATGGTATTACTATTAGTAAAAATGAAAAAGTTTTATATACTAGGCACATATTTGGAAACTTATTCTTTATAAATCTTATTAATAATCAAATAAATAATGCTCAAAGTGAACCTTTAAATAGGAAAAAAAAAGACTAATGCCAATGACTTTTATCGTGCCATCTAAGGTTGGGCCACATCAACTCAACTAGGATTCAGAGATTAATCTTTGATGGACTTTTGGGCTCATTGAGATTGGAAAATTAGCCTCAGTGTGAATCCTACCTTATAAAAAAAATAACTGAAAGGTCTTTTACCCAGAAGGCAGATAAAGCCAATGAGATATTGAGTCTTATTTATATTGATGTATGTGGTTTGTTTTCTATACTAGCGAGATGGGAGTTTGAATACTTCATCACTTTCAGGATGATTGTACAAGGTATAGTTATATTATCTGATGAAGTGCAAATCTAATTTTTTTTACAATCTCAAAGAGTTTAAGGCTGAAATGGCGTCTAACAAGTAAACTGATCAAAACCTTACAATAGGATCATGGTGGAGAGTACCTTCTTAGTGAATTTAAGGATTACATGGTACACCACAGGATAATATCCCAACTCTCTATGCTATAAACACCTCAGCAGAACGGAGTAGTTAAGAGAAGGAATAGGACATTGATGAAAATGGTCCGAAGTATGATGTCTCATACTACTCTTATAGTTTTTTTTTTTTGGGATATACCCTAGAAAAAATGATATATATTTTGAACTTGGTGCCTTCTAAATTAATACCTAAGACATCTTATGAGATTTGTATTGGAAGTAAGCCAAGTCTAAACCATCTCAGGATATGGGGTTATCTAACTTAAGCACTAATCAAAGAAGATAAGCTAGAACTAATGTCAGAATTCTGCTTCTTTATTAGGCATCCAAAAGGAACATAGGGTGGTTACTTTTATCATTCCAATGAGTATAAAGCGTTGATAAGTATCAATGCCTTAGAGGATGATTAAAGTACATCTATGAAAATTTTAATTAGGATAGAACTCGAAGAAAAGTTATCTTCTAAATCAACTTCTTCTAACCTGATTATGGAACAAGAAGAGGCACAGCCTCAAGAACCTGCACAAAGGAAGCCTCGTCGTAGTAGGAGGATATCTAGGGTTTCAGAAAGATGGACTGGAGAGGTTTTTGACCTAGTTTCTGACCATAAAGAACAAGATCCTACTAGAAACGAGAAGACTATTGCTAATACCGATGCAAACCTATGACAAGAAGAAATAAAAGTCGAGATTGAATCTATTTATTTTAATCAAGTTTTAGATCTTATAGCTTTATCTGAAGGGATAAAATACATTGGGTGTAAGTTGTTATACAAGAGGAAGAGAGGAGTAGATAGGAAGGTGAAAAACTTCAAAACTAGGCTTGTGGCGAAAAGGTATACTTAGAAAGAGGGTACCGATTATGAGAAAACCTTTTCCCCAGTAGCCATGTTTAAATCCATCTGTATCCTCCTTATTATCTCATGTCACAATGATTACGAGATATGACAAATGGATATCAAGTAGGCCTTTCTTAATGGCTATCTTAGTGAAGACATTTATATGTCTCAATCGGAGAGTTTTGTTGCTAAACGCCAAGAACATATAGTTTATTAGCTTAAGAGTTTATTTATGGACTTAAGCAGGCATCTAGAATATGAAACATTCGTTTTGATAAGATAGTAAAGCCTTATGGCTTTATTAAAAAAGAGGATAAACTATATGTGTACAGAAAACTAGAAGGCATTAATGTGATTTTTCTTGTTTTATATGTGGACAACATTCCACTCATTGAGAATGATGTAGAGACAATATCATGTACTAAGGTTTAGATGTTTAGTCAATTAAGTATGAAGGATTTGGGATAAGCCAATTACATTCTCGGCACTAAACTTCTTAGAAATAGAAAGCAGAGGATGTTAGGTTTATCCCAAACTATATACATTAACAAAGTGTTATCAAAGTTTAGCATGAACTCATACAAAGGAGTACTAATCCCTTGTAGACATGAGTTGCCTTTTTCTTTAAATGACTGTCCTAAGTCTCAAAAAGAAAAAGACAGTATGAGTAAGATTCCTAATACTTCAGCTGTGGGGAGTCTCATGTATGCCATGTTGTGCACAATGCCAAATATCTGCTTTACTGTAGGCTTAGTCAGTAGATATCAGTCAAACCCTGAGGAGATTCATTGCCAAGTTGTAAAGAATATTCTCAAGTACCTTAAAAGGACGAGAGATTATCTACTGGTTTACAAAGCTGATGACTTGGTTCCTACAGGATAAACAGACTCAGACTTTCAAGCAGATAAGAATGAGAGAAAATCCACTAATGGATATGTCTCACCTTATCTGAAGGAGTTATTTCATGGAGCAATATTAAGCAATCTGCTGACTCAATCATGAAAGTTGAGTATGTGGTAGCTTCAGAAGTATCCAAAGAAGCAGTCTGGCTCCGAAAGTTTCTCACAGAACTTGGAATCGTGCCACAGATGGACAAGCTAATTATGTTATATTGCAGCAACACAGGTGCAGTCTCACAATCTAAAGAATTAAGGAATGTAAAAAGGGGAAAGCATATCACGAGAAAGTACCAATTAATTCGGGAATTTATTCAGAGATAGAAAATCGTAGCGAAACAAATAGCCTTAGAGAACAATCTGGCTGATCCATTAAACAAGCCTTTGACTGAGAGAGTCTTTAGAAGATACTTAGACGCTATAGAGATGGGCACTTATGGACTTATATAATCTTAGAGTGCATGTGGAAGATTGTTGGAATGTATACCCACTAAGACTGTATTTCTTATGTAATTCTGATAAAATTAATAAAATTTTTATTCTTATAAATTGTTTATATTTTCTAATTTTAATTTATGCATAATTTTGCTAGAAAAGACCCATTGTATTTAAGTCAGCAATCCATGTAAATAGAGTTCTTTCACAGTAAGGTATGAATCACGAGTTACTTAACACATAAATTGTTGTTCTTAATCGGATGATGAGAATGGGAATCTCATCATGATAATATTATTATATTGTGAATTTCAAGTGAGGAATGACTTATCTTTAACCAATGAGTAGTCATCTCACTTCATAACATAAGGTATTTTGAATATGTAGAACTAGACCTGTCATAGTGGTTTCTAAAAGTACTATAATGGTAGAAATCTAGACTACTATTGCTACAGTATGGACTTATACCCTACTGCTTGAGTATGGATTGGTGGTCTGGTGAAGCTAGAAGTGTATACTTTAATATACTATAGTTGAGGTTCTATCGTAGGACCAATATACTTGTATGTAATTAGGTATATGTGACTAGTTAGTTAAGTCAAATCCATACAAGATAACTTCTACACTATATCGCCCCTTAAGACTATTCGAGTGATCTAATTATCTAGGGCCCTAGGGAATATGACTTGGAAGTTTGCTTTAGGGTAGCTCCTTAGTAAAGTAAAAACATTCTAAGAAGTAGTGGATCATTAGACTAGAGGTCTAAGGATAGTAGATGTTATTTAGAGAGGTGATAGTATACTCTTTCTCTCTGAATCTATAGTGTTACATTGAGGGGTATATTTGTCATAACACTTGTAGGTCGGAAACATTGCTAAGTGCAGCATTATCTTTGGGGTTAATATTTTCTTATGGTAATATTAAGAAATATTGAAAATGCAAAATATAACTATTTATATAGTAAGAGTATTTTGGTCATTTTAATAGTGACGATGTGTCTTTTGGTCCTCGGGGTAACCAGTTAAGCCTAATTAATTTTCTGGGCTAAGGATCTAGTCTTTAATAAATGGGTTTTATTTTATTTAGTAAATC